>OV170226.1:10952154-11639432 GCA_921882275.1 Brenthis ino | reverse complement strand
ACCATCGCTTCGCTCAGGTTCGCCTCTAGAATAACAAAAACAAATCTATTCTACGAAAACCGTACATTTTTTCGGGATAAAAAGTTATCTATATGTTATTCTAATGTATGAGCTATATTATTGTAAAGTTTCATCAAAATCCATTCAGTAGTTTTTGTGTGAAAGAGTAACAAACATACATCCATACTCACAAACTTTCACATTTATAATATTAGTATAGATGAGGTAAACGGTTTTCATTTATATATATTTTTTAAAGTTTTATTATTTGTAAAATCTTTAGAACGATTACTGCCAGGAACTAAGATTAGGTCAAATTAATTTACACAAAGACAATAAACACTACTGCGCTAAGTTTTCGTTGCGCTTTTATAATATAAAAACCTTTTAAATTAGCTATTTTTAATCTATGTACATATAATAAAAGTATGTGGAAATAGAAAATTCTAGCCACGTGACATAAAGCTTTGATATGTCATTTCCATAGATTTTTACTCTTATACTAGTGACTCACCCTCGCTCCGCTCGGGTTCGTCCCTAGTTACGTTGTAACGTTTAGTATAGATTTGTTAGAGATATTTTCCCGCAGTAAAAAGTATCCTTTATGTTGACCTAGATAACCAGCTATCATCATACAACATTTCGTCAAAATCTGTCCAGTTGTTTTCCCGTGATGCGTTCCCAGACAGACAGACAAAAATTCTAAAAACTATAGATTCGGCACCTATATCGATAATAATGACTATTTCAATAAGATTTTCCAAAAACTATTTCATGTGCAGGTTCGACTCAGAATTTTATTATACAAGTATGGTATAGGTAGATTATCGAAAGCGGTTGGAAAATATCACCTTATCTAATTCCTCTGACTCAAACGTCTTGGTTCTAACCAGAAACTTGCTGTACCAAAAGTAAAGGTGTAAATACAATTTAAAAGTTACAAACGAATTGCATCCATGTTTCTGCGAAGTGAGATAGACGTAAATAGGTTAGCAAGTTTTAACAGCTTCTAAAGTAGAGCCGATTAGCAGTGACAAATCCTTTATATATCTATACCATTGTTTAAGAAAATGCGCTATAAGATACTGAGAGCGAAATGAAAATTTCATATAATGTAGCTGCATAACTCATTGTCTATTGAAATGATTGTTTTGGGATTTCATTGTAGAGTCTCTCTAACATTCTGGGTAATAATGTTATACCAACTGTTATGAATATATATAGGTAATCATCTAATAATTTATCAAATTATTTCACGTGAAACTGTCATTGTTGAAAGACGAGGCTAGATAAATAATAATCATACTATCTCTGCCATATAAATAATTCAAAATAAAGCGTAATGTTCATATATAATTTTTCTTTATCTACACAACAAACTGTCAGGATGAGTTAAGATAACGCAAAAACCGAGTTAATGTTAATATTAGCAGTAAAATATATGAAGTTGAGTCTTGTTAGAACCATGGGATATTGGATACAAAACAGCTGTGTGTAACAGCTAAGCTTGTGTACTTCGAACTTGCGAAAACTTGAGTTAGGGAGTTACTTCAGGAAAGGTGGTAACTTATTGATACTGCCTGCCTGTTTGATTTTCCGGTTAATCGTGTTATATGCGTTCTTACTTATACTCGTATCATAATATATTAAACGTACTGTTATATTTTTTATTGCTCAGTCAGAAGTTGGTCACTTAAAGAGAGGAGAGAGTTAATTTAAATTTTAGTATATAGTATTTTTTTTGTTTTCGTGATAAGACCTCTACCCACTTTATATCACACTAACGACTCACCCTCGCTTCGCTCGGGTTCATTACTAATTTGATTCCCCACACTAAATTTCATCTCTTTAAGGGATGATTTTCGGGATAAAAATACTATGTTCTTACCAAATTTCATCTAAATCGGTTCAGTAGATCTACAGATTATCCCCTACAACGTCACAAATTCACAAACCCACAAACTCACAAACTTTACCTCTTTATAATATTCGTATAGATAATATCTGAGTCATCTAAAGGTAACAATATTCACAGCTTGTGTCTATCTGACAATATTTTGGCTCACACTCTCGCCAGAATGTTAAAGTTTCGATTGCCAGATTTCGCACACATCCACATATCTCAGACAGATCGTATATTTTACGAAGCCAATGTTTTAAGATCTTCAGAAGGATTTCTCGCACATTTTAAGTGGGGCAACTTTTCTCACTTTGAGGTTATTCCTTCGTATTCAGAGCGGGGTAGTGACTTTGCTATTGTTAGATAACTTGGAGTAGTTTGCTCCGTTTTTTAAATATAGATTGTGGATTACTGGACTAACTTAGTTCAGTTTTTTTTATTATATGGTTATATTTTGGGAGTTACCGAATTGAAAACAAGAATTTGACTATTTTAAGAAATCACAGTATATCACAATATCGAGATTTTCTTGTGTGTTTTCATGTTTCAATATACTTGTCAGCTGTTCTTAAATACTACTACATTTATATGTTTGAAGAATTTATCCTTCATCATTAATATTTTTTCTATTCAATAATGCTATAGGTCTCAAGTAATCAATACTTACGAAAATGCCTTTCCGAATGAAGTAACACGCACTTATCTGACATCTATACATATAATAAAATTGTAGCCAAATCTGTACATTAAATATTTTTTGGAAAATCTTATTAAAATAAACATTATTATCGATCCAGAGGCCGAATCTATCGTTTTTAGAATTTTTGTCTGCCTGTATGTTACCGCATCACAGAAAAACCACTGAAGGGATTTTGAAGAAATTTAGTATGGTGATAGCTGGTTATCCGGGTCAATATATAGGATACTTTTTACCGCAGGAAAATATCTCACTTCTGAGAAAAAATACAAAAACTGCAATGTAAGAGTATACTAATATGTAAAACCTAAGAATTTGGTTTTTAGTCATCTAAACGCGGACGGAGCCGCGGGCAATGCTAGTAAGCTATTTATGTTTAGTTTTACTTATATTACAAAGCGTACCTACCTTACTTAGCTATTAAAAAAGCGCAAGATAATGACATAACGTACTGCCCTTATATTGCCAACATAATAATATTAACAATGCATGTTAATCAATTTCCTATTATACTCGTAAAATAACAGTGACCACAGAAATGCACAAGAAAACAAAATCTAATAATAAAAACATACAATAAAATTACTCTCATTATCGAAGAGAGAAACCAATAATGTAGAACTGATGTTTGTGCACATTAAAATATAACATCGAGGAAAGCATTCCGAACTGTATTATATTTGCATATGCATTATGCATACATTGCAGCTGGAGCCAGACATTAGTAGGTAATATTTTACTGCTGACTACGTTTAATTGGTACGTTGTTCGATGTTTTCTAACAGGTCGACTAGTTTAAATGGCGAATGTAAATCAGACACCATATGGCGGGTTTCAGAATCTAATGTGTCAACACGTTCATTAAACAATCGTTTGTTCTTGTTATTAGAAACTTAATATGTGATAATCTACCTGTTAGATTTTACGGTTAAAGCAGTTGATAATCTGTGATCAAATTTCTATGAATAATATTCCCGTACGGATATGAAGGCTAAAACGCCTGCATCTAATCTGTCTTAATATTGGACGACACGTTTGGCTCAGTTTATAGTGACCCTACTTGCTGTGCCAGCAGTCGCGGGTTCGAGTCCCGCTGGGGGCATTCATTTGTGTAATGAGCACGGATGTTTGTACTCCAGTCATGGGTGTTATATTTATATTAAGTATTTAAAGTTATAATCATGTGTAGTGTATCAACTATCTGGTATCCATAACACAGGCCTCGTAGCTTACCGTGGTACTAGATGGTGCTGTGTGTAATGTCCCAACATATTTATATTATTTTGTAAGGGGAAGATTTGTGTAATTACTACATTTTTGACTAATCCTTAAGCTAATATAAAATGCGTGGTACAGATGGGTACCACAACATTAAACATCATAAACGTTTTGATAAAAGAAATATAAATCATTATAAGTGTTAATTTAATACCGATATGTCAAGAACTATGCATTATCTTAAATATTTAAAAAGTTCTGAATATCCATGGTTTACTTTAATATATTGAAACAGTTTCATGGCCGCGTTTATGCATAATAGCGGACATAACGCGAGGTAGAGACGTGTAATACACGTAATTACGTGGTAATTGCCAGATGCGTCTAGAAATATAACGCCCGGGGCTTTTAGCCGTTTCCAATTATCACGCTCTCGCTCAGACAGACATTTACATCTCAAACACTCTTGGCCTTGCATATGAGCTCATTTACTTGTGTAATAAATTACTGTTTACGTTATAGAATATGTGACAATATTTTCAGTATCCTGAACTTTAAAATATATTTGGAAGTAGCTTTTGCCAGCAGCTTCGCTTGCGTAGGGTTTTTATATATAATTGTTCTAAGGAACGAGCTTCTAATGAACGAGCTATTTATAATTATAAGCCTAAATAAATAAGATATAAAGTGAAAAGTTTCACTACAATCAGCTTTATAATATCAGTATAGATAATAGTATCTTTCTGTCTGTGTCAATTTTTCTTGCCACGTGTCTTTAACTTACCCATCGACATAATTTTTTTTAAAAGATGCTAATTGTATTATTATTCTTGAGAAATCTATATACTATTTGTTATTTTAAATTCTTTTAATTGGAACCATCCCATATTCTATAAATTAGTCAGAAATAATGTTATGTATATTAAATTTGATTCGGTAAATAGCTTGCTAGATCAGTTTAATCAGTAAAACATTACAATTGTGTCCTAAAGAATTTGTAATATACATTTAAGTACGTTTTTAGGAAAATAGATTGAAATTCTTCTTTATTTTATTAACCTTATGAATATTTACTTCTGAAAAATGATGATATGTATATAAAGAATACTATTTTTAAAAGCATTTCTTAGTCTTAAAAATATGACTGTCATCACAAATAAGTCAGCTCAACTCGCGAGAGAGGAGATACTCAATCCGTCTTTCTATTTCAGGATTTAAAGAATATACGGCGGTTGCGGAGTCATATTAATAGTACTTGGGCCACCGAGCTTCGCTCGGGGTTTTTGGTTAAAAAGTACAATTTTTTTAAAAAAAAAACTAAAAACTTGACTAAATAAAAAAAAAACAAAAATAAATTATACCTTTGTATCCAACCGAGATTCGAACCTGGACACCGATGATTGTTAATCTTGCGTCTTTAAAAAAAAACAACTTGAATAAAAAAAAGTAAAAACTTTGTATGCGACCGAGATTCGAACCTTTTTTTTAAAGTTGGGAAATGCATTTACGCACGAGATGTGGGATTCACCGGCAAAGCCAGTACTACCCACTAAAACCCAAGAAAACCTTCCCTCGTCTTAATGGGGCGTCGCAGGATCGCTTACGCATTCAACTACGATGCCCCGACAGCAGTTCTACCGAGGCAGACCACAACGATCATGGGGTTGCTCCAAAGTCCACTCTGCTATCAGAGAAGTACCAGGAGCAACCCGCATGTACTCCGCCCTCCGAAGAGGGCCACCTCCCCCCGACCACCGAAGTGGGCCACCTCCCTGTGCGTTTCTTGGCTTCGCACCCGGTTGTATTGCCGTGCACTATTGAGCCCCCCCCCCCTCCCCCCACCACGACAAGGTGAACGCACGTTGGGGGAGAACCGAGATTCGAACCTAGACACCTGTCATTGTTGATCTTACACCTTGGCCGCTTGACCACGATGCTTATTCCAGAGCATGCAAATTACCGACCATATTTTGCGTAGAATAAAAAAGAAAACTGTATGAAAACTCGAAAACAAGCGTTTTCTCAGACATAAGACTAATCTAGATCGATTTATCGCCCCCGAAACCCTCTGTATACTACATTTCATGAAAATTGTTGGAGCCGTTTTCGAGATTTAGATTATATATATATACAAGAATTGCTCGTTTAAATATATTAGATAGATAGATAAAATATTCACATTTAGTTATACACAATTTAAGTAAAAATTAAATACTACGATACTCTTTTATTATTCTTTTCTAATTTTAATTGTCAAAAACCTAATAATATAGGACTCTAAAAAATAAAAGCTCTTAAATATATAATTTCTCGAAATGTATATAACAGGAACATGAAGTTATTTTATTAAATAAAAAAAATACAGCAACATGTTGGAATTAGAAAAACTAACATTTGAAATATTTTGAATTTCAATAAAAACAATTTACTACTAAACAGAAATACTAGCTCGAGTTAACTTAAGTTATGCCACACACATTCCACAACAAAAGTTTAAGAAAAAAGGTAAACAAGTGAACAAATAAATTAACTCTGTTCTATATTAATATAGCGTCAGTAAATTAAAACATCTAAATGTAATGCGGCAGAACGCTTACACCTTCATTTCATCACACTTCAAGACGCCCATTATATATACCAATATTTCAGCCCAACACATAAAATTATGCGCCTCTCTAGTCACTTGGTGAACCTTAAAAACAAAAGACTTCATGAAAATTGACTTTCATAGACTTACATTAGGCGGGGGGCAAATAAAGAGGCAATGAGGAACATCACATAAATATTCAAGAGCATCCACTCCATAATGAAAAACCCGGAGGTTTATTCAAATAAAGGCCGATGTGTTGACATCTTAATGATGTGAGGACTAATGAATAGTGAGATTAAAGATGCTGGGAGGTGGGACTGTGTGTGATAGATGGACCAGTAGGTACAATTGAAATTAATTAATACTTATTTTTTTGGGTTCTGAACCTAAATGAATTCAGATCAAAACATATTCCTATGCTTTTAAAAAATAAGGTCTCTATTCAAGAAAGCATAATGTCGTAAAGTAAAAATGGTTATAAATATCTCGTATCGATCAGAGTGAATTTGTTTCTATACAATATAATATCTTAAATTAATTCATAATTCAATTATAATCTACTATCAGAACCCGCGGCTTCGCTCGCGCTAAAACTACAAAAAAATCTTTAAAAAGGTAGGTTTCATACAAACTTTCATGCCCTATTTTACCCGCTTATGGGATGAATTTCGAAAAATGCTAAAACACTTAATTATTTTATTGTATTGAAGAGCAATAATACCAAGTTTCAAGTAATTTTGATCATAAATATTTTGGCTTGTATTATAATGTGTTTTCCCATAGGAATGAGATGATCTCCCGCGGTAAAAAGTAGCCTATGTCACTCTCAAACTCTCCAACCATCTCCACACAAAAAATTACGCCATTCCGTCACTCTATTTCAACGTGAAAGACGCACAAACAAACAAATAAAAAAACAAACACAATTTCACATTTATAATATTAGTATAGATATGAAGCTACATATTATGTGATACGCGAATTTTACTTAACCGATTTACTTATTAGTTTATGTATTGAATGTTTATTAAGTTTGTTGCTGTATTTTTTTAGTCTTAGTTGATAAAGCTGAAAATAATACAGTTTACCTTTTAAGAAATAAATTGAAGAAGTGCTCTAGAGAGATTGTAAAATGTCTATTTTTGTCTTATATAAAAATAAAATTAAATAAATTCATTAAATGAGAGAGTTGAAAGAGAAGAAGATTATTTTAATGTAATTTTATATAGCAGTACCTCCTACTCAGATAGAAAAATACTTTATTTCATTTTTTAGTCTATTTGGCGAGGATTATAGTTATACCTAATATCACACTACGGTCGTTAAGAGTGGAGTACATAAATAAATTACTCGAGCGATGCCGTGGGGCCATGCTAGTCAAATATACATGCATAATTAAACGGATGCTAAGTAACATTTGGGAGGAAGTGGTCACCGGAAGCAGCAAGCGCGACGTAGGAACAGTCCGAGATATCATATCCCTATTTATGAAAACGATCTAGTGATAATTTTCATATACAAAATATTATGATATACTGCTTAAAATAATATAATAATGATGGATATGACCTGTTTTAAGATTATTGTATTGCAAAGGTAATTTGGTATTACATAAACATTAAATTATTTTGTTATTAGGTACCTTCATACACTTAATATTGATCAAACTACCTGTGCGTTTAAAAAACGACAGACAAAAACAAAACTACCAGAGGGTAGTACAGAGGTATCGAAGAGAGGCCCAGCCATTTTTCATCTCTCTTTTTTGACACTGTCACAGTTTTGCATGAAACGTATCTACCATGTGTACATGCATATATATATGCCCTTCTTTATGTATTTCACAAACCTTTGACACAGAATGAATATCTTAATTCAAATTATGGAGTATGCTGTATTTTATCTTTGTATATTATAAAATTTCATTTCCATATATTTTCCCTCACCAGATAGAACTAAATAACAGTAATATATTATTCACTGTCTTGTTTAACGTAACAAAAATTGTTTATTAAAACAACAAATCACCCCTTGCTGGAATCGAACCCCTTAATTTCGTCATACACTAAAAGACATAACAGTACATACCATTTAAAATTTATGAGTAGACTGTAAACATAAACGCAAAAGTTTTTTAATCAACATACCATTCATATTTTGCGTTATAGATAGATATAATACGATATTACTTTTAAGCTGTATAACACTCCATCCCCTCGTAATCTGTTACAAGCACTTAGAATGCTCTGTAAGTGTTTGCATTCTCGAGATTGGAGCATGCAATATGTTCCATCAAACGTGCACATTCACCTAGAAAAATAGGTTTGAAGCACGCAAAAGTAAAATATGGAAACTGGAAGCGATTTATTATTTTTCATTTGAAATTAGTATTAGTAGTAAATGAGTATTTAATATTGTTTCATTTCTTATTGATTATTCTTTGCAAAAGATATTTATTTAAGGGCTCATGAACTGAATATTTTGAATTTCTCATATTTTATATTTCTTAATTTTTCAGATAAAGAGGTAAAGTTTGTGAGTTTGTGTTGTAGGGATCTCTGGATTTACTGAACCGATTTATATGAAATTTCTTGAGAAGATAGTTTGATACCCTGGGATGGATATTGGACATACTTTTTATCCCAAAAATCATCCCTTATGGGGGTGAAAATGGGGATGAAAGTTTGTATTGGGAAGCAAGGTAGAGACACACCCGGGCGAAGCGATTATATTAGTTATTTATAAAAGTGAAAAAGTAATATAGTAATGTAAAGTAAAATGTTCTTTTTGAATGTTTCCTTCTATCTAGAATTAAATTGTTTTAAAAATCACATATATGACATTTAAAAACTAAAAAAATCTAAAGAAATATTAATCTAAAAAATACAACTGGTAAGTTAACACACCCGGCCTTGTGAAAAGTTCATATTTTCCATATAATTTAAAAATTTAAATTTAACTGTGATAAATTGTGATAACAAAAAATCATTATTGCTATCAAAACATCTAGATAATATACTTCGGTGTAGACGAAGTTAAATTAAGGCCGGAGGAATGACAATAGTGTTGCTGCGAACTGCAAATATTCCCAGGGACTGCTGGATACACGATGTTTGTAGTGTACCTAATGTTGTGTTTGGATATTTGTTTCATTTAAATGGATAGAGTAATTTTTTCTGTTTCTCAAATATGACCAATAGAATTTCTATAACATGTAAATATTTGTCTTGTACCATACAAGAGGTAGTATTTGTATATGAAATATACACATGCTGCCTCGATAGCCTAGTGGCTAGCATATACGGTTACAGATCCGGAGATCCTGGGTTCGCGTCCTGAGTCGGGCGTAATACTGATTTTGCTGTTAAGATATTCTCAGTAAGAGCCGTTGCTTAAATCGGTCAGAAGGACATTATTGTAGGTACATATGTTAAACAGACAAAAAAAACAGTAAATAATCATTTCAAATGTGGGAAATGATATTTTGATAACAAAATTCATAAATTATACTTAGTCTATAATTTTATTTTCGTCAGCAATGAAAATTACATCAACAATTTCTGTTACTCTAAGCACCTGTAGTTCATAAAATTCAATTCACTCTTCTTCCCGTAGTCTATTCTATTTTCCCTCCACTTATATTTCTAATTAAACTACCGATTGTTGCTTCTTGCAAACATTTCATAACAAATGTCAAATGTTAATAACGCAACTTCAAAAGAAACTCGTAGCATGAAAGATTTACCTCCCTAACATGGACCATAACTACCAAATTCTCTAAAAGATGCAAGCAATATTGATTATTATATTTGAACCAGTACGATTTTGTTTTGCTTGCAATTTTTTGATAAGTTCTCGGAAAGGTATACCACTGGCATTGTATGAAAGAAATTTTATTGAACAAAATTGATCTTTATATAATTAAGACAAAAAATCATTTTTGTTTATCACATAATTTCCACACTAGCAGCATTGTACACACATAAACTAATTGAATGGACTATCTACAAAGTCCATACTGTGGAGTTGTTCTCGATTGGGAGATAAAGCACGTCTGTGGTTCTTAGAAGGCTGGCAAACAAATTATCTTTGGAGTCTTTGTAAATAAAGTAGGTACATGTTGATTGGATTGGTATATCAGGGCCTCTCAAGAAGCGAATGTTTGTCATGCTACTTGTGATGAGACGATGTTTTTATGGATTGAGTTAGGCTGTTGTTAATAATGGAAGGCAAATTATTTTTTTCTTCGTCACCTGATGTACCAGATTTTTTATATAAAGTATGTATTTAATAGGTTACTAGACTGACTGACTTACTAGATTTGAACAGTTAGAAAAAAATAGAATATTTACATTTAACACTACCATGTAGTAAAAATGTTGAATGAAAACGAACCAATTCTTACTATTTGTTAACTTTTTTAGAAATGTGCCTATAAGCAAAATGTTGAACTTTCGGAATCAATAATTTATACCAATAATTTAAAACAAGTGACTACCATTAAACCCAAATTACTGCAAAAATAATAAGTACTTACAATTAGTTAAAACTAATGATGACTACAAAGCAAAAAAAAATTATTAATAGGTAGTATTTTCCTAGTAAACTTATATTTACATATTTGTACATTATTTTACGCATGTATCTAGTAGTTATTTATTTACTTTAAACTGTTACATACGGAGTTCCGCCTTTTTGGAAGGTGAGTTAAAATATGTCACTATTTTGTTTTGCTTTTAAATGGCAAAGGAGTCACAAAACTGACCAATTTTTTTGCAAAGAACCAGAGTGTGGGCCGAGGTTTGACACAAACGTTTTTTTTCCAAGTGGTGCCTATGGTATATTGCTAAATATTAGTAACCACGCGAATCATTACTCATTTAGTTAGTTTATCTTTTTATATCTACATTTTGGTATACTATATTACCCCATTTTAAACCAGTATCGTGTTAGATGGCGGTACTGTTCCAATTTAGCCTTAACTGAATCGAAACAAACATCCGTATATATTCAAAGTTTTACCTTGTACAAGAATAGAACCCGTAACTTTCCGTATTCTCATTCAACGAAGCGAACGCACGTGCAACGATGCTATTTAATAATATAGAGTAAGTATTTACATCGTTTTCACTCGGAAAACAATATTTAAATTTTTATACAATAATAGAAAGGACTTAAGTTATTTTGTTTATTTAAAACAGTTTTGTAAAGCACCATTGCCTTTGTTTCAGGTAAGAATACATACGAAGTCTTACTTTCGGAGTTCTTGGTAAGTTTTCACAATGCGCAAATTCCTTGTTTTGCCAAATAGCAGTGTCGTTTAAAAATTGCTTGCCTACGTACACTTTTTGTACAACTTGGTACTACTTTGGTGGCATAAAATTAAATCAAAATAACTATATCAAAAGCATAAATTTCTGGGAAATCTGTAATCACTATATTGCTCTATGTACAACAAAGATAGAATAGTTCGAAGTATATTAAAAATACTACATATTTAAAATGTCATTAACATTTCTCTTAGTGGTATTATTAAGGCAAAGTTACTTGTATTCCTCATTTTTAATTATAATTTGAATAAAATCTGTATCTGACTGTGAATAATAATTTCTATGGCAACATTTTGCTTGTACGATGTGGTGTTGGGTTCAAATGAAACTATTAATACTTTCTTAGATTTACGCGAATATTTGACATCTATCTTTATATATATAATACTTCTGTGAGTGTGTATGTCACTGAACTTCTCTCAAACGACTGGACCGATTTTGATGAAATTTTTTGTGTGTGTTCAAGGGGATCTGGGAATGGTTTAGATTCACAATTTGAATAATAATTGTCATCAAAAAAATTATTAAAAAAAGTTTGAAATTTTCAAATTAAAGACATGTAGACAGGACAACGTCTGTCGGGTCCGCTAGTTATATATATAAAAGAAAGTCGTGTTAGTTACACTATTTATAACTCCAGAACGGCTGAACCGATTTGGCTGAAAATTGGCGGGGAGGTAGCTTAGAACCCAGAGACGAACATAGGATACTTTTTATCCCGTTCGACTGCGTTCCCGTGTGATATTGTTTGTCTGTTTGTCTGTTTGTACGGGCTAATCTCCGAATCTATTGGACCGATTTAAATGAAATTTTGCATGGTGGTACCTTATATCCCCGGACAACGTCTTAGATATTTTTTATCCCGGAAAATATAATGGTTCCCGTGGGATAGTTAAAAAACTATTATAACTTATACAACTTATGCACCTAATTTAGTAAAATTTAACATTCTGATACCTTATATTGCCGGTCAAACAACCGGTTACTTTTCATCCGGGAAAAATAAACGGTTCCCGTGGGAACTAATAGTTTTTTATTAGTGTTTTTCTAGAGGCGACCCCGAGCGAAGCGAGGGTGAGCCGCTAGTTTTAAATAAAACCATCTTTTCGGATTTTTTCGCGGATTTATTTGGATTTTTGGTCATGGTCACGGGAGAGTCTCTTCTGTGACAGATAAAATCTAAATAAATCCGCGAAAAAATCCGAAAAGATAGTTTTATTTCAAACGATTAAATGCTCAATTCATAATTATAATGTATACTTATTTCATAAATTAGCGAATATAAAATGTTAGTATATAGAGTAACATATTAAGGAGAGTAAAATATCATAGAGTACTTATATTTAAACTAATATTACATGCCAAATGTCTACTTAACTTCCTGTTGCTAAAGCAATAGCTACCTTAGAAAATAATATTTTCGCTAAACTTTGATACTGTACATGTATGTAATATACACTACATCGTATATCCCACCACGTTAGAGCGTCGTGCCTTTAATTTCGTTCTCAGCGGCACGTCGGGTTATTATACATCATGCTTCAATTATTGTCGTCTCACAAGAATAGAGGACTGGCTCACGTCGAGATTCTGCCCTGTGTTGTTTCAGTAAATTGTGTAAATATTTGTATTTCACTTGAGCTTATGCAATTTAGGAATGTTTACTTTTCCAACTATTTAGTAAATTGTTTTCTGGAAAAGATTGTTTAAACATACAACTTCTCGCTTTGTTAAAACTCTAACTGGAGTCTAATTTAGACCTTCAGCAGTATTTTGTTAAAATATCTTATGACAACCATAAAGATAAATTACAGATTTATTTACATACTAGCGACTCACCCTCGTTCCGCTCGCTCGGGTTCGTCCCTAGTTACGTTTTAATGTTTAGTATAGATTTCTCAGAGATAATATATTCTATATTGACCCGGATAACCAGCTATTATCATAACAAATTTCATCAAAATCTGTCCAGCAGTTTTCTCGTGATGCGTTTCCAGCCAGACAGACAAAAAGTTTTATCTTTTCATCATTTACGCATAAGCTTATTAATACGCCAAAGTTTAAACTTTCCGACTCATTGGTAATATCATTAATTGCCTTGAAAAATGAAATTAAATATTTAATGTGACATTATTATTATGTCGTATTTTAGAATTTACTAAGAACTTTGGTCGAAATCGAGTAGCGTGTCGCATGCGAAGTCCCAGGAAACAAACAGTTTTTAAATTATTTGACGGATAGAATAAAATCTAGGGAAAACATAGTAATGTCGTCGAACTAAAGTTAGCGAGGTTCGTGAAGTAAGCACGCTAATGGTATAGTTTTATCAACGTACACGTCACTATCTCCCTTTTAATAAATCATTGCTGTACCGACTGCTTAATTACGTATAAATGTTATCAAATGAATTATAACTTCAATTATGTGGTACTAAATTAATATAGAATAATTGACATTCATTTTGAATAATTTATAAGTTTTATGTATGTACTATATAATACAAAGCGAAAATGTGTTTTTTTATTTTGTTGTTTTCATTATATATTTCAGCCAGCATTTTAAGTAAGAATGAGAATATGCCTTATGTGTTTGACCATTGCCCTAGGTATGTGACTGGTAAAATATCTTTCTTGTAGATTTGATTACATTACTTATATTAATGTCTCATAAGTATGACACACAGCAGTCATGGAGGTGATTGTTTTATACTTATTTTATTCAAATTCAAATCTATACATATAATAAAATTGTAACTAAGTCGAATCTGTACATTAGATATTTTTGGAAAATCTTATTGAAACAAACATTATTATAGATACAGAGGCCGAATCTATAGTTTTTAGAATTTTTGTCTGTCTGTCTGTCTGTCTGCCTGTCTGTTACAACATCACGGAAAAACTACTGGAGGGATTTTGATGAAATTTGGTATGATGGTAGCTGGTTATCCGGGTCAACATATAGGATAATTTTTACTACCGGAAAATATCTCATCTCTGAGAAATAATAATAATGAGTGGGAAAGTTAATCTACTAAACGTTAAAACGTAACCTGGGAACGAACCCGAGCGGAGCGAACTCTGACTTGCTAGTAATTAATATATACACTGTTGTTTTATCTAATTATTTTATTCAAAAACTCATTGGACATACACTTTGACGTGTGATATTTTAAGGTTGTTGCTCTTGCAAACATACAAGCAGCTAGACAACGAAAATTCTGAAAACTAATAATTTGGTATTACTATACCAAAAAAACCTTGCATGTATATTTTAATCAACTATTGTGCCTCCAATAAAATATTATCATAGGTATTTATGAAAAAAAATGCTATCTGCCATATATAATTAATTGTGTTGTTATTCAGATACTGTCCTCAGAATTCTGGGACCAGAAATTGTGGCCATTTTTGTTACTATACGTATATTATTATTACTTAAAATTTTCAACATTCTTAGAAATGCTACGCTCCAAATATACAATTTAGAGCAAATCGAACATGACTTATTTCTTATGTTTACGTCCTTGTAAAAGATTACGTTAATTAATTAGTCAACGTTCGTGTGCACGTAAAATATACACATTATTAAGGCCAAATTGTAATTAAAGCCTATTTATCATGAATTAAACCATTAAACATTAGTTTTTACGACTTAACTGTAATTAACGTCTTTAGAAAATATTGTATTAATCTAATCTTATAAATGTGAATATTTCAAACTCGCAGAGTGTTTCACGCAACAAATTAGCCTTGGATGGAGATGGTTACCGGCTTGGAGAGTGTTCTCCACTGGCTACTTTTTACACGAACTGATAAATGGATGTAAGATAAGTGTATTTTAAGAAGTAACTAGAAGGCGCGCAACTAAAGTGAAGTCTGAGGATTTCATTATATCAATTAATTTGCGTAATATTAAACTAATTGTTCACTAAAAATGTGTAAATTTACGTACGTATATACATAGGGTCGTACGTTTTTTTTCCGGCAGTCTTTAATAAAACACATAAAAAAACAGTTTATATTGATTGTGTTAAAAAAAGAGCATAAACATGGAAAATAATGCAGGACATACTGCATATCTTTCCAATTTTTTTGTACAAAATTTCCTTCCTAATCGTAGGTACAGTATTTAAAATTTATAAAACTAATTGATAACAAAACTTATCAATAAGTTACTATACTAAAATAAATAAGAACACATGTTCAAATAATTTTATTCCTACATCCTTACGGACCTAGTTACCTAGTTCCAACAATTTGCATTGAAAAGATAACAAACATACAAACAAACAGAAATAGACTCATATATCAACCTCATACATGTATATTTTCTCTTTATTTAATTTATGTTACATAAGTAAACCCTGTGTTAATTATTGAAATTTATGTACCATTTTACGACAAATCGAGTCCTCTATAAATGTATTCTAAAATACGAGTGTACTCGCTTTAACCAAAACAAAAGGAAGCACCTAAAAGTCTTGCTTATACAGTAACAGTAACAATGCAACTTTAATAGGACATTATTGGTATAGTCGGCGACTCGTGAACGACCAGAAAACGGTAGCGACATTATATATTTTTATTGCTCAAACGTGCCTTAGAGAGCCGTTGAAATTCAAATTTTTGTATACAGCCTTTGTCTATTAGTTTGCGAATATTTCCGATGCTAAGCGAAATTGCAATACGTAGTTTGTTATTGTGGCAGGTAGTGCAGTAAATAATAACATGTTGCAGTTAACGTACAAATTTTTCGTATAACTTTCATATAGTGTAGAATGTAAATATTAGAAATACACCATTTCTCATAGAATTGTAACAAGTGTCTTAGCAACAAAAATATGATAGAATCAGCTTATGTACATATTGTAGCGAGTTCGATTTCCGTTTGGTGTAAACATTTTATATTATTGGTCGAGTTCAATTTTATTTAAATTCTGTGTACATTTTGGTATCAAGAATGAAGTTAAATTTTTAAATATAAATGAAATAATAAAGAAATATAACTAACTTTTGGCTGAAAATGAGTAACTCACGCTTCAGATATTCGGTATACTAACACGGGGCTAACTAATCAAAACACTAACGCTTTGCCCTTTGAACCTAGAACAAAGTTTAATATGAAATCTGCGGACCGCTGCAGGGATGTCCGTAGTTTATTAACGACTTTTGAATAAATAATACGTTAGTTTCTATTAGAATATTAGGATTTTATATAAAATTTCAAAATTTTATAAGTAAAATCGTTGAAATTAGCCACTTAGCGTCGCTTTAATAGGATATGAGTAAGGTGCCTAACAGTAACTTATGAATATATTACTCCATGTTATGGTCTATCCCTAATCCCTGTACTAAATTTTATCCAAATCAGTCTAGTCTTTTTAGGGTGTTTTCACACACACAGGTGTGTGAGAGTGTGTACATACAAACTTTCGAATTTATAATTAGTAGTATTATAAAATGAGAAAAACGTTGAGTATTTTCACTTTTGTATTCTTCCCACTATAACACTTTAAGAAAAATTATAAAATGGGAATTGAAAACAATTAAGTTTCATTTCGATTACTTGAGTGAATCCAAATAAATTCTAAACTGTTCGTTCGTAGCGAGTTGCTTCACCCATGCGCGCATTTTCGCAGAAAAGACAGTATATAATTCAATATATTATATGATTTGTTCCAATATTTATTGGAAAGGTTGTATACTTTGTTATGATATTTATATTGAAACTAGCATTGCCCGCGGCTTCGCCCGCGTTCAGATGACCAAAAACCAAATTCTTAGGTTTTACATATTAGTATATTCTTACAATGCAGTTTTTGTATTTTTTCTCAGAAATGAGATATTTTCCCGCGGTAAAAAGTATCCTATATGTTGACCCGGATAACCAGCTATCATCATACCGAATTTTATCAAAATCTGTCTAGTGGTTTTCTCGTGATGGGGTAACAGACAGACAGACAGACAAAAATTCTGTATCGATAATAATGTCTATTTCAATAAGATTTTCCAAAAAATATTTAATGTACAGATTCGACTTAGTTACAATTTTATTATATGTATAGATTTACTCAAAGCAAAAAGAAACAATGTTATTACAAATGTTGTTTACATTAGATCATAAGGAAAAAGAAAGACGAAAAGTTATTAAATTTTCTTCTATACTTCTATTTTTCTATCAATTCTCATAAAAGACGAATAATATTCAAATAAAGCATTTGTGAGTCATGATAACAATGAGAGTTACTTTCCACTAGCGTTGTGGTTGGGGTATATAATATATTATGTAGGTCGTGGGTTTGAATTACGTTCAGGGCGATGTTTATTTTGGTCATACAAATATTTAGACCTCATTTATTTAATTTTTAGATAGCTATAATTATAAATATATGTATATATTCATATAACATGCTGAAATCTGAAAATAGGAACGCATTACTCTAGCCATATTTGGCCACATTGGCCTATATTCACAGTGTCCAGAACGAAACGAGTTTGTAAGACCATTTATCATAGCAGAAATATCAATATCCAAGTCGGGGGGTCGACAGTAACTAATGGTACCGCGTACATGCGGTAGTACAATACTACTTAGTCTTTTTCATGACGCCCGTGTAAAGCCTCAAATGCTTTCTCTTATTATATTGAAGTCGAAATGTTATTTTTATATAATATTGATATTAGAAATATATGTACGTGTTGGAAGTCAAAAAATCCTCGTTTCTTTTTACCTATTAGAGAAAATGTATATAAATAAAATCGAAGTGTCTGTTTGTAATGTCAAAATAACAGCTTTTTATTAAATGCATATGAAATTATATACGAAACTTATAAGAAAATCACAATTTATTTATTTTTTGTCTGTCTGTCTATTTGTTATGTTATGTGTATTATCTTCGGCTGGAAACGGTTGGATTGATGTCAAAAAGAAGGGACCTTTTCTAGCAGATAGCTGATGGTATAAGGAGTAACTTAAGCTACTTTTATTTTAGAAAAAAAATTGGGGTTCCGTTCACTAAAATTCAAACGTAGGTAAACGGTAGGTACCTACGTGAGAACGCACCAGCGGCAACCCGGGCAAAGCGTAAGTCGCTTGTCATGAATATATTAATGGTTAGATGATCTTAAAGGGTCTATTAAAGTCTTAGAGCATACCAAAATCTTGAATTTCCGCTTAGTTCTTTTTCTAAGTTTTATTAAAATTTAATATTAATATATACATTTTGTTAAAATTTAATATTAAAATATACGTAGATTCAGATACAATATTTTAAGAAAAAAAGAATTTATCATCATGATTAAATATTTTTATATAAATATTCTACCAAAGGTCAACAAACTCTCAAATTCGGCGTTGGTTTTGTTTTGACACTTCAAGAGATGAAAACAAGAGTGATTTATCTTAGTTTCGCTGGAGGCGGCGGCTTAGGAAAGTTGTAGGTATTGCGCTGACGTATCTCTGTTACATGTTATAATGCTCCACTAATCAAAGTAAAGGGATTTAACATTGTTTGAGAGTTACGTTGCTTAAATACGTATCGAGTTGTAAATGAAATGGCGGATTCATATTTGGAATATTGTGCGGATAAAATTGTTATGAGCTTTTGCTCCAGCTTGAGACAGAATTAGTATTAAAATTAAAGCACTTTTAAACAGTTGGCCTATTATATGATAATTTTAGAAGAGACTAACTGATTTAGTAAAATACATACAAAATATAATTTAATATGGAAATAATTTGGTCCACATCTATAAGGTCCGCTAAAGATAATGGGTTGAATTATTACTTTACTAACTATTGTTAAACATAACATACTGTTATGAAATAATAGTGTAAATATAAATAAACTTTAACAGTTATTTGAATTCTGATCATTTTGATTTTTGTTATATACAATAAACACCTAGATTTTTGATTCTGTTTCTGGTCATCAAGTACAGACAGCCCAATTTTGTCCATTGCAAGATTTACTCTTATTCAATGGTTTTAAATTTTAATTTCAATGTAATCAATACCAATAATATAATATCCAGCAAGCACTACAAAAAGTTTATTTTGTATTTCGGTTTTTAAAAAAATAGAGAAGGTAGTATATGAGATAATTACTTATTATAAATATTACTTGACGACACGTTTGGCTCAGTTTGTAGTGACCGTACTTGTTGCGCCAGCTCTCGTGGGATCGAGTCCCGCTGAGGGCATTCATTTGTGTGATGAACACGAATGTTTGTACTCCACTTAACGGTGTTATATTTATAATATGTATCTATTTAAAGTTATTGTAAGTTAAGTATTATATATATATATATATATATATATATATATATATATATATATATATATATATATATATATATATATATATATATATATAGTGTATCAACTATCTGGTATTAATAACACAAGCCTCGTAGCTACCCATGGAACTAGATGGTGCTGTGTATTAATGTCCCAACATTATTATTTGCAGTCACATGCGAGTGAGGCCACTAACAAAACTAGCACTCTACCCTAAAACTTGGGTGAATTTCACGTAATATTCATATAATATTATTCTTAATTAAGTTAATTACTTTTTAGTTTAGTTCTTAATGCCTCTTTAGGGAGCTTAGTTTTAATTTAGGATTACTTAAGGGGAAAATTGACAACAGCACGGGAAAGTCCCTTTGCTGCACTGCATATGTTCGGTTAACCAAGGGAGGCAATGGGAGAGGGAGAAGCAGCCTTCAGTCTTCTGGAAAAATTTAAGTTTTACACAGTATATGTACATATATGTATGTTATATACTAAAAACTATTTTAAATTTAGTACAATTAGATTTTAAGTGGATTCAGAAAATTTAAACATGTGATGTTTTCATCGAGAATTCTTTGCCAAGGCATATTTTCTTATCGAAGAACCTTTTTGGAATAGTTTTCTAATTTTATTTTATTCTAATGCTACTTTTTTTCAATATTATAATTTTTTATCATACATCACGACAACGATGACGATTACTGGGATAAAACTTAATGATTGCCGGGATAAAACTTAACCTTCGTCACTATCCGACGCACAAACAATAAAAGCAAAAACATTTACAGTGCATTTTCGTTTTCTTTGCACAAGTACACGCGAATTGAGTACCTCCACCACTATTGAAGTCAAAAACAAGAAAATGAAGTGAAGATACTCAAATATAATAAACGATATTGTTAAGACCTTCGAATATCAACCTTTATACCGTACCACAAAGTACTGGACGTGTATACTAATAACAAATCCAAGGATATCTCATTACTAACTTTCTTCTAACTCTTGGTAACCGCGACGCTTGTTATAAGTTTTACTTCTGTTTGTATGGAAGTTGACTTAGAGGAAGTAAATAAAACATGGATTTAATGGTCCAAGTAATAGGCTAAGTTTATATAGGGAACTTCTTTAGATAGATACTATAAATCAGGACTTGTTGATATTTGAACTGTTGATATTAAGTTAGTTTTGTTTAATTGTAATATCTAGTAGTTCCATTATGGAATCTATTGATATAGAAAGTCCTGTGATACTATCTAACCATTTTATTTCCTTGCATTGGCTGTCCAGTAAGGAATTAGTGTGTGTTAAGACCTGTCTTGATAAAAGATTTCCTCCTTGGAGAGGAGGAAGAGGATGGTAAGTGAATGGTAGGGGCTCCCAACGGGCGTACTTAACAAACTAAACGCAGCAGTATTGCTACTGTTACTTTATGTTGTTATTTTGTAATAGAAAAGGATTTGCTCTATTTATCCTAACTCCTATTAAGCTACACAAAAAAAGTACTTCAAGCGAGCATAGAATTTGCGACCTGTAACTAAATGGTTTGAGCTAGATCAGCCCCAGATTTCGTTACCATGATCGGTATATATAAAGTTTAAATATGAATTATAATTCCTTGACTAACTTATGATGTATAGTAAATAATGAGATAGAAAAAAATAACACCATTAAGATAAAACAAAAAGCTGTAGCAGTAGTTTTAATTGCTGAGAGTTTGTGAGGAAAAGCGTATACATTGTGTATCGCGATGACATGATTTATTCTCTAAATATTTAAGAAACTTTGTCATTGTTGGTTATAGTCCTTTTTGACAATTAACACAAAGACATTTCGTTATTATTTATTAATCATCAGGATTTAACACGAGATATCAGATATGTACATTAATGAAAATAATTATTATCTACTTTATTACAGGGGGTTTCGGGGGCGATAAATCGATCTAGATTAGTCTTATGTCTGAGAAAATAAGCGTTTTCGAGTTTTGATGCAGTTTTCTTTTGCATTATTCCACGTAAAATATGGTCGGTAATTTGCACGCTCGGGCATAAGCATCGTGGTCAAGCGGCCAAGGTGCAAGATCAACAATGACAGATGTCCAGGTTCGAATCTCGGTCGCATACAAAGTTTTTGCTTTTGTTTTTTTTATTATTTATTCAAGTTTGTAGTTTAAAAAAAAAGAAAATTATACTTTAGACCACAAACATCGAGCGAAGCTCGGTAGTCCAGGTACTATATATAATATATATAATATATATATGTCCCAACATACAACTATAGGTAATTTTTACAATTTCTTACAGCATTCGTTTTCCACGGTCCTACTCATGTGCTGTGTCAATTAAAAATATTCATAGTTATACGGGAATAAATAAAAATATGTATCAACAATATCTAATATAGAATGTAACACACATTACAAATATGGAAAGAATGAAAGAATGGTAACAAACAAGTCCACAGTTCCGTAGATTATGTCTTGCATACAAGCACAATTTTTAAGTAGTGTAAAACAATGATAAGATATATTTAAGGTGTTTATATTCTTCACGACATTACCTCAACATTTTATCATGAGTTATTTGATTTTATTTGCCAAGAAGCGTAATGGTGCGTGAAACGGTGTTTTCTTTTTTTGCGAAAATTTCCAGACATCGTTTTCTCATGTAAACATTATCAGATATTTGTGTCAATATTTTATCACTTGATGGCATATGAAAGCAGGTTTTTCAAGTTTATATATAAAATCGGTTAAATGCGAGTCGAATTTACACACGAAGGGGTTTGTACTATCGTACAGGTACTTTTTATTAATATGACTTTTACTCTATGTATGTAGTATAAACTTCGGTGATCGATTACGGACGTTCGAAAAAATGTTTCTTGTATTTTTATTTTTTATATATTTTTAATTGTTTGTTGTTATAGCGGCAATAGAAATACATACTTTGTGAAAATATGAATTTTCTACCTGTTACGGTTAATGAGATACATCCCTCAGACAGACGGTCGGACGGACAGCGGAGGTTTAGTAATAGGGTTTCGTTGGCACCCTTCGGGTACGGAACCCTAAAAACCAATAAATAATTTTACGTATCTATATAATAACACAGTAGATACTTTACATTTAGTTATTTTGTTTGATGTAACATTAATCAAAATTAGAATAATATTCTGTTATCATTTCATTAAATCACTGTTACTGGCTGCCTAAAACTATATTATTTGATAAAATGTCAGAGGGCATATCCTTAGTGCCTTCAAAATAAGGCTCATTTCAACGCAACAACACATCCACTTTTGTTCTACGGCGTAGCAGTATCCGTTATATTGTTTGATATGTAGTTACCACAATAGCAACACAGCTTGCATATTCAACCTTAAGTTAATGATTTAAGACTCACATTCATTTGTAAATGATACCTTTCAAAAACGCCACTGTTAAGTAGAGATTCAACAATCGTACGCTGGATGAAGTTAGTTTGTCTTGAAGTTAATACGTTCTGCAGTTTCATTTAATATTCATTTCCTTATATGCGCTCATTTCTGTGAAACGGCCTTTTTAACTGTTTGAATGTTACAAAGTTTAATAAAAAGTTTAAAAGTTAATCTAGCTATTTGCTTTGTTGCAAATTGTCTGTCTGTAACAAGTAGGAGTATTCGACTCGAAGAAACTTAATTATTTTTTTAATTATTTGTAGTGCCTTTTGTTAAACTAGCCGAAGGACTTGTGAAAGCTTGAAATACCTCCTTGACTTGGTACTTTGAAATCTTATTCTGGTTCTTGAAGTTATTTAAAACTAGCGAACTTACATTCATTTCGTTCGAGTACGTCCTTGGGTGCCTATTAGCTTTTGTCCTAGTTCATAGTGTCTTCTCTCTCTCACAGTGTCTTTGTCTCCAGGCCATAGTTTGTTAGAGCAACGCTACTTACTACTATTAGTCTACCTTGTCACTGGCACTTATAAGAAAAACATAATTTTAATTTTTTTGTTTATCTGTCCGTTTGTTCTGGCTAATCTCCGAAACGGCTGAACTGATTTTGGCAGGACTTCCCCTGGCAGATAGCTGATGGTATTAGGAGTAACGTAGTCTATTTTTATTTTAGAAAAGAACTTGGGCTTCGCTCAAAAAAAAAATAAACGTACGTAGGGACGCGACACGAAAGGAAGCAAGGGTGTGTTGCTAGGAATAATATATGGCATAAATAGATATTATTACAATTATACCAAACTGAAACAAATTAATAAACAAAATGTACAAAGTATATATATTTTTTTAATCATTTATTTCAGGCAATATTTACAAAAAGATCTTAAATATGTAAACAGAGGCCCATTGCATAATATATACCTTAAAACTAACATATATATTAATTATAACTATTATTATATGAACACGCGAGCAAAAGTAAAGTAAATCAAGTGTTTGAAAGTTAATGGAATTAATTTTAGAAACAATTCCTTATTAAAAATTCCAAAATTAATATTAGATTCTTTGATCATAGAAATTCTTTATGTCGCAATTCCGTAATATTGCGACGGTCCACCGGAGAAACGTCACAAATTTAATTATTACCGCGACAAAAAGCAATTCAAGGGGCCGGGACTTTGTCGTCGAAATTACTTAGACCCTAGTTATCAGTAAAATAATTTTAATATACATCTAGCTGCTATAAGCGCAATACTGGCTGATATTCGCCCGTAATAAATAATTATATGAAAATTTGGGGAAAATATATGTATATGTACGTATGTATACAATTTACCTCTATAATAAAAAAAACTAACTTTGTTTACAATTTTTTTTGTTGATAACACTGAATCTCGTCAATATGGCGACTAACAGAGAAGAAAAAGATAGTAAACTGTTTTGTTTTTGCATATCCATACTAATATTATAAATATGAAAGAGTGTTTGTTTGTTTGTTTGTTTGTTTGTTTGTTTGTTTGTTTGTTTGTTTGTTTGTCCTTCTTATAAGGGCGTATAATAGGGCATAAAAAATTGTATGAAACTTTTTGTATGAAACCTTTTTAGAGATTTTTTTTGTATTATTGTTCTGCTAGTTTGTATATAGATTACAGTAAAATAAGCTGTAAATAAAAAAGACAAGCCTAAAAATATAATAGACTATATTTAGGCATAATTTCTTTAAAAGCGATATCGTCTTACCAGTATCATACTTTCTGTTTAAGTCTCTCTATATATTTTTAATTTTGTTTGTAAGATACGTCTGTTGGTGACCAATTTCAATGGTATGGAATTTCATAAATCAAAGGCCTATACAATGCGATCACATTTAAAAGCCGGAATGCCGAAATACTCTGCGAATTCAATAGATATTAGGTACACAAATACGCTTTATTGAAATTCTTCTATTTTATGGTTCCCTTTTCACGCCATCTATTTTTTAATATATTTTTTTTATTAGAAATGGGCTAACTCTTGACCTTCATCTTAGCTCGAAGGCACAGATAAGGTCTACGATCTAGCGAGTTTGTCCAAGAGAAGCCTGTTAACACGCACCTTAAATAGATTCAGGTTGTACGCACTCGGAAAAACAGACGCACGCAGGGCATTCCACTTCTTGGCTGTGCGCATTATAAAAGATGACGAATAGCGCTTAGTGGGAGTGGTCGGAATGTCAACCAAGAAAGAAATTCAATTTTTAATTTTTCGGAACCTAACACTACATAATATTAAATTTATTTTAAAATTCAAATACCATAACCATCTTCATCTACATATATATATATATATATATATATATATATATATATATATATATAATTGTATAAAATCTATTCCATACTAACCGTCAAAACATACCTACGGACGAACCTGAGCGAAGCAAGAGTGAGCCGCTAGTTTTTTAATAAAATAACTGCTCAGACTAAAGAATAATAAGGACAGAGTGTCCTAGAGCTATATGTGAAGCCAAATAATAATGTTTTAAAATAGTATACTGAGTGATAAGTAAGTACATAAAAATGGCTTACGGATGTTATTATAATAAAGAAAAAAAATAAGCTAAAATTATGCAATTTCTCTTTCAAAAGAAAGATAATTAATGCATAAAAAATACAAAAAATATAGTATTATTTTATTATTCATATTTTATTCTCAAAAATTGAATTTTTATATAATACATATACAAAATTTCCCTTATTCTTTAAAGTAAGATAACTTGTATGGTAAAATAAAATATAGTAGCATAGACAGCAAATCGCGCTATTCTTTTTGACTATGAAATTTATTTTGGCGACTCCGTTTGTAGAATTCTGTAGTCTGTGAAATAAATAGTATTAATTCATTTTACTTACTTGTTATTGCAGTATTTTCTAACTAACACAACGCTTAAGTTTACAGGAAAACACTTTTCAGACATCGTTGCAACAGCACAAAGTTTTACCTCTACTTGAAACTTACAATTTCCTTGGGCGTTTCAGAGGACCTATAAACATTAATCTGCCATATTTACTTTCAATATATTTTTTAACAGTGGAATTGTTCTGCTCAAAACATACTGAAAAATAAACTCGCGTTGATCCAAAAAGAACTCGCACGTCACATATCTTCCTTTATTTTGTGTATACGTCCTACCAGTTTAGAATGAGCTGGTATACAATTTTGGCATTGCATTTTTGCATATAACATTCCAAATATTTGTAAAAACCAGATCCAGTTAAATTGGTCGACAACAGACAAGTGTTATAAGTAACCATCAAAGCCCCACGAAGTAAAAATAAATTTTCAATACTCCACACGGATCGTTAGTTCTTCTCAAGGATGTATGTTTACGCACTAAGGTTTATCTTAAGTATGGGGGAATACGCACAATATTGAACGTTCTGAAACTTCTTAATGGGTTTTTAAACTTATATTGCTTACTATTGATCTCTATATGATTGATGGAGGATTGGGGTGATGGCGTATAGGAAATTAAATTTCTTGAATTATGCTTAAGACGCGCTTTGAATTGTAAGGGGCCTGTTATTAAAACACTATTAGGCAGCTTATATGAGAATCATGAATCTCAATCCCAACTTTATTATACTATTTATTATACTAATACATATTATAAATAAAAATTAAGTTTGTGTTTGTTTGGGCTAATCTCATTTTCATGCGGTTAACGGTTAGAAAGAGGAATTATCTAGGGACTATGATTTGTTAACTTTTGTCAAAAATGTTCTACTTGTATGTTGATATTTGTGAATTAAAGCGGAAAAACTGGTCACTTAAAGCGCGCCTGAGTAGGATAAGCCATTCAGATACTCCACTAAGAAAACTGAAAATATTTCTGAGATATACATATCTCTTGTTAACAAATATTTTAAATTTGTTTTTTGGAAGTGAAACTTCTTTAGAATCGTTGTGATTTAAAACTCGATGAAAGGAAAATGTGACACTAAAAAGAGACAAACGCATAAATATATAGGATTAAGCGGGCGAGAGAATGAGATAGAAGAGGCAATGTATGCCATGTTGTCATGGTAACCGTTGTTATTGTCTGACAAATATATAATATTATATTATTTCCGGATACGATATTCTATAAATATATTATTGTAATATGCCCAATATGCCTTATTTAATTATTGATTTGTTTTAATTTAATTGTGATATTTGCCAAAGAAGTTTTACGTCAACCGCGCGTAAAGGTTACACCCACCCATTTTTTTTGTTAATTAATATTATATTAACATGCTTTTTTAAGTATTTTTTTAAATACCTTATTACACGTAAATATTTGAAACAAGAATAGATTTTATAAAAATGACTCCCATTTTCTTTTTAACGTACATTAGTATGTGCTAATAAATTTTGTTCGCATAATATATTTTCTGTATCAAAACACAAGACTATGAAGAAATGACATAATTTTAAAATGACCTAACCTTTTTTCCTTTTAAAAGAGAAAATAATATAAAATGTATGGCCATAAAGACAATCGACATACATCAGTTTGTTAATAGCGGTCTTTATAAGCTCCATTTGAATCTAAGATACCAGGTTAAGAGTAAAATGCTAGTCGAGCAACAACTAGTTACAATATAGTTCACTGAACAGAGTAAAAATTTTATATTATGTACTTAGAAAAGGCTTTATTTATAACCCCGTATTCGTGTTATAACGTTTTATATAATGCTTTGAGAATATTTTAATTATACTTCAATAATGTATTTAAGAGTTTGCTTCTAAGTAACATTTTGCAATACTGTGATAAATTAAATAATTCCCATGGGACTAATTACGTATTTTATTACGATGAATATTAGCTTATGTCACTCTCCGGGCTATAAATTATCTCTATGCAAATATCACATCGATCTATTACTCCATTACAGTGTGAAAGAGAAAAAGCACATAATAAACGAACATTTTGTATGTTTATTTTGTATTCAGCCCTTTTTAACGTCCCACTGCCGGGCACGGGTCTCCCTTCAATACGAGGGGCATCAGGCCATAGTCCACCACGCTGGCCAAGTGCGGATTGGCGAACTACAAAACATACTAAGTTCTCTCAGACATGCAGGTTTCCTCACAATGTTTTCCTTTACCGTAAGACAAGCGGTAATCATGTTGGAAATGATTCGCACACGTGCGAGACCCGGGATTTGAACCCGCTTCACTCGGTTTCCCAAGCGAGCGTGTTACCACTGGGCTACCACTGCCTTAGTTTCTTTTACGTATTACATATTGCATGAGTTTTTTATGAAAAGCACAAAAATACGTAGATAGTTTTGTATATAGAGTAGTATGTGAAGAAACCGCTTAATGATTTCGTCGTCAACAGTATTCGTACCTACATAATATGTATATTCTAGAATATTATCTCTCAATCCTGATTTCGCCAATAACACTACTATTATTAAATATAAATATAACAGTTTGTGTGTTGTATATGTATGTTTGTTACAACTAAACGCTGAAACGAGTGGGACGGATTTAGTACTCATATACATAGATGACTGATTGCCTGTATGTATGTAATATTAAATAACAAAAGGCACCTTGGGACGCACCCGAGTGAAGCGAGGGTAAGTCGCTAGTCTTTTTCGCGTATAAAATTTTCCGCTTAAGCTTTATTATTCTCAAAAAAATGATGGAGAAAACGTAAATCCTCAAAGGATAGGGCTTGGAAAGAAAGTGTTCTTTACACATAAGTGCGTTCGTAATGAGCCAAATATGAATAAGCCGTAGCTCCATCTTATTCATTTCTCAGGAAGTAAAGCGATTTTATAGAAGGTACTTGAAGTGAAAAGTCTACGTTTTTATAAGGAACTAGCGACTCACCCTCGCTTCGCTCGAGTTCGTTACGTTTCAACGTTTAGCATAGATTTCTCAGAGATGAGATAGTTTCCCGCAGTAAAAGGTATTCTATACGTTGACCCGGATAATCAGCTATCATTCTACCGTATTTCATCAAAATCTATCCAGTGTTTTTCTCGTAATGCGATCTGAAGCAGGCAGACAGACAGACAGACAAAAATTCTAAAAACTATAGATTCGGCTTCTGTATCGATAATAATGACTATTTCAATAAGAATTTACAAAAAAAAATTCCACGTACAAATTCGGCTCAGAATTTTATTATATGTATAGATAAATAAGTATATCAAAAGTGATTTACTATTGTATTTCTATAACATTGTAATATGCTGTTATTGCAAAACGAACACTAGTATTATAATAGCAGTACCACAATCCGAAAGATTACAGCAAACAAATCAAATGGTATACAGGAGGTGCTTAGAGAACTAAGCAGACAATGTAAACGTATTTAACGTAACTATTGCAGAAACAGGTGTTTCATTCTCATCTCACCACATAAACAATATCTAACAAAGCCCGCACCGAACAATAAGTAACATCAACATTCAATACGGTAACGTATAACGTAAGTAAAACAGTCCTGCATTTCCGCTACGACTGGACGTGGTCGATACTCGATAGAGAGTCCGTAAATTGTTTGTTATAACGTTGAAGGTGCCAATTGGTTACGTGAACGCTTATAGTCAACTACTACTACTGTCAGGTAAATTCGTTTGGATAGATCGATATTTGTTTTTTTTTAAATTAAAAATATGGTATTATACTAAAATAAAATTTAAGAAAATAATATTTTTTATCGGTCCAAATTATAACTATTTATTGTCAATATAGCGTTTTATTTTGCAATGACTACCCTATGCTAAGTATAATTTATCAAGTACTAGCATTGCCCGCGGCTCCGCCCGCGTTCAGATGACCAAATTCTTAGGTTTTATATATTAGCATACTCTTACATTACAGTTTTTGTATTTTTTCTCAGAAATGAGACATTTTCCTGCGGTAAAAAGAATCCTATATGTTGACCCGGATAACCAGGTATCATCATACCATATTTCATTAAAATCCGTCCAGTAGTTTTTCTGTGATGCGGTAACAGACAGACAGACGATATGATGTTTATTTCAATAAGATTTTCGAAAAAATATTTAATGTACAGATTCGGCTTAGTTACAATTTTATTATATGTATAGATTACGGTAACTTGAAGCATGGGCTATGTTTCACCGCAAACTATATTATATATTTGTGATCTACCTACCCGTAGATCTTCTAAGTCGGTGTGCTTTGGCTAAGTAATTAAAGCTTACCTATTAAATACATACTTAATCAAATATTTTCGAAATCTGGCCAGGTACAAAGCAAATGTAAGACAAAATGTAATTGTAATGGATTCTAATTTATATATTACTTGCATTTTACAAAATTACTCAGAACGAGTTTGGCGCATTTTATGACTATTCTTTTTGCCATAATATAAGCGTGTAAAAGATAAAAATATATGTAATTAATATTTCAACACAAAGATTTTTTATTAAAGCAACCTTGCCTCAATGCACCTAAAATTAAACTTCCTCATTATATAAAAAATATTATATTGTTTCATTCGAAGTTAAAACCTAAAAAATTTAAAGTTACACGTTAAAGTTTTTTGAATTATATACTATTGAATTCAACGACCATTCATTCATTCTTTGTAAGAAAAATAGAGTAGAATTTCAAGTGAAAACGGAGATCTTTCTTCTCTACAAATAGAAGGTTGAAATTTTAAAAGGTATGGCAATTATTCACACTTTAATGGAAACCAACGAGTCGGACGTCTGTGAAGAAAATACGGCGAACGAATAATTCACAGCATTCGTATTTGATCGCGTCAGGCGATAAAGCTGCAATTTGGAATTTACAAAATATTGCATCGTTAGAGCTTCGCAAAAACGACGTTTATGCAAACACTGCAGGTGCTACGAAGATACCAGACAATTTTTTTTTCAGTACCGGTACTTGAGGAAGAAAATTTTAAAAGCAAATTGGACTCGAACTGAACTTGAAAAATTTAATATTTTTTACAGTAAATGTAAGAACCTATATGTATTTCATAGTAAATATCGTACGTAGCTTATTTTCAATTAATAGTTTTATCTAATGATGCCTTCACAACAGCTTTTTAAATAATCATTAATCTGGTACCAGATAAATAAATATTATAAAGTAGATAATAATAAATGTTCTAATACACTAACGAGATCAAACTTATTTATCAACATATCACTTTTACGGAACAGTAATGACTACGGTCAAACGTCCGTCCAATAACATACCCCGTAAACATCCACAGCAGACGCTTATTGTCTGCGTGACCCACGCGTCGGTCATAATTCAGGCGCTGAAATGCAATTAGCGGGTTAGGTGATAACGCCCCTATACATCAGGTCATATGAATAAAACCGATGACATAACCAATTATAATTGTTAATATTTTTTTTATAAAGGTTGCCGAATCTTATTATTGATAATATTTAAACACTGTTTATTTTGTTAGAGAAAAAGATCCGATCTTTCCCCATTACTTTTAAAGAAAAATAAATACCACAAATAAAAATGACGATCTTGGCTCTATAACATCGAATATTTCTAAAGTAAGTAACGAAAATAAGCTGATAACAATATTTCTGAAAGTAACATGACACCTCCATTAGAGAAGACTTAGAATAGATGGCACTTAAAATGACGCTGACGAGATAATGGCTCGAGCTAGTGCCTTACTGAAGTACCTTAAAAATTGCTTCAGACTGCAATTTGATGGAGTGACACGATTATTTACTGTAGGGAAAACTTTTCGGATAATCTCAAAGGGTGGATGATGTACATTGGGCTTACAGGCGCACCTGAGTCTTTGTTGTTCTAAATAATAAATATGTGAACGAAGTGGAAACAGATGGATTTTGTTTTTCTATTTCTTTCTTCGTGACAATAAACAGCCGATAGTTTTAGAAACGTTCAATAGAGTTGAGGTGAAATTGTCCTCACTACTCTATTTGAGTTTCTAAGATAGTCACACCGGACAAGTCTGGACACGTCTGTAAACAATCAATATGCAAATGCGGTTAACTTGCCCTCAGATCCGATATTTATTCCACAACACAAATGGCGTTCGTTATGCTGGTTCTGTGAATATTGATTTCATTAATACAAATTTACACAACAAAATGCTAATGCGATCGTGTAAAATTTAGTAGTGTTAAATTTTCAATTAGTGGGTAAATTTTCTATCATCAATATTATCTATTATAATATGCCAATTTGTTACCAAGTATATAATTCTGGTAGTGAAATTTGTATAATGTAAATAAATGGCTCTTTTGAAAATAAACACAACTTGTGTTTGCTTTCGACCTGGTATTATTGTTTCAAAAAAGTTTATACTTCTAGAAATGAAATTATCATAAGTTAAATCAAAAGTGAAAATAATTTTCTAAAATATTTGCAGTGGCTCCAACATGATAATTTTTTAATTTTAAACTGATTGCTAGATACATTATTTTATTATGTGGTCTTAGATATATTTATTTTATATGTAGAAATGTTAAATCTGAACATTCTCTGTACATTAGTAAGTGAAACAGATATTTCGAACAAAACTATGACTCTATTTCACATAAAGATTTAGACCGTGTCCTTGCTCAGGGTTCTAATTATACCCTTACAAAATTTCATTAACCGTCACTATACTTAAATTATATTAAGTTAAGCAGCAGGAAAATTAGTATAGATGTGATAGCAATTTTAATCATAATCAATCATTTTGTACATAATTTTATTGTAAGTAATTAAAGATATATAAACAAATTCCGGAGCAATGATAGCCCATACGTAAAGCACTCGCTTGGAAAACTTAATGAAATGGCTTTAAACTTCTAAAATTTTGAATATGGGAATCATTTTCAACTTGATTACCACTTACTAACAGATGAAGCAAAACATCAAATGAAAACTGCTCAACTGAGATAATCTGAGTAGTTTCGCAACCCGCATTTGGCCAGCGTGATGGACTTTGGCCTAACACCCTGCATAGAAGGCCCTTGCTCAGTCGTGGGTCTTAAGTATGTATTATTACTATCACTATAACACTAACATCTATTTTACATTTTCTTTAATATTAATGCCAAGTTTTCCTTTGAGTGAACTTTTTTTCACTACTTAATAATAACATCGACGGTAATGTAATATTTATACCAAGGACAAAATAATATTTTCTATTTATGTATTATATATTTTAAAAAATTCTTGCTAGTGCACAATAATTGGTTCCAGGTACACACTCTTATCAAGTCTATGATAAATAAAATCTATGTAAAAAATAATGTTATAATTTTTATGTTAAAGCATTTGTTTTTGTTTTTCATTCTTGGCCATAAAAAGCTTTATTTAAAATTAAACTTTATTATTTTGTCAATCTAAGCACGTTTTGGTAGCAATTGCAATCTTCACTGATCTAAATAATGTGATATTCTGCTTGGATGCACATTGTTTAGCATACCTGAATTAATCTATACTATTGTTGCTATGCCCATATAATTTAATGGTACGTCAACACTATTATAATTTAGTGCAGTATTAGATATCCTATTAATTAATACTCAATAACAATTGAATATGTTTTAGTCTAATCGTAAATTATTATTAGTTTGCACTTAAAAGGCATATCATGTTCGTTTTGTTTAGATGTTTATATCATAACCAATTTTACCAGTTTCTCTTGCCTACATTTAGCCAGATTATTTGACGTTTATGGTTATTGCTTTGCTCTCCTAGGCCGGATCGGGATGTTATATGATCTATAAATTTCTACAGTGAATGAGCTATCTTGCAAAAAAGAATTTCAAATCCCACTAACATTTTTTGAGGCTAACGCCAACATAACGGCATACTAAGTGTATGTATGTTGGAAAATATTCGTGAAAACGGATTTCGTGAATACATATGTATAATGTATATTGTATCACTACAAATATATTGTAATGTCAATATTATTTATATAATACAAGCGACTCACCCTCGCTTCGCTCGGGTCCGTCCCTAGCTTGCTTCCCAATACAAACTTTCATCCACATTTTCACCCCATTAAGAGATGATTTCCATAATAAAAAGTATCCTATGTCCTTCCTAGGGTCTCAAACTATCCTAAATTTCATCTAAATCGGTTCAGTAGATCCAGAGATTATCCCCTACAACGTCACAAACTCACAAACATTACCTCTTTATAATATTAGTATAGAAGTATAGATAAAGAACCTTAAATTTCATACGCTGCAACAAAATACAATTCAGGTGAAAATATTGCTATATGAAATAAAAACAGATGACTAAATTAAAAAAAGGCTGATCATATGATACACCAGTTGTTATATTGGTGAAATATGTTATTTTTTTGCTTTCGTTTCATGCACGTGCCAGTTGGTACGACCGTTTTAAATCCGAGTATAATTGAGAGTTATATAAATTCGACCTTTTGGTTATCCAACAAACAATGGGTTCAAGCTTTCAGAGGATTTCATCCGCGTAAAGATAGATTGATAGGATCTACCACATATACTTATAACTCTTCTGCTCACAAAAACTTTATATTCTATCTATTTATACTGTTTCATACTTTTTACATAAAATTACACATTTGTTTATTTCCTTTGGTCGTATTGTAAGTATAAGCCTCATAAATTTTTATCTTATTGCAAGTTTACGAAGAAAGAATGCAAGAATGCAAATTTCAATTAAGTTTAAAATTAAAATTGCGGCTACTGTACGGTATTTTCTTTAATAGCCGTTACAAAGAAATCTAATAACCTGGAAGATAAGACGACGTAGTTAAAAAAACTTATAATCATTTAAAACAATCCAATTTAACCACTAGAGCGAATATCGCTTGCATTGCACGACCTCTTCTCCTATATGCAACATAGAATGTCTTTAATAACTGTTCAAGGGAATTTAGTTACTATCCACTATCTAGCCATTACCGTGCCGCAGAGATTTACATTAGTTAGCACTTAGCTTTCAGAAATTAATTTTGAGAAGAGTCATCTGAAAGTGATCTATAATTCAGTTACATTATCACGAGTTTCCGGGCCACTGGTCAATGCGACCATTACGCAAAGTCTCTGAGGCTATAACAATTTTATAGCAAAAATCGATCGGGATGGATCTGGTTTAAATGGTTTACTGGTGTAACGTGACAAGGTCCCCTACTCAGGTTTCTGACTGAACACAAGCTGAATAGAGAGGTGGTGATAGATTTGTGAGGGCTCAGAGTTCAATAGACGGTCTTTGTTTATAGCTGCCGATTGCCAATGACATGCGAAATGAAGTGTTATTCATAGGTTATGCGGGAAATAGGCATCTGATGTTACGGTCAGTTTTGCTTGATATGATTTCTTCGTGATATATTTGCTTGAGTATAATTTAATTCAAATATACTTTTGATATTATATTGTATTATTAATTTAACAGTTCTTCTATTCTAATATTAAAGAGAGGAAAAATTGTTTTTTTTGTTTGTTTGTATCGATTAGGCTCCGAAACTACTGAACCGATTTATATGAAATTATATATATATTATATATAAATGTTAAGAAGATAGTTTAAGACCCTGGGAAGGACATAGGATAATTTTTATCCCGGAAAACATCCCTTAAAGGGGTGAAAATGGGGGTAAAAGTTTGTATGGGGAAGCAACCTAGGGACGAACCCGAGTGAAGCGAGAGTGAGTCTCTAGTAACAACAAAAATGTATTTATAAATAGTATTGATTTAAACCCATAAATTCAATTAAATTCATACCCATAAGACCCATTAATGTAAAACCTTACATTGTCTATGTGAAACCCTAAATATTTACAGACCATTTTGCCGTCAACATAAATATTTTTCGCACTCCTCACATTTGTCCGGCGTACGAGTAACATTAAAATTTCGTGTAATAGGAGATAAATCTTAACGCCATTACCTAGGGTGGGACACCTGAGTTTTTTATTTCGGAAATTCGTCGGGTTTTAATTTTGGATACGTAGCTTTCACATGTGGTTGCGGTAACAATATAAAAAAAATGCTGTAAGTATTTATTTCTATTCATGTCAGGTCAAATATTTGTTTTTAAGTATTAGATTTTATTTTAAGTTATATTTACACACATATATTTTAATAAATAGTAGAAGTAACTTCTGTTAATTTTTTTAAAGACATAAAAGTTTATATTTTATACATTACTATAAGTACATTTATTTCTCAGAGATGAAATATTTTCCCGTAGTAAAATGTATCCTATATGTTGACCCGGATAACCAGCTATCTTTATACCAAACTTCATCAAAATCTGTACAGTGGTTTTCTCGTGATGCGTTCCCAGACAGACAGACAAAAATTCTAAAAACTATAGATTCGGCTTCTGTATCGATAATAACGACTATTTCAATAAGATTTTTCCTAAAATATTTAATGTACAGATTCGACTAGAATTTTATTATTATTATGTAAGATAAGAAATAATGATTCATTTTAAAAGTTATAACAACATGTTAGTTTATTTCGTCATGTCAGTACGAAGCAGAGTGGCGCAGTGGAAGCGTGCTGGGCCCATAACCCAGAGGTCCGTAGATCGAAACTACGCTCTGCTAGGATTTTTTTTTTAATTTTTGTATTATTTTAATTTATTATTATTTTTAAATTTTTTCGATAAATGTATACAAAAATATTTAAAAGAGACAAAATTAAGAGCGATACTAATATACTATCTACTTATTATAATTTGATAAGGACATGAAATTTTTAAGCCAATGCCAAAGCTAATGGAATTAATATATTTATAAATATTACAAAATTATGCATTTACTGTACTAAAAATGTAATAATTATAAAATAATAATTAATAAGAGTTGTAAATAAAAAACAAATATTTTAAAGGCATTTTAAAGAGTAGGTTAGTACTTTTCTTGATGAACCCTAATACTTTTACCTAATAAGGAAAATTTATTACTTAATAATAATATAAAATTAATTAACTATAGTACATTTGATTGACCATTTCTTTTTTATACTTTTCTTAAATATAATTAATTATATAATGAGTTTATCATTTTATATGTTATATATTATCCATACTTACTATATTTTACTATATTTAATGTTATAAATGTGAAAGTGTGTTTGTTTGTTTGTCATTCTTTCTCGTCGAAACAGAGTGACGGATTGGCGTGATTTTTTATGTGGAGATAGTTAGTGGGCTAGAGAGTAACATAGAACTTTTTATCACGGGAGGTTATCTCATTCCTACGGGAAAACACGTTATAATACAAACCAAAAAAATATTTATGATCAGAATTACATGAAACTTAGTATTAATACTCTTCAATATAATTAAATAAATACGTGTTTTAGCATTTTTTTAGCTTTTTCGAAATTCATCCCATAAGGGTGTAAAATAGGGGATTAAAGTTTGTATGGAACCTACTTTTTTAGAATTTTTTGTATAGCACGAGCGAAGCCGCAGGCTCTGCTAGTATTTTATAAATATTATTGTAATTATTTATTATTTAGTATTTTTTCAAACGCGTAAAATTATACATTATTGTTTTGAACAAACAACTTGGTGGATAATATAAATAATGATTTCTTTTCCTTACTTTTTTTCCTCACTATGATATACTATAAAACCCATAGCTATTTATTATTAATTATATAGTTATTATTATTCTTATATAAGTATAGTGCCATTCTATACTAACATTATAAAGAGTCTGAGTGTGTTTGTTTAAACACGCTAATCTCAGGAACTACTAATTCGATTTGAAAATATTTCTTGCATTAGATAGCCCGTTTATTGAGGAAGGCTATAGGCTATATATCATATGGTATATAGTCTATCTTTTTCATACTAACCGTTAGAACGAACCCAGGGACGACCCCGAGTAAAGCGAGGGTGAGTCGCTAGTATAACATAACAGCTTAATAGTGGTAATGGAATGTGCTAGATATTTATGTGTGAGCAATCATGCAATCTGTCACGTCTGCTATCACCGATTCAAAGTGGCGAGATTGCACACGTCTTAATCGTAGCTAGCCTTAGATTCGACTAATGCTTATAGTATAAGCTTTACTTGATAATATATAAGCTATATAAGAAGATATATAAGCCTTATACACTATGTAATTCATTGCGCTAGATAACGTATCTTATAGATTAAGTTTAACTAAATCCTATATATAAATAAAAATAATGCGTATGTGTGTCCTCTATGTGCTCCTAAGCCATTGGCTCGATTATGAAGAAACTTTGGTAAGTTGTTCTAAATACCCCTGCAAAAGTTGACGAAATAACGAATAAATATTATAAATTTTCTTTAAAAAATCAAACGCGATGATGCTAATGCAGTGAGTGGTCAGATTTAACTATGCCTTTGAAACCGGTTTTGCGTTTTGTCATTGATACTATTAGCATTATATTTTAAACTTAGAGAATCCTGCTCAAAGAGAATGTTTATTTCTCTGTTCTACAATTTATTTGCAATAAAGTTATGACAATCAGTTATTTTAAGAAATGTTAGTAAATAACTTAGTAGAAGTGTATTTCTTTATACTCAGTTTTTAAATAATTATTTTTATTATTACAACTTTTTTCTTGTATTTAGTTTTAGGAGTTAGTTTATTTGTTTTTAGTTTCGTAAATAAAATAGTAGCCGGAGTTCGTTTGCAAAAAATCCAAGGAATGTCTGTATGTTTTATGGATGAGTCTTTAAGCAAAAAATCAAACGAAAATTTATTTTTAGTTTAAAATACTACGATCATTTTTATTGAGGTTTGTTTTCTTTTTAGATAGGGATACTTTACAATTGTTTGGTTTTAAAATCAGTGCGAAGGGTCTCACTGTTAACTTAAATACATATCGTCACCTCCAAGGAATAACATTGTAATTCAATATTGCAACATTTTTGAATTTAGACTTTAAATTTAATATGAATTACAAATGAATTACAATATTGTTCTTTGCAATTGCGTAAACTAATTGCCAGGATATAAATTTATAAAATACAAAAATAAATCTATCCTATGTGATATACCAGACTATAATCTATCTCAGTGCAAAATTTTATCCAGATCCGTTCAGCCGGCTGGCACAGTTGATTTACAAACATCCAAACATCTAAACTTTTGTATTTATAACAACTATAACTTGATTATAAATTTATAAAATCCTTACCAAAATAAAAGTTATAATTATTCTGTTCAAATCATTGACCCTTAAACATTTCACTTAATAGATATTATTTTAACGTTATTAGAGCAAAACCTCTAATGAGATTAAAACACGCGACCGTAATATTTTCATTAATAACATAAAAGTTGAGGATTCAAATTCATGTATGTCAGTTTTAAAATATTGGGACTAGCGACTCACTACTGGGTTGATTCCCCATACAAACTATCATCCCCATTTTCACCCCCTTAAGGGATGATTCCCGGGATAAAAAATACCCTATGTCCTTCCCAGTATTTCAAACTATCTTCTTACCAAATTTCATCTAAATCGGTTCAGAAGATCCAGAGATTACCCCCTACAACGTCACAAACTCACAAACTTTACCTCTTTATAATATTATTAGTATAGAAACACCTAACTGCCTCGGTGGTATAGTGGCTAGCATGTACGGTTGCACACCCGGAGGTCCTGGGTTCGAGTCCCGGGTCGGGCCAAGTTTAGTTATTGAGTCTTCCTGTATAGTAAGTCTCAGTAACAGCCCGGAGTTGGGAAGTTGGCGGTGTCTCACCCCCGTGCCTCGGAGAGCACGTAAAGCCGTCGGTCCTGCGCCTTAACTCTCACCGGTCGTGTCGAGTGGTCGTCCCACCGGAGTATGAGAGTGATAGGAATAGAGAGTGCACTTGTGTCTGCGCGTACACTTGAGCACTATAATATCTCCTGCGCAGTTGGCTAATCTCATTGAGATTGGCCGCCGTGGCCGGAATCGGCTAGGAGAACATCATCATCAGTATAGAAACATATCTTCTAAGAAGTTTTTTTTAAATCATATTTCAGAACCGAAGCGAAGTGAAAATATATAATTCTTAATTAATAATATTAATTTTTCTACCTACACTGTATCCTAAATGAGTTAACTTTTAACACAGTTTTTTTATTATATAATAACATCTTCGACTCTGTTAGTACTCCATTTACAGTTTCTAGAGATTTTAGTTTACTATATATTTTTCGGGTGTTAATCCATGTAAAACTGCAACCCTTGTAGGACCAACCTACACGCTGTATAAATAAACTTTTACAGTCTATTTTTTAATCTAACGGAATGAGTTGAATGGGTATGTTTATAACAGACTGAGGTCCTCTCATAATACAGATAGGTTACAGTAAACTTATGTATATTATATATTACAATTATTACAGGGGTTAGTTTTTTAATTTTTGTATTGCCTAGTCAAATATTTTATTGGTGATTATAGAATTATATATATATATATATATATATATATATATATATATATATATATATATATAGATATATATATTAAATACTAGCAGAACCCCCCTTTCCCCCTTTCCCCTTTCTAGGTTTCGCTCGCGCTAAAACTAAAAAAAGACGTAAAATTGTAAGTTTCATACATACTTTCATCCCCTATTTTACCCCCTTATAGGATGAATTTCCAAAAATGCTAAAACACGTGTTTATTTAATTCTATTAAAGAGCATTAACACCAAGATTCCAAGGTAAAATGTTACCTATTTCACTTTCCAGCCCACCAAATATTTCTACAAAAAACTACGAAAATTCGTTACTCTGTTTTAACGTGAAAGAAGGACAAACAAACAAACACACTTTCACATTTATAATCTTAGTATGGATATTAACATTTATCATAAGCTATTGGTAATTTTACCAAGTTACACTGGTGGGTCTTTCACGTTAGTTAACTGGTAATCCATCGCAAAGGGTAAAATTAGAAAATTTCGAGCGTGCCGTTGCCTAGATACAGCCAACGGGGTAACGCTCTAATGAGTAAATACGAGAGTGTGTCAACAAATATATAATTGCAAATAGATTCTTTGAAAATTAAAGGGTCATACATATATGGTTGGGTATTGTTATATATATAGGTACTAGCAGAACCCGTGGCTTCGCTCGCGCTGAAACTACAAAAAATATCTCTTAAAGTTAGGTTTCATACCAATTTTCGTGCCCATTTTACTCCCTTATTGGATGAATTTCGAAAAATGCTAAAACACGTATTTATTTCATTGTATTAAAGAACATTAATACCAAGTTTCAAGTAATTCTGATGACAAATATTTTTTAAGTTGTACTATAACGTGTTTTCCCGTGGGAATGAGATAATCTCCTGCGGTATAAAGTAGACTTTTTCACTCTCGAATCCTCGAACTATCGCCACACAAAAAATCACGCCAACCCGTTATTCCGTTTCGACGTGAAAAAAGGACAAATAAACAAACAAACACACTTTCACATTTATAAAATTAGGTATGGATTAATTAGTACTGAATGAGTTATGCGTTTAGATGCTTAGAGCGTATAGGTTGCCTATTTTTCTTCCCACACAGTATAATATATGTTCTGACTAAGAAATATAAACTGAGTGTTATAGAACTAAACCTTAAACCAAACAATAATGTTTTAAAATAGTGTACAATATTTACCTATTAGATATTCATATCTTAAAATATTGTCGGCAAAATTGAAAAGATTCCAACGAATTGAGAACTTTCTCGTTTTTGGAAGTCGGTTAATAAAGAAAAAATATAAATAAGTTACTGTTATGCTATCTCTATTTATAGGGGAAGACAACTTAGTTTAAAAAATACAAAAGATTGTTGTATTATTTTTTTTATTCAATATTATTCCTATTTTCTTCTCAAAATTAGTTAATTAATGACCAATACCTATGCATATAAAATTTCCATTATTATTTAAGAAAGAAAATAATAATAATAAAAAAAGTAGCTGGTTATGCACCAGCAAATTTTGGTGGGCTTGATTTTGTCATTTTTTTCGGGTTCCGTCTATATAATTCTTTAGTCTGAAAATATAGGGTAATTGATGTTTTGCCGATAACTGTCTAAAAGAACAGTGGTAACGCGCTCGCTCGGAAAACCCAGTGAAGTGGGTTCAAATCCCGAGTCTCGCAGCTCTGATATTTTGATGAACGAATCATTTCTAATATGATTACCACTTGCCTTACGATGAAGGAAAACAGTGAGGAAAATTGCATGTTTGAGAAAACCCAGTAAGTTTTAGAAAGACACGTGAAGTCCGCCAACCCGCACTTGGCCAGCGTGGTGGACTATGGCCTGATCCCCCTCTTATTGAAGGGAGGCCCGTGCCCAGCAGTGGGACGATAAAAAGGGCTGTATACCATAACTGTCTTGCCATTAATTTATTTATTAATTTACTAAATTTATAAAATATAAGGTTTGATTTCAACAAAATTTGATTAAGTTCTAAAAAGCTTCTATTAATAATAACATAATATTATGATTAAAAATGTATTAGCAAATTCAAAAGAACTCTCAAGGTTTGTCTTTTATGTTGGTGTATATGATAATTTTCCTTCAAAAAGAATCATTAGAATTTGATATCTATTTAGATACAATAAAGTCCATTTTACAAAATACTCAGATGTCTAGTTGCATTATGAAATACGGCAATTGAATAATAGCTATGTGGGCGATACTACGGTAGTTAAGTATTTTATACACGTTCGTAAATTTAACCTCGCAACAACAAAGACAAGTAAATCTTAGGTCGCAGAGTGCAATATCTCGGAATGAAACTAGATACTGATTTATAGTTATCTATATAATTGTTATAAAATTATGTTATTTATTGCAATACAACAAAAAATATCGTAGCTTTATGACACACTAGCATTGCCCGCGGCTCCGCCCGCGTTCAGATGACCAAAAACCAAATTCTTAGGTTTTACATATTAGTATAGGTACTCTTACATTGCAGTTTTTGTATTTTTACTCAGAAATGAGACATTTTCCCGCGGTAAAAAGTATCCTATATGATGACCCGGATAATCAGCTTTTACCATACCAAATTTAATCAAAATTCCTCCAGTGATTTTTCCGCTATGCGGTAACAGACAGACAGACAAAAACTCTAAAAACTATGGATTCGGCCTCTGTATCGATAATAAAGTTTTTACCAATAAGATTTTCCAAAAAATATTTAATGTACAGATTCAGCTTAGTTACAATTTTAGTATACGTATAGATATGGTTTTACTAATATTTAAAATTTGGAAGGGTTTTGAACCGACTTCCAAAAAGGAGGGTGAATAATACAGTTTTTTGTTAAATTATTATTATTATGTTTATGTTTATTTCACTTGCTTTAAAGGCCGAAAAGCGACAAAGGCTACTTTTTATCCCGATATTTCAGTTAAAATTCATTGAGTTTTTAATTTTTATCTATACTAACGATGCACAAATCGTATGGTATTGTATAGAATATATTTCTGCTAAATTCTTTGCTTATGCCATTAAAGGAATTATTGCGAGATGATTTTTTCCACCAATTTCACCCAATACTTTTATCCTAACCCACACCTACCTTAATGTAAGTCTTAAATATTACATACTTCACGCATGAAACGTACTTTACAAAGATATACATCGAGTCCTGCCTTTATCAGAATATAATTTCCATAAAAAAACAGGCTTTGCGGTATCATATATCGAATTATTCCCAAAGTATGTCTGTGGGTACCCATCTGCCGCAGTTCCCAACTCAGTCCATTAATTTAATTAATGCTGTTATTTTACATCAGTATATGAACCATTCTGACGGTAAAGAGTAACCTAGCTGACAATTGTAATAAGCAATGGAAAATAGCTTTTAATACATTGTCTTAAGAGTTTGTCCAATTGCATGTGTAATTTGGTATAGGAACAATGTTTGGCCGTCCACCAAACCTATACGTATGGTTTTCACAGTAGAGGCAATTAGCGTGAAAAAGTGTCGCAAAACATGCACCATCTGCGAATAGCAACCTCTGTGTGGAAAAATAAATACTCAAATCTAATAAACGCTTAAACCGAATTTTTTGTGGAACTAGAAATAGTCCATGTTGTAATTCTAATTAGCTATTTGTAGTGGATTATCATTGTTTCGATCGAGTGCGCCCTTAAAAGAGGCCTTTTTTTCTACTTATTTCGCAAATATTCATATTATAGGTATATTCATATCATAGGTATATTCATATATAATGCGTATTACTTTTCTAGATTATCGCTCTTTCCATAGTGACAAAAACTATATGAATACCCGTATAATAGTTTCTGAGTTAAACCGGAACAAACACAAACTGCGCAGTGGATAATTTTAAATTTCAATATATAGTGAAGATAATAAATATTTTTGTTATATTAAACGTTTATAATGTATTGTAACTAAATGATATTTAAATTTCATACAATATATGTTCTCTTGACCGACTCGGCCACGGCGGCCAATCTTATTGAGACTAACCTACTGCGCAGGAGATATTATAGTGCACAAGTGTACGCGCAGACACAAGTGCACTCTCTATTCCTGTCACTCTCATACTCCGGTGGGACGACTTTTTGACATGACCCGTAAGAGTTAAGACGCAGGTCCGATGGCTTTACGTGCTCTTCGAGGCACGGGGGTGAAACACCGCCAACTTCCCAACTCCGGGCTGATACTGAGGCTTACTATACAGAAAGACTCGATAACTAAACTTGGTCCAACCCGGGACTCGAACCCAGGACTTCCGGGTGTGCAGCCTGTACACGCTAGCCACTACACCATCGAGGCAGTTAAAAGTAAAAATATGATATAAAAGTATCATATAAAAGTTTGATATATATACTTATTCAGTTGTAAGATGTATATAAAATTTTCTAAAAGATATTACATATGACTCCAATTAAATAAGACTCGAAATAGAGACTTTGCTTTAAATGCCGAATTGTTTGTCCAAATTCTTTTGAAGAATTTTGAAACAACGTATGATAGTAAAATTGTTGTCAGTTCCCGGCATTCGAAAATTGGAATTAAAAAATATATGTTTCCAAGTTAATTTGAAAAGGTCGAGAGGGAGAGAGAGAGAGAGAAAAGCAATTTATACGAAAATAATTTAGAGAGTGTAAAGTTTTGAGTACTCTTATTATTCACATGAAGCTATAAAATTACTGATGTCACGAATACGGTATTTCTAGGAATTAAACAAGTGCGAGTCGAATTCGCACACGAAGGGTTCCGTCATCGTACATGTACTTTTTATTAATATGAATTTTAGTCTATGTATGTAGTATATTAACTTCGATGATCAATTACGAACTTTAAAAAAATGTTTCTTGTAATTTTATTTTTTAATTTAATTATTTTTATTATTTGTTGTTATAGCGGCAATAGAAATACATATTCGGTGAAATTAATTTCATCATCATTTAGCAAAAAAAAATCAACTCTATCTATCCGGTTTATGAGATACATCCCTCTGACAGACGGATATAGCGGAGGCTTAGTAATAGGGTTCCATTGTCACCCTTCGAGTACGGAACCCTAAACACAAACATTTTTCATAGGATTATGAAAATATTATATGAAACTGGCCCGTGGTCATGATTGCTGTGAAGTATTCGAAACGTCAGGAACCAAAAATCAAAATGAATTCGTGAAAAAATCCGAAAAGATAATTTTATATAAATGTCAAATCATGTATATATATATATATATATATATATATATATATATATATATATATATATAAATTATGTGAGAGTCATATATACTTACTAAATCTAAACTAATATTGTAAATGTTTAAAGTGTTGTTTGTTTATACTTCTTTCACGTTTCATAAAAAATTGGGCGACAAATTAGTATTTTCTTTTTAGAACATAATATTTGGGAGGGGTTGAGAATGAAATGATTTTGATTGCGCACAATTTATTTCACAAACTTATAAAAATATAATTATGATGAGCGATTAATAAAATATTGCTTAAATTTATTACATTTTAATATCGATATTAAATATATATGATATTGCCTCATGTATTAAGGAAATATTAGCTACTTAAGGTATAACAAATAGTCATTAAATATTTAGAACCAATTACTCAACGTTCTCAAACATTCAATCAAGCTTAATTATTAAATTTTAATGATAATTAAACTCTGATTAATTTAATTAACAGCACGAATTACTTATAACCATCAGATATGCAATCGGTATTCCAATCAAGTAGAATACTTGAAGCATACGATTCCTTTGAGGCGATGCAGCACATATTGAAATTTCATAACGGGACCAGACTCACACGTGTCCTTAAGCAGTTATTAGGTCTCATTGAAAAATATGGGAAAGGTTTAATGAAAACTAGTTTAATTTTACTATGAAGAAATATAACTTTGACATTTATTAAATTAAATAAACTAGCGGTTCACCTTCGTAAAAACAAATCTATCCCACGGGAACCGTACATTTTTCCGAGATTAAAAGTAAAAGTAGCCTATGTGCTATTCCAAAATATAATCTATCTCTGTGCCAAATTTCATCCATATCGGTTGATCCGTTCCGGCGTGTTTGAGTAACAAACATCCATCTAAACGTTCGCATTTTGACATGTATTAATTTTATTAGACACTAGGGAGTTACTATCACTTTGATCGGGTTCGACCCGTCGCCTTTTGTGACTTCATACTTAAACAACGAATTTTCTTTAAATAGTTTTAATCTTTCCGCAGGTAAGTAGCGCTAACTATTGGCAATTTTTTTTACTAACAGTAGCCTACGTGTTATTCTCCAAGTTATAGTGATCTATCTGTGTTCTAAATTTTATACAAATTCATCAAGCATTTTTAGCGTGGAAAGAACAAATATACACACAAAATTTCGCATTTATACTAGCATTGTAATGAATAGTAATATGATTTATATTTTAAAATAAATTAATTTTTTCATTTTTAAACTACAGAAATTTTGTATTAACATATTAGTTTTAAACCAATATAGTACTAAAATATAGGTAGGACGCCACTAACGTAACACTGAGTTCTAAATCTACGACACTACATTATCAATCGCAATTTGAATTTAAACATGGAGGCGGGGTTCCTCGTAGGTCTTCGTAGTTAATAGGCAGCGATCTGAATCATCTGTCGGATTATTACCAGGTCATAGATAATTTAGGTGCAATTTGTCATTGAACTCAGGTGAGCTTACGCCAAGGTAATCCTGCACGGGGTAGGTTGATGACCTTTAATATACGTCATTAGTAATCGTTAGCAGGCTTTAGAATGTCTTGGTGAATGTAAATTTATGAATAGTTTTCATTTTCTTTATCTATAAGAAATAAGGTATTATGACTTTTACCTAGTTTTGAGAAGGCTATATTTTTATTTAAGCTAAATATCAATTAATCGAATCATTTGATGAGAGAGATTGATTGAGATTTTTATCAATTATACATGATCGTACATATTCGTATTGCGAGCGTTTCATTAAGATTTAATACATCTAACACTTATTATTATTAAGTTGGCCTTATTTTTGTGTGGTATCTTACCCTCGATAAGCTTGGTCGCGTCCCTAGGTGACTTTTAGGTGGCTTCGTAGAAAAAGTGACCTTTTTTTATGAATGATGACTGATAAATCAGACCATTACAACTTGAACGACTTGAACCGAATGCACGGATTTGAATTAAATTTAGTACACAGATGGATGGATACCTGGAATAAAACATACCACTGTTAGTAAAAAAATGCCTAAACATGGCATTAATCGTTTTTCAAATTTCAGATTGAAACAAAACTAAGAAATATGCATACAAACTCATTTATAACATTATAATATATTAAAAAAAATAATTAAAAATGTGTTTTTGTTATAAGTACCGCATATAATTTCATATGAATTTAGTAAAACGCTGTTTTTTTGACATTACCAACAGATACTTCAATTTTATTTATCTGTATAGAATAAAATCCATATAAAAATGTATGTATATGAGAAAGAAAAATAGCCAAGAAAACTTTACAATCAAATTACTCATACGTATAATAGAAATTGCAATATTGTTTATTTACCACGCCGCCGTCATAAAAGGTTTGTAATGCGTTTAGAGCTACGGCGTAGCGCCGGGTGCTATAGTAACGCAGTCGCCTAGGCGCGCCCGTGCCGCGTAGACGTGCGCTACGTCACTTACGTTATCGACGACGTAAGTGTATTTTGCCCACAGATTACCCCTTTCGTACCTGACTGCCAAAATCCTTTGAAATTTTAATTAATGTACATCTAAAGATGATGTGAGGCCTTTAGTGTTTTTGTGTGGTGCAGTGGTTTTTGTGTTGCTAAGTGTTTTTAAACGAAATTAGTAAACAAATCGTTAAAAAATTGTATGTATGTATTTTTTAATTTATAATAATATATTTAATAAGAATAAACTATTAATTATTATTACAGAAATTTTAATCATGCTGGTTAGTCATTACGTTAATTTATTTTGGTATAATTACTCAATTTCACTCTCAAATTTACTTAAGCTATAAGACACTCAGACAATTATATTTGTATTTGAAAATTTAAATTGTAAATAAATATTTCAGCTTAATGTAATTTTACAAAACACAAAAACTCAAAAATATTACTATTAAATGTTTTATTAATTACTTTAGAAATTTTAATCTAACCGTTATATATCAAATTACTAAGAAAATTAAAAATAACATTGTGTAAGAAACTCGTATAAGACCGTACTTTTAAATTTTTCCAGTGTTCTCACATCTTGAGCTATTGTGCTTGTGGGTCAACGACCTACAAGGTTTTAAGCATCTGAAAGGTTTTACGTATGAAGTAAAGGACTTTCTCAATCGCTATTTCTTCTTATTCAGTACAAACGATACTAGAAACTGCACTGCCAGTGAAAGTAATATATTCAAATAGAGAAAGAAAATTATCTGATTATTTCTAAGAAATCCTTCAACAGATAATTTGTTCATACTTAGAACTATACATGCTAGTACGTGAATATTTTTAATACACAAATTAACCAGTTTAAGCGAACTTGTAATTATTAAATATGTTTTGGGGTAACTTTAATTTAGTACAAGTTTTATTAAAAACACCAATTCAGACTATTTACGTTAAATGCCAGTATATAAGAAGTGTTTTTTCTTATAAAAGTAATACTAATGTAAGTGAAAAATCCATAAACATTAGTAAATACAAAAACTATTTTTATTAACTTTAAGAGAGCGGAAGAAGAAGCGGTAGAAGTTTAAAATCAGGCATGTCTATTGAAACACTGTGTTGGTGTGTCCGATATACTTTGTGCAAAATTGGCAAAAATTAAACAATATTTGCAACAGGCAATGTATGCATAATTGTACCACAACGCTCCTTATAACGATTCTTATTTTAAATAGTGTCGGTATGTAAAATTTTCGCATCAGATAAATATTGTATTAATCATATACATAATGTTATTAATAGTCCAGGTTATACTCTATCTGTGCACTAAATTCATCCAAAGATGCTTATCCGGTTTAGCGTGAAAGAGTAACAAACAAACACACAAATATAAACTTTTGCATTTATGTAAACAAACAAACCTATCCCACGGGAACCGTACATTTTCCGCGATAAAAAGTAGAGTATTCAAGTATAATCTATCTCTATGCCAAATTTCATCAAGATTCGTTTAGCAGTTCTGGCGTGTAAGATTAACAAACATCCATACTCACAAACTTTCACATTTATAATATTTATACTGATAATATTTATAATACGGATGTGTTCAATTATAATTAAAGATTGTATATACATATAATTCCTTTTACAATGTCTCTAGGCTGCGTCTTCGATGTTCATTTCAAAAGGTGCGTTAATAACCCTATGCTTTGGTGCGATGTTTAACATAATACGCTCTTTGTGCTCGTCTTTACGTTTTGCATAATTCTCGCGCTCGGAAGTAGGCCTGGATATGGCGACAACTGTCACTTAGCGTTTCTGAAAATTGTTGCTTTTAAAAGTATCTTATTAAAACATAAACATATTTAGAAAGATTTTTTATAGAAATTAATACCTATATTAATTGTATATTCATACTTAGAAAATAGCTATATTAATTCAAAATTTAGAGAAAGCGTACTGCTTATCAACCGACTTCAAAAAGGAGGAGGTTCTCAATTCGACTGTATTTTTTTTATGTTTGTTACCTCAGAACTTCGTCATTAACCGATTTGAACAATTTTTGTTTTGTTTGAAAGGGTATACTTCCAGATTGGTCCCATTTAAATTTCAAAAAAAAATACCACCCCTAAGGGTGGAAAAATAGCTAATAATGAATTTAACCTACTTCTAATTGTCATATTGTCTTGAAACTTTGCAAGTGTTTCTATTTCCGTTGATAGTACAGTGGTTCGGTATTGTTGACCTGATCTGATGGTAAGGCCAGAAGGTGGATAGGTGGAACTCTTCAACGGCTAATAGTAGATACTTTGAGTTTGGGCTTATTTTGTTTGATTCGACAAGCCTAACACGTTAGAATTCTTACTTTTCTACTACTGTCTACACTAAAAAGGGAAAAATAAAAACTTTTTAACAAAAAAATAAAAACCGACTTCAAACAAAAGCACTAAAAAGTAAAAAATAATTGGCTTTGTATGGGCTGGTACCGATTTCGAAAATATTTGATTAGGTATGTATTTAATAGGTAGGCTTTAATTACTTAGCCAAAGCACACCGACTTCGAAAATATTTGATTAGGTATGTATAGTAAATGAAAACTACCAATCAGTTATTTTTTACTTTTTAGTGCTTTTGTTTGAAGTCGGTTTTTATTTTTTTGTTAAAAAGTTTTTTTATTATAAGTTATTAGCGACTCATCCTCGCTACGCTCGGGTTCGCCCCTAATTACTTAAAAAAATGGGGGGTGGGGGTAAGGGTGAAAAGTACTTTACGACCTATTCTCATAACTACCAAATATACAGAAAAACTATCAAAATCGGTCGAGCTGTTTTAGAGGAGTGTGACGACAAACACTGCGACACGAGATATGTCTTTATATATTAGATATACCTATTCATATTGCTTCATTCACATTTGAGCTAGGTTTTACAAATTTTTCAGAAAAACAATCGCTAATTCTTCACCAAGGAAAGTCCGTTCAATTTCTTAAAGCTTTAATAATATTATAAAAACTTATAATATTATAACAGCAGCAGTGTAAGAGAAATCTCTTATACTTAATCTCGATTCCCGACAAGCGATCTCCACTAACCGTCCTTCTGACGTTGCTGTATCGCTTCAGGTGCAGCCTCCATATTGGTTTTATAGTAAATTTGCTTTAAATAGGATTTTATATGACATCTTTATCATTATTATTTTCTTCCGACTTCTAAGATATGTTTAACTTGTAATAGTTTAAAGTTAAATATTTTTACGATTAATGTTAATATTAAGGTTGAGCTACAATGGACCATAACTGGTTGACGTAGATAGGGCCGACCTCGGCACCATACCCAATAAATGTAATAATAATATCAACGTTAAGAATCAATGCTTAGTCAATTATTTAATCGCATATAATGTAATATACGAAAAAATGATTTCTCTTCATGTCGTTAGTCAATCTAGAACAAACAATTTGTTCTGTTTTCAAACTTTGTATATTTAACTTAAAAAAGCGGGGTAAATATAATAATAAGTAAATTGCTAAAGAACATTGATTCCTCCTGGGAGTCGAATCTACAGCTTCTGTCATAGTGGGCGGTGACACAATTACGATTGTCATCATTCATCTACCGTCATCTAATAAAACAAAGCCTGTCTCCCAAGACAATAATTGTCTCGCCAACTTAATATTTCCTAACAATCCAATCACGTTAAGCAGCTTTACTGGAACAAAAGCTCGTTGTACATAACTTTCAATTCGAAGCTGCCAAAGTATTCGCAAAGTATTTGTGAGATATTTACATCAAGTAAATTTACGATTTAAATGTTTCATTAGCTATAATGATAGTTAACTTGGAAAGCTTTCTTAAATTGTCAATGTGCTTAGTTTTATTTGCGGTCTTGAGTATTTACTGTTTATATATTAGTATTATACTTTTACGGTACATGTTTCTTTCATCTTTATGTTATAAGATACTTATTTATCTCTTATCTGTATATGTATTTGATTGATGATTTTATCCATACAAAAATTAGTAACATGTGTTCACAATATTTAAATAGCTAGTATAAGTTACGATATATAAATTGTAAAAAAATATAATAAGAAATATTTAACGATAATAACAAAAATTGTACACTGTATCCATAATCTTTTAAAAAAAGAAATTGTTCTACCTCTAGGCGTAGTTTTCTTACTTATGGGACCGCCTTTGAGCTATAATTTAATCTGTAGCAAAATGAATTATAAAAAACGATTCGCAATGTACGAAGATACTTCATACACTACATACAAAAAATACAGACTAATCTTTTTCAAGTCGGTCAAAAATCATATAGGTAAATAACAACTGAGGTGTCACAGCCTGAATATACACTCAATTGCCAAGTCCTCAATTGTTTCGTTTTTTATAAGAACTAGTGTTCGGTCAGTGGTCGAAATTTCAAATTCGAATATAATCATTGTTTTTTATTGATAACTAGCGACTCACCTTCAACTAGCTTGCTTCCCAATACACATTTTCATCCTACTTCCTCCCTTACTCCGTACTTCACTCTCTTAAGGGACGATTTGCGGGATAAAAAGTATCCTATATCCTTCTCTTGCCAAATTTGATCTAAATCGGTTCAGTAGATCCAGAGATTACCCCACAACGTCACAAACTTACAAACTCACAAACCCACAAACTCACAAACTTTACCTCTTTATTATTTTATTGATAGGTAATACTAAAAAAAAGAAAATCAGTTGACAAACAGAAGAGAAAAAGTTACCTACTGAACTGTTTTGTCTTTGTCTATATATAATAGATTGTTAAACGTAGTAATAACAAAGAATCAAAAAGAAAATGTGATTTTAAGGCTGAATTCTAGATACGAAAGTTTTTTATTTGATCTTCAGTGAATTTAGTCAATGGCTTCGTCTGTCCGCTCGCGGTTTTACTTTCTAACTGAGATTGCTTACGGCTTTTATTATTATGCTATTGTTGAGTTGTTATATACTTTGAAGCTTTTTCTTATTTTATTCTTACTCAAGTTTATTATAAAACTTAAAATACTTACAAATTATATTTATTTACTAGCGACTCGCCTTCTTTTCGCTCGTGTTGCTAGGTGATTCTTGAAATTGATATAACTTTTTTATTTATGAACCGATTGAAATAAAACAAGTACTAAATGTTAAGTGAAGTTTATTAGTGAAAACCGCACTTAAATAGGTTAAGCCGTTTCTAAACAGACAAAAATTCTAAAAAAATATTGTTTTAGGTCCTATTGTGTTAGTAAAGACCCTCGATAATAGTTTTTTCTGACAGAAAGCGACGTACTTGAGTGAAGCGAGAGTAAGTTACTAGTGTTGACTATAAAGCTATTTATTTCTAATTTTAGGTTATGGAAAAAACAGAAAACTCCTCCACAGAACACAAAACTCAAGTTCGCCAGTTGAAAGCTATACACATGCAATATTTACGGCACCTACAATATTAACACGATTTGCGAACTTCTCAACACTATGCTAACTACTGATCGATAATGCCTTGCAGTACGTAATTCCCGTAACAACGTAGACGAAAGCTACGTCAAAGAGCTTTGTGCTTGTGGCGATGTAAACACATTGTTAATAACTTCATAAAGGACTTTGTTACATGGATTTAATTATTATTTTATTAGAACATCAAATATGCTTTATAACCTAAACTCATTTTCATTATTATCGGTTAAATTTTCTATTAATTACTTAACGACTCAATAAATTTGTTTTCTCCATTCAAATGTCTTCTTCTATAGCTTAGTCCATTGAAAATGTATAAATAATTAATAATAATAATAATATGTTAGGACGTAAACACACAGGCACCATCTAGTTCCACGGTAAGCTACGAGGCTTGTGTTATGGATACCAGATAGTTGATACACTACACATATATAAACTTTAAATACATACATATCATAAATATAAACACCCATGACTGGAGTACAAACATTCGTGCTCATTACACAAATGAAAGCCCCCAGCGGGACCCGAACCCGCGACCGCTGGCACAGCAAGTAGGGTCACTACAAACTGAGCCAAACGTGTCGTCAGATTAATGTGTATAATTAAATCCAAAATTTACAAAGAAGTTAAACTTTTAGGTTAAGGACAGCCAGACAAATTTCACAAGGAATTTTAATTTTATTATGTATATATGTATGTACCTACTGTGTATTTACTATATTTAAATAACTAATACCATCAATTTATTCAAAAGATTTGTAAACAATTCAATGAAACTAGAGTAAATGAACTTAATTTAACGTTAATCTTATTCAACACAGCCTTCTCAATTTTTTCTGAATGAAAACCAATTTTTATTTAATTTTTCATTTCTAGTATTAATTTTATACCTTACTATCTTACTAACTTTCATCCCCATTTTCACTCCTTTAAGGGATGATTTCCGGGATAAAAAGTATCCTATGTCCTTTTTAGAGTCTCAAACTATCTTCTTACCAAACTTCATCTAAATCGGTTAAGTAGATCCAGAGATTATCACCTACAACGTCACAAACTCACAAACTTTACCTCTTTATAATATTAGTACAGATGTATGATTTTTAACTGTTTTATGCTTTACTTATTAAATTATTGTTTTTTAAATATAATTTGCATTTTATTACATTCTTGTGTACGGTTTATTATATTATCGTTGCAGTTTTTGTATAAACAAATTTTGAATATAATGTTGAGTAAGAAAAGATATTGAAACTTGAAGTTGACAAAGCCTTTAAGAAGCTTCGTCCTTATAAATTCAATGCAAAGTTTCGTTTTTTATTTTAAAGAAATCCTTTCATTTGGTTATCATTTCTAGCGAACGTTTATCAATATTGCTTATTATTTCTTCAATATACTAGTTATACAATGTAATTTGTTTTTTTAATTTATTTATAGGTCCTCGTTTTGCTGGCTTAGTCTGTAAATAAAATTAGCACAAGTAGAACATGCATTATAATAAATTTGCTTTAAATGTATTATTAATCTATACATATATTATAATATTATAAAAAGGCAGAGTTTGTTTGTTTGAAAGTGCTAAACTCAGGAACTACTGTTCCGATTTCAAAAATTATTTTTGCATTAGATAGCAATTTTTTGAGCATGGGAGCGGAGCAGTAATATAATATATAGTCTATCTATTCCATATCAAAGGGACGAATCAAAGGTAAAAAAATCAAAGGTCAAAAATGAAAATCGAGGGTGAGCCGCTAGTGTGTATATAATTAGATACATTTAATTCCTGTAAGAATAAAAGTTTATACAAAAAAAATATCATACATGAAAAATTTAAGTTATGATAATATTATTCAGGTGAAGAGATTGTTTTTCTTGAAATTCCGTTTTATTGTCTATTTATTAAAGAAGTATAAATATAACGTGACGTTAGAGAGCCTTCTCTAACATCACACCCTTAGGAGTCGTGCAATTAATTATACTTATACATATTAACTAAACTAGACGACAGAAGTGGGGGGCAATAGCTAGTTCATATTTAAAGTAGATATTGTTTAGTAGGTCACGAAACATATTAAAGTATTCTAAAATGTTTGCTTACATCAAAATTTAAAGCCCCATAACACCAAAATTACATTTACACTAAGTTAGAGAATATAACGAGTTTTAAGTTCGGGACGTATGAAACCGTAAGAATATCTAATGCTACATTTTCAAAGTAGCAGAGACGACAAGCCCAGAAGTTTCCATGGAACGTGCTAACATTAATTGCAGTGCAACTAAGTTTAAGTTGCATTTGGGTTCCCTATTTATTGTGCGCAGGATTCTTAAGTAGTTTCGGAAAGCTCGCTTTTAAATATAATATGAGGTCACGGTAAGAATTTTATTACCTGTTTAACTATACCTTGCGATTATACGATCTAGCTTTTTGTTTTGATAATAGTTTTTCTATCAATGCATATAAATTTTGAGAACTTATAAATAAATATAACAAAATTCTGAGTCGAATCTGTACGTTAAATATTTTTTGAAAAATCGAAATTGTCATTATTATAGATACAGAGGGTGAATCTATAGTTTTTAGAATTTTTGTCTGACTGTCTGTCTGTCTGGGAGCGTTTATCCCCTCCCGAGAAAACCACTGGACGGATTTTGATGTTATAAGGAGTAACTTGGCTACTTTTATTTCAGTGAAAGAATTGGGTTCCGCTCAAAAAAATGTTCCTAGGGACGAACCCGAGCGAAGCTAGGGTGAGTCGCTAGTATAAAATATAAGCCGTATTTTTAAACTTGAAGTTTCTTTACTTGTAACTTAAACATTTCTGTGGTCCATTAAGATAATAAGGTATTAATATTAAAATATATGAAGTTCCAGGAAAGCAGAGTTTCTGTTTTATATATACTAAATAAGTTGATATTTAACTTTGCATTTTCTATATACGAGTATACAAGCACTTCAAAGTTTTATACTGCCTAGTACTTCGGTTTGTCATATACATTTGTTTTATTTGTAAAGCCTACTTTTAAAGCTGAAACCTATACCTACAGACAGTTTGTCAACCACTGGGGACGGGTACACTTTTATTACTCTAAGTGAAGTATTATTAAAAATTAAATCTTTTGTTATATTTTGAGTTTAATATTTTAAATAGACTACCTTCTGGCAAAGAAGTAACGTATCGGGTTTGAACTTTGAACTTATGTATTCTAATTGTCATTTGTCATTAAAATCCATCCAGTCCTTAAAGCGTGAAGGACACACATACATACATAAAAACACATACATAAAGAACATACACACAGACACACATAAAACACACACAAACTTACATACACGCAGGTATACACACATGCACGCATACCCACACGCGCGCAGTCATTCTCGCACGCAAACATATACACATACAAACTTTCACATTTATAATAGTAGTATTATACGAGAATTTCTATAATTAATCCTTTTGTAGAAACCCCAACTTATATATAATCCGCATAGTTTTGTGATTTGTCACAAAACAAGCATCTAACAACTCTGTTAAATATTGCAACCCATTGTTAGGCCTCACGTGTGATGTTGCTGGAAAAAGCGATTGATTTAGCGTGCAGAATATATCATTGAATTTGTTTTAATACAATAGCGTTTTGTATGCAGTCTGTTCACATTTTATTATGGCCGTCGTTCGGGATTGCTATTTCAATTTGCTTTTAATAAAATTCCGAAAAATGAATGGAAAGTTATGCATATGTGGGGATATTTATGGAACGTTACAATATATGGATACTACTAATTGGTATATGGATGTAGTATTACTAGCATTGCCCGCCGCTCCGCCCGTGTTCAGATGACCATAAACCAAATTGTTACGTTTTACATATTAGTATACTCTTACATTGCAGTTTTTGTATTTTTCTCAGAAATGAGACATTTTCTCGCGGTAAAAAGTATCCTATATGTTGACCCGGATAACCAGCTGTCACCATACTAAATTTCATCAAAATCTCTCCATTGATTTTTCTGTGATGCGGTAACAGACAGACAAACGGACAAAAATTCTAAAAACTATAGATTCGGCCTCTGTATCGATAATAATATCTATTTCAATAAGATTTTCCAAAAAATATTTAATGTACAGATTCGGCTCAGTTACAATTTTATTATATGTAGAGATATTAGAAAATTATGCATTTACTGTACTAAAAATGTAATAATTGTAATTTATAAAATAATAATCAACAAGAGTTGTACATTAAAAAAATAACATTTTAAAGGCGTTTTAAAGAGTAGGTTAATTGAGTACTTTTCTTGATGAACTTTAATACTTTTAACTAATAAGGAAATTCATTACTTAATAATAATAATTAATTAACTATTACCAATAGAGTTATTTTTTTTGTTTGTATTTTTGTGTATATATCTTATATATTTAAACGAGCTATTCTTGTATATATCTTATATATTTAAACGAGCTATTCTTGTATATATATATATATATATATATCTCAATATATAATTTGAATCTCGGAAACGGCTCCAACGATTTTCATGAAATTTAGCACACAAGGGGTTTCGAGGGCGATAAATCGATCTAGATTAGTCTTATATCTGGAAAAACGCGAGTTTTCGAATTTTCATGCGATTTTCTTTTGCATTTTCACAATTTTTGCATTGTCAGTTGTCACTTGTCAGTTGTCACTTCTGGTGGGTGGGAGGCGCCACTGTGCAACTGTCTACACTACATCGTGTCCGTATTTATATCAAGTTTAAAAATATTATAGTGGAAATAATCTAAAGAAAAGTGTTAAAAATAAATTATAAAACCTATGGGCAATATGTAAACATCACCAAGTCTTGATGTGTTAAAGAACAAATGAGCTTTTAAAAATTCACCTACCAAACAAATACAAAAGTGACAAACATAACATATAGATACTATCAGTGCAAAACCATCTTTTCCGTGTGTGATGACAATAAAACAAAATAAATTTGTGAAGTGAAAGCGTAAAATATTAAAACATAAGTTTATAACCTCAAAAACTAATACTCGGTATAAAATTGCAATTCAACTAGGTATAGGTAATTGGTGCTCTTTTTCAATCAGCTTTTCTACTTCCGACTTCTCACTTAAGATGGAGGACAAAAAAATTGCTAATAAACATGCAACAAGAAATAAGACAGCAGAAAACAGAAATGTTAGAAATGAAAGAGGACATTAAAAATACAATCAACAATAATTTACTTAAATGAGAGATGTAAACACTTAGAAATAAAAATTGAAGTTCTTGAGAAAAAAATCCAGGAACAAAGTACCTCAATAAATAATTTAGAAAGACATATTAGGCGCAAGAAAGAAGAAGGTGAAAAATCCTATCATGAACTAGAGGAAAAAATAGTCTTAAACAAACGCAAGGAGTTACAAACCCAACTGAAGATAAAGAAAAAGACCTAGGCAAAACAGCTTTCTTTAAATATGACAAACTAATTATTGTGGATAATAATAAGAACACTTCTCATCAATACTCAAATAAAAGAAGTCTGCCTGTATCTCCAGAAACGCCTTACCTCAATTATAAACAAAAACTAACAAATAAACAACAAACAAAGAAAACCATACCTGGTAATATTAAAGACTTTATATTACAAAAACCAAAATTAACTTTCAACCACACAAATGATAACCAGGAACAACTAAAAACAACACTGCAAGATACAGTTTATTAAACATAGTAGGAACCTCCTTATCTTTATCCCCCAGTAAAGCCGGTCACCATAGGGGAGTTCGACCATAACCCTCCAAAGAAAAACAGACATACAATGAACAAAGGTATACATATCTTCACAAGAAAAACTTCTAGAATTAAAAGCAGTATTTCCTACAACAAATCAAAAGAACACAAAGATAAAATTATAAACTTGATAGGCATATCAGAAACAAATTATATATTGGAAACAAAATTTGAAAAGAAACCCTTTGCAATCATACAAGCATAATCTACAACGGAGAGCTCTATGCAGGACTACTTTGGAGTTAACCGAGAGGGGTCTATACATGAAAAAGATATTTACTAAATAAATACATTTAAATTTGAAATTAAATACCTAATTTATAACTATTGTCAGAATTATGTATGGAAAGAAATTTTATTTATATTTATTATTGTGAAATGTTTAGTATTTACTCAATTGAATTATTTAATTTATTGTCATTGTTTATTTATTTGTTTGTTAATGATAATTTATATATATACAATATATAATTTCAAATAATATTAAAGATTTTTAAAATAATGTAATTCCAGATTACAAAATTATTAGTTAAAAAATTATAAGTTAATAAATAGTCACTAAATTATATAATTTTATATTTCAGCAATGTAATATAGACATTTTTTCTGATAGTTAAATTTATTTAAAAAGAAAGTGTATTTAAATATTTAGATAGTTTTTTTTTTCTTCTTTTGTTTATTGTACAACTAAAATGGCTCCTTATATACTCTTAACCAAATAAAATTTTAATGGAATACTTTTATAAAAAGCTGTGCATACTTTTAAATTAAATTTATATACAAATAGGTAAAATTATAATGTTAAATAAATGTTTTTATGTAAATTTAGTTAGTAAGCCTTTATAATAAATAAATGAATAAATAAATAGAGCTTTATTATTATTATGATTTCTTTTGCATTATTTCAATAAATTAATAATTAATAATTCCACACAAAATATTATGTTCGATAATTTCGCATGCTCAGATATAAGCATCATGGTCAAGCGGCCAATGCGCAAGTTTGGAAACCACAGGTGCCTGGGTTCGTATCCCGGTCAGACACAAAGTTTTTAATTTTGTTTTTTTTTGTATTTATTCAAATTCTTAGTTTGTTTTTTTTTTGCCCAAAAACTCCGAGCAAGGCTCGGTCGCCCAGGTACTATACATATATATGAGTTATAAGTTATATTTAACGTAGATAATTTAACTATATATTTTTGATTGAAAAATAGTATATTGTTCTAATTATATTTTTACGAAATAAGGAATTACAAAAAATGACTTTTGATTTTACACTCAAAATTGTCTATCTTATACGAACAAAAACCTATACGAGTAATAAAACTTTTTATAGCGGAAATAATTGGACCCAGTTATGCAAAAAACAGCCATGTGCGTAAAAGTACCAACAAAGTTATAACCATTTTTCTGTCGATAGTTGCACTTGGGTTATGTTTTGTTTTTCTGGTTATTTTAAAATTGAACAATATTTATATAAGTATTGTTTATTTTTTATAATTATTTTATTTTTTATAATAAAATGCTTATAACTCTCTTGGTACTTTTACGCACATGGCTGTTTTTTGCGTAACTGGGACCAATTTTATAGCGGATTTATTTCAATTATTAAATTTTAGGGATTATTTGATCCCCGATTTTTCAAATGCTTTACATCAATCGTGGTCTCTCAAAATATCAATAATTCGCGTAAATCTAGGAAACTAATAAAACTTTATTTTAAAGTACTATTCGATGAAATTCAAAGATATACATATGTATATTTTTAATAGAAAGATAGTACTAACCTAATAATATTTGTGTATTATATGATATTCACTTCGACGATAGTGGGCGAAAACTCGTATAGTGTAATTTAAAAATGTTCCCAAGAGACACCTACAACGTTATTACACTATTACCTTTAGCCGCTCGCGCTCGCTCCATTCACACGTAGGCGGTATGAATGGAAGGCGAACGGCTGTGACGCACAGATTTGCATATTGCGTGGATGCGTTCCTTGACCCAGCAGCATAGGCGTAAGTTGGAATAACTTGCCTTAATTCTAGCTTTTGACATACTTTGAATCTTTTATCTTAGATATAAGATATTTCACACAGTAGTGGTTATCTTGCATAACTAACAAAGCTCGAAAGTAGATGTTCGATTTTTATGTTAATAGTGCTGGATGTTTGTTGTCTTTTTTTAATTTTAAAGATACATTTTGAGGGTCTGAAATAATTAGTTTCTGTGTGAAAAAAATTTCATTGAACTGAATATAAACATCATTAAATACTGGGCACATACAATAGGCAAAAAATATGTGACTTTCTTTTTTGTCATTGAATTGAATTGTAGTCACTTTATAATAAGAGCACTTGTTCTTCTTGAACTTCACTTGTTATAACATCGCATTCAATCTAAAACCATTTAGATATTAGAAATCATGACTCTTTCTAGCCATGCGATCTCGACTAAACAAACATATTTTCTGAATATAACATAAATAGGTTAAGTCGTTCAGAAATTATATGATCACTAACAGAACATGCAAAATAATATTAAAATTCAAAGCTGATATTATGAACGAAAAATCGAGACGATTGATTCAATGCACAAGGTCGGAGAGTAATGTTAAATAATTTATGTTCTATCAGGAGTTCCAAAGAATAGCACATTTAAACAAACAAGAAAAAGAGAGAGACTCCTCCCGTGACCATGATTGCTGTAAAGCATTCGAAACTTCGGAAACCAAAAATCAAAATAAATCCGTGAAATGATCCGAAAAGATAGTTTTATTTTAAAAAGAAAAAAAGAAATCTGCTTTAGCTGCATCGTATTACTATAGATAATTACTAAATAGCTTTCTACATAGTTTAAAAGTTCATTGTCAATATTTGCCCCCTATTCTGGTATATGACCGTCACAGTCTCATATTACTTAGGTCAGAACAATGAGGTCACGTTACGTACTTCCTCTTTAACGTGTGACATTCACTTGAAAAGGTTGGAATTTAGACGTGGGCTGTAACTGAACGCTTCTAGTTCTTGTTTAAACTTACTTATCGTATAGTAGAATTATTTTACTTATATTTTAACAACAACTTATATTTGAACAAATTTTCATACCCTATTTTACCCCCTTATAGGATGAATTTGGAAATGCTAAAACACGTATTTATTTAATTTTATTGAAAAGCATAATAATAAGTTCTAGGTAATTCTAATCATAAATAATTTTTGGGTTGTATTTTAACGTGTTTTCCCGTGGAAATGAGATTGTCTTCCATGATGTAAAAAGTAGCCTATGTCACTCTCCAGCCTTCCAACTATTTCCACACAGAAAATCTATCACTCCAGACAAAGACAAACAAACAATTAAACAAACAAACACACAAACAAACAAACAAACAAACAAACAAACAAACAAACAAACACACTTTCGCATTTATAATATTAAGAATGGAAGGATGTACGTTTGGGAACGTGAATTAAATTTAATTGTACATTGCTTTGTAAAGTTAATTTGTCATCACATTCTAAAAATTTTGTTGTTTTTAATATCATAATATCAATTGATAATGTATTTAATTTGACTTTAATCGCATATTAATTTAGCTACTTAATCTCACTTTGCTTGGAGCCTAGTTCGCAATAGTGTTTAATATGGGTCTCACCGACAAGGCCAGTATTACCCATTAAAACCCAACAGAAACTCCTCCGTCGTAATGGAGCGTCGCAGGATCGCTTACGATGCCCCGACGGGTAGTCTGCCGAAGCAGACCACAACAAGCTGAACGCACATTGGGCTGAAGGAGATAGACTATAACCTGGAGCAACATAAACTTATTGTTTATAACAAAATTTCCCAAAATATGATATTGCTTATATAAATACTAATATATACCCACCTAGGTATGTAGGAGAAGGTGGTAAGCCTATATACCATTTCCAACGTTGAAAAAAATGGCTATATATCTGTGTACTATATATTTCATCCAAATTCGTCCAACTTTTTTAAACTCAGTGATGTAAAAATGTTAACGACTCTATTTTTATTAACAAAAAAAAAGTTATCGCAAATTCGGTATCAAAAAGAACGAAGAATAAATTCAAAAGTACAATTAAAAGTTATAGGCCTCCAAGTTTCTAGGAAAGTTTCAAGACTTTAAAATGGGTATTTCTTTGTGACTTAATGTACTATATAATTTAGTCAAAGGCAAAATATATGAACGACAAAATTTAAGCACTACATACAATATTTTAGCTTTTAGTTAAATTCTCGAAGTTTAAGATTTGCTTGGTCAAGATTAAGAAAATCGAAAAGAAGTTAAATAAAACGGAACAAACCTATAACTTTAACTAAGTTTGGGTCATTTCCATTTGATTTTAAGACAGGCTTCTTAAATACAGATTACGGACAGAAGGGTTCGGTACTGCTTACGTTTAAAATACCTTTGTGATTGTTTTCAATATTGAAATCTAATCAAATCAAATGAAAATAAACTTTATTCAAATAGAATTTTATAAGGGTTTTTGAATCAATTCTTACATGTTAGTTAAATGTCAATAATATTATACTGGTAAATCCATGAGGAAGCTACCATCAGTTCGGAAAGCAGTTCTGCTACGAGAAATTCAACAGTAGTCTGCACCTTGTGTGGTTAGCGTTAGTGTTAACTTTAAAGTACCTAAAGATGCTTTTTAAAATGTAACAATAGCTTAAATTAGATGCTTTTAAATTATTAAACACTAGTGACTCACCCTTGCTCCGCTCGGGTTCGTCCCTAGATACGTTTTAATGGTTAGTATAAATTTCTCAGAGATGAGATATTTTCGTGTAGTAAAAAGTGTCCTATATGTTGACCCGGATAACCAGCTTATATATATACATACCAAATTTCATCAAAATCCCTCCAGTAGTTTTTCCGTGATGCGGTCACAGACAGACAAAAATTTTAAAAACTATAGACTCGGCCTCTGTATCGATAATGATGATGATGTTCTCCTAGCCGATTCCGGCCATGGCGGCCAATCTCAATGAGATTAGCCAACTGCGCAGGAGATATTATAGTGCTCAAGTGTACGCGCAGACACAAGTGCACTCTCTATTCCTATCACTCTCATACTCCGGTGGGACGACCACTCGACACGACCGGTGAGAGTTAAGGCGCAGGACCGACGGCTTTACGTGCTCTCCGAGGCACGGGGGTGAAACACCGCCAACTTCCCAACTCCGGGCTGTTACTGAGACTTACTATACAGGAAGACTCAATAACTAAACTTGGCCCGACCCGGGACTCGAACCCAGGACCTCCGGGTGTGCAGCCGTACATGCTAGCCACTACACCACCAAGGCAGTTAATCGATAATAATGGCTATTTGAATAAGATTTACCGAAAAATATTTTGATTTAAATTATTTAAATGTTTCTAGCGGCTCACCCTCGCTTCGCTCGGGTTCGTCGCTAGGTACGTTTTAAGTAGATATAAAAAAAAATATTTAATTTTTCTGATGTTTTAATACTTATTATCCTTTTCCGGACTAAGAGAAATCCAAAACATCAAATATCATAAAAATTAGTCCAGCCGTTCTTGAGTTATAAATGGTGTAACTAACACGACTTTGTTTTATATATATAAAGATAACGTATTTTGACATTACAACTAAGTAAAATCTTAAACCGTTTTGATAAAGTGGGTATGGTTTTTTCTTAAAAAAATCTATTTAAATCTAACAATACAAACTTACAATTATAAAGAATATGATACTTTTATTCACAGTGAAGTCATGTGGTGTAAATTTCACGTAGCTATTGTTGGAGGTCAATGACACTTGGCTCGGGATCCCGTGGTTCCTAGGCCGAGGCAGAAGTGAACAGCTTTATGTACTTTTAGTTTTCATTGTTGTATAACGTATGAAATTTTACATATCCAATAGGTGTAGAGACTTCTAACTATTCCGAATATTTTAACTAATTCTTACTGCAAAATGCTAAAATATTTAATATTTTTTATTTCTTAGTAATGTTTTTATAAATTATATGATTATTATGAAAAACTTCAAATAATATCACCGTGAATTCGAACCTCGTTTATAACAAATTCTGTAGGAAATCCATTTGGCACGGTATTGTCACACGAATAGCTACATGTTTATTATATAAGTTTTATTTAATTCTTCTTTATAGATATTATTATAAATACAATACAGTGTTTTTTTAATTAATCTTCTGGCGTGGTCTTCGCACAGAGATACTTGATGGGGAGGAGAGTGACGGTAAAAGTGACATCCGTAGAATATTAATTTTTGCTGAAGTATGGGGTTTACTAGTTAAGATAATTTAAAAAATAATCTAAAAGAAAACGCTTTCGACCATTAGCTATGTATGGCACACATTTGATATGTCCAAATTTGGAGACTACGTGTAACCATTGAAAGGTTCAACTTATTCACGTCCTAGTCCATTTTCAGATCAGACAGGTAGTCTTAAAACACAATAGTGTGAAACATGATTTAACATACTTACAAAGATTCAAACCGATAGGATAATTAATTAGAAGTACGTTAAAATCAATTTTCAACATATTAAAACTAATAAAATTGCGTTAAAAATACGAGTAAATGCCATCATCATTTGTCGGTGTATTTTATTTTAAATTTAGTTCAGAAATAACGAATTTTCGTTTAACTTTCCAACCCCTTTTCACCTATTTAAGGGTTGAATTACCAAAAATCCTTCTTAACGGACATTTACCCCCTATGAGAAAACCTGTGAACTTTGCTGAGATTTCGTGATGAATTAATCAGTGGTAATTTTTTTTTACATACACATACGAAATACGTTATTAAGCGATTGAATAACGTGTGATAAACTCCGTTATAAGTGTAATTGAAGAATATTAAATTTTGATTTTTGGAAATTTGCCTTCTATTAATAGATATGTATATGTTATCGATGCAAGTTCAACACACATCCATTATTTTGAATGCACCAGCCGTTACGCGTTATACGACGCGTGCCTGCTCACAAATTAATATGAGCACGTTTATTCGTGTAGTTACGATAAAAAAGTGCGTACCATTCACGATGCATCTATTGTTATATTACTTATAAATTGCCATTGTATACAAGTGTATACACCATGACATTCATATAGCATTGTGATATGATAATAATAGTTTGTGAGGGTACCGCATGGTCCAGTCTCTTAGATTAGTTAGCCTAGTTCTAGATTCGGTATTAGATTATTCGGTAGTATCGGTAGTACAGGTTATTCTCATAGTAATATTTTAGTGCTAGACATACTGCCCCAAATAAAGATTTTATAAATATAAGGCTAAGCTAAATTCAGAAAAGAGAAGGAATCTGAAAGTGGCCTAGTCGTATATATTTTATTCTCTCCAATACCGCAGACACGCCGGCGTGTCAGTTAACAATAGCTTTCTTAGAATTTGAATTGATTACTTAGAAATTTACTTGGAGGTGTTATAACAGATTACTATAATTTCCACTTGCATAAAATAAAAGTTAGTTTATTTTAGACTACGGATCCGTCTTATAGCTGATATTTTACAACAGACTATACTATCACGTGATACGTAAAAATGTATGTCAATCAATGTCAAATTTCAGCTTCTACGTGAAACATCACGTCAATCCGTTGTTGCGTAAAAGAACGAACAAACCAAAATATTCTGACATAGCGCGACAATAACAAGTAAACTTTTACAATAAATTTAATAATAAATCTTAGCTCTTATAGTAATAACAACCTAGAAAAAATATATTTTCTAAATAGTTTAATTTGAAACAATTTAAAAGGCGAGCTTAAACGTGATTAAAGCATAAAAACGAGTGTTCTCAGGCCAATCAGTGTCAAGCCACACTCAAAACTTTCAGAACCATTACACAAGCTGAGGCTAACAGCTTATTTGCATTCGCAATTAGTTTGAGCGAAAATGTACAGCATTTTGTTATTGCTGCTGGAATATTAAATTTTACGATTATTTTCTTCGGTCTTACCATTTTATGGATATACGGCAGTGTGAGAATACTTCAAGCACTATACTCTAGTTTTCTAATTGGAAACATCAAGCCTTATGACTCTTTATCTTTTATATGCCTTATATGGAGTGCTTGGTCTCTGTTTTTATATTTACTTATCTTGCCCTAGAAAGATTACATAAAAAAGTAAGACTAGCCATGTCAATTTTTACTACATAATTCTATGTCAGTTACCTATTTTTTATTATTTATATATTTTTATGCACATCTTATATTTTTAATGTATATTATTAATTATTGCTCAAGAGCTCATTTTATAACGATCGTTTGATAAAATGATTAATTAGTGGATAAAAGTTTTTATGGAAGATCGTTTTAAAAGTTAGAAATATTAAAACAGTAGTAGCCCATAACGTGCTTGCTTGAAAAATCAAGCAAAGCGTATTCAAACCCGGTAGGATAAGAGATTTTCAATTGCTAACATTTTTGAATATTATTACCACTTGCATTGAAGGAAAATATAATAAAGAAATCTGCATGTCTGATAGAACTAGTTCCTGAAACACGTGTAATGTCCGCCAAGCCATATTTGGAAATCTCCATCACATTGAGTAGAGACCCAGTAATAGAACATAAAAAGATTTAAAACATGGAATTAATATTTTAACTGTTTAAATTACCGATACCAAAACCTGTTAACGTTAATAATAAACATGGAGTAAAAATAGAATCTCAAAATATACGATATGATATCTTAATTAAAACCAAATTTAATCTTTCAAGGCACAGCATCTAGGTCATCTAATTCAGAAGTTATGCTATCAATTTATCATAACGTCCATCAATCACCGTCCAAACTATCTTCTGCGAGCGCTGAAAATTTAATTGAAACTTTCAGTGTGCCGAACATTCATTCCCAACTCGTTACAGTTTGTAAACAACTCGTCTGAAGCACATGCACTTAATACTCTCTGTTTAAACATTGGTAATTCACTATTTAGTTAATACTTAATCGAGCTTCCAATATTATTGAGGATAAACGGATACTGGTTTATCCTTTGAATCACTAATTTCTATTTCTCGAACTGTCCCAGTAGGATAGCAAATGTTTTTAAATGTACGAGTATAGATGTATGTATGTTTATTTTTACTTCTTTGCTTCTATAGCCTAAACGTTTTGATGAATCGACATACAAATTTTTGATTTTGTTTTAATTACGAAAATGACATAGAATATATAATATTTGAATGTACACTATATTTAAAAACTACTGCCAATTAAAAAAATAAATATAATAAAAAAATGTATCAGCATTCTTAAGTAAATTTAAATAAAACTATAATATTATTAAAATGGTAAGTAAAATTACTTTTAATATCCACAGGACTGTATCTATCTATTAAGATGGATATAGCTGATTCAATTTCCGCTAGTGGTAAATATTTGTTTTGGAGTTAAAAGAGCTTTTTTCGGTCACCCAACTCTCAGACGGCACGAAAGGAATATTTGCTACTCAAACAACAGCTTTTTTTAATCTATAAGACAGAGCTTAGCGCTATACTCGTATATTTAGTACTTCTCTTTTATATAGTCTTGACCTTTTCGTAAGTCGTAGATACATTATACCTATACAATATATGAAACCATATAGAAAAATATCAAATAATTTTAATAATAAATTAACTAGTTTTGCTAGTTCCGGCATGTTGTAAGAAAAAAATAAAAAAAAATCAGCGTAAACTTAAACAAAGTGATTAAAAAGTAATTTCATGTATGAATAATAATCCTAAAAACTTAATTAAAGTTCTAAGTCATTAGTACATATTATAACGCTTTACTTATAACGATAATGTCAATTCATATTGCTGATTAACCAGTTATTTTATTGCGTGATGTGGAAAAGTAATCTTGACCTTTCAAAAGACTCAAGCAGTTTAAAACTAAGTTGAAGCAATATATATTTAAATTTTATTTATTGAAAAAAGCACATTTACCTACAATTTCATAAGTAAGCTTTTTCTAAACAATTTGTTCGTTAAATTTTAGAATCTAAATGTCAAAAAAAACACCAAAGACAATTCTATATATAGGTTATATATAAAATGGATTTAAAATGGCTTCTAATTTGATATAAATGTTACATAAGTAGATCTACTCGTTTTAAACATTACTCCATATAAAATAATACAATAAAAAAAAAACAAGTCTTTTTAAATTTTAATATTTTTTTTAATTTTAATATTTTTGTGATTTATTAAATGGATATTAAACGTTAAAGGCAATTGTAATAATAAGTAATAACTCATATCATATAAACCAAAATATCTACTGCTTATTTATATTAATAAATGCATATACGTTTAAACTTTCTGCAGAGCTTTCACTCCTCCATCATCACGTATTATATATCACAGGTAGAACACAACACTAAGCCCTTAACATATATGCAAAGTCACATCGACCCACTATCTCTGTTTACGCAGCTTAACTCTCCTGCGATACTTGCATATCAAGAGAGCAATTTTCTAGAAATCAGTATTATATTTTAAATTCGGTTTGACGAAATTTTAGAATTTAGTCATAAAATGTTAACTCAATATGTTCTCTTTATTTGAAATTTTATATATTTACAATTATATTTCTTTATATAAATAGTATTTGCTTGAATCTCTTCAGTATCTTCTTTAGAAGCTGAAGCTTCTGTAAGAATTTTGATGTTTATTAAAAGTTTTCTATTAAAGAACTTACAAAACACAAACGTCACGTTAATAAAATAGTACAGAAAAATGAAACAGAAGGGAATGATTTCGATTCCCATACGGAACTATTTTTGAATTTACAAATGTATTTTCTGGCCTGATCTGGCGTCTTTAGATTTATTACCCTCACCAGAAAAGTTAGGTTATCTGCTTAAATCGTGAGAGAAAACATAACATACCTATACTTAAAAATTTGAGAGTGACATTGAATTCCACATTCCTTGTTGTACAACAGATCAATAATTTAGTGAAAATACAAAAAATAATGAATATAAGTGCAGTGTATCAAATTGTGAGCAAAGTGGTGTGATTGCAAATGTTGCGACGCGGGCGGTGGGGCACTCTCTATGACGAATAACAACAACGCTGGGAGCGCGGGCGGGTTACCCGCCGCTGCCGACATGGACTCGCTCGAGGAAATGCTTCGAAAGGTAAGCTTTTAAAGTTAAGCTTCACTTGCTTTTATAGTAGCTTAAAAAAAAGTAAATAAGCAATTTTTTTATGTATATATGTAATATACATTTAATTCTTGTCTTGGAAACGGCTCTTACAATTTGATCAAATTTTGTATTAAGATAAGGTTATGCTTTTAGTTTTTTTCTATCTTTTCTGAAAAACCACGATTTTATAAAAAAAAAACATTTATTAGCAATATAGGTAGATAGTTTTGATTTTGCCAGTGTGTTCCTTTTAAGGTGATTAAGGTTATACGTCAGGAATATTATAAATTGTATGTAATATATGTAATATTTGTATATAATATATAACTAATTTTATGTAAATATTAAGTTTTAAGAAAATATGCTTAAAAATGATTTAGATTTTTGTAGTAGATATTACACGAATATCAAATACATAAATGAACACAAGCTAACAATATAACTAAATAAAAAGCTTACGGGAAACTTTGTTATGAATAATTTTATCAAATATGTTAAAACTAATAGTATATAAAATATTTATGGTGCAATGTCACCATTTATTAAAAAGATTTATACTGCTACCTCGTTAATAAATCATCGCAAGTTACCGCTAACGAAGCATAGCATACAAAATGCATACAATAATATATCATAATAATTAATGTATTTGTAACTATGGGGCCGTACCTACCATCCGTCATATGTCAACGTTATAGGGTTACCAGGTCTCAAATCACAATTTCAGGATATACATAATATGCCTTACTTATTCACTTCTATATAATACGTTCGTCAACATCCATAAGAGGATTGGGATATTTTGGGAGCTACGATGCGGATAACTTTGAAGTTTTCTCACAGATCAATCTCTCTTGAGAATAAGGGGCTTCTAAAGAAAATGTTTATGGCTATTCAAATTATGATAATACGCAAAAAATGTTCTAAAAAGTTATGAAATATTTTTGTAAAGTTAAGACTGTATTTATTTATATACATATAGATACGAGGTGCCCTAAACAATTATACTACCTTGTTATTAATAAAATAAAAATTCATCCTTGTAATATACTTACCTAATGAACAAGAAGATTTTCAAGATACGACACACGTTTGGCTTAGTTTGTAGTGACCCTACTTCCTGTGCCAGCGGTCGCGAGTTCGAGTCCCGCTGAGGGCATTCATTTGTGTGATGAGCACGAATGCTTGTACTCTAGTCATGGGTGTTTATATATTTATAATTTTATGGAAAAGTATTCCGATTTAAAGAGATTTATTATTATTATATGTATGTATTTAAAGTTGTATATGTGTGGTGTATCAACTATCTGGTATCCATAACACAAGCCTTGTAGCTTACCATGGAACTAGATGGTGCTGTGTTAATGTCCCAACATATTTATTTATTTGAGATATCCATAATATCCCATACGTATGGTTCACTTCGAAGTCGCAGTGGCTTAGAGTGACACGTCATATACGATAAATTAATTACGCTAACCTATTTACGTTTTTTAATCATGACGTCGTCTAACATGATATTGGAAAACGTGGTAAAAAAATGTCACAAGTAAATATTTCTTATGAAAACCAGTCCATTAACTATTTATTAATTTTCTAAATAGGGATGAATTATTTTACTGTGAAAGGCATAAAATTGAAATCAATTGTATGTATTCATCCCTTTTTAACGTCCCACACTGACTAAGTGCGGGTTGCCGGACTACACATGTCTTTCGAAAACTTGCTAGGTTCTCTCAGACATGCAGTTTTCCTCACAATGTTTTCCTTTGCCGTGAGACATGTGGTAATCGTGTTGGAAATGATTTGCACGTGAAAATTTCAGAGGTGCAAGACCAGGCATTTGAACCCGCTTCACTTGGTTTACCAAGCGAGTACATTACCACTGGGCTACCGCTGCCTTAATCAATTACTTAATTAACTTACAACTTAATTAATTAAGAAATTGATTAGATGAAATATATGCCTCAGGCTCTCTTGTTTCACCATCTAATAGTTACACACTAAATTCATTATATCATTTTAGTATTTCCAACATTACTGTTGGTACCTTATATGTTCGTAATATGTGTCTAGGAAAAACAGATATTTATTTTCAAATATAATTTTAATGTCCTTCGTTTATCTAATTATTGTACTAGAGTAGATATTAACGTCTTTATATTTCACACTATTTTTGATCGACTTTAAAGAAGAACGTACAGAAAGCACTTAATTGTATTAACGTATTATCGATTTTACTATATTTATGCATATGTTTCGCGAAGTCTTCGTCTTTTGTGAATCGATTTTCAAAATCTTTTTTTAATGAAAGAGTTATATCTCAAGGGTCGTCTGATATAAATAAAAAAAACTACTGTAATAATCACTTTTAGATGATTTTGAATACAGTGTAACTTTTTGTTAATAAATAATTATTATCGACGTATGGGAGGAAAACTCACGTTACAAAACTAGTCTAAGGTTTATTAAAATATATTATTAACTTCATCCATAACAGCCCTTAAGTGACGTAATGTAGATCACTTTTATTCACAAGACCGTTATGTATTAAGCAGGCAACGGGGTACATAATAAATTATACTAAGCGTGCTGCTACTTAGACGGTGCCCTGGGTTCAGGCTAATTAACTAAGTGTGAAGTATGCACTGTGAGTCTGAGTGGCTATTATTTTTCTAAACTACCCATAAGAAACAATGTGCAACTTGATTATGTTTTCTATTAAGTAAAGCTTGTGTAACAATCTTTTATTATTTATATTTCTTAACAGTTTTTGTTATCAGTTAGGTACATAAGGAAATAAGTTACGTATGAAATTTTAATTTTAAACGTACTTTAAATCGATTTTATGGAAAGCCAACTATTTGTACAAATCTATATAATTGATAAAATTAAAAAAAAAAAGAAAAGAAATGAAAAAATATTTATTCACTTAAACAATTTATCGCTGATAACTCCATATTATGTTATCTATGGAAGGGAAATATTACTCTTATACTTAAAATCTTTGCACCCCTTCAAGAATTTAAATGAAGAATATTTGTATGACCCATACAAACATAATACATTCATACATACATACAAGCATATTAAAATCGCCGTTTCATTGGATTATTACAATTGCGAAAATATGTTTTTAAACGTTTGTGTGTTTGTTACTCCTTAACGTTGAAATGGCCGGTCGGGTTTTGATATAATTTAGTGCATACACACTTGGAGTAATATATAATTTACTGTTAGGCACCTAGGGAAACACCCGAGCAAAATAAGGAGAAGTCGCTAGTGTTCGATAATATTACAACCATTTTCTTTATTTCAATATGATTTACATACCGTGCTCATGTCTACTTTACTATTAAAAAAAAATTGAAAGTCTGCAGACGGCGCGACGTCAAGCAAAAAATGCAGCCTTCGGCGCATTTCATGATGTCATATAACTTGTATAGAATATTTCATTTTTTAACGATCTTTGTTAAAGAATCTTTACAGGTAATCTTTACTTTTGTAAGCCACGAATACGAGAATTTATTATACAAGAAGTATTTAATATGGGTATTATTTTTAGCACATTATATGTTTTGGAAATTTGTCCAGAATCGGTAATTTATGCTATAATGTAAGCAAAACTATGTTAGTTTACTTAGGTATATTTGCGAACTTATTCTAAGAATGCAACTTAATCTCGATTAGATTTAGATTTTTTTGTCAAATTGTACGTATACATATTTCACCCTGGTATAGTTTTTGTAGGACTTTAATATTGAAAAATGAAGGAGGGTTTTACCTTGCATTGGTTGATACTGACTCCAAAAATAAAAATATGCCTATAATTCTACTTTATATAATAGATGTATATAATAAGGCTTAAAACATTAGGTAATACTTAGGTAATATTTATTTAAGCAAACATTCGCCGTGTATTTTTTACTTTCCTTATTACCTACTAATTATTGTGAACGCAGCCGGTGCATTTAGCTGATGAGCCTGCTTTGTTTTGTTTCTGTTTGTATAAAATATTATAGTTAGTGTAAGATCATGCTTGCCATTGTTCTTATGTAGGTACCATTCATTTCACATTTGTTAGACTTATTGTGAGGATAATAAAGGTTTCTATTTATATTCTTATGAAATTCTAACTATATTCTTCTATAAAATGTTAAATTTTGGACGCTTCATATTAATTTCTTTATAAGTAAAAAGATAATTTTCAGTTTGTATATCTAACGGATCATGGTAAGTTCTCATAAATATTTTTTATAGATTGTAAGAATAAAATTTTTACAAGTAAAATGTTGTAATATCTCAGGGCAAGTACCTATTTATTTTGGTTATTGTATTTAAGTTAGTATTACCATCTGGGTATAATCGAGTGTTTCTAGTGTGTTTCACTGTACTCTAGCAGTCCTTGGAGTGTGTGGCACTATTAGTGAAAGCAATATAAAATACTAGCGGCTCACCCTCACTTCGCTCGGGTTCGCCTCTAGGAAAACAAAAACGAACCTATCCTACGGAAACCGTACATTTTTCCGGGATAAAAAGTAGCCTATGTGTTATTCCAGATTTAATATCTATCTCTGTGTCTAATTTCATCCAGATCCCTTCAGCCGTTCTAGCGTGCAAAAGTGACAAACATCCATACTCAAAAACATTCACATTTATAATATTAATACGGATGGTGAACAAATTTTACTTTGACTTGTAACCTTGTGAACGTAAACACGAAAAATAAATTTTCCAATCGTAATTAAAACTTCTACCCTCGAAATCGAGCTATATTGATACAGCGATATTTTATTCATCGAACGCATTCAGCGATGAAAAGCGTGCTTAATAAACCGGCCAGTTTAAATGGCAAATAAAAATAAAGTACAAAAAAGTCGTAAAAGCAAAATTAAAAATTAATAGCGGTACGCGTTAACGTATGGCTGCGGCCTAGCCTGGGGTAGCAAACGAAATATTCATGTATATATCCACGCGGAAGACTCGTAGATCACCCATTGAATGTTAATTTTGTTATTTTGGTGTGACGTAACGATCTTGTTTTGATATCATGTTCAAATATTACCTAATTTTGCTTACTTTCAATGTCGATATGGAATAAATAAATATGTCAAACACAAATTACAATATTTACCACATCTTATCTTTGCGACATCATATAATAGTATACTAGTCTTTACGTATCTTAACTGGTTTTATTTTACTTAATTACTTCATAGTTTATAATAGTGCTACATAATAATATAACCCAAGTATTTTTGTAACAGACTATCATCTTCTAAAATATACGAGTACCATTAAATCGTATGCCAAAGCACTATCTCTAAGCTAAAAATAACATCTATTTATTATATTCCACAATTCTGTGAAAGGACATATCAACTAACAGAACCATTTTTTAATATAATAAATAAGGGTAAGCACTAAGCATTAACATTCTAGTATTTATTCCTCCAAAGAAAAATTTACTCATATTCACATAATACATTCTTTGATAAAACATTCGTATTATTTACAATATTAATATAATTATAATATAATAATAATATAATAATAATATAATAGCTAGACTAAGTACTAAAAAACAGGCTTTTTCAATTGGTATAATGTATGGTGTATACTAAGCATTACGTATATACGTAAGTGGACCCAAGATGGCGCTGGATTGCTTTAACTAACAAGAGACTGTTGCCAATTTAGATGATAGGTAGAAATGACAAACAATCTCCGTATTACGTAGAGTTAAGACTGAACCCGAATGTTTGTTTAATATACAAATAAATCTATACAGATAAATAAAATTGAAGTGTCTGTTTGTAATGTCAAAATAGCAGCTTTTTCATTTAGTAATGCATAGCATATGGAATTATATACGGTATTTCTAAGAAAACACACATTTTTTTAAATTTTTGTCTGTCTGTTTGATCCGGCTAATCTCCGAAACGGCTGGTCCGATATTGATGGGACCTTGACTGGCAGGTAGTTGATGTTATAAGGAGTAACTTAGACTACTTTTATTTGAGTAAAATAATTAGGGTTCTGCTCAAAAAAATTAAAATCTATCATGATACTGTCTGAATCTGTACATTAAATATTTTTTGGAAAATCTTATTGAAATTGACATTATTATCGATACAGAGGCCGAATCTATAGTTTTTAGAATTTTCGTCTGCTTGTCTGTTACCGCATCACAGAAAAACCACTGGAGGGATTTTGATGAAATTTGGTATGGTGATAGCTGGTTATCCGGGTCAATATATAGGATACTTTTTACCACGGGAAAATATCTGATTTCTGAGAATAAATATAAAAACTGCATTGTAAGAGTATACTAATATGTAAAACCTAAGAATTTGCTTTTTGGTCATCTGAATGTGGGCGGAGCCGCGGGCAATGCTAGTACAAAATATATTCTTAATAATATTACTATTTTTCTTTATAGTAATACAGTATAGTATAATATGATATGTGGTAATACACATTAATATTCTAAATAACATAGTCAAAATAAATTAAAGTAGAAATAACACAATAGGCAACCTTATCGCTAGAGAGCGATATCTTCCAAGCAACTTTGGGCAGAGTGGTGATATATGTGTATTTATATAATTATCTTAACAAGTAACTACGGTTTAAAACGTATTCGATTAAATAAAGTATTTTTCCATGTGAATAAATATGAAACGTGAATATTATTCTCCCCAACATTCGATTTACCATTGTGGTTGCTTATTTACTCACAACTGACCAGACTATATGTACTATACAATTATGATTATTTATTTTAGTGGGATTCGTAATTATGAACATCGTAGGATACTTCCTTTTTTTCTGACTTTACGCCATTTCTATATAAAACATAACTGGTAAAATATGTGTCTTCTCGGTAAATATAGATTTACAAGAAAAGACGAAAAAATCACTCGTACAATTTGCAAAAATGTATAAAATTTAATTCATTAAATATTGAACAAGGCTGTGTGTAGACGTTATGTCAGTGTATTCCGAAGTAACCAATAATCACTACTCTGTCTTTACTAGGCAAAGTAAGATTTTCTAAAGTAAACTAAGCGTTTGACAAGAACATAAAACATTTTTTTTACTAAAACTAAATCTTTTTTTTAAAGAAAAAATTAAGTACGATCTATGAATCTCGCTTTAAGTAGCTGGCGATGATGCGACGCATTACGTTTGTAGCAAACCACAGGTATTTTACCTAATTAAATATAAATATTACACCAATTAAATTAAACTATTATGTTTAATATATTTAATATATTATTTATAACATATAACCTATATATTTAAATAAAACTCTTAAAAACTCATTTTTCAAGTATGCGATCAAAGTTGCTCAGATTACATAATATTTTATAATTAAAAATCTGCAATTACAATATATCGCTTTGTCATAATATATTTAGTCTACTTATATACACAGCTTGAATCGACTCAATTAAACAATTTTTTAATTCTTCCTGTTCACGGAATTATCCTGTCAAAATGTGAACACCAAAATGGACTTTCAGCACAAACGCACAATACTCGCCTCGGGTTTGACGTTAAATATTCAATTTATCGTACACACAAATTTATTTTTAATTACAAATTGATCAATGTTGTCCAAATCGATTATAATTGTCGACGGGGCCCATCGCTGTCTGCATAATAATTAATGTTAATTTATAAACATCTCATTTTCAATATGCATTGTACATTGAAAGCGTACAGTGAATGTGAATTAAGTGCGATACTTATTTTTTTAATTAATTCCAAAAATATAAAAAAATACTTAACAGTTTAATTATTTTCAAATATGAAGAAGCTCTTTCTAAAAAATCATAACTGTGTACGAACTACTTATCCACATACGAAAAGTAAGAGATCTAAACAACTACTCAAGAGAAAGCAAGGATGCTTATCCTAAATTCGATATTGCATTTGATTTTTGATTTTTCAGCTTAAATTTCGTACGATATAACAACAAGGACTTTTCTGTTTCAATTTCGAACACACAGCGGATATGTTCGTATTTTCTTATTTTTAAATTCTCATTTCAATTTACTTCGATTCTTTATTGAATGTACTAATTGATTGCTGCAATCGTTTCATCGTTTGTTTTAATTAATATGTTAAATATGCAATAATACGAGTATTTAATTAATATGCTAACATTAAAGGAGATAATATCATAAAAAAATTAAATGTATTATTATTTTATAAAGAGTATCTAGTCTATAATAGAAATGAATTTCGACCACTTGTGGCAAATAGACCCGAGTTCAATAGCGCTCGTAATCTCCGCCCACTACAATATCGATGTAATATTTTTAATACGAATGTGCGCCTTTGAAATGCTTTTATGTTAAAATACCATTTTCAAATAATATATTTCTGTGATAATAATCATAAGTAAAGTTTTTTTTTGGAATTAATATTAAAATAGAATTTTTCTACTTGTTACAAAGATACGTGTTATATCTTTATTTTTTAATAATATAAATAACATAAATATTATAGTTTGGAAACTTTTGTATTGTATTTCTATTTAGCCCTTTTTAATGTCCCACTACTGGGCACAGCCTTCACCGTGACGTGACACAAGTGGTAATCATGATGATGTTCTCCTAGCCGATTCCGGCCACGGCGGCCAATCTCATTGAGACTAGACAACTGCGCAGGAGATATTATAGTGCACAAGTGTACGCGCAGACACAAGTGCACTCTCTATTTCTGTCACTCTCATACTCCGGTGGGACGACTGCTCGACACGACCAGTGAGAGTTAAGGTGCAGGACCGATGGCTTTACGTGCTCTCCGAGGCACGGGGGTGAAACCCCGCCAACTTCCCAACTCTGGGCTGTTACTGAGACTTACTATACAGAAAGACTCATTAACTAAACTTGGCCCGACCCGGGACTCGAACCCAGGACCTCCGAGTGTGCAGCCGTACATGCTTCCCACTACACCACCGAGGCAGTAAGTGGTAATCATATTGGAAAAGTGGTAATCATATTGGAAATGATTGGCACATAAAAATATTAGAGGTGCGAGACTCGGGATTTGAACCCACTTCATTCGGTTTCCTAAGCGAGCGCGCTATCACTGCGCTACCACTGCCTTGGTAAATTGGCTTAATTTTGTTTTAATTTCTTAGGAGACTTTATATTGTCGATATTGTAAGCTTCAGTAAGCTGTTAGGGCACACTAGGTAAATAATAAATAACAGTCGTACGAGTATTACCAAAGATTCTGCGAACCACGTTAATGGGTTAATGTGACCTGTACATGTTTTCGGCTGAGGTGCTTACATTTACTCCAGCCCGACATCAGACGTCGACACAACATTCATATTAAAACTTGATCCCCTACGGGCCCGCTCGCTTTATTATTTATTGCCAGCATAATAACTTCCCGGCCTTTATTTGTTTTCAACTCGTTACGAAGATTTGCCCTAAATTCGGAAACTCGATTATTTATTCATTTAAATCCCGGTGCCAGACGGTTTTGCGGTCGGTCAATTTATAATATTCTCATACGGTGGTCGTAATCCATTTTTTGGTTATTGGGTTGTACGCCAATGTGTAGCGTAAGTTAACTTTTAAGTACCCTGTAAATAGTTAATAAGAGTTATATATGTTAATAATTTAGATGTCTTGATCTACTCTTTTAGATTTACGCGAATGTTTTGATACTTTAAAATAAAACTATCTTTTTGTATTTTCGTGATAGCTCCTCTGTAACTGTTATTGTTGTAAAGCACTCGAAGTGCCCAGAACCAAAGATTAAATAAATCCGCTAAAGAAAAAAACTTTAAGCTGTTAATGCTTTACTATTAAATTCATCAAGCAAATTCAATATTTCCTTAAATTTTCACGAGTATTTTATATTTTAAATATATTTTTTCCGGAATTTTCGCGATTTTATTTTACATCTTTGTTCCTAACGTTTTCAAATGCTTTACAGCAAAGATGGTCACAGGGGAGACTAAGGATTTAACGACAGAAGTCATAGTTAGAGATGGTGTCCATAAAATACAATATTTTGGAAAAAATGGGAAATGGTACTAGAGTACTTTACAATATTAAAAAAATTAAAAAACTTTTTGTTTCCTAACAAAATGTCAAGCAGTACAATTTCTACATACCTCTACATTTCATACTTATAAATTCCGCAAGCGAGTTGTTTAGAATTTTGTAATATTTTTTCCGGATAAATGGTATTAAGGCTGTAGTAACTATATATAGCCTACATTACTATTGCATGTTTTATTACATGCTGTGTGTGATTTACAGACATACAATTTTACTTTGTTAGTGTAAATAAAAGGGTCATGTAATCTAATGTGGAACACCGAAAATTTATATCCTCGCATGTTCACATTTTACCTATTTTCTAATAATATGCTAATGGCTTCTTTATCTTGAACCTTGGTCTCGTCCGGGACATTTTAAATTAGTATTTTTAATACAGGCAAAGTGAATTAAATCCTATCATTCAGAGCATTCACCCAAAGGAATATTCATAGCTTTATAACATGTAGGATTGTCGACGATATCTCGTAGTAATAAAGGGGATATTCGTTTGATGGCTATTGTTCACTATCTGCAATGCAGTTTAAAAGCTCGCATATATCGGCAGAAAGCGTAGTCGGCGTTAATACCGATTAATGTGCCGTTAGCACGCAACTGTGTAGTTAGGAAAAAAATGCTCTAGTTACCCACCAGCCAAGTTTACAGCTTTGGTATTCGTGTTAGAAAATTGGCCCCCTAGTGATTTTATGATCCTTAGTGCCAATTATATGACTACATCGTAGTCGTTGTTGGTCTGATTGGAACTGCTTATTACATTAGTTCGATCCTCGGTTGATGTCATGTTGTTGGTATAAAATATAGGAACCGCGATTGTCACGAATCCAACAGCTGAAGTCGAGAATGTTATGATCTTCTTGGGTTTTTTCGCAAGGAAATATGCATAAAGTTATATTTAATATTTCTAAGTTGAGCTTCAAGATTTCTTTTTTATATTAAAAACGCCTGAATTATAGAGTATAGATACAAATATGGTAATACCATTATTATGATAGTTAGGTACTTTATATATTATTTTAATTTATTTATCTACGTTATAACTTAAATTAATCAATAAAGTTGACTATATCTTCATAAATACTTTTGGCACGCAAGTCCATTACAGCATTTTATTTTATTTATAAAAGGAACGTCCCAAAAATAATACATCTGTCACACGCAATCAGAATTTTAAAATATTTTTACGCTAATTAAGCAATGCTACAGAAATATTCAATTTTATTTTAAAATCGATAATTTGGATTGCTTCCAAGTCCATATTTATAGCGGTCCGAACGGCCCCGATAAGGTTTTATTATACGTGAACAATTTCACGCTATCATTTGAGGGTTTACCGCGCAGAGTACTTGCCGTGCCTTCTATGAGTATGTACTATAATTGCGTGTTGTTAAATTTAACTACGCTAATTACCTATTGCCTAGTATATAGGCAATTAAAAGCCTAATTGGATGAAATCTAATGAAATCTATTGTCCTGAAAATTATAGTACAACGTAAACTTAAAAGATTTTTCTAACATTAGTTCAAAAAAATTCACTGATTTTTACTGCATACTGTTTCTTAGAAGAATACTGTGATTATTATGATTATATATATACTCCGTTCTTTATTTTTTGGGTTTGGGTTGTTTACAACTTCCCTATTTGAATCGGATATTATTAAATTTTTCATTGGTTTTAAATTTTTTTCGTGGGACCCTATTCTTTTTTCTAAAATAAAAGTAGCCTAAATTACTCCTTAATACATCAGCTATATACCAGTGAAAGTCCCGTCAAATGCGGTCCAGCCGTTTCAGAGATGAGCCGGAACAAACAGACAGACACAAAAATTGAAAAAAATATTGTTTTGTTATATGTACATCCATATGCATTTCTATTCTATTCTTTTGTTTAGTGGCTTCCAGGAGTGCCAATTGGGCACAAAATACTTCGCCAATGTCGCGTAGAATGGAGAAAACACTTCATATGCATTTAGTAAAAAGCTGTTATTTTGACATTACAAACAGACATTTCAATTTTATTTATCTGTATAATTTTTTTTAAGTTTAAGATGATAATAAGTACCTAACTCCACACATTGCTTAACGGACATAGCAATATTTTTATCTTTTTAGGACCTGAGTAATTTAGCTTGTCTATATATATAAATCACTATTCACATTATCTAATTTTATTTACTTTTATTATGTAGATTTTCCTAAATCTGAAACTAAATTTGCAAGCTGTTATATATTATATCTTACTTGTGATCATTTTCCAAGTTGGGAAAATAAGGCGACAGCAGCTGATTTAGCACATACCTATCGCTTTACAATATCCCTGTAAAGAAATCGAATCTGTAATCTCCGGAGTTGCAACAGATTTCACTACTAAGAATTATTATTTTAATTCAGATTTATCTTACGTTATTCCTATCTTCATAACATTTAGAAATATATATTAGTAAAGGAGGCAATATTCATAGATACATCTGATTTTATAGTGCTCACATTCGTATTAGAATCTCGTAAATCGCCTGAAGGTGGATGGTATTTTGACTATTAATCCAGATATGACCGGGTCCCACGTCGGTTCCGAAAGCGCTTCCGGCTACAAATAAGCTATTAAGGACCAATCGCATTTCGTTTCAGCGTAACACAAGATTCTGTAAAAGGTTACACCAGATCGTAAAAAAAGTTAATAGACGCGATTTATGTGACCTTCACATTACGTTCCGTTTTACTGAAATAAATGCTATTTGAAATTTTACCGCCGTAGGGCGATGCGTACAATGGGACGTAGTGTTTCTTTTTTTTTGAAATTTTATTACAGTCACCATTGTCGCGATCAAAGGACGAGCAATAAAACGCTTGGCCCCGAGAAGGTATTCGATTTTTATGTACCATTATTAATCCTGGATAGATGAGGTTGATGCTGCATTGTTTGCTAATGGTGGGCTATCACGATTTGATCCGGTTTCATTTGTTTTTTGGTTTTTCAGCTGTTAAGTTGAAAGTATGCAGCTCTTTTTAACGTCCCACTGCTGGGCACGGGCCTTCCTTCAGTGCGAGGGGGATCAGGCCATAGTCCACCACGCTGGCCAAGTTGGCGGACTTCACATGTCTTTTGAAAACTTGCTAGGTTCTCTCAGACATGCAGGTTTCCTCACGATATTTTCCTTTACCGTTAAGACAAGTAGTAATCATATTGGAAATGATTCGCACATGATAATATCAGAGGTGCGAGACCCGGGATTTGAACTCGGTTCACTCGGTTTCCCAAGCGAGTGCGTCACCACTGGGCTACCACTGCCTTCCTTCAAGTTGAAAGTTTAATATTTTATTTTATTTTTGTTAATATTAAATGTGGCAGCGTGAAAATTAGTGATCGCTTATTTACTTTAGGAAAAAAAAACAATAATTATAAAAACTATATAAAGTAAATGAGATTAATTATTTTTAACACAATATACTTTAGAGCAACAAAGGCCATTCTGATTATGAGTATTTAGATTGTAAATAAACCTAATGTATATTACAAAAATCAAATTCTTTTCGTTGGAAAGCGCATCATGGCTGGTACGATTTAGAATAATATATTTCTTAACAATTAGTTAGGGAGTAAAATTTGGACAAGTTGAATGCGCGGAAATTTTGATATTTGGGGGAATCTGAAATTGTTTTTTCTACAATTTTTATATGATGTTACAAATAATTGAAATTGAAATATGACAACGTCTGTCGGATTGGGTAGTTAAAAATATGTATAATAAATGCATGGACGAACGAACAAGTAAACAAGTAAGTAAATTATAAGAAAGTAAAATTTGTAACTTTGTCCAAAGTTCGAGGACAACGTCGACTTATGTAGAGAAAGATTATATTAGATGTAGATTTTGAAAATTCTTTTATGTACTTATAGCAAGCGCTGTTATTCATAAATGATAGATACGATATCATTTTCTATGCTAATCAAGTCAGTTAAAGATATTTGAGGGATGTTAGTAAATTGGTATATGTTACTAAAACACGTGCGGGTTAAAGTTAAAGTTAGAAACGGTTGCGGCCGCATGGGTCAACGTGAATATTCGGTAAATATTCGCTTTAAGCTTCTGAAATTCTGAGATACTAAATATTATAATTAAGGGTCACCGGATGTAAGTCGAAATTAAAGAAATCTTATATGACCATGACGTCTACATAATACAACATTATACGACTCAATAAAAGTGTAACTGTGAGCCTACTGTGAGCGTACGTAATTATTGTGAGTTTGACCCTCATAAAGTCAATATGAAAGACAAATATTTTACACTGCCATATATGTATAATGAAGAAAGGAAATGTAAATCATTACATTAAATGAATATAAAATAATCTACATATATCTATACTAATATATTATGTACTTGAAGAGTTTGTTTATTTAAATGCACTAATCTCTGAAGCTAACAGTCTTATTCTGGGATACCTTTATACATTTTATAGTCATTTTTCTTATTTATTGAGAATTATTATAGATTATTACGGAGCAGGAAAACATCGTAAGGTAATCTGCATGTTTGAGAGAACCTAGCAAGTTTTCGAAATACATGAGATGTCCGCCAGCCTGTGCTGGCCAGCGTGGTGGACTATGGCCTGATCCCCTCGCATTGTAGATAGGCCGTCGTGCTCAGAAATGGGACGTTAAAGAAGTGCTGATTATCAAACACATAAATAAATTACACTGCAATAGCCGCAGTTAAACTCTAGTATAAATATAAAAAAAAGACTAATCCTTACCGTGAACGTTAACTTGAAACGTGAAGTTTCGTTAAAATAACGGAAACAGATATTCCATTAAAAGTAAAAATAAAAAATTGCTTACATAGAATACATTGGATTGAAGAAACGCTTAAGCTCTCGACTAAGAGGCTGAGGACTTAATCACGCTATTACTCGATCTTAACGATTGCTCTTATCCGTGCACTGTACCTCCTAGGTACCGTTTAACTGTCGTGAAATATTGCAACTGTATTTGCTCTAAATTCAGGTACAGTCCGGTTAAATCCTACTAATATTTATTGTAAATTTAAATTATGTATCCTAGGTTTTACTAAAAAAATATTATTTATTTACTTAGAAAGAGTACTCTAACAACACTCATATTAAAACATTTATATACATTTAGGAGACAATAACAATTAATTAATCAGATAATATGTATGTCCTTACACAGTGCACATAATCTGTATATATAATGAAATTGTAACTAAGCCGAATCTGTACATTAAATATTTTTTGGAAAATCTTATTAAAATAGACATTATTATCGATACAGAGGCCGAATCTATAGTTTTTAGAATTTTTGTCTGTCTGTCTGTTACCGCATCACAGAAAAACCACTGGAGGGATTTTGAAGAAATTTGGTATAAAGATAGCTGGTTATCCGGGTCAACATATAGGATACTTTTTACCACGGGAAAATGTCTCATTTCTGAGAAAAAACACAAAAATTTCAATGTAAGAGTATACTAATATGTAAAACCTAAGAATTTTGGTTTTTGGTCATCTGAACGCGGGCGGAGCCGCGGGCAATGTTAGTATTCGCAATAATTACATAATCAAAAGTAGGTAATTAGGCCTAGGTATACATTAAATTATAGTAAATCCCTAATACATAATTGATAAATGCAATTCAAATACAAAATAATATTAACTACATAGAAATGTAAATGTAATTTCTAAGCAAAAAATATTATAAGAACAACAATTGCATTTAATGATACATTTAAACACGGTATTCAATAGAGGGAGACAAGTGAACTTTACTTTTAAGCTGATTAGCATTATATGTAAGTAATTGTGCTTAGAACTAGATCAGTAAAACTATGTACGTGTGTGATACAAGCCTTATTTACTTTATATACATGTAACTGTGAATCGGAGCTATTCCTCGCATTGTTCCACAATCCAAATTAAAAGTTATAAAAAGCTACATATAGCAGTTTTAAAATAATGATTATTTTTAATTACTTTACATATAAAAATGAATGTTAGTATGTTTGTCCTCTACGCGTACCTAAATCATTGATTCGATTGTGATGAAAGTACCTATGGTGCATTTTTTTGTATACTCCTGCGAAGATTCCTGGTGCAAAAAAAAAGATTTTTCTTTGGATGTTTGACTTTTATGCCTTTCTAACTTCCTAAACCATTCAAGCTTAGACATGCACTCGAGCGAAGCGATGATCAATCGCTAGTAGTTTATAAAAAAAAAAACTTTACAAAAACACGCTTTTGTCCAACTCTAATCTCTAAACATAAAACTAGTTAAAAGTATCATCTTTTTAAAAACGCCTTTACCCTGTAACTTAAATACATGAAGGTAGAGCGGTGACAAGGTATATAGTCCGATTTATTTGCTCCGTCGCGTCTTCTAGAGTCGCTAGAGTAGTTGAAAGTTTACATAAGCACTGGATAAAGTACTTGTGAGTCTTCTTGTAATCCTCTTTCCACGGCAATTGAGGGGTAGAGAGGGTTAAAGGCAAATGCTTAAGATGTTATTATATATTAACACAGGAAGGTAATATACTCATAAACGAAATCGCTTAGGATTAGCTGATGTGAAGGATGGTGGTCATGTGCTCTACATATTGAGTCCCACTTTATATATTATATGGTGTGTTCTGCCTTAATGTACTATTTTATGTATTACTATATATATACATATAATAGAATAAACATGTAAAAAAACTTGTTTGAACACGCTCATCTTTGGGACTACCAGTTCGATTTGAAAAAATCTTTTGGCATTTTTTAGCTTATTGAGCGAGAGAGGCTATTTAACATCGTGCTACGACCCTTAGTGGCGAAGTATTTGTACAAAAATAAACGTGACAATTATTCATAAATCGGTCCAGTCTTGATGCACTTTCCAACGAAAACGATTTGATTTTTATAATATAGAATAGGTTTAATTACAATCTATATACATACATACTTATAATCAGAATGGCTTTTGTTTCCTAAATTTATTGTATATTAAGGTACCATTGTCTATTCTGAGCGTTGTGAATACCTGTAAAATGTACAACACATGTGAAGACTGATACGAAGGCGGATACTTTGTGTGTTTTTCTATCGCCAAATTCAAAAGAATAGTTAAAGAACGTTTGTGTGCTAAAGGCGTTTATACAATTGATGATTTTGTAGAAGATGGCACGCCTTGGGAATGAAGTGATCGCCTCCAGGCTACTTCAGTTTTATAGAAATATTGTAATTTATAATTTAACGTTATAAAAAAAGATAACGAAATAGTATTAGTCCCGCTGAATTTCTTTCGCCGGTTCTCAGGTCTGAGGCTTCTTCTTTCCGACTGGTACAGACTCATGACGTTCAGTAAAAAATTGTAATAATTTAATGCTGAATAAAATATTTTGAATTTGAATATGGGTATTATGTAAATTCTGTATATCTATACTGTTGTTATTCCTATTAAGTAAATAAATAATCAGAACTATATATCACTATACTGAAGTATATCTATATATATATATATATATATATATATATATATATATATATATATATATATATATATATATATATATATATATATATATATCTATATAAATATATTTAAATCGATAACTATAGCACAATGTTGCTCTAGTCCTTTGTTCGTAAACGCGCTGCACTGTTGCAGTGTTGACACGGTTGAAAAGACCTGATTGTAAGCTACTGACGCATACATTAAATTAATTGTTTTGTGAATATATACGACGAATCAATAATATATATCAACTGTAACTATATGGGATGGAAAATATTATTGTAATTAATGTATGATCTTCTAATTTACTTATTGAATATTCTGAATGTTTAAGTAGGTAAAGTTGATTACTATTATTTTTTAACTAGCGACTTACTCTTGCTTCGCTCGGGTCCGTCCCTAAGTACGTTTTGATTTTTTTGGGCGGATCCCTAATTGTTTTTTCTAAAATAAAAGTAGCCTATGTTACTCCCTATAACATCAGCTATCTTCCAGTGAAAGTCCCGTCAAAATCAGTCCAGCTGTTTCAGAAATTATCCGGAACAAACAGACAGACAAAAACTTAAAACATGTGTTTTTCTTATAAGTACCGTATATAAATTCATATGCATTTAGTAAAACGCTGTTATTTTGACATTACAAACAGACACTTGAATTTTCTTTATCTGTATAGATTTAAATTGATGAAATTATTTATAACGTATTTCTGTTTATTATTAACATAAATTTAAGCTACAACAGATAATTATAGTAACCACTAAAAATGCCGCTAATTCTCTTTCTTCTAACAGCTAATACTTCTATAAGTATAATTGGGTAGAGTAATTGAGATTTTGCATGGAAGTGCAAAAATATCTATAGGCAAAATAAAATTAAAGTTTATTTTAATCCAAAAACGTGTTTTAAATTCTCGAAAGAAAAATACAGAATTTTCTTCTCCATTCTTCGTTAAAGTTGGTTAAATACATAATAAAGTTTAAATAAATAAAATGTATGTTGCTTAACCCATCTTCTCCTACACTAAGCCGGTGGACCTAACGAGATAAACATATTGATAGCCTTATATAATGACAGTCGCTAAGATATTTTTTTTTTAAATTCGTCAATATTAAGTGTAGAATATATTATTTTTTATTACCATATCTACTAAAACTTAATATTCGCAGTCTTTGGGAAAATTAATGTTTCAGCTTTATGGGATATGGAGGTTTAGTTTCGAGAAATTTCTAAGCAAAAAAAACCATTTTTATAGTTCAGAAAATTAATTAAATTCCACCCCAAAAAATATAACTGTTTCATTTTCCAAATATAACCGCTGTTGCTCTAAACCAGACATTCGCACTGAACATTCAACCATAGCTTAATTCGCACGGTCGAAAAGACCTCAGCAAATAGCCAGTGACTCGTTCATATGCAAATCAAACCGAATGTACGATAAATTGTTGCCACTAGCGCCAGTGAAATGTGCAACTGTAATAGAAAATGCTCTTTTATAAAAGTAAAACTTTGAGAATTTCCTTGTGTTTATTGCTTATATATTGAATTTATAACTATCGATTTTATACAAAAATTATAAGAAATGTACGTTTACGCATATTAGGTATGGTTTTTTTAATACTACTTACTTTTTAACTAAACTAATAAAATGTTAACTAAAATTTTATTAGTGACTAGCGACTCACCCTCGCTTCGCTCAAGTACGTTTTGACGCTTAGTATGGAATAGTTTTTTTTAATTTTTTAGTTATTCTGCTTCGGGGTGAAGGCAAATTCAACAAAACAAAGATCATAAAATTCGGTCCAGCAGTTCTCGAGTTATAAGTGTTGTAACAAACCCAAAACTTTATTTTATATACGAGTATAATAATGTTTATTTCAATAAGATTTTCCAAAAAATATTTAATGTACAGATTCGCCTTGGTTACAATTTTATTATATGTATAGAATTATAGATTATTGTAAAATATGTTTCGTGGACATATTAAATGAAAAAATATTTATTTCAAATGTTTATTTTTAAGTTAACATTGTTGTAGAATTTGTTTAATCAAAAAAAAACATATTTTGCTATTGATGCTACAGGTTTGAACCTTTACTGAGAGAGCGGTTTAAGTATTCCCTTTTGATACAACCTTGATTATTGATATTGAACCAAAATAAACGTTTATTTTATTAATTTAAAGCTTTTAGTAGTAAATTGTTATTTTCTTTTTAAACTAGATTCAAACATTTTTTTTCTCAAAAAATTTGTTTTTAATTAAAACTAATATTTATAAGTATGCAAGCAAAAGTCAACTTTGAATAACAATGGAAACAGGGCAACACGACATTCAGTAATGTGAGATTCATGTTCCGCCTTCAACCGATCAATGGAATTTTTAGTTTCCGTGATGTCTTAAATAATGGCTTTTTAGTTTTTATATTAGGTTATTACTAACATTTATTCATTAGTTAATAATAAATAATTTTACGACAATTCGACATGACCGTAAAGGTAACAAGAGCAGGATCGACAGTTTTACGTGCTTTCTGAAGCATAAGAGCGAACGCCTAGACCTGAACCCTGGACCTCTAGATCTGCAGACGTACATGCTAGCCACTAGACCAACAAGTGTGGATAGCTAAAAAAGGAAGTAACTTTCTTGTAATTTCACCGATATGTTTATAACTTAAAATGACTTCTATACACTTTATAATGATAACTGTCTGTGTGTTAGTTTATACTGATCTATCTATGAATAAATATAAGAAAAATAAAAATAAAAAGTGAATAAGTCCCATTCCCAATAGAAATATTATATCTGTTTTCTACCTTTATGTTATTTTAAAAGTCTACATCAAAGAACGATTATAATCTTGTCCGGATTTCCTGATAGCCCAACCGGAGGAACATTCGCTAATGTATTCGCGCCACGTCGAACGACATCCGACAAATCCGGTTTAGGTGAAGATATGCCCCGGTTAATCTCCCATCCTTTGATTTATGACCGTGACATTTTTAGCTGCGTAATTGTCCATTTTAACCTATTTTAAACCTTCGAATATTTTTACTAGATTTTTGCCCGCGACTACGTTGTATTATAATACGTCAACATTATTTATGATTCCGTAGCCAAAGAGTAAAACGGGAACTGTCGTCAGTCTGTCTGTCCGTCTGTCACCAGGCTGTTTCTCATGAACCGTGCGTGATAGCGTGATAGTCGAAATTTTCACAGATGATGTATTTCTGTTGCCGCTATAACAACAAATACTAAAAAACCATAAAATAAATATTTAAGGGGGCTCCCATAAAACAAACATGACTTTTTTTGCCGCTTTTATAGATAATGGTACGAAACTCTTCGTGCGCAAGTCCGACTCGCACTTGGCCGGTTTTTTTTTTTTTTATAGTAAACTTATTCTGTAAGAGTATAATTAAGGTATAGGTGATCTACGATACGTTTATAATGTTTACAAATCATTTTTCATCAGTAAGCAGATGGGTGAAGAAATATCTCACTTTGAATTCTCGACTAACACTATTTACATACTATTGCGCATAATATTATCATACTCTTAATTTACTTTTAGGATAGACATTTTTAGAATTTTTTAATTATTATTTGTACAGATTTGCTATATATTATTCACAAAAACTAATAGCACTAATAAAAATACAATTATGAATCCACTGGTTTGACGAGTAATATAAAATTAACATACAAAATTTGTATAAATTGCACACAGTAAAATAATTACGCGTCGACATTTACTTTTTGAGTGCGTACCTACTTGAGTTGTGATAGCGTTTCTTTTACGTCCCTGAAAGTTATTACGTACAAGTGTTAAGCCAAAAACAAGGTTTATTTTTTGGAAGTATCATTCAGTACTCTTTTGGCTTTTAATTATATATATTTATTTTTGTCTTCACTAACTTTCATTTAAGAATATATGTATAACATAACTATATAGATAAAATATTTGTATTTTAACACAAAAAACGAGTTAATTTACATACAAAAGTATTTTCTACTTTTTACGTAAGACTTGATGTACTGAGATAATTATGTTTGGACTACCTGTACTATAATTATAGTAGTATATACACTATACTTTTACAATGCAGTCTTTGTATTTTTTCTCAGAAATGATATATTTTCCCGCGGTAAAAAGTATCCTATATGTTGACCCGGATAACCAGCTATCACCATACCTACCAAATTTAATCAAAATCCCTTCAGTGGGTTTTCTGTGATGCGGTAACAGATAGACAGACTATAGATAAACGTAAACAAATAAAATACAACAACAAAAACAAAATAAATAAAAACTATAGATTCGACTTCTGTATCGATAATAATGTCTATTTCAATAAGATTTCCCAAAAAATATTTAATGTACAGATTCGGCTTAGTTACAATTTTATTATATGTGTAGATATATAGATAACCAAATAAAATTATAAGTGCACGAAGAAGTGACAAACCAACGTACTTACTCGTTTTGCCATTAATAATATTACGACTAGCAAGTATTAATATAAATACGAGAATAATTAATTATTATCGTCCTATTTTCTATTCGTCGTCTGAAGTAGCAGCTTATATATACATATGTACAAGGAAATATGGATTTCCACCTCGTATTCAAGGGAGGATAATACAAACTATCATAATTGAAGCATTACTAATTCAGTAGCTCGCCGAAACATCTGTAAGATATAATGACGTAACAAAAATAAGATGATGGATGTACCCTATAGTGGAAGGAATAAGTGCGTTTATGGTAGTGAAGTTAAAACGTCAACTCGCTGAGACGTTTCCTTTGATAAATTCCTTCTAATATCTTTCGTTAATTGACTATAAGTAAATAGCATCTGGGTATAATTAAGTTTATTTAATGGTGATGTCAAAGTTATTAAACATTAATTTTATTTTCTTAATTTTATTTAAAAGGAGTGACTGAAGTTTTCTTTGTTCAGGCGACAACTTATCATAAAGCAGAAGAGTTTATTTGTTCGTTTGAGAAATCACGTTCATAAAATTCTTGTTTTTTTTTTAAATATATTTGTTGAGAAAGGCTATCTAGGCAATAAAGTGTGACTTAAGAGCGAAGTTACATAAAATGCTGTGCGAGCGGAGCCACGGTAAAAAACTATTTAATATATTTTAATACCCCACCCGTACCCGTAGTATAAAATACTTGAATTGCCAGGATAAAACCCAAACTTACGAGTATACGTTGGAAAAGATCGCTTTAACGCTTTATTGCTGGGTGAAAGAAGAAAAAAGTAGCACACAAGCACTACTAATATTATAAAAACGAATGTTTGTATGTATGTATGTATGCTGATGACTCCTACACGCTGAAACGACTGGATTTGGATGTTTGGTGCACAAATAGACTATAACTTGAAGTAACACTTAGGTACTTGGTTAGTAATAAAATATGCCAAAAGGTGCCGCTGATCATTTGCCGGAAGATGAATACATATGTATATAAATAAAGGTATATAATATTGATTTTTGTTAATGAAAAAAGTTAGAAATATGAGATTATGAGATTTTTTAATAAAATTCTTAAAATATATTTACTAGGTATATTTGTACTGAGTCCTGTTGCAAGATGTTTGCGACGCTGCAGTTGTTCTAATAATTGTGTTACAGCATCTGTTCTCTGTAAAGCTCTTTATACCCAATCTAATATAGCACGCTGAGTCTTTCGAGTCATTGCTGTTACATTGATAGCTTTTGTTCTCCAATAAGAGAAAAAATATATATAAAAGTATAAAAACCAGATCAAAATTGATTAAATAACACTAAAAATTTCTGACGCGCTGTACCGAATAAAAATTATATTTTTAAGAAGACTTAGAAATAATTGAATTTTATTTTATAGATTTATTCTAATAAAAATATATTGTAATCCGATTAAGCTATGTGTCTTAAGTTTGGAAAGTTGTCGAAAATTTTCAACTGAATAATAAAGTTTCGCGAATGGATTTCAATTAATTTATCGACGCTGAAGGCATAATGGGGCTTAAACAACGAAACTCACCACAAAAGGAAGTTTCGAGTGATTACCCTTAAGAAGAAAGCATCAGCTCTATATTAAGATTTCTATATAAATATATACACACTTGTATTTTACAAACAAAGGGCCCTGAAAGTAATTAATTCCATCTAGTACCTCAGTATGAATGAGCATTCATTTGATTAATTAAACTTTTGTTTAATTTCAATGTTATTTGATTCAAAAAAGATTAAGGAAAATTGTATTAGATAATACCTATTAGAAAATGTCTTTGACAGTAAAAACGAGATTATATTATTAAATAAATAAGTTTTATAATGAGAATTTTGCGAACAGAGCTATTTTTACGTTTTTATGTATTGTTTTTATTTTATTTATTAAAGTCTACCAGAAGATTTAATTAACAATTATTATACACATTTATTATTATTTACATACATATAAAAGTAAAATATGGTTTAATAATTGTAAATCTATTTAAAGGCAAACACAATATGCTCAAAAATCAATTGAATGTAACAGAGAAATAAACAATTAATGTCTTAAAAAACAATTACTGTTCAATGTACATAAATACATGTTTGTATATGTGATTTTGGTAGAAAATTGTAAAGCAGTCAGGAAAAATAAGAAATAAAAAGTTTTTTACAAATCACTTTATATCACAGATTTTACAATTATAGCTATTAACTTTTAAATCTTTACACAGGCAATTATTTAACAACACTTAAACACTGCAGAATAATATATTTCAATCCCAAGCATTTATATATCCCACGCAATCCCCATACACTCGCCTCGAACTTCACACCGTTACACTAGCGCCTCCTCTCCAACACCCGCTCCTCACTTCACTATACTCGTTACAAAATTATTTTACTCAATAGTGACCTGCTCCCATACCAAAATCACAACAGATTACAAAAATTTTACCCTACAAAAATCAATAAATAAAAATATATACCTAATCTAACTTAAATTTCCCTTAAAAACGATTACGTCATTCTTCTTCTTTCGTTTAAGACTCTTTTTCTATCAAGAACCAAAAGTAATTTTTGTTATTCTTCAAACCCTCTGTTTATTAAGCGAAAGCCTGGCACGTATAAATAATCAGACTGACATACAATTTTTATGTTATTGCAAAAAACCGTACACTAACTATAATTTTAAATGGCTATATTAAATTATATAAAATGTCTCAACTCCTCGGCCGTCAGACTTAAAATGATGGGTGCCTGCATCGGAAATTGGACCGGAAATTGACCACGTGACTGGACCGGACGTGACGTCATCCTGGGAGATATGAACTAGCCAATCAGAGTTTATTCAATCATAGACGATTCGAAAATTAATGCATATGTTCGTTAGCTCTAATTTTGTTACTGAATTTAATTTTTTTTCTGTTGCAGGTACGCTTGATAACGAGCATGAAAAATAATAATATGAGATTTCGGTAAGATTATCTACGATTTATAAAATATTTTTACTTTGTGATGATAATTTATAGCACCAACCTACACAAAATCGGATGAAAATGAACATTTCAAGTGAGGTTCATATCTATATGAACTTCTGAAAAAATCGTTTTTTTTAATGGTTACAAATCTGAAGAAAGACCTAAGTTTACTCATATTTTTATAAGGTTTCATCTTCTTTCATATTAAGTTCTACAAGGTTTATTTCACCCTCCAAAATTATACTTTTATTCCCCTTTAAATATACTTAAGTTAAATAAGTTACCTAAAGATTTTTACAATAAGATCAAAAAAGGAAATTTTATCAGACACTTCCAATCAAGAACCAAGTCTATTGTTTCCTGAAAAATTCCTCGTGTCAATTTCACTCGTGGTCGGTCTTCAAATACAGCTAATTTCACGAAATCGCTCACCAATGTTATTTGTCTTCGAACTTCGAGGAAATTTATTTTCTAGAAAGTGGCGAAAATTTTCGAGCCCGATCGGTCTGTGCTGTGAATTCACAATGCCCTTCATTGTTTACTGGCCAAGTTTAGATGGACCTAGGAATTTTACTTTAGCCGATTGAAGATTCAGTTTAAGCTTTCTTATCAACTTCTTTAAGGCCAGGCTTTTCATATATCACTCTTAATGAGTTCGATTTCTTATTATTATTTACTTAGTTTTTCAAAATATATAATTATTATTACGAAAAGTATTTAAAATAACTTATTAACTACAAGAAACAATTAAGATCCAAGTCCAACCTTTAAACACATCGTTGATTTAATGAACCACATGGACATTACCCTGTGCGAATTTTTAATATGCACGTCTTGACCCGGAAGTTTTAAGCTTAACTGTCACAATGGTAGTAAATAACACATTTTATTTATATAACCAGCTGCTTATACTACTATACACGTTCTAAAAAAAAGTTTCATACAACGTAAAAATACTTTTCCCCCCATAAAATATAAAATTTTCCAGAAATAATTTTAGCGAGCCCCTATGTTACGAAATTTTCGTATAATTTAAAATTTCATGACTAAAGCTAGTTTACTTACTAGCTTTTGAGATTTTTTGATATCCGTAAGTGTAGTGCATTTTGCTTTAATACATCCATACTAATATTATAAATGTGAAAGTGTGTTTGTTTGTTTGTCCTTCTTTTATGTCGAAATGGAGTGACGGATAGGCGTATTTTTTGGCTACTTTTCACCGCGGGAGATTATCTTACTTCCACGGGAAAACACATTATAATACAACCCAAAAATTAATTATAATCAGAATTACTTGAAACTTGGTATTAATGCTCTTCAATACAATTAAATAAATACATGTTTTAGCATTTTTCGAAATTTATCCTTTAAGGGGGTAAAATAGGGGATGAAAGCTTTTATTAAACCTTGTTTTTTACGAAGCCGCTTGTTTTGCTAGTATGATATAAAAATAAACTGCATAAGTCAATTTCTTTAATGATAACTATTCTAAAGAAAATGCACAGAAACGTTGAAAGTCTTCAAAAACAATAACTTACTGTTAAGACATTTATACAATAACATTAAAAAGCTGAGTTTGTATGTTTTTTGTTTGTTTGAACGCGCTTATCCTTGAAAGTACTAATGAAATCATTTCAAATTATAATTTGGAAAAAGCTTACATCACACTATAACTGTTAGGAGCGGGGAAATTATGTAAATACAAATAAATAAATGAGCGTATCGAAGCCGCAAATCCTAGTTTTAATATAAATATAGCCAAGATATTTCCCATAAACTCCTCCAATTTCGCTGCAACATAAATAGAAACTTCGTTAATTTTCCGTAACGTTTGTTATTCGTACACGATCGCGAGCTTTCGTTTCCTTAATAAATTTCCTTTGACAAGCCACATGGAAAATTTGGCGAGGCCTCGCGAGACGTCACAAATAAAGAAGGAAGGACTCCAGCTTAGTTACGATGATTGGGTTCTGATTCCGATTCAGTTGTTTTGATGAATTAAGCTTTTGCAACCGTATTTACGAAATTAGAAGGGGAGTAGTCTAAAAAAGGCGCTTTTTATCATTAATTTTTCAGTATTTTTTTGTTTTTATTTTAGTTTACTATATATTTATTATTAAATATGTTTGGTGCACATGATTAAATTGTATACTAGTGATTTTAGATTGTTTTTATACATTTTATATTTTATATTCAGCTAGCGTCAGCCTTTGGGAAATTTTATTAGGCTATGTGGTACTTCAGGTCGTAGACTATCTAAGCACGAAAAACTAAAATTCGTCCAGCCTTTGTAGCGAAAAGGAGTAAATAATATGCACAAATAAAAAATCGTATTTTTAATTATAGTAATGTCGTAATATTATTATTATTATTAAATAATCGTAATCGTGTTATTATTATTGAAGATTTTCGTGATTATGTCATAAATAAAATGTCATATTTTTATTAGATTTTCACGAACACGAAATATTTTTTTTATCAACTATAGACTCCACCAGCAACAAAATTAACTTGATTATTGTTACACGAAAGTTTTGAAACCAATTCACTATATTCTATTAAACAAAAATAATACAAAATAACAACTTAAATGGGAATTGTAAGAGAATAAATCTAAACAGTTTTTCGCTTAACGCAATTAGCAAGCAATTTCACAGCAGACTGGCAGCTTCTAGACTTTAATGCATCGCCAGTCCAGCTGTGAGTCGTTGTTCTTGATTGACTACTAGCTTTTATTGTATTAAACTTTGTATATAAGCAAAAGTTTATATAATAATGGCGAAAATTAAGAAAAAAAAAAAACAAAAAATAATAATCTTATAACGTGCTTGATTTTTCGGGACTAAATGAAATTCTATAAGCCTAGTAAAGAGAATTACGCTCACTTCGCTTGGGTATATCCCTAGTTGCCTATATATTATCCATGTCTATTTATGGTCTAAATTTCATCAAAACCGGTTCAGCCGTTTTAGTGTGAAGAAGCAAGAAACACATACAAATCTACAAACTTTCGCATTTATAATACTGTAAATAAAAACTACTTCATAGACTATAGGTACGATTCTTTTCATAAATTTTCTCAAGTTTTTCTCTGATAGCTTTTTGTGAAAGCTGTAACTAACATAATACGAATGATTTATATTCCCAGACGATTTAATGACTACACTACTCCAATAAAGACGTATTCAATTAAGCTTGTCATTTAGATGTGGCTGATAGATTTTATGTCTAGATTGCTTTTTAATTTTTTGATCTAGTGCTTTTAGTCCCTAATGTAATTTGCATGAAATGTTAGTAAATATCTTAATAAAAGATTTTTTTAATGTTTAGAAAAATGATCTATTTAAAGAAGGATGTTTATTTAGCTTTTGTATTGTTTACTGACAACCCCCGCTTTTTAGAACTTAAGTAAATCATATGATCATATGCATTCATTAGTAACTTTTTATAGTCCTAACTAGAGACTCACTCTCGCTCCTTTCGGGTTCTCCCTAGTTACTTTTTAACGTTTTGTATAAATTTCTCAGAGATAATATATTTTTGCACAGTAAAAAGTATCTTACCCGGATAACCAGTTATCATCATACGGAATTTCATCAAAATCTGTCTAGTAGTTTTCTCGTGATGCGGCCACAGACAGACAGGCAGACAACAATTATAAAAACTATAGATTCGGCCTCTGTATCAATAATAAGGACTATTTCAATAAGATTTTCCAAAAAATATTTAGTGTTCAGATTCGACTCAGAATTTTATTATATATACTTTTACGGAAACCCCTATATTGAGATAAAGCCTAAGGTGACTCATTGCTCTATAATCTTCATATCTATATACAAAGAATCACGCTATTTTGTTTTGCCAAATTGCTTAAAAGTGGGGCAAACTAAAAAGAAACTTTCGCTATAATATTAAAAAAAAAATTAGGATAATCTGTTGAAAAGTATACCTAAATCAAGTGATATAAAACTTTTTACTTTCTAATAATATAAAGATTTCTTACTTTTAACACATGCTAAGCCGGTTATTAAATAATATGAAGTATATATTAATTAATATAAAAACGTTCTAGGCTTTCAAATCGGTTCGAAAAAATCGGTCTACCCGGTTAGAAGTTATGATACAATGTACATACAGATATATTGACCGATTGACATTCATTTTATGTCTCTCCTGAAAGGCTAAAAATATTATAAAATAAAAAATCTCTATCAATAGCAGTATAGCCCCAATAATCTTTGAATAAAAGACTGTGACATACAGACAGACAGGATGAAATAATAAAGTTTCCATTTTTGCCTTTTGGCTGTGTAACTCTAACAATGATCTCTCACAGATTGTGAACAAATGCAATTTAACCCGCTTCAGTTACAGCTGATTGACTTCGTCTATCTAAATTAGCACGTTTTATCGACACGCGGACGAATTCTATTTAAAGAGGAAAAACGTTAAAAGTAAATAAAAAAATACGTGGCAATTACATACTCGTTATAAGCATGAAGTGCTTAAAAAGTTTTTCTTGAAGTTAAATGAAGTGTATACAGAAAAAATATATACAAAAAAGTAAATTTTAGATCCTCTGTACATCATTAGCAATATTGTAAGTATATACATTATATATGTACATATATATATATATATATATATATATATATATATATATATATACATATATAATTAACATATGTAATTTACATATGTACGTACATTACATATGTACATATGTAATGTACGTACATATGTAAATACTTGTTAGGTGCTTCTATTATTTATTTATTTTTAACATAAAAAATTCAATAACTAAAAACATAAAATTAGTTTTCTCTGAATAAGAATTTCTTAAAATATCAGCAAATACAAAATCTTAATTAAAAATCCCAAGCGTCCATACTAAACGCTACACACGCGCCGAATATCCAATAGCGATGTTATCACAATCATAAAAGGTGTTTTACAGCTTCGGGTTGTAAAAATACTCCATTATTTTATGCTTTATGCCACCATAAAGTTTATAATAAACGGCCCACAGTAAAAACCCTTAGTAAACCTCTTCATATGACGTGCTGCGGCAGGAAAAATTGTCTGTTGCTACCTATAGATGATATATAATATTTACTTGACACAATTTATTGCAACACTAGCAACTTTTCTTTGCTTCGCTCGGGTGCAGCCATAGGTACCTTTTGTATTTATAGTATTATATACAAATAGCGCCATCTTTTGGCAAATTTTATTACTAACATTGGTCTATGTATTACGATCATAGTTTAAAGCCCTTTCAGCGTTGAAAATAAATGATTCAATTTTTACTTCAAAATTTTCATGTATTGAAATCCCTCTTTGGATATAAGCTTCCTCCGGTTTGCTCTAGTTCTGTGTGTCTGTGTTATTGTTCCACGTTTTTCGCCGAACTCCTTGTTTTTTTTATTATTTTGTGGCCCTTCCCATGCTTATAAAGACAATTTATTTATAATAAAGCTACGTCCTTACATGTACATATTGATCCCAGTTAAGATACTTTACTGATGACGTCCGTCACACACTGTTAATATATTAATCTAGCTAAATGTTACTGAATAATGATTTGCAAATCAGATGCTAAGCTCGCGCTTAATATCTATTAGAAGGACAAGTGATTTATCTTGATTATAATATTGCTTAGAACTTTTACTTATACCTACTAATATTATAAAGCTGAAGAGTTTGTTTGTGTGAAAAAAAAATCTTTTTGCATTAGATAGTTCGTTAACCGAGGAAGGCTACAGGCTATATATCATCCTAGAAAAATGTACGGATCCCGTGGGATAGATTTGTATTTGTCTAGGGACGAACCTGAAGCGAAGCGTGGGTGAGTCGTTATTTTAGAGTCAAATATTTTCTAATGAATAGAAATTAATTCATAAACGTAACTGAGGGTTCGTTTCTTTATTTTAAAGTTTTCTATAAAACGTGTGGGCCATAAAACCACAAGTGACTTACCCTCGATTTGCTCGAGTGCGTCCTGACTCGATTATAGTCGTATTCTTCAAAAGCTTGTCAAAATAATGTTATCTTTTATTCCACGTTAGTTATCAATAGATTCGGATCGATCAAGGCAGAGAAATGCGATTCGAAAAATTAACACACTCTAAGTTCACATAATACTTTCTTAGATTTAGGCGAATATTTGACATTTTAAATAAAATTATCTTTTCGGATTTTTTCGCGGATTTATTTGGATTTTGGGTTCCCGACGTTTCGAATGCTTTACACCATTCATGGTCACGGGAGAGACTGAGGTGTTAGATGTCTCTATAATAAATTATTATTGAATTATAAAATAAAATAAATAAAATTATAAAAATGTTTAAAGTTAAAAAATATTGTAAGGTAATTGGTGCCATTTTCATTTTGTTATTTGTGGGTAGGCTGTATGTAACAACTATACCTTCGAGACATCTAACACCTCAGTCTCTCCCGTGATCATGAATGATGTAAAGCATCGAAACGTCGGGAACCAAAAATCCAAATAAATTCGCGAAAAAAATCCGTAAAGATAGTTTTATTTAAAACACTCTTAAGTTACTTAAATAATTATGCCTAATGAGATTTGATAATGATATCATTTCGTTATATACTCGTCCAATCGTGGCGTTTTTTAATTACACTTCTTTATATTCAGATAGCATATTAATATTACGTTTAATCATTTTAATGATAATTTTGTTATTACTCTGATTGAATTTTGCACGCACGCTCTCCGGCTGCTTCCCAGGATATCCGGTCGCCTACATTTCACTCGGTTCCCATAATTGATTAATTTATTAAACAATATTTATGGGATATTATGGGATAGTATTGTATGTATTTTTGGATATTGTATTGGATGAATATTGAGTAGTGCATATTTATTTTGTGATACTGGCGTATACCTATATTTTTCTTAAGAGTAAATTGAAAAAATAATACCAAGGTCGTGCTTAGACAAGATGTTATTCTACAGTCATTTTAGAACATAAATGTAGAAAAATAAATGGATAAAATTTACATATTATGATTCTAAGACATACGATGAAAGAAAGCAATATTTTTTTACAATTTCTTTTCTTTAACCATGTGTTCCTTTATTCAACGATTGTAGAAGACGATCATCTTGTGTTAGCCCGTATTTATTAACCAGTAGCTAAAAGTCTGTAAAATTTTCCACAAGCTAGAACTGAACCTGTGATCCATGCCTAAGTAGGTACAGTTAATCAAAAAATACCTTGAACATCAAACAATACTTACTATTCTCTACAAAATTTCAAAATGTCGAGCACTTTTTCAATTTTATTTATTGTACAGCTTTCCAAACAGATATAAGCCGGCAGATTGATTACAACACAACTATTGAGCCCTAAAACATGCATCGATAGACACTCGTTAAAACATCCGGTATATTTGATACGACAGACGGACCTCTGCAATACAAATATGTATAAGCATTAAATCCCACTCGGCAGCCATGTAAAATTCATCTCTGAATAATCTCGGTATTCGTTTTGTTGAGGGGGAAGAAGGTATTGTTTACTTACATTGTGATTTAGTTCGCGTTTTACAGTAGTGTAAGTAAATATTTAAAGGCATTTTATATCAAGCTTTTAAACTTGGAAAATAAATTTTAGTAATAAGTCTAAATATATTTAACACATATCACTATTTTTGTGGGTTGTGATAATCTTTCTACCCGATCATATAATATTGCATAGGAAATTGTGAAAAAGTTATAAGTCATGTGGAAATTTCATTTATACTAGTTATGCAAATTACTTGCTTATGTAAGTATGCTTCTTTAAGTCCTATAAAATAGGCCTTTAAGTAAGAGTTTTTCTTAAATGGCAAAACTAACGCAATGAGTGAGACGTTGAGATGTATTAAAACATGTGGGAGAAATAATATATAAAAAAAATTATGTACCCATGCATTTTTTTATTTCACAAATTATGTATTTTTTTTGCTTACTTTAGGAAATAAATACATACAGAATATAATAAATAATAAATTAAGAACAGCATTATTTTATTTATTAGATGGATTTAGAATCTTGAAATTTGGAGTGAATGACTTGTGTACTATATTTTTTACCCACAAAAAAGGACTTATTTTAGAAACGCTCCCGTAACGATAAATATGTAAAAAAAATTGTGAATAATTTATTTTATATAATAACTTAGGTAAAAATTTGTTTACAACACCAAAATGGTTATAGGGAATATATAGGTATAAGGTATACGCACACGATCGAGCCATATCGCCGCTATATCACACAATATGCCTACTTTAAAGTAACACGTATGTAACATAAATCTATCTATGAGGTTTTTCATACGTTTGTTCTATATCGTATACGGTAGGCGAAACAATAACTTCGTTGTATTATCGACCTTATTGTATAGAAATTAAAGATTTTTGATAAAAATAAATCCATTGGTCTATTGTATTTTAATGGATATTTTTGAGGTTTGCTGAGAAAGCGGATAAAACATTTTATTTAACTAACCCTTGGCGAGAAACATTAGTGTGGGCGGCATCTTGAATGAATTGCTTGCCATTAGTCGTTAGATTTCTTTCTATCGCCGTTATTTCTTTTGCTCCGAAGTAATGTACAATTACATGGATTAAATAATCGATTTAACTCTTTGGTTCAATATCTTAAATTACCGTAAAATATTATGGTCACTACTTATATTGTACTAGCGACTCATCCTCGCTCCGCTCGGGTTCGTCCCTACGTTTTAAGGTTAGTATAGATTTCTCAGAGATGAGATATTTTCCCGCAGTAAAAAGTATCCTTTATGTTCACCCGGAAAACCAGCTATCACCATACCAAATTTCATCAAAATACCTCCATTAGTTTTTCCGTGATGCGCTCACAGACAGACAAACAGACAGATAAGAATTCTAAAAAACTATAAATTCGACTTTTGTATCGATAATAATGACTATTTCAATAAGATTTTCCAAAAAATATTTAATATACAGATTCGACTCAGGTAGATTTTTTTTATATGTATACATGAAAAATTTCACAGCTTAAATCATCATCATACTTCAAGTCTGGTGGCAATTTTTTAGTTAAATCTTTTCTAACTCAATTCTATTTTTTTGTCAATAGCTTTAAAGTGTGTCAGTTAATTCCAAATTGCTTCGCCAATCACGTAGAATGCAATACACAAATGCCCCCAGCGGGACTCGAACCAGCGACCGCTGGCGCAGCAAGTACAAACTGAGTCAAACGTATCGTCAAATTTTATTTTAATATTTATTTATATCTACCAGTTAATATAACCCCATTTAAATCCCTGAAAACTTAACTTAATTTACTGAGAAAATGCTTTGAAGATATCCTGGCAATTCGTTCTGGACGTAAAATGCATATTTCTGTTATCATTATACAAAATAAACCTAATCATAACATCAAAGAAGGCAAAGGGAACGTCTGCCCTCTTGAAGAAAATTGAGTTGGTTAAAAAATTTCCCTTTGTACGATTCGCTCCAATTTTTTTGTAATATTTTAGTATAATAAGAAAAAGAAAAACACTTAATGTATTTTCATAAATAAAATACCACTAAATGCTTTAAATTCTGTTTATGGCTCCAATTAAATATTTAATAATGAAATTGCAAACTACTTAAAAATAATGAAGTTTGTCATTTTAATGATGAAATTGTCTTTTTAATTTTTTTTGGAACTTATATCTAGGTACGATCTATATAATTATGTATAATACGAGATAATATTATTAAAATCGGTTTATAAAAAGCGGTTTAAATATATTGTTCCCTATTTAAATTAGTTCAAAAATATAAATACATACATATATTTAGTCTAGTCATGAGCGACTATTCAACTTTATTGTTCACTGGCGACTCACCCTCGCTTCGCTCGGTTTCGCCCCTAGCTTGATTCCCATACAAAATTTCATTCCCATTTTCACCCCCTTAAGGAATGATTTCTGGGATAAAAGTATCCTATGTCCTTCTTATGGTCTCAAACTATTTCTTACCCAATTTCATCAAAATCGATTCTGTAGATCCAGAAATTATCCCCTACAACGTCACAAACTCACAATTCACAAACTTTACCCCTTTAAAGTATTTGTTCATAAACCAAAAAATAATATAAATTAAGTTATAATTGTTTAAATATATTTTATATTTAATACCCACATGATATAATATCCCAGTTATCAAATATTTCTTTCAAATTTTTGCGGTCCATACAAGGCATATTTACCCTGAAGCGGTACATTTCGCTGGGGAATGTAAGGAGATAACTCACTGCTTACATAACAGAACGTATAGAGCCACTTTGAACGAAATTTTTGTGTCAGAAATGTCTTTCTAAAGCTTTTCTTACTAGTGACATACAAACAAACATATATACATACCTACATACATAATAGTAGCCACTAGCCTATGTATTACTCTAGGTCATTTGGTTGTTTTGACGTTAAGGAGTAATAAATATATATACAAACATACAATATACATCCATACAAACTTTCGCCTCTATAATAGCAGTCTCATTCTAACATAGAAAAATGAATGTCTTCTATACGTCCTATCGGGCTTCTTCTATAAACTTTAGTGCTATATTGTACGCAAGGCCAAGGAAGTTTTTGATAAACTCTTAGTTCCTTTCGTCTATTTAACTTGTGTAAGTAACTTTTGAGCGGTTTGGTATAATTTGAAGTTACTTTTAAAATTTATACATATATGTATAAATAAAATTGACGTATCTGTCTGTGATTCACAAAATAAGTATATTTTCACAAAATAAGTACATAGAGGTAGAAATATGATGCCAATAGCTAAACAAGTCTCCGCATAGCCACCCCTGGGGAAGTCGGGTAGTATCCGTAATAGGATTTCCCAACTATAAAAAAAAAAGATACCAATACCTTTTTTTTTTAACGTTGGGAAATGCATTTACGCACGACGTGTGGGACTCACCGGCGTAATACAGCCAGTACTACCCACTAAAACCTTCCCCCGTCTTAATGGGGCGTCGCAGGATCGCTTACGCATTCAACTACGACGCCCCGACGGCAGGTCTGCCGAAGCAGACCACCACAACCATGGGGTTGCTCCAAGGTCCACTCTGCTATCAGAGAAGTACCAGGAGCAACCCGCAAGGTACACCACCCCCCGAAGAGAGCCACCTCCCACCGCCCACCGAAGTGGGCAACCTCCCTGTGCGTTTCTTAGCTTCGCGCCCGATTGGATTGCCGGGCACTATTGAGCCCCCCCACCACGACAAGGTGAACGCACGTTGGGGGGGGGGAGGTGGGAAGATACCAATACCTAAACAACCCTTATTAAAATTTTTGTACAGGGTAACCTTTGGAATAGCTTAATCGATTATAATGACATTATCATTGAAAGATAGATGGGTACATAAAGGACATGTTTTATTCCGTAAATATTTTGAGTTCCAGCGAAACACTTACGAGTAAAAATTAAAGCGAACTTATTAAGTAATTAGTTAAATAATTATAATGTGAACATATGGCCATTTACCGTAATATATTAGGCAGAACAGACACGTTATTAATCTTGATGGAACATGGCTTGATGGATTTAGAATGATTGAATTTTACACCTTTTGATCAAACTATAGACATCACGTTTATTTGGTTTAAATGATACTGAATGAAAATATAAAACATGGCAAATATCTAGTTTTATATACTACGTTATAAATATATTTTTTATAAAAGTAGGGTAATCATATGTACATTATTCAAAAGTGCGATTGGAATGCACAAAAGAATCATTTGTATTCCCGTTACGGCAGGTGAAATAGAAAAATCAAGTGTAAGTCGCTCTAGGTCTAGTTGTTTAATCTACTATGAAGTATTGTCATATTGGTTTGGTAAATTTGTAACACAATTACCTATATTGTGCGATGGTTCCTTTTGATTTTTAGTCAGACTAGCGCTTTATTGATATTTAATCGTTAATGATTCTTCTCATTGATTATATATATATATTACACCCTTATAGATAACTAACTAACTGCACTAAAAACTAAACCCAACTCGAAATTTTAAAGGTTTTGCCAATTTTAGTCATAAAAGAACTCTAAATGGCCATCTTCATTATCCATAAAAAAGCTCTGAAAACTGTTTATTTTTCTTTAGGTCTCTATAATTCTAAGGTTTCGATATATGGATATGCGATAGAGAGCAGTATAAAACCGCACTTCATACATATTTCAATACAAACGCTGCTATACTTATGCCATTGTGAACATATGCATCACGTGGGTGTCGATAACGCGACTTTAGGCAATGCTAATCGTATATATAAAATTTTATAAACTGACTGATGCCAACCCACACGCCCACAAAATCTAGTTTAATAAAATGGATACACTACCTTTAAGAAATTATTTTTTTAGTTTAACTCGAGGGGAAAAGCCATGACATATGTACATATACATATTCATATACTATATTAAAAAAATAAACAAATGAACTGAAGCTTTTTATTTACTGACACTCTTCGACAAAACTAATGAAATAATAACTTACGCGTTATGGAAAATTGAAAACCTAAAGCTGGAATAGTTTTATGGGAATTATAATTTAATTTTCAGGAAGTCTCAAATTCAACCAGGAGAAACCGAAGTGGCTCGCTCTGTATGTAGTCCATTACCATAGTCCCTCATTGGGCTTTGTTATGAATAAAACCATGTAGATTATAATTTTAACGTAGCGCAGTACCCAATTAAGTTGTGTCCAAGTTAGTTCCTCCACCCTTCATAAACATATACAAACATAATTAATGAAGCAAGCCATTTGAAATGAAAAAGACGTCACATTTCATAACCAAGTCCAAAGCAATTCCAACGTCTACCACCTATTAATAAATTATTAGTATCCATCTACGACCCTTCATACCCACTTGAAGTACAATATGACTGACACAATAAAATCTTTTTAACCGAGGTCATATCTCCTGCCGTGTTTGATTTATTGTTTATGTAAAGGTCAGCTATTGATAAAAATCTTCTTCTGTGAAGTTTGGAAGTTCATGTTTAAAAGCTCAAAAGCTAAGTGAAATTGATGGAAATAGAGATAGTGGAGATAGCTTTTAACGCATAGGTCACTTTTTTGACGTACCTACATACTATCAAATTTCTAAAATATTACATTAAAGACAAAATTAACAGAAAAATATCCTTTTTATAAAATCGTATCGTTCACGTCACGTAGCTTCTAAATATCTCGTCCGACAGTACTAAAATGACGCTGTTATACGGCCTTCTGTTAAATTAATGCTGCCATATTTGCTGTTTAGAACCAAGAGCTAGTTGTAATGTGTCTGAATTATGCATACGAATTTGGACTTAATTACGTTTGTGTTGCGATGTCGTGCAATATTGGTAACAATACTCCCCCGTATCGATCTAGAATAGATACATTAATTGAATCGTGCGCTGTAAACGTTGCTAGAAAACATGAGTATAATGCTCTGGTTGATCGTAACAATATACTATTAAAGTAAAATATTTCAAGTAAATAATCCATACAAATATTATAAATGTGGAAGTTGTGAGGATGGATGGATGTTTGTTACTCTTTTACGCCAGAACGGCTGAACGGATGTGGATGAAATTTGGCGCAGAGATAGATTATTATCTGGAATAGCTCATGGTTTACTTTTTATTCCGGAGAAATATACGGTTGCCGTGGGATAGATTTGTTTTTGTCTAGGGACGAACTCGAAGCGATGCGAGGGCGAGTCGCTAGTAATCTATAAGTATAGAAAGGAACTGAAGTTCGTCTTTCCATAAGGTGTGCATTTATTTTTGATTAATTGTACGTTGCTATAGAAAAAAGTGGCAAAAAACACAGAAAACTACCCCTAAACGGGAAAGTTCGTGAAATTTTTAAAAGTTCTAGAAGTTCCGCTGTAATTAGTTAATGGGGACGTAGAACTTCTATAAACCAACTTACAAGTAAAAGGAAAATAATTTCCTGTAAAGCACTAAGAAACAAGTTTTTGTAACTATCCAGTTAAACATACAAAAGGCAATAAGTATTTAAAATAATCTATGAAAAATACTAACAAACAATAAACGTATATTAAATTAGTAAACTACAAAATTTCAATCTAAAACATTCAATGTAGAAAAACAGCATACGCTAACCATTTAACTGAATAGATTTTTTTATTTTAGGACAGAAAATAAATCGAACCTAACAAAAACCCGTGGCACTAAAAACGCTGTCCTAATACTAAATTTCAACAGTACGTATGTATGTCCTAAAATTTATTAGACTTTTATCAGAATTTGTGAAAAAGGCTATAGCATAGTGTAGGAGACAAGTTTAATTAACATAACCGTAGGTCATCAGTTCGATTCCCGCTCAAAGGCAATTCTTTGTCTAGCTCAACCAGCTGTTCTACACGATTTGTTCTAACCATTTGATACATATATTATAAAATATTAAATTAATTTCAAGTTGATACGTACGTGTATTTAATAAATATCGTTAATATTTAATATTCTTTTACAAATGAAAAAATGTTTGAATTAACATAATTTATTAATTGAGCTGGAGTATAATCCTATTCCTGTTATTATACAGCTTCCATGAGATTTTTGCTTGTTGCAAAAAGTCATGTAATAAAACGACTAAACTACTAACTTTAGTTAAAATAAAACCGCAAAGCTCATTTTAATCTAATAATTGAAACACGTTAAGACAAAGTCAAATACAACAGATAATATGTAACATATGTTGAAAAGCTTGAAGCGCTATAAATATCAAGTGTCCGGTCTCGGCGTTGAAGATAGTTGTTCGCGCTAAACTTTCAGATTTACGATTGAATTTCAGATTTCCATTTTAAAATAGAAGATATTTCAAGAGAAAAAGTTTGACAAGAACTTATGTTGTATATAAAAATATGTTTAAAACTGTACAATAAATATGCCCGTTTTAGTTTATACCCTGATATTTAGTTTTTTGTGGCTTTGATTTATATCATTTATAAAATATTATTTTTTATTTTTATGATACAGATGTTGGTGGTTCATAATAAAACCCCGGTGTACTTAGCGAAAATCGCAATTTCAATTCTTGTAGAGCGCTAACGCTATTTGTTTGACCAAATTATTTACACTTCAACACTCGAAATATATTTGTAAAATACTCTCTATTGTATTTATATTTAATATTATTGTCAATAATAGTTTAAATGAATGATAGGTACATCTTAGGTTTTATTTACAATGAATTTACCTCATATATAAGCCCGCTGAGCAGTGTAGGCAAAATATGACAAAATATCTATATTTTTTAAGCTTAAAAAGCAAAATTCCTATAATTTCCTATTTCCATCGTAAAGATGATCTAAATTTATCGACTATTAACGTCAATAGCATCATCCCGGTCACCATTTGTCACAACCACGCCTACGCCTCACACAGTCTTTTATGAAAAATAGAAAAAGCCCTGACAACTTCAATGGCAAGGTTTAACTTTGTAATGTTTTCAATAATAAGATAAATTAACTAAAATACCTCAAACTATTAGTCTCTATATAATATATTATTTTTATAAATTTATTAAGTATTTTGTAAGTTACATGTGTATATAATATATACATATGTAGGTACTACTAGTTACTGCCGGCAATTCTGCTTGTATTATTAGCTATAATAAATAGCTAAAATAGAAGCGTCTTTAGACGTAGCAAGACTCGCCGCATGTATGTCTCTGACTGCATAATACTATGTCCCTTTTTGAAGTTACTCCCATAATATATATTTTTTCTTTTTAACAAGAAGTACATGACCGAGCATCGAACCTAGTCAAAATTATAAAAGAAGTTCTCTTCTTCTTAGACTTTTAATTAACTTCACGATACATAAAATTTTCCTCATTCATCTCAACAGCGTAATTTAAGCAGATTATTTACGATTCAATCATTTCCCGTGATTAGCGTTTAAACCTCGTTTAAGTAAATTTTAATAATAAAGTAGAATATAAAAGGGTTTAACGTAGGCTTCATTATTAATTCCAAATTTATATCGTAATTAGGGTCTACATGTTTTCAATATCACTCACCGCCCGCTTAAAATTCACCGATGGGACATTGGCTTTAACAGATGTTAAACGACAGGTACTACAATCGCCTTACCGGCAAATTCAATAAAAAATACTTTTTTTTAAATATTACTTATATAAAATACTTTCTTAGATTTACGCGAATATTTGACATTTTAAATAATACTATCTTTTCGGATTTTTTCACGAATTTATTTTGATTTTTAGTTCCCAAACAAAAATCCAAACCAAAAATCAAAATAATTCCGCGAAAAAAACCGAAAACATAGTTTTACTTATATGTATTTAAAATAACTTTGATTTGAATGCTACTACATAAAACTGTTAACTTAGCAATTTTCTTATCGACGTCTTAGTTTTTAAATATAAATAATAATATAATATTGTATAACTAGCAGTTCTAACGCGAATTTAAAACGAAATTATAAAGGAACAGTATTTTTGAAGTGAAACTTCTTTAGAATCGTTATGATTCGAAACTCGTTGAAACGGAAATGCGACACTAAAAAGAGACAAACATATAAATATATAGGATTAAGCAGGCGAGAGAATGAGATAGAATACATTGCCATGGTAACCGTTGTTGTTGTCTGACACATATATAATAATATATACTTTCCGTATATGATATTCTTTAAATATATATATGATTGTAATATGTCTAATATGCCTTATTTAATTATTTGAGATAAAATACATTACACAGGAAATAAAAAATATAATTACTGAATAATATGTGATGTATATTTATGTCAAATAAAATGTAAAATTACTTTTTGACTTAGTAAAAATATTATTAAAAAAAATAAACCTTATAATTTTCCTACTCCTCATACTCTATATTCATCTCACTCTCTCGTAGGTTACTTTTCTGAAGTTTCATTTCTACCATGATGTGTGAATTGCATACACGCACTTAATTTCTTTTTTTACTTTAGACCTTTAGGGACTTGAAGGAAGCTTCATACAAAAAAAATATAAATTGTATATTATGTATGTAGTTAGCGATACAACTGTTAGCAATAAAGTTTCGAGTGGAAAATATTTTTGACAGAAAAACACATTAACTTTTAACATCGAAAAAAAGGACTTCATAAAGTTATAAACTTAAGGTAAACACATTATGTAAAAATGTAACACGGAGTGGATAGCTGACCTACTTTAAAACTAATTCATTCCAGCCCGTGGGGGTCCGTTATACGTTAAAAATAACGCGTTTTAATGTAGTTGTTAATAAAAGCCTAAGAGCAGATGTTTATTAATATTTAATGTATTTTGAATTATTTAGTTAGAATAATTTTAAAGAAAAAATATTTACAAGAACTTATAAATATCTAGTATTTTTTTATAGATAGGAAAGCGAGTAGCAATAAAAAATCACATTTACCACCACTTAAGTAATGCACAAAACTAAGCTTACTTTTTCATAACAAAGATCTGTAGTGTGTATTCATATAACTAGCGACTCACCTTCACTTCGCTCGGGTGCGTCCCTAGATACATTTTAATTTTTTTGAGCGGAACCTTATTTTTTTATATAAAATAAAAGTAACCCAAGTTATTCCTTATAACATTAGCTATCAGCCGGTGAAAATCCCGTCAAAATCAGTCCAGCCGTTTCGAAGATTAGCCGGAACAAACACATAGACAGACAAAAAAAATAAAAATATTTTGTTTTTCTTATAAGTACCGTATATAATTATTCACACTCAATTTACATTCAGTACAAAGCTGTTATTTTGACATGACAAACAGACACTTCAATTTTATTTATCTGTATAGATTATTATTTCTAACTTACTGGACGCTTTTCTTTCTACACAGCTTTATTTTAAAACGACAACAACACAAAGTACGTTTAACATTCAATTAACTCATCTTTCATTCATTTAGTCCCAGCAAATAATAACAAGATAGACCATAGAAATAATTGCATAAAGTATCACATTGTAAGCCTTTAGCTTAAAATCTGACAAATAGCGATTTGGACTGACAAACTCACAGAGAAACAGGAACAAAGGAAAACTGACAATTATTTAAGCAGTGCTTCGGGCTAAAAAACCGAGGGTACGCTATCTGTCCGAGTGAATAAATTGTCGGTACAGGGCACCTAGAAGTGATACAAAGTAGTACTTACGGCATACGTAATAAAGGCTATAATGTGTGAATTTGCCACCCACCGTACAGTGACCGCAACAAAAAATTGAAAACAATATATGCGACGGACTGTAGCTATCGAAAAATGTGAAGCGAATTGTTAGTCTGTGGTTTTCTGTGGGCATGTCATTGTTTGTCGACGCAAGCCCGCTTTTCGATTTTTGTTTTTGCCGGTTAGTTACGTGAACTACGAGTACTGTCGCTAGCTTAATGCACTAGTTAATTAACTTCGAATATTTAATTACTTATTTTAATAAAACCATATTTTCGGATTTTTTGCAGATTTATTTTGAATTTTGGTTTCCAACATTTCGAAAATATAAAAAAGAAAATAGTTTAGTACATTTTTCTCCTTTGTTTATCAACCGATTTTCTTCTTTTTTTTGTTTAATAGTTACATAAATAATAGTTACATATAAGCTTCAGTGTTATCAATAAAAAAATGATTATGGTTTAATCTAGACTAATGGGTGAATACTAGTTACATTTATTATTTGTTATCAAAGAAATATTAAGAATTACTTGCTATTAGGTTGTTACGTAAAGTTTTTTCTAGTGGTGGTGAGATCATTTCCTGTAATTTTACATAATATACATACTGTGATTTACGAACTTTATTTAATTTTATTTATTCGTATAATAACTTTTAACTAAAAGATACACCTACTTACAGTTCATTATCAAGTTAGGGTGGAATTTTATTTTCTTAAATATGAACTATATTATATAATAAATATTTTAAGTAACCCCGACATAAAAAAGAACCTCTAAAAAATAAAAAAAACTTTCATGGTCTCTTAACTTCATTAAAAGTACCGATAAATATTTTGATGATGAGCGTCGCCGTGTCGGGAGACTGCTAAGTCACGATCACGTTAGCTTTCAAACTAAAAAAACGCATCAAAATCTGTCCATTCGTTTAGGAGCTATGATGCCACAGACAGACTCACAGATACACATACACACAAAGACATAGACACACAAACACACAAACAGACACGTCAAACTTATAACACTCTTCTTTTTGTGTCCAAGTTTCATAATAAAATTAAAGATCGCAAATTTTTTGTTCACAATTGGCGAAAATATTGGGTACATACTCACAAAAACACAAACAAATGGAATACCTCGTTTTTTAAGTTAGTTAAATATAAAGTTGCTCTCGAACTAAGAACTTAATGCCGAACGAACACATACGCGTATCAATATAGAGATAGTAATAGAAACTATTAAATTTCACTCACCTCTATTTAATTATACATACTGTAGACGAGATCAAATGTCTATTTGAAGTCTAATTTAATTTTCATATGGGAACTTTATTGCTAAGGAACATTTTGTCCACAACTCCATACTATTCAAAGCGAAGTTCAAAACACTACCGCAAGCTTAAGTCAGAAATGATTTGGCGTTGCAATATGCATCCTAAGACAGCGCAGATTTAATCTGGAAATAGAGCGTATTATGTATAATGCTAAAGATTGTTTTACTTCAAATACTATATATACGTTTTAACATTTAGTATAGATTTCTAAAAAATTAGATATTTCTTCCAGGAAAAAGTATCCTATATGTTGACCCGGATAACCAGCTGTCATCATACTAAATTTCATCAAAATCTGTCCAGTGATTTTCTCGTAATACGGTCACAGACAGACAGATAGACAGACAGACAAAAATTATAAAAACTATAGATTCGGCCTCTGCATCGATAATAACGACTATTTCAATAGGATTTTCCAAAAAATATTTAATGTACAGATTCGACTCAGAATTTTATTATATGTAAGTATAATTTTTTATATTTTTTTAATTTTTTTATGTAACCTAATTACTATGTAATGCCGTGAACGTTTTTTTTTTAATTCAATTAAGATGTGATGTGACGGATTACCATACACTTATTGTTATACAAGTGATCGTTTTATTAAAAAAACTCCAAACTAAGAATAAATTGCACTAAACGCAGAACGAAGACTACAAATAAAATGGTATTATTGAAATGTTTATAATAAGCCATCCCTGCCAGCACTCTATGAAACAGCTATCAGAAGTGTATGTACAGATAGAAACTAAACAAAAATAAACATAGTGATTGTCACTGCGCTGTAAAAAAAAAAGATATTCGAAATTTTTTTTTATACATTCAAACATTTTTTTCATTAACAATGATAGCTTCGTTAGACTTTATTTGTTATTATCGATGCCCTTCAATTTTAACTTCTTATTCGGAGTTAAAAGAAAAAAAAGGGTCTAAGTCTGAAAATAGCTAAGTTAAATTTCAAACTGTGGAATTCAAAGGTAAAGCTTGAATTTCCCACCCTACATACACCCTTATAAAGTTAAGTAAATTGGTTGCAGACTAGCTTACGTACTTAAAAAAAATATCTTAATTACATAGCGAGTGAAGCTCATCTTAATTCAAGGTTTCTAATAGCACACACATGGATGGATGACAATTTTAGCTTTTAATAAACATTATCATGATTTGGAGATAAAACTGAGCCAGCAGTTGTGTATGTCATCGATATAGATTAGTAGTTGTTACGTTGAAAGACCCTTAACGGTCTTGTAAATATTGCCATCAATCATTGTCTTTCTCTGACAAAAATATAATTAATAATAAATATATTACTTTAACACTTCTTAATAGTTAAATTAATATACATATATTAATAAATGTTATATAAATAAAAATGATTGGCTAAATGTGTTGCTAAGCGCAAAACTTGAGCACGGCTGGACCAATTCAGCTATTTTTTTTCAAGTATTCGTTGAAGTCCGAGGAAGGTTGTCGTGCAGAGAAAAATTGAAAAAACTTAAAAAACCATTTTTCTAATCAGGCCTACAAACTTGATTTGACAGAACAAGGTCTGTCGGCTCAGCCAGTAATCGATAATAAATCGATATTTTTATCTCTCAGTATCAAGTGTGAATAAAATTGTATGTATGGAAACCGCAATCGAAGGTTAATGTAGAGAGGTTGAATGCGGCAATTCGTATGCTAAGACGGTACGGATTCAATTATGTGATTCTACGCTCTCTTTGTGATAGCGAGAAAAATCTGAATGGATAAGATAAAGTACAACATACATGATATGTACATATATGAATATAATACTCTAACATTATAAAATACTAGCGACTCACCCTCGCTTCGCTCGGGTTCGTCCCTAGCTTGCTTACCAGTACAAACTTTCATCTCCATTTTCACCCCCTTAAGGGATGATTTCCGGGATAAAAAGAATCCTATGTCCTTCCCAGGGTCTCAAACTATCTTCTTAGCAAATTTTATCTAAATCGGTTCAGTAGATCCAGAGATTACGACTCCCTACAACGTCACAGACTCACAAACTCACAAACTTTACCTCTTTACAATATTAGTGTAGATGTACTATATTTATTTAAAAATTATATAAATAAATTAGTAACACTAATCTCTTGTTGTAATAAATAGTATAAAACGTAAGACAATTTATGATATTAATATAATAGGTGTTCGTCAAAAAAAATTAAAAAACTGTTTCCAAAATTTTTTTATTGGTAACACTAAAGCTCGTTAATAGCTAAACTAACAAAAAAAGAAAATCGGTTGACAAACAGAAGAGAAAAAGGTACTGAACTCTTTTATCTCCCTTTTTATATATAGAGATAATTATAATTTCTAAAAAAAAATGGCAAATTCCATTATCGAGCTGCTGACTTTGTCAATAAATTAGCTCGATGGACCGAATGATCAAATTATTGCAGTATCATCCGAATTCTATATACCTAAGTATGTTAACAAGTTAAGTTAGTTAAACGTGTTAACTTTATGAAATCCTGTTAAAAATATATAGATTATTTTAATAATATATCGTATCGATTTTTACTCGGGAGAAAAACATTTTCAACTACATTGACCCATCACGTTACATACCTATTTTGTTATTTCTTAAATATATAAACTATAACTTTAAAAAGCTTATAAGTTAATTTTGACGAAAGACTTCAAGAAAAATAAAGATTACTTTATGAAATATTCGCCACTATATAAAAGCAAAGTCAACAAAGTTTTACTAAAGACAGCGGAACATTTCTACTCGACTTCACTTGGACAACCACTGTAATCGCGTCTGTTAGCGAACTTCTTATTGTCCCCACGAGGGCTGTGAACTGCAGAAACCAGTTATATGCGCAAAGCTATGACTATTCAGCATATTCAAATAGAAAAGAGTATTTGAAGCCAATGTTAAACTTAACAATTATGTTATTTTACATTCTACTCAGTATCACATGGCGGAGTAGGGTGTATACCTGAGTTTTGTATATCTGAGTTATGGTAATAAGTACCGTGATACTACTTCAGAGGTAACGAGTTCGATTCCTCTGTAATGGGGGAATAATAATTCTCATCAAGATTGTAGTAGTCGGTAATGTTAGGTAACTTTGCAACTTCAGTTTTTTCAGCAAAAGAAATAGTTCAAATATAGAGTTCCAATAAGAAATAGTACTTTCTCTTTCTGTTCCCTACTTATTGACGACACGTTTGGCTCAGTGTGTAGTGACCCTACTTGCTGTGCCAGCGGTCGCGGGTTCGAGTCCCGCTGGGGTATTCATAGTGTGATGAGCACGAATGTTTGTACTCCAGTCATGGGTGCTTATATTTATAATATTTATGTATTTAAAGTTTATATACCTATGTCTAGTGTATCAACTATCTGGTATCAATAACACAAGCCTCGTAGCTTACCATGGAACTAGATGGTGCTGTGTGTTAATGTCCCAACATATTTATTCATTTATTATTTATTTACTCTCTCTTTCTGCTCCGTTACGCTGATATTTTATCGTTACGTTTTAGGCAACTGACTGCGACTGCGGACACGACCGATGGTTTACAATACCATTGAACTTCTCGCACTACATGATCGCAATCATTTGTCTTGGAGACTACTCTAAAAGTTCATGCAGACAGACAGACATACACTGTTTAGTCAGGTTGTGTTAAATTACAAGTCAGTATTCATATATACTGATTTATTAAGCATTATCAGTCGGTTAGTAATTGCTTAATCCAAATTCTATTGTCGGCCGATACCGAATCATTGCAGTGGGCATACGTAAATACGCCTATATAGATATAAGACAGATAAATAAATGTGTTTCTTTTTGTCATACCTCTGTTAACATATTGTGGATACGACTAAAAGCATATTTGTTTTTTTTCTTTATTGGTTTATAATTTATATTTATACGTAATTGTAACTCAGCTATGTCCATGTTTAATAAGGAATCTAAAAATTTGTAGCACGACTTTTCTTGGTCGAGTCACAGCGACCATAGATGGAATGGTCTCCGTATGCATATGCAGATTTCAGAATAAAAGTAAGTTATAATTCATTTAAAATTATGAAACTTGGCATTCGCACGAGAATTTAATATGCACTATTCTTGCATAGTGTCGATGATTTAAGAGCGGTTGCACAATGTCCTTTAATATCTGGCACTTTGGAGCTAAGCCAGCTACCTGGTACTTATTAACGTATGTGGCGAAACATAATGCCTCTACGAATATCAGCTTGAAAACGATCCTGGCTGAAACTTACCCGCTTTCATTGCACCCAATTTCTGCCTCATGCGGATATTATACTGTATAATGAACTATTTACACATTACTAGGACAATATCTAGGGAAATCGATTCGTCTCGTTTTGTTGTTGATTTTGTAATTTTTTTGTAATATAATACTGTGTCAGATTTACGCGAATATTTGATATTTTAAATGAAACTATCTTTTCGGATTTTGTCACGGGTTAGTTTTATATATTTTTGATTTCCGGCGTTTCTACAAGAAAGTGCTGAATATTTTAAATCCATGGTGTTTTTGAATAAAACCATAAATTTAGAAAACAAAGCTTTAGTACCTATATATCGTGGTTAATTAAAAAGCTAATTATTGTTATTAAGCTAATAATAACTTCTTATTTCTATATTGTTAAGCTAATAATAACTTCTTTAAATTAAGATAAATTAGAGCTTCACAAAGTTATGACGGTGTCTATAATCGTGATTCCTTTAATAAATCATAATCTCCTAAACGCAATAAACTCGATCTTTCAAGCGTTGACTACAAGTTGATGATGAATGGGCCAACGGATGAGTTATTTTAATTGGTTTTTCGAGACGATGAAAACTTCGCATGGAAATTGGAATACACCGCAAGCCCGTTGATTGATTGGTCTCCACTCACTTGATTGGTAGGCTAGTCTTTTTGGGTCGTGCGTACTAACTTACTATGTGCCTTTTTGTTTTGGGCTGCCCAGTTCCTAATTTACTTAGAGACTTTGTATTTTAGAATAGAATGTTTTTCTTAATTTCATACATAAAATGCTATTTTGAAGTATAATATGTATGAAGCTTAGTTATATTTTAAAACACAAGTAGACGGCTACTACAATTTCCTCCTAGATATGTATATACATATTTTCCTTGAACGAGATACGAACCCATGAACCACAAACGATATATGCCACCGTTTAGAAACTAAATCCGTAACAACGTCTATACTCACTCGCACTTATTGGTACTCTTAGCGTGCAAAAATTCATGACAATTTTTTGCAACTAAAAAACAAAAACTTAAACATTTTATGTAAAAACCTAAAACCAATATTACTACTGTAAATACTCGCATTTTCGCAATCCGTAATGGTTTTGGTTCAAACAGTCTGCTTAACAACTTCGGGTATTTTCAACCGACTTCAAAAAAAAGGAGGAGGTTCTCAATTCGACTGTATGTTTTTTTTTATGTTTGTTACCTCAGAACTCCGTCATTTATTAACCGATTTGGATAATTTTTGTTTTGTTTGAAAGGGTATACTTCCAGATTAGTCCCATTTAAATTTCAAAAAAATTCAAAAAAATGCCACCCCTAAGGGTGGAAAAACAACTAATCATTAATTTAACCTACTTCTAATTGTCATATTGACTTGAAACTTTGCAAGTATTTCTATTTCCGTTGATAGTACAGTGGTTCGGTGTTGTTGACCTGATCTAATGGCAAGGCCAGAAGGTGGATAGGTGGAACTCTTCAACGGCTAATAGTAGATACTTTGAGTTTGGGCTTATTTTGTTTGATTTGACAAGCCTAACACGTTAGAATCCTTACTTTGCTACTACTGTCTACACTAAAAAGGGAAAAATAAAAACTTTTTAACAAAAAAATAAAAACCGACTTCAAACAAAAGCACTAAAAAGTAAAAAATAACTGATTGGTAGTTTTCATTTACTATACATACCTAATCAAATATTTTCGAAGTCGGTGTGCTTTGGCTAAGAAATTAAAGCCTACCTATTAAATACATACCTAATCAAATATTTCCGAAATCGGTGCCAGCCCATACAAAGCAAAGAATACTCGACCTGTTAAAAATTGATATAAAATAATTATATATAAGCACTTACGTATAGTTCATAATAATAATTGTTCATTAAAACTCATCAAAATGCAGGAGACGAAGTTTAATAATAAAATACAATACTTTAATAAAGCTATCAATAAAATATCAGTACTTATCAAAAGTCTGAATTATAAAAGCAGCTATTTCCATCTTTTAATAAATTTAATAGGATATAAACCTCATTTTACAGTTTTTTTAATGATAGAAATATCCTAACTCCTAAGTTGTAATGATCATATTACGCAGGTGCTGCTAAGGCGTTACATCGAACTTCATAACATTTAAGCCGTAAGATGGTGTTCCATCACGAAACAGTGATTATTGTAATGGAGGCGAAAGTTTTAAACAAATTTTAACACAATTTTTTTTTATGAATGATATTTCGATAAATATATGTAAAACTACCGAAACCGAGTAATCATTTTTTTGTTAAAATTTTACTTTAAGACGGTTTGTTAAAAGGAATATAGAAAAATCGGTATAATATACTATTTATCTTTTTGACATATTCAGCAAAAGAAGCTAGTATTTACTCATAAATTTCCAAAGAAATCTAGATTAAAAACCTAGAAAGGTTTGCTTCAATGAACGTCAAAGTGAGTCTAAAATACCATACTTAGAAAACTTCATTTTACCCATTTTCCTTAAGCCATTTAGATGTTTCAAATAAAAAGATTTAAATCGGAAAAGCGGTTTTCTAAAACGTATTTAGTCTATTTATCGAAATTCAATTTTCTTAGTAATATATTTTACACTTTTACTTTTAGAGCTTAATGAAACTACTCGTATAAGCATAATACGTAATTTCATTAAAATTTTTAGTTCTTTGTGTGGTGTTTATTGAATACAATGTTAAAAAAGGGCATACCGATTATGTTAAAACTTTTAAAAGATATTAAAATTTCTAATCTAAAGATCAGTAGCTAAATCAGCAGTAGTTTATCAGTATATATTGTAAATGCTTATTAAAATGGCTGGTCAAAATGAGTACATTTTAGCATTATTCTTTGTTCATGTACTTCAAAATAATACAGACTGAATTATATACACAACATCAAACAACACAATGCAAACGAATGGTTGTAAATAATAATCAATGATTTACTTGTTACATAATTAAAAGATATCTGCTCGCTATCAGTAGAGAAGAAGCTTTATCTAGGTGGTTACATCAGTTCATAACTTGCGCCATTACCGCCGGCTGGCATAATCCGTCACTTAAAGGACTGATAACGGCTTAATGGATTAATTAAAGTATAAATGGACCTTTCTATATTCATAATGTCGCGACAGTATAGGTTTGACATTAAATCAAAACACTACAGACGTAGAGTACCTATTCTATAAAAAAATTAAGAACTCATCACATATTTTTATTGATTTAATTCGAAAGTTTTATTCTGAAAGTAATTAATAAGTTTAACGAGCTTTTGACTATAAAAAGGGGAAAAGGTGAAACGAATAAAACGGTGGAAGTTCAATTAAATATTTTTTCCTCCAATTGGCTAGTATTAAAAATAATGAGTTTCTGCAAAATTTCCTTTATATATTACTAGCGACTCACCCTCGCTTCGCTCGGGTTCGTCCTTGATACCCCATACAAACTTTCATCCTCATTTTCATCCCCTTAAGGGATGATTTCCAGGATAAAAAGTTTATCTAAATCTATGTCCTTCTCAGGGTCTCAAACAACCTTCTTACCAAATTTCATCCAAATCGGTTCAGTAGATCCAAAGATTACCCCTACAACATCACAAACTCACAAACTCACAATTCACAAACTTTACCTCTTTATAATATTAGTATAGGTGTAAAATATTTAAGTTTTCTTAATACTTAATAAAGTTTATCCTATGGCCTACTGAAATAAGAATTGAAAAAAAAAAACACATATTTTTGTAGACAGACAGAGTACATGTTTACATCACTTATTTTACATTAATGGGTGTCGAATACATTATAACTTAATTAGTACTACAAAACCAATATACATACATCCAAATAATTAAATAAATTAGCTTTCATATGTACATCTTATAAGGTTTAACCTCAGAAACAAATATTTCAAAACATCTACCTTTCTGCCAATCATCCTAATTATACCAATCCCTCCTGTTATTTGATATTTAAAACTGTTTAAGCGACCATTTACTGTAAATCAAAATCCTAAGTGAGTGAATAACACTACGTTTATATCGCACAGGACGGTCGCTTTGTTAATATTTGATCACAGCTGTCGCTTTGTACTGGGGAGATCGTTTGTCCGAAGGCGTTGGCGAGGTTGGACGTCTTTCGTTCCCTATGAATAAAAGTATAGGTTATAAGGTCAAAGCTAAAAAAGTTATATGAATTGCGTGTATGTTATTTTTGTTTATAAGCTTCTAAGATGTTATTCAAATTATTTGTTAGCAATTTTCCATGTTTAGTTTAAGCCATTTTTTATTTTTATTGTATCTATACGTACTTTTTAAAGCATAAGTATCTATAGTATTGTGTGATCTGTGAGAACTAAGTTTAAGTTCTTCGGTTATAAGAACAAAATAGTTTCGGCTAAACCCAAAATTATTTCAAAATTTGTTTTAGAAAAAATAAATATAAATACTAACCAACTTACATATATTAGAAGAATTCCAGTCATACTATAAGTATATAACAACTATATACATATTGTATATACAAAACGTCGCCATTGATAGAAACACGAAAAAAATGATTTCTTTCGCGGTACAACCGTTAATTGCATATTTATAGGTAATAATTACTTTTTAACTAAATCAATATACCATTAGGAGTGAAGTTTTTCTTGAAATTCATTTTCAACTACTTAAATGAATTCATTAAATGAAAATCGTTGAACAATTAGAAAAAAACATACATACACCTTAATTTAGTACCTCCTTTTGGAAAGACGGGTAAAACAGCAATTATTTATTATTGCTCGCAAATGAATATATCTAAATCTAAATGTTCAATAGGCGGAAGCCCTTAAACCTTAGTTATATAATGATCAATCACAATCGCCGTAAATGTGATCCATGAGGTATATGATTGATGTGTTAATTGGCGTGAAGCGAAGTAATTACTTTATCACTGTTGACCGACTCTCAGTGGACCATTCTTTAATATAAGCTTTAAAATATTTCATCTTATAATATTAAATGAGAAATTATTGTATATAATATATATGTAAAATTTCGTGTTTCTCGGAAACGGATCTAACGACATGTTTGGCTCAGTTTGTAGTGTACTTGCTGTGCCAGCGGTCGCGGGTTCGAGTCTAGCTGGACTTGGAGAACCATTTCAGAGTAAAAGTGAAGGAATTACAAACATACATACGTATACAAACTTTCGCATTGATAATATGTAAGTAGTCCGATAACTGCCTTTTTGGTCTGGTGGTTTGACAAAAACTCTACCAGCAGTTCGTTAATAAATGCTTTAATCCTAAGAAGGGATGTTGAAAGAAAATCACCGGGACTTAAAAAGTCACTGATACCAATCTGCCCAACAGTTAATTATGTTTATTTGAAATATAATTAACATTACAAACTTAGGGAGTTCTTTAGTCGTAATAACTTTTAAACTGCATCTGTTTCTTTTAAAAATCAAACAAAAATATTGAGAGAAAATGTAAAAAGCCATTTTTCACCGAAACACATTTTGTTAGCGTGCTCGAAGCCATTCATTTAGTTCTGCTCTACTAACATTACTGTTTCCTTTCCATGAAGGGTCTTTAAAGGTATCAAGTCCAGTGGAAAATTTGGCGATTCACACTTTCAATTTTGGGTCGCAGCTTCGATGCAGAAAATTGAACTGCTTTAGTTTAACCCGGCAACTTTGTTAGGGATACCACGCATGACCTGCTTCCTGCCTGAGGCTAAGATGACTGTTCAAAACGCATAGAATCGACTGTCTATCTAAAATACTCGTATGTTATAATATAATGTATGGTGATAATAGGTCAGAAACTTTTTATTTTGAAGTTTGAGTGTTCTATCACATTTTTTAGATTCGTTATTTATTTTATTTATTACTTTTAAAATAAGTATTGATGTTTTTTTTGCCATATTACACCTATTTTTAATAAAAATATTGGTTATCTTAAATACAATATCAAAATATATTGATATAGTTATAAATAAGCAATATGTTCGAAGTCAAAACAAATATCTAGACAATAGTGAACATTTATCAAAAATACATAGGGTGTGACCATTTCGTGATCGTCAAATTCAGGGAAATTCTATCTAAATTGATCGCGACATATTTATAGCTCAATAAGGCGGGATCTTGACGTCTGGTGTTGAACTATCATTTTATTGAAGCGTGTATTGGCTGTTTATGAGAGTTTAGCTGAGCAGAATCTGCTTATACAACTTTATTTTATTGTAAATACGTCTATATTATTCGTCTTATTCTGCAAAAGTTTTTTACTTACTAAATTACTTTTAGTCTCTGACCTGGTATTGATCAAAGAACATATTAAGACAATATTCATTGTGAGTTTAAATATGGTTAGGTTTTTTGGCATCATTCATAGGTATATGAAAAAAAACTACATTTTTATTAGTATTGCTAAAGATGTAACGCTGTAGATAAATGGTATATTTCCAAGAACAAATTGCACATTTCAAAGTGAATTAATCACTATTTAAATGCTTTTAATGCAGTGTACCTGAATTAGACTTTTAATAGCTGGTATATAAAGATTTTTTTAAATACATTTTCATTATGCAGTCGAAGGAAATGAGAGAGTCTATAAAGTTACCACTGCTTGCTTATATTATCATGCATATATCATCAAAGACATTGACGGGTCAAGATGTACGGAGTTTCAGAGGCTATTAGGAACTTAATGGCTATTTGTGACCCCATACCAAAATGCTGTACATAAGTACGGGTCTAGGGATTTCACGGCTATATAAAAGGTATTAAGGACGAAGTTCCCTTGAATCCTACGATTAATTGTATGTAAGTTCGTGTCATAAACACATGTTGACAGCGGTTTAGGGTCTCAACAAAATGTCTTGCAATTGAGAATTAATGCTGAATGGTTAAATTAATTTACTAGACTATTTGATTTTTTATCTCCCTCAGTGTGATATATTTCTAATGGAAAGCTTTTAAACGACTAGTGACTCACCCTCACTTTGCTAGGTTCGTTCCTAGATAAAAGACAAATATATTCCAAGGGAACCGTTCTTTTTACCGGAACAAAAGTGATAACGTATGTATGTATATGCGTAACGTAACGTATGCTATTCCAGACTATCTATCTATGTGCCAAATTTCATCCAGATCTGTTCAACCGTTCTGGCGAAAAAAGTAACACACATCCATCCTCACAAACTTTCAAAATAATATTAATATTGTATCTTTTTATTCATTAACTGATTTTTAAACAGATGCTTAAATATATTTTTTTCAAATAGCTAGCTTATATGGGTGTATTTTTATTTTAGCTAATTGTTATATTTTTAGGGAGTTAAACGCCAGAAGCATACATTTTACGCAAATTTTCGAACATATTAAATATTTTTCTAACAGAAATGCACTTAAAAATACAGATTCCTTTTGATAGCTTACATTTCTTTTGGATTTATTTCGTCCCCGACGCACGGTGCATCAGAAATGTATTTTATTTGTGAATTTGTTAACTGCAAGCCTTCAGGTAAATCTTGTATCGAAATTCTATAAAATTTACTGTCAAACGTATGTTTGCAGATTTTACATTGAAATGTATAAGATTTTTATAAAGTAACCTATTTTTAGAAAGCACAATAGTCAGCCAGTTTACGTAGAAACTATATTTATTTTGAGAATTGTGAAGTTTTTAGATATTATATTATAATAGATTAGATATAGATATGTCGGAGACGGTCATCAATACGGTCGCTAAACGAAGCGCGGCACGACGCCTGAGTGATGGCAGCACCTTCGGTATTATCGCCAACACTCGGCGAGCTTCGTGCTACGACGGAGCCTAGCTAAAGGAGGGGTGCTAAGAGGGCTGGACACTTGCCTTCGAGCCGAGCCAAGCTTAGGACCGCTCCACTAGGAACTGTCATGCGTTCCGTATTGTCTATACGTGGTAATAGTGAAGTGGTATATGGTTGTGTAGTGAAGTGTTGTTTAACTATGTACAAAGTGATTATTGTTAATTTGAAATACAACTGTGATTGCATCGACTTTCATTTGAACCAACACTTCCCATATAACGCCCACTGTATAATTCATGATAAAATAATGGAAAATAATAGAGAAAATTAATGCTGCTTCGATATCAGAAGCGGGATCAGTGTTGGTTCAATTGCAAAAAGAACTAAGTCTGCGTGAACAATGACGTGCAATGTTTGAACAACAAAATGTCATTATGTGATCTCTTATCGAGGCCTTGCAAATGCCTCAGATGAAGAAGAACGTCAAGTTACGCGAGTTTGACCCTGACAATATGGATACGGACGCAAGATCTTGATTTGCGACTGTAGATTTGTGTTTTTCCGAATACCCTCCATACGGCGGCTAGCTTATTTTAACAGTCAGTAAGGAATTAAAAGGATAAGGGTCGACGTGGCTATCACAATTTGTATACCAGAGAATAACATAGGAAGAGTTCAAGGTGATTTTCAAGGCGAGATTTATTTCCACCGAGACATTGGCTGGTACGCTAATTAATTTTAACAGTGACAAACCAAATGAAAAAAGAAACTCGTTACGTACGCAAATCGCCTGATGACGTCACAGACTAATCGTTGGAAAGACGCTAGCAAGAATCAGATAGCAATTGCGACTGTCCTTGCTCACTTATGTCAGTTTAATTCGAAATTACAACGATTGGCTTTACTACGAAAATTGCTTCGCGAGATCGATTCTCACATTTGAAACGCAAAGCTAGTTTATCTGATGATTTTTCAAAAGTGCCTGATGCTAAACGAGCCAAGCTAATGTAAAAATGTTATAAGTGCAGAAAAGTGAGTCATAAGCGGTCAGAGTGTAGAAGCAAGATAAATGACAGCGTGGAACGACCTTCGATGACAGCAACGGCATTGCAGCCTGCAGTGAAGTCTCTGGTGTGCTTCAAATGTGGCAAGCCTGGTCACATCACGCTCCGGTGCATAAGTAGTGCCAGTCAAGTGGACGGCAGCAATATGGGTGCAACACGAACGGAACGACGCGTGGATGTATGTGTTGTACAAGCATCTTCGAATGCTCAATGGCATAGAGGTAATCTGTATTGCTTTTGTTATATCATGGTGCTGAATATTCCTTAGTAAGATAACATTTAGCAGTCAAATTGTGTGGTTAACGATTTTGTCCTTGCAATTTCTAGTATTGATCAAAACTGAATATTCCGCACAGAGTAAAATTTGTTTTGTAATGATTAACGGTCATTCTCTTGAAATCTTTTGAAATATTATGTTTTGCCTAGTTATTAGTTACAAAATGGTATCATGATAGAACATGAGATATTGAAAGGTTTTCTATTAACATGACGGCTATAAATTCTTTACACAAAAATTCTAGTAGGTCATGTACCAATAGAGGTTGATGTAAATAATGATCATCATGCCAAGCAAATGTTTTAATGAAGTCGATGGAAACCGATGTAAGCATTCTGACGGCCGTAGTAGTGTCGACCGTACTAGTAACTATTACGTAGTCATAGCCTGGTAAAAGTCGGTCTTTTGAGGAAGCTCAAACTATATAGACCGTGGGTGTGTGATGTGCGTTTAGTTCTGGCGGAGGTCGGGGTCTGTTATGACCATAGTGTGTAGTCATCAAGAGGATGATACACGCGGTGATCCCGTAGTGGATGCACCTGGATTGTGGAGCAATTGTGATTGCTGGTTGGCTTGTAAAGCCGTGGCCTAAGAGTGGTTTACAGAGGTGCTAGTAAATTTGAAAATTAGTTTTGATTGCTAAAGTGTTGAATGACGTTGGTACATGGCTCTGGATGACTAATGATTTTAGTTAGATTAGAGATAGTTACAGTGACTTGGAGTTTAAAAAAAAAAACAAAGGTGTTAGCGTTAAAGCTTTTCGTTAGAATAAAGATGATTCAGATTCAAAGTTAAGTTTTATCTGGTCAGGATTGACCGAGTCGAGCAAGTATTTTCGTTGATTATTTGGTTGCAGGCTAACACACGGCTAACACACGAGGGCGTGTGCACGCAGGATGGCCGTGTCGGAGACGGTCATCAATACGGTCGCTAAACGAAGCGCGGCACGACGCCTGAGTGATGGCAGCACCTTCGGTATTATCGCCAACACTCGGCGAGCTTCGTGCTACGACGGAGCCTAGCTAAAGGAGGGGTGCTAAGAGGGCTGGACACTTGCCTTCGAGCCGAGCCAAGCTTAGGACCGCTCCACTAGGAACTGTCTTGCGTTCCGTATTGTCTATACGTGGTAATAGTGAAGTGGTATATGGTTGTGTAGTGAAGTGTTGTTTAACTATGTACAAAGTGATTATTGTTAATTTGAAATACAACTGTGATTGCATCGACTTTCATTTGAACCAACACTTCCCATATAACGCCCACTGTATAATTCATGATAAAATAATGGAAAATAATAGAGAAAATTAATGCTGCTTCGATAGATATTTCACTAAATTGTCTCTACTAAGTAAAACTATTAGTATTATCACGAATATTTCTTTCTGTGTACATAAACAAATGACAACATTTTTTTCAAAAAAGTTTAATCCCCATCTTACGTCCCCAACCAACGAATAAAACCTTTAAAACGCAGCCTAATTCGTAGCTTTGCATACATATAACAAAGCTTTGGTTCAACCACCCTTTCAACCGATTCGCTGATTCGCTGCGCGCCTAAAACCGCACAAATACTCTTACATAACAATCACTCTATTTCTACAGCCTCCCTTACAACAGTATACATAAAACACCCTTCCAAACCACGTGGTTCAATAAAATATGCGCGAGGTACAACGCCATCTGTTGAGGGGTTAAAGATACACGTAGAAGTGAATTCACTGAAATGGTTCGTATCTAAGTCGAAATTTCAGTTTCATGAGGTGTTTTTATATTGCCACTAGATGGCCACACTAGTCACAATGTTTTGTTCTAAGAAATCCAATGTAAGGCATTAAGAATGGCACATTTCTCTGCATTGATAGTGTATTGCAAGAGCACAGGTGAATTTTAAATATGCAAAATATTTTTGAAACTGTCCTATATTATAAAAATAAACTAATTATATTAACATGGAAGAACAAAATTAAATATTCTAAAGAATATTTTTCCTTTGTTTCAGCTCTCGGAGCTCGAGCAGCGAGTCCTTGAAGCTGAAGGGAGAGCGGAGGAGGCGGAAGACAAGGTATGATATAGTTTAAAGTGATTTCCAATAACTATAACTTTTCATTTATCTCCAAGCATATTTTATTGAAGTATATGTTATTCTTAAATATGTATGTACATAAAAAATAATTATATATAATTAATCGTGTATTTACAATAATATTTTAAACTTGCAAAGTTTCATTTATAAAATTTATTAAGTATTGTTCACACGTACATAAAAAAATGTTTAAAAAGCTTTTCCTGCTACCCCATTACTGTAACGGATACGACAAATTAATAAAATACGAGTCATAATGATGCATCCGTTTTCAGTAACGTTATAAATCTCGCAATTATTTTCAAAGGTCCGTTTTTATCCTTCTGAAAAGCTATAGAAATCCTTCACAAAACGGTAAATGCAAGTCAGTAAGGTCGGCAAAAACATTAGGTCCTTTGCTCTAAAGGACCTTCAAATTTTTTGTTAAGCTCTGTAACTTAGTTTTACTTTCCGCATAAAATTGGTAAACGGTTTTTTTTTTCAATATTTTTCTTCTTTTATATTTTTATGATTTGAGGTAGTTATTACTATCATTTATACACCATTTCATGCTGCGAATATATTTAAAAAATATTTTCTGATTATTTAAATTAATAACTACTAATAATATATATAAACAATAACTACTAACTCATATGAACTAAAGATATGTTTTGTTTTTTTTTGTTTATTTGATAGCCAGATCCAGAGATAAGCTCTGGAATTACCAGTTCAATACGAAAGCTCTTTACGCCATCGTACAATTGGTAAATTGATTAATTGACTTACTTAAGGTTATATATATATATATATATATATATATATATATATATATATATATATATATACATTAATAACGCAAGCGAAGTCGCGGCTGAGAACTAGTTGGTATATATAATATATGGACAGTATCATGAACAAGCTCATTAATAATATTATCCAATTGGACTCAAATTTCAATTAAACTCAAAGTATAAGCACGTATTTTACATGGAATAACAATTATTTGCACATTTTCACCCTTATCATAAATTTAAATAAATAATTTGGAAGCGCACGCTTCAAAGCGAGTCGATGTCAATACAAACTTTACGTTTTAATTAAGGGATCCCACAAATTTATTTACAGCTCACTTTCCACATTAACGGACTGAGCTTTTATTTATTCTTCTTTCATTTATTTTCATGTATAGAGTAGTATTTCTAATAATCCCTTCCACAATCTATACATATAATAAAATTGTAACTAAGTCGAATATGTACATTAAATATTTTTTGGAAAATCTAATTGAAATAGACATTATTATCGATACGAAGTCCGAATCTATAGTTGTTAGAATTTTTGTCTGTCTGTATGTTATCGCATCACGAGAAAACCACTGGACAGATTTTGATGAAATTTGGTATGATTATTGCTGACTATCCGGGTCAACATATAGAATACTTTTTACTGTGGGAAAATATCTCATTTCTGAGAAAAATTACAAAAACTGCATTGTAACAGTAAACTTATATGTAAAACCTAAGAAATTGCTTTTTGGTCATCTGAACGCGGTTGGAGCCGCGGGCAATGCTAGTAAATAATAAAATAAAGCTTATGAGATTGTTTTATTTTAACGAGCTAATCTCTAGAAATAGTAGTCAGTTTTGGATGCTATATCCTATCTATTGAGAAACGTTATCTAACATGACGCAACGATCTTTAACAGCGGAACAATTATACATAAATAAATTACGCGATTGGAATCGCGAGCAAAAGCTAGCTTTATATAGTTGAAAATAATAAATGTTATTATTTTAAACTAAATATATTTTTTAATCATTTTACCAATTGTATTATACTTATAGTGTAAAGTGTTCAAACTTTGTAATAAGATTATAATTTATACAAATAATCATAGTATTAGGTATATGTACACGTGCATATAATGTAGATTTATGTATGCAAGGTAGCAATTCAAATATATGTAGGAAAGTCTTGTAGCATGTTTTTTAATTTGAAATCATGTCGGAGATTATTCCCAATTGACTTTTAAAAACCCCTCAATGTAACTAGAAAAAGAAAATCTGTAATTTGTGAAATGAAAATATGAAAATATTTAAAAATGATTTTCGATATTTTATTGAAACAAGTTAGCGGCTCGTCATCAACCCTCATTTATTTAAAATTCGTGGCAATTCAATAGGGAAGCTCCGTTTTGGGGTTATTACGCGTTGATGTACCATACGCATAATAAAAGCTTTTTTATTTGATAAATATTAAAATAATCTCAAAATTTTTATATATGTATTAGGTTTTCTAACGGTGCATATTTTGAAATTTATTTTATAACAAATAAATATTTTCATATATGGATATTTTCACATAGAAATAATCTTTAAGTTTAACTGTTTATAAGAAATTGGTCTTCCATTATAATATATTATATTTATGCGTATAGTGATGGACCCGAGCGAACCAAGGGTAATTTCTATATCTATATACGATTTCTTATCGTCCATCGAGTTAAAAACATATAACATTAAAAACATCACGAGGCTTATAGATATATTATGTAATATTTATAATATATAATATACATATGTATAATAAACCAAGACTTATCTGATAAAATGAGAGAGTTTAGGAGCAGGAAAGATTCTAATGTATTATATAAAAAATACATATGTTTATTTGTTATGTATATGCATACGTAACATATAAACAACCTAAACTATTTTATCCGATTACAATAAAATTATAGCGGATTTATCGAAGTTTTTGGTAAGACGTCACTACGTACCTTAAAGGTATGGCAAATTGTATCATATAATTATAGAATATTTCTTTTGAATACCCGCTATAGATTTAACTAGGTTGTATAGTGTATCTGTAACTTTACATCAAAGCAAAGTCAGGACGGTGCGCTAGTCTATACATATAATAAAATTGTAACTTAGCCGATTTTTTTGGAGAATCTTATTGAAATAGACATTATTATTGATACAGAGGCCGAATCTATAGTTTTTAGATTTTTTGTCTCTCTGTCTGTTACCACATCACGCAAAAACCACTGGAGGGATTTTCATGAAATTTGGTATGATGCGAGAAAATATCTCATCTCTGAGAAATCTATAGTAAATGTTAAAACTTATGTAGGGACGAACCCGAGCGGCGAGGGTGAGTCGCTAGTTTATAATAAATTTTTGTGTACTAACAGTTCCTATAAAATATTAAAATAGCATTCACTATTTCCACAGCAAGTGCTTTATTTGTGAACGCTACACGCAAAGCGCCGATCCTCCGGGATGCTATCGATTTTCCCGATTACACTATGACTCATTCATATTTGTTATACAGATTTATTATAGCAACGATTTGTTTACATTTTCCTTGAACAAATATGGAACTTTTTGCCATTGATTTTTAAAGCAGACATTTTTTCCCAATGCTTAGATATATTCCTTTAATATTTACATATATAATTCATAATATTAAAATATTTATTAAATGAACACAGGCTATTTTCTCGACCCGCATGTGTATTCTCTAGATACTAGGTAGCACAGTAACCTCCCAGGAGAACTTTAAAAGTAACCTATATCACCTCTTAGGTCCGTAAACTATGAAATATTCTACGAGAAAGTAGAATATATTATCCTTAAATTTAAGACACACATTTTTGCACTTATGCCTAATATTTGTATGGATTTTATTAAATGATACTATAACCCCTCTATGGATGAGGGCATTACAAATTAAGGGTCAATAATTTAATTCCCCCAAAGCATTTTAATTTATATATATATATATATGTAGTAATATATTTGTCCTACTCTAGTTAACATAAAGTACACCAATGGGTATATAAGAATACTATCACTTAACCTAAATTTTCGGAAGACGAAACGCTATGAGAAATATATTGTTTCGTTTAAATAAATAATGTGAGAATGCTGTAAGAAAGGGACATTTATCAATTATTATAACTCAAACTTTTTAGCGAAGGTGATAAGAGATAAGATGTCTGATGACAACTTGACATACTTATCTTGTTTGTTTAGACAATACACGTAACCTAGACCTTTGTTTTCAAAGAAGCGCACTCTAACTCTAGCTTTTCCGAGAATAGACATAAAACCTAACTGCCTCTCAAGTTTGCTTCAACGTCTTGACCTAAATACAACCATAACATAGCATTTATGCCTTAGTTTTTAGTAAATGAGAACATTTTAAAAATAGCCGTTAACACATTATGCTCAAGATGTTAAAAATAATAATTTTCTTACATTTCGATTAGGTCGTACCTGGAAGTACATATGTTACTGTTAATCAGTAATAAAACTTATATAATATGAAATATATAGAGTTATATAATATGTATATTATGTAGATAAATATGGAATGGCTAAGAAATTCCAATTTGTTTTAAAAAGCAAATAATAAATTAAAGATCCAGACATATCCAAATACATTCAGAATCACAATAAGTAACACGTTAAAGATAGCTAAAACTGTAAATAAATATAAGTAAAAAGATTTATTGTAGCATATTTTTTTTCAGAATATAGGTAATAAGTATCTAGTCAAAAAGAGAGCTGAAAAAGTTCTGCCTTATTGTTTGACAGGTGAAATGTCATAAAATATTACCAGTGCTACTTATTGATTTATTTTAATGGATTATAAAAATGATTTATTAATTCCTAAGGACTTGATTTATTCGAATGGTCTTTTTATTCAAGAATTATTATAATGTATGGCGTAACGTAATCAATGACGTAACCCTATCCATGCGGTTCTATGCTTTGTACACAAAAACTCTACATACGTATACCAACATTCGACTATAACCTGTATTCAAGTGAATATAAAACTGAAATCTCTTTCATAGACAATCTCGTTTTTTATCAGAAGTCTGGCACTGGCAACAATACAGTAGTCACCCTTATGTAGGGTCACCAGGTGACAGATATTCATCGGATTTTGAAATATACAGTATGAATAACGTTTATTAATCTGACTAGCATTGCCCGCGGCTCCGCCTGCGTTTAGATGACCAAAAACCAAATTCTTAGGTTTTACATATTAGTATACTCTTACATTACAGATTTTGTATATTTTCTCAGAAATGAGACATTTTCCCGCGGTAAAAAGTATTCTATACGTTGACCCGGATAACCAGCTATAATCTTATTAAATTTCATGAAAATCCCTCCAGTGCTTTTTCTATGATGCGGTAACAGACAGACAGACAGACAAAAATTCTAAAAACTATAGATTCGGCCTCTGTTTCGATAATAATGTTTATTTTACAGATTCGGCTTCGTTACAATTTTATTATATGCATAGTTATTTGTGCACGTGGAATATTTCTCTTGATAAATAACCAACCGCTACTAAGGTTTTTTGAAAAATGCCAAACTTTCAACCTCGATTCTCATACAACGCTTTTATAAGTTGATAAACATTCAGTGATTTTCAGTCGGAAAAATAATAATACTACATAAAATAGTGACATTGTAAAGCTTCTGTTGTTAATAAATAAAAATTTGAGTATTGTATAGGTACTTTTTTTATTTGGAAACAATCAATTTAATATAACAAAAAATATTTACATCTAAGATAATTCTAGAAGTTTCTCTTAAACATTCATATATACATACATTTACATATCGCATTAAAAGACCTTGAATAAGTTTCAAAGTCACCCTTATACCATAACATACCGTATAAAATTATAATATGAATAACTTTATACATATAGTTGAAAACAAATGTTGACAGTTCACATTCAACAATCATATCTAACAAAATCAGTAACACTAATGGTAACCCTATCATAACCACCCTTACGCATGCGCTGTGGACCCTAACTTCAAGTTATACGATACCAAGCTCCACACGCAATAACTTCAGATCTAAACTGTATATACATAATCCTTGTTATTTTACTCTAAAATAAAATACTCGCCTCCAAAGATTCCGTCGCAAATAAAATTTTATCTTAATAACCTATTAGCCAGTGCCGTGCCGTATATATAGAACTTACAATCGGATTATAAAATAAATAATCGATAGCTATTAATTATTTGTGTTCAGAGCGTCGCTTGTGCTAAACAAATACGTAAGGTTTACAACGAATTTTAGTAGTTTTATAGTTGTATTCACTTCTATTGATATGTCGAAGCCAAACACGTTGAAGGCGCATAGGTTGAGTGCGGAATTCGCTGAAAAACGAGGGCATAGTATGAAGAAAGCGGATCCTAACTCATAGCAGTCACCTGTAAGTAATGTATTATATTTTACCTTACACCTCCTTTAGTCTTAATGTAAGCAACCATGAAAGTCATAACAACTGCTTAAAAATTACAAATAACCTTTAAAGCAAGTGTTTAATTCATCTTTAATAATGATCATACTATTGTTATGCTCTGTTCTAAATGATGACTGTTGAATGGCTGTATTTTTACGTTTGTGTGGAAGATCTCGTTCGAATAAAGAGACAATATAAAATTTTATGTTGATTGAACAAGATTTAAACAAGCGACTCTACATCAATCATATGTCATAGCAGCTAGAGCTCTAAGCACATTGATACATGTAAATTTTAAACAATAGTATGTTCCTTTTTTGTTGTCTCAAAACATGGATATACCAATCAATTTCTAAGGTACAAATAAGTATGTTTTACATTTATTCGTATTATTATGATCGTACTCCACGCTAGGGTAAAAGACTATATTTTGGTTTTTGTCTCATATTTATTTTATTTACCCTTGAACTGTACCACAGCTCAGTGCAAAATCTACAAATGAGTTAAGTCTGTCAATTGATAAGTTTTACTCTCCAAATAACTTATTGAAACCCTGATTATATAATTATGATTTACAAACAAGATTTGTTTTTTTTAAATCGTATTTAAATCGTAACTTTAAATCCGTTATATATAAAAAAATACATGACTTACATATTTATTTAAAAAGAAACAATAAATGCCCCGAATGATTAATTTTATTATTAATATATGTACCTACATTGAATTACGTTTACATCGCAAAATTATGATATTAAATTAAAACGAAGATAATTTATTATAAGCAGTAAAAGAGATTCCTTAATCACAATATCGTGACATTAAAAAAAAACAATTGTTTTAATTCATAATACCTAGAGTAAGCACATGCGATCCAACAATATGGCGGCGCGGCGCCAGCTGTCCGCATGCGTACTACGTTCCCGCCATGTTTGACGTAACGTAACTTAACAATGGTGATTGAGTCGTGTAAATGAATTACTTAAAGAGATTCAGTGATGGATTTAAATATAAAATTTATATTATTACTAACATTTACCCAAGGCTTTGCTTTGCCCGTGTAGTTTAAAAATTGTGGGTTTTCGTACTAACATACAACACAACAGCTTATTTTTAACGCCTTTGGGAGTTGAATTTCCCAAAATCATTTCTTAACGGATGCTAACTCTTACTTATAATACTTGCCGAATTTCAAATTTATAGCTCTTTATAATAGAGAATACATATTATAGTAATAATCCTATAAGATTGCATTTAAAAACGTTTTATCAAACATAGGATTTCTTCATTATATACATATATGCATAAATAGTAACAATACCAAGTTCAATTGACTAGAGAAATATTTTTATCTTATATAAACTTTGATCTTCACTTATTGATTTTTCACTTTATTCGTTGTCAAAATATCAATCAGCCGGTCAGATTCATATTCTTGGTTTGGGCTTTGTATAATCAATCGGGTCACAAACAACTTATGTATGTATATAGGTATAGATAAATAAGACGAGAAGTTATAAAACCTTTATCGTATGATTTCGCCATTTTTCTTCAAGCTTCATGGGGTAGCCCGATGACGGTTAGATTATTGTCATTAGTAGGCCATTCCGTTCATCACTTATTTATATAGACAATTTAAAAAAAATTGAACAATCATTCAAAAAACCAAAATTATATAATATGTAGGTATATATTATTTATTACGGAGAAGTTAAGAACAATGCATATCACTTACATATATATTATATATAGAGAAATACATTTTAAATACAAGACCGTCGGTATTATCCATTATTGATATTAATTAGATATTTGATATTGATTGGACATTAAGAAAGCGTAAGTAAGCAACCTTAGTTTCGCGAAAAACATATATTATGTACCTACTTGGATTGGAATTCGTGACCACCCATAAAACAGGGCATGACTGTAGTAAAATTATTATTAATAACCAATTTATACATATAGAAAGTACATGCAAGAGTTACCATGAGTGTGCGATTTATTTTAGTTGCAGCGCCGCTCTAAGAGAAAATTATCGCTCATCAAAACAATATTTACTACAGTTTATATTTGGTACGTAGAATCGATGTCTCTATGGGTGAGTCACAGTGCAACAACCTTCCTTGACAGCTAGACAGACTGAGCGATCGGTTGCCGGATTAATAGTTGGTGCTTACCTACTGTTTGTACCTATATTATTCTAAGACTGTTTAAGTTCAGGTCTTGAACGTATTTAGTTAAAACTCTTATTTGTTTTTAAAATAAAAATCTTTAATTTTTTAGTCTGTATTCTGAATAATATTTTGAACGTTTTCTTTTTTTTATCATTTGTAGCGTCTGTTACGGCAATTGATATTATAATTTACATTTTTTTATATTAATTAATTATGTTTTCTTTTACAATGCAACATAGTACCGAATGGTTATTCTATATTCAGTTATCTATACTAATACTAGCGACTCACCCTCGCTCCGCTCGGGTTCGTCCCTGGGGTGGGGTTTGGGAGGACCACCCTTATCCTTATCACTTAGGGGTATGAAAAATAGATAGTAGCCGATTCTCAGGCCTACTGAATACGCATATAAAATTTGGTAAAAATCGGTAAAGCCGTTTCGGAGGAGTACGGTAACAAACATTGTGACATGGAAATTTTATATATAAGATTATAAAAAGGTAAAGTTTGTGAGTTTGTAAGTTTGTGACGTTGTAGAGGGTAAGCTCTAGATCTACTGAACCGATGTACATGAAATTTGATAAGAAGATAGTTTGAGACCATGGGAAGGGCATAGGATACTTTTTATCCTGGAAATCGCCCCTTAAGGGGGTGAAAATGGGGATGAAAATTTGTATTGGGAAGCAAGCTAGTTTTATATATGTACGTAGCTCTTATATATTTAAAATCTTTGTCGTGTAAGTTTTATAACGAGACGAATCACGTATTTTTTGTGTCTTTTCTTTGTCCATGAAACACATGCACAGTGTTTTAGTGAAAAGTTTTATTAATATCAAAAAATATGCATTTCTTAAATTAAACCAAAAGAGTACTTATTATATTGACTTTAATGGAAATACACAGACAAAATACTCACATCCTATTTGTACACTTTTCCTTCACTACATTTCTGTAATCAAATCACACGTATTTATTTACATAATAATAAATGTACTGGAAACATCTATATTTATTATTTACTGGATAAATTTTTGAGGAGCAAAATAAAAAAAATTGAAATATAAGAATCAATTTATTTATATTGTTTTATTTTAAACCGACTTCCACTGCCATAAGTTGGACATATTTGAAAGAAAAGCTAGATATCACTATGACAAGTCACGATCGTCTATTAAATAAATTGTGAAGCAGTCAGGAAAAATAAAAATAGTTTCTCACAAATCACTTTATTAATCACAGATTTTTTACAATTATAACTTATAAACTTTTTAAATCTATACACTGGTAATTATTTCACAACACTTTAACACTGCAGAATAATCAATCTAAATCCCGAGCAAGACATTTATATACCCCACGCAATCCCCATCTACTCTCCTCTACTCGCCTCACACTTCACACCGCTACACTAGCGCCTCCTCTCCAACACCCGCTCCTCACTTCACTTTACTCGTTACAGTCGGCCATCCTGTAACAATTGCACCGCAATTGGTGCAAAAAAAAATGCATTAGCTCTCTAATAAGTCAATTAAATCATCTCTAGTAACAATTTCCTCATCGCTACTGCTTTCACTACAACTTGGGACGCTACGATAAGATCGTAGTGAATCTGCAGGGACTATACCAGAAAACTTTTTATATCCTCGCATTCCTTTGATACTTCGTATTTCATATCTGCCATTATTAAGAACCTTTGTTACTATGTATGGCCCTGAATAGACATCCCTTAATTTTGTATTTACGCTTTTTGCCTCACCACCCGTTGCAGATTGTTTCCACAAAACTAAATCACCTTTAGAGAACTTTCTTTCTGCCTTATGACGTTTATCATATCCCCTTTTCATAGCTACAGCCCTGTTTTGTAAGCGATCTGATGCTATTCTACGCTTCTCAATAACAGATTTACTCTCAGAATTACCTTCTAAATTTGGAAGCAGCCTACTTCTATGACTAAACATTAATTCATAAGGATGGAAACCTATGGACTCATTTAACGTATTATTGATGCCCCACACTACATCTGGTAAACATTCTGTCCACATATTTTGATCAATACAACGGGTACGCATGGCATTTAGTAAGGTGCGATTATAGCGCTCAACCTGTCCATTTGCCCTTGGGCAGGCTATTGCATTTAATGTATGATGAATGTGATGACTCTGTATAAATTGCTTAAATATTCTACTAGTAAATGCTAAATTCCTATCAGACACTATCCTCCTAGGGTACCCAAATAAACTAAATACATCCTTCAAAATCTCAAGAGTCTCTACAGAATTAATAGTTCTAGTTGGCCTTGCTAATAAAAATTTTGAAAATGCATCTACAATAACCAATATGTACTGATAACCTTTTCTAGTTTTACTAAAAGGGCCTAAGTGATCAATATGAACCGTGTCCATAGGCACAGTAGGCTTTGGTATAGGATGTAGTTCCCCAGAAGGTTTTCCATATTCTCCTTTGCTATATGCACACGAAATGCATGAATTTACGTATTTTTTTATAAAACGTGTCATTTTCGGAAACCAATAATCAGATTTAATTAGCTCATCACAACGTTTAAGTCCTACATGACCAATTTGATCATGAAATTTCTGCATAACTTGCCATCTGGCTGACGAGGGAACTACTAACTTCTCGCCTTTGAGAGTTTTTCTATATAACCTATTGTTTTTTATTATATAATTATTTTTCACATCACTACAAGCATTTTCACTGGTCAATTGGTCTATAATATTTTTAAGTCTTGGATCTTGTATTTGAACTGTTAAAAACCAATCGTCATTAGAGATACTATTGATATTAACAATAACATTTTGGCTTAAAGAATTAGTAGTATTTTGAGTTTCACAAAGACTACTAGATAATAAGTTTGGGTTACGACTTAAAGCGTCTACGTGCTTCATTCTATCCCCAGGACGATGTTCAATTTGAATATCATATTCTTGTATTGATAACCACCATCGAGCTATCCGAGGAATTAAATCCTTCTTTTCTAAAGTATAACGAACAGCTGAGCAGTCTGTCACTATTTTAGTAGTTTTACCTAATATATATATTCTGAACCGCTTTAAAGACTCAACAACTGCCAGGGTTTCTAATTCATAGCTATGATAAAACGATTCTTCACGACTAGTTACTCTGCTGAAATAAAACACGGGCTTTAATTGTCCGTTACGCTGAGTTTGCATTAAGATACCAGCTAATCCCTGCTTGCTCGCATCTGTATGAATTTCACAAGCTTGTGAAGGATCAAACAACGCAAGTACCGGTTGTGAACAGAGTTTATTTTTAAGTGTATTAAAACTCTTAACTTGTTCTTCGCCCCAAACCCATTCACAATTTTTTTTTGTTAAGTTCGTTAAAGGCTTAGCTATTGTAGCAAATTGGGCAACGAATTTACGAAAATAACTACATAGTCCTAAAAATTGTCGTAACTCATGCAAACTACATGGTGTTTTAAAGTTAGCCACTGCTTCAACTTTATGATTTCCTGGTTTTATACCTTCAGAACTTATTTCATGGCCTAAAAACGTTATTTCAGATTTTAAAAAAGAACACTTTTTCATGTTAAGTTTTAAATTTACTTTTCGTAACTTACTAAGAACATTTTCTAACAAACATAATCCTTCGTTAACACTCGCGGTAGATAGCAAAATGTCATCCATAAATGCAACTAATTCGTCACTACCTACTAATTTTACTAATTTTTGAATTACCCGCATAAAGACAGACGGAGCATTAGCCAGACCAAACGGTACTCTTAAATATTCGTAATGCCCGTCTGGTGTTATAAACGCAGTTTTATCTATGGAATCAGAATGTACTTTAATATTATGATAGCCTGCATATAAATCTAAACTAGTAAAAACAGTTTTCCTCGCCAATTTAGAAAGCTGGTCCTCGATATGAGGCAGTGGAAATCTCTCTTTAACTGTAATAGCATTAAGTGCTCTGTAGTCTATGCATAATCTAAAATCACCATTTTTTTTTCGTACTAATAATATTGGAGAAGCGTATTCTGAAGTTGATTCCCTAATTATGTTGCTTTCTAACATTTCCTCTATTTTATCAGCTACTATCTTTCTTTCTGAATGAGCTAGTCGATATGGCTTTCTATTAATAGGTTTATCAGTAGTTGTTTTAATGTGCATTTCACCTAAATTAGTACAGCCTAACTCATGTGGGGAAGAAGCAAAACAATCCGAATGGGAGTCTAATAATTCAATTAACCTAGTCTTTTCAGTTTTACTTATATTCCCAACATTTATCTGGTCCAAAGGCACTCCTCCAATATGAATTGAAGAACGCTCAGTAATCTCATCTCCCCTCATAAATAATAAATTCGCACTCACCTCACCACAGACGTTACAGAGCTCTGCCCTTGTCACAGTTTCCCCCTTTTTCCATCTCAAAGGGACCTCTCCAATGTTGCAGACACGTAGATATCCGACGCCCCCTCTGAGTAATGTACTGGCTACTGCATAATGCTCTGCACCGATGCTGTGTTGGCGTGGTTTCGTGCAAAGCTCGCCTGGTGGCGCGCCCTCCACAAACACCTTCACCAAACTGTCTCCGACTGGAACTTCTATATTTGCGTCTACCTGTACTTTAAAAGAACTCACTTCTTCAATGGTATTAATAGAATTTATGTCGTTACCATATTCTGTCGTACAAAGTTCAGCGCCTGTCCGCGTTACTGTCAATGACACAGTATTATCATTAATAACTGGCTGACCAATAAGTAACACGATATCTCCTAAATCAGTATTAGTTGTAACGGCTGTAGTGTGAATTTTGACTTTATCCACGTATAAATCAAACTCTACGTGTCCTACAGCCGGCGTAGCGATACCTCCAAAGCCTTTTAATTGTACGTTGGTAGGCAAGACTTTTAACTTTAGAGCACGTGCTGCAGTGTCCGCCATTACATTTAACTCGCTGCCCGTATCTATATATGCTTTAACATAGGTGTTATTTACTTTTGCCGTTTTTTTATAAACTTCATTTAAATTTGACAAGATTTGAATTTGCTTTGTTTGGGATAGACACGAACTAGCGACGTGTCCAATCTTACCACATCTAAAACATTTACGCTTATCGGGTAGTGAACAATTAGGAGCCACGTGCCCCGTCTCATTACAGCGATAACATATGGGAGGTTTTCTTACCAGAGTTTCCTTGCTAGCACTAGGTTCTACTCGTGTCTTTGCACTGCTTACTCGAACGGGCGTTGTAGGCTGATAATTATCAAATGCGGACAAAAACCCTTCATATAATGCATCTGGGTTGCTACATTGATAAGCTTGTGCATTAGCCTGCAGTTCGAGAGGCAAGCCTCGTATAATACATGAAACAGCGGCTTGATCACTTAGTTGACATCTAAAACACATAGCTAACTTTTCCTGGTAATACTTTGTCATAGTTTCATTTGATGATTTCTTTCTAGAAGTAAGTTCATCAAGAAGTGTAGCATAGTCATGATATCGTGGAAAAGCCTTTGTTAACATGGATTTCCACTCTTCCCAGCTATGATCGTATGAATCCAAGCGATTATACCAAATACGTGCCTGGCCTTGTAATTTTGATTGCAAATTAAAAGATTTGGTTAGTTCAGTCCACTTGTAAATGTCACCGAGTTGATCAATTTTTCGTATCCAGCTTTTTACATTCATATCTCGATTTTCAGGATCAAAATCCGGTATTAATTTATCAGTATTCATTAATTTGATCACGCCATTTTCACGATTACCCTCATTAAGAAATGAATTTACCTTTGTGTCAATCATCGATTGTACATCCTCTCTAGAAATATTATTTTCATTCGCGTCATTTAATCGGGTCTTCTTTGATTTTACATACTGTCCTGGCTGTCTTCGCTTCATAATGTGGGCTTTATATCCCAATTCTGACTGTGAAGCAGTCAGGAAAAATAAAAATAGTTTCTCACAAATCACTTTATTAATCACAGATTTTTTACAATTATAACTTATAAACTTTTTAAATCTATACACTGGTAATTATTTCACAACACTTTAACACTGCAGAATAATCAATCTAAATCCCGAGCAAGACATTTATATACCCCACGCAATCCCCATCTACTCTCCTCTACTCGCCTCACACTTCACACCGCTACACTAGCGCCTCCTCTCCAACACCCGCTCCTCACTTCACTTTACTCGTTACAAAATATAATAATTCATCGTCATTCATCAAAATGTGTCGCGTGAAAGCTTTAATTTACACGCAAACGTTTCACACCACTTTTTAAATACTTCGTTTATGTTCATGGTCGTAAAAGAGCAGTGTGACACGTGCCATACTCGCATGCCTTTAGAGATTGCATGATCAATTCTCGTATGAGGTTAAAACGTATTATGCTATAAGAACATGAAGCCGACAGCACAACAGTAGAACAATTTTTATATATACTTTTTAATTTAATTAGATATTATAATTTTACTAATTAGCGACTTACACCCGCTTCGTCAGATAACCTATTAGTAGCCCATGTGTTACTCCAGGTAGTAATCTGTCTATGTTCTAAAATTTTATCCAAATTTATCCAGCTGAACGAGTGACAAAGTAACATAAACACACAAACTTTCCCATTTATAATAATAGTGTGATGGAATTAGAAGTAGTAACTATTTTAAATTTAAAAATAATCATATTAAAATTCAATCTACATTTTTTTATGGAATCTTTTTCAATATCTAGTAGGTATACTTTTTACTAAAGACCAAAGAACTCATCGCTATGTTACTCACTTCCATTCATATTTTATCGCTGCCAACGCTTAAAGCCTTTTAACTAACGCTACTATCGTGAACAGAGCTGTTACCGTCGACTGTTACACTTTATTTTTTTCTACTACACTTTTTACTACTTTTTACGGCAACACGGCGACCTCTTTCCGGAATAAAAACTATGCTATATTGCATATGGCACGTTTTAAATTGCTTTGAAGGAGTGGGATTTTTTTGTATTTTTAAACTAAAGTTTTATCACATTTATTTATCTACATTGTACAGTCTACTGTTTTCTGTACATATTTTATGTACTAGAAATATACAAATAATAAAATATCGTGAACCAAATCGTTGTAATTTTTCACACTATTTTGAAATTTTATGCTAAATACGAACGCTTTTGTCTAAAGCTTTCAACTTAACACGCAATATTTGGCCTTTTTATTGTATACTTTTTATCTTTAAAGGTTTTTATTATTATTTCATACAATTTATTTACACTTCAAAGCTCTTTTCGTATACTTATAAATTATGTTAAAAGTTGAACTTATCGCAGACGTCGTCGTCGATATCATCTTCGCTAAAAATGGAAGTTAATACTACAACTATACCTAAAGTACATGTCAGTAATTTATAATTAACTATTCCTTATTACCTTTATTACCTTCATACGATTATTTGCACGTTTCCAAATATCAAAAAACTTTTATATAATTACCTGTATCAACTTGCATCCTCGTATCTCCGGAATGAAAGACCCATCTTTCACTATTAGGTAAAAGATTCAAAAGAGAAGGAACAGCTAGAAGAAAAACATCTTTATCTAATGGGAAATTCACTTGTAGGTAGAGAACTACGTGTGTGTGTACTTATGTACGCACCTTAGAAGTTCTATTTCTTTGGCGTAACGCCGGAACAAAAATAGCTAACGATTTCGTCCTGTATGTCACAACTCTCTGTTTGTAAAAGGAATGCAGCTAACTTCATCATGTCGCTTTTTAGCTGTCGGTGTGCTCGCGCATCGTAAAATTTTTACTCTCATATTTCCAAACGTGCCAAACGAAGTATAACTTCAAAAATTACTTAAATTTGGTTACATGTACCGCGAAATGATGAGACGGTTTCCGCGGGATTGCACGTAGAAATTACAAACTCGTATATGAGTTTAGTGACCCGGGTGTGGTAAGGCCAAGGCGAGGTGAGGCAGAGTATTATTATGTAATTTTCTAACACGTTTATCAATATTTTCACAATAAAATATTCATTTTATAACAGAAACCAATGTAAAACCGAAATATATGTAGTTAGGACAAAAGCCCAAAACAAATATGCAAGTGATCATTCTATACATAATGCATGAAGCTGCATAGTATGACGCATTGCGCATTTACATAGATCCTAATGCATATCGGACGCAGCTGGCGAGAAATAAAATTTTAATAAAACAGCTTTTGTATTGAAAATCATTCTTTTATATCCCATTTACAAGTGCTTAATATCCTCTGGTCGGAGTGCGAGTGTTTCTCTTCGCTTTTGCGGTTGCACTTTCCCTCAGAACAAAATTGAAAAGATTCAAACCACTTACAACGAAAGATTTTCTTAGAACTCACTTAATACTTAGTGTGTGCTATATATACTCGTAGAATAATATTAGCCTTTTATTGTTAGAAATCCTTTTATACCACTATTTTCTGCGGTTGTAAAGTATCGCATAAAGTAGATACAAACATATTAAGTAGATCGTACAAGTTTTTGCCCGCGGTTTCGTTTACATGATAGATCGATATCGATAAAAATTCTATGTGATAATCCAGGATATCTAACCTATCTTCTTACTCAAATTCCCTCAAATTCTTTAAGCCATTACTTATTAATTAAACACAACCTCGTCACTAGTATATCCATACTAATATTATAAATGTGAAAGTGTGTTTGTTTGTTTATCCTTCTTTCACGTCGAAATAGAGTGACGGATTGGCGTGAGTTTTTTGTGTAGATAGTTGAAGGTCTGGAGAGTGACATAGGCTACTTTTTACGGCGGGAGATTATCTAATTCCCACGGGATAACACGTTATAATACAATCCAAAAAAATATTTATGATTAGAATTATTTGAAACTTGGTATTAATGCTCTTCAATAAAATTAAGTAAAGACGTGTTTTAGGATTTTTCGAAATTCATCCTATAAGAGGGTAAAACAGGAAATAAAAGTTTGTATGAAACTATCTTTTTGGATATTTTAATGTAGTTTTAACGCGAGCGAAGTCCAATATTAGTGTAATATATTTTTGTACTTAGTTAAATTTGTTTATTACTTATTATGTGTTGTTACATTCAATCAACATCTCAAAATATCTTACAGACTGAATGTAACAATCAGATTACGACCCTAATGTCAATCAGATTAACCATTTTGTAAGTAGAAGCAACGATCCACACTCGCTCTCTATATTTTTAAATATACTTTCACTCATACTCCTTGAACGTGTTAATAATTTATTATCGAAAGTTATTACTATTTCTTCATTAAATTCATCAAACCGTCCACGAGATTCCTCGCAGGAAATCACGTCCAAAATTGTCACAGGAAACGTTGCCGCCTCCCGCAATATTAACAACTTATCTATATTCGTTGTACGTAAGTCCGTCCGTCACGAATGTAATTACTGGTAAATTTGTCACGATTTTGTCTTGAAAGGCTATTTTAAGAGAGTACATTTGTTTTTTTTTTTATTTTAAGCATTTGTTTTATTTTGATTACTTAACTTAGTTTAGAATTGTATAATATATTTAGTGAAAGGGTGAGGTATATGAGAATTATTTTGATGTCTTAGTATAATAATACTATTTTATCAATATAATTAATTAATACTTAGAGTCAGTGTTTCTCAAATAATAGGGTATTGTTGAAAGAAAAAAATAAGAAGCATTTTAGTAGCAACCTTTACACTGTTCACATAGCATTTTTTTAATATTTGATTTTTTAAACACAAAAAAGTACTCTCTGTACTCAAATAGTTTATCATAATTCTTGTTAAAAGTCATAGGAAAGACATATATTCAACGTAGGTAACAGAACATATCAAATCTTTATTCTTTTACGTATAAATATAATAAAACAATTTTCTAGGCTATTTCATTATTTAAGGATAATAAAAATAAGGCTGAATTTAGAGTGTACATTTTGTCAAAGTAGTATCTAACTTAGATGTTCACAGTATAGTATCTATGCTGTTCTGTGTTTGGACACGCGCCAGACCGTGACTCCGCCGAAACGCCATCCGTTTTGTTTTTTTTACCTTAGAACAAGGCTTTTTGAAACTGTCATTATCAAAGTCTGTGTAAGTAAAGTCAAAAAATTCATCAGTGTTAATGGAATCCAAATTATGAATAAACGATTAATATATAATCTTTAAGGCATGAGGCTTGTTTTTCCGGTGGTAAATTCTTTACTTAATAAATATTGCCTGCCAATAGTATATGAAGAGTATTTGCAAAAACATAAGTTAAACTTTATTTTCTTTTCATTTTTATTTGTAAAGAAAATGTACAAATAAAAATGAAACTTGTATAAATTCTTTGAATATTACACGCCACTTCCACAGCTTATGTTGCTCTATCATCGGTAGATCATCGACATTAGCGAAGGCATCAATGCTTTAACGACTGCCACTCCAATTTGCTCGCAACGTGTGCAATGTCATATTTTTATTGGTCTGCGTTTTGTGTTGGATGAATCAGTTTGTTCTGCTTTCAACCTATGAAATATAACTTTTTACTGTAAATTTAGCTGTTCTCTACACGGATTTAAGTCTTACGACTACATTTTATTGTTTATTTTAATATCTTAATATTTAACCAGCGTTTTATTTAACAAAGTTATAAAAAACTACTCTATATAATAATACATTAAACATGGAACATGTTTTATAACAACAATCCTTAATATTTTTAAGAGTGCGGTAAAACATTTCAAACATGGTTAAACGTCTCTTCTCTCACGAATAAGTGTCTCTACATTTGCTGATCTCTACCCTCAAAGCACTTAAAAATTACAAACTTCGCAATATTCGAGTTCCTTCTACATATTATTCCGTAAGACTTTAAATGAACGGATTCTTTTTAATTCTAAGATACAATTGGAATTTTAATTTTATTAAATCTTTATGCATCACAAGCAATTTTTTAATTTACTTATAATATCTTTTATTTATTATAATCTTATTGCATTTTATAAGTAACGTTAAATCTAAAACTATTACAAAATCTAAACGTTGAGAGTAGAATAATTTTTAAACTTTTACTGGAGGCTTCTATTAAGCAAGGAAAATCTCATTATTAATTCAAATTATCTTTAAGTTGTACAACTTATAAATAAACATAAGCTCCACTAATATTTAGCTCTTAATAATGTATACACTTCGACGTATCTCAGTGGTTCCATGATGTTGAAAGAAAACTATTGCTTAGCTTTTAATATAAACATGTTTAACAATTAACATCTATTTTTACCTTCCACGAACAATAAACAAGTACAGCGAGGCCTAAAAGTGATTAAGAAAATTTCTCTTTATATTTCTAGGATAGAATTATTAGTTATATTTTTTTTAAATAGTGAAACACTTTTAAATAGTTAATACAGTCGTCTTAAAATAATTACATACGGATAATGATCTAAATTTTTTTAATATTCACTTGTAAATAAAATTGAAGTATGCAGTTCAAAGTTAGTGTAGTGTAGTTAATGAGCTTATGACACTCTTTGTATACACCAAGCCTCATCATAAAGACTGAAACTGTTTTCATGCAACTTTTACTGAAAGATAAGGGTTTCGTGCACGAATGATATAAGCTACTGCTCGCTCTGGACTTAGAGATTCTCGTAAGCGAGTTGAAAATCTTATTTTTGTCCTGGAGTGAATTTAATAGCTTGTAAACGTGATAAGCTACTGACCCAATAGAAATATTACAGATATACATATATTCTTTATTGCATATTAACAGAGTAACACAGATAATACAGAGAACAATGTGGGCAAAGGTGGACTTATCTCTAGAAGAGATCTCTTCCAGCCAACCTAAGGAAGTGAGAAATAGTGTTATATGACGGGACTAAAAATGTGCAATTGATTTAAGATAAAATTATAAATAATTATACAATTAAATAAGATAAAAAAACACATATAATGATAAATATACAATAACTTACATATTAAACATACTATTATATAAACATATACATACATATATACATACATATACATACATATTAAAGTATAAATATAATCGTATGCATTTGGAATACATAAAAATAGTAAATCAGATGATAAAATTAAGGACCAATTTGTGACAGAAGGTACTGTTTTAATTTTTTTTTAAAGAAGTTATGGAGGGGGGTATGTATATATTAGTATTTCATGCATTTATATACAAATTGAGATAATTATTTGACTTAACGATTGTACAAATGAACCAAATAAAAACGTTCAACCGCGTCGATATAAATATTAAAATAATTTGTATGTGCACGTCGACTACTTGTCCAAATATACTCGTATTATTACATTGAAAGCTTTCATGCTTCGATAATACTCGTAGTTGAAGGCGACGATTGACTTAAAATTAAATGCATATCAAGTTAATAAATTAACTAAAAAGATTTTTATAAGCTAGTTGTAGCTGTGCTTTAAATTGTAGATATGTATTGTTCATATACCTATTAGATTATTCAATACATAAAATCAAATATAACGGTTTTATGATTTAACGTACATTCTACCTCAGAAAATAACAAACTAAAAATTATTCTGAAAAATCCTCTTCGAATTCAACAAAGGCATTTGAATTCAATAGACTTGTTTGGAGACGATAGCAGAGTAAATGCTTTTACGATCTAGCGCTCTTAGCTGTCCATTGAAAATAGGTAGTATTTTGGTTTCATAAATGGAAATTCATGTTTTCTATAATTCAATTAGAAGTATGATGACTTTAAATGACGCTAAAAATTCTTTATTTTTAATAAGTGAATTAAAAAATCGATATGGTGAATTATTTCAAACTTTCTGTATTTTAATGACTTTATTATATGATTTGATTAAATCTTACTATATAATTGTTACAAATGGAATACATACATAAGTGTGTTTGGTTTATGCTTTTTTGATGTAAAAATAGATTGGCATAGTTTTTGTGCAGGAACAGTTTATTGCCGGAGTTTTTTTTTGTTTTTTTTTTATTTAGCTTAATGATATATATAAGCATAAAAAGATAGTGCTTTATAAGATTTTCTAATTATATAGTTTTTTCTATTTTAAAACAACATAATACATAATATATATGCTACAGAAAAAGCTTCACGTTAAACTCTAGGCCAGTCGCCTCGCTGGCGCCGGAAATGGGTGGAAGGTGGGTGTAACGCCTTAAAAATATCTGGAATAACGTAGAAGCCTTCAGTATTAATCTTTGCACTGAAAATATGAAAACTTTATTATTTATAGTTTTATTTCGTATCTATTTAAAATGATAATTATTTTACTTATTAATTATCTATTATATTACGTATAAAGAAATACACTTTTCCATATTCTTTAAATTATCTTTTCATACGAACTTTGTTTTATTACATTGGGTACTATTTTTTGTATTATAAATTGCATATTTTTACGAAGCTCTTAAAAAGTAGGCAATAAATATGTTTGTATATTCAACATTTTTATAATTCTGTGAAAATATCAAGAAAAGAGGTAGGTATTAAAATATTAAAACTACTTCATTCCATAGCGTAAATATTTATGACCGATATAGAAATGTCCCGCGCAGTATTCGATGCCGTCTGTAAGTCGGAATGCGGATATTTGTGAGAAATTTAATTAAACTTTAATTAAATTTCAAAGCTATATGTTTATTTGTATTAGGATTAAGAGTATCAATGCTTTTTCAACTTAGTTGTAAGAATTATTCGTTTTGAAAGCTACATAGTAATTAATGAGTTCTATCATTTTGACCTAGTTAAATAACTAGTAACTTTTTTTATAATAATATATATAAATGATAAAGGAAATATTCAGAATATTAACCTTGTATTTTATACATACATATAATACTAGCAACACACTCTCGCTCCGCTCGGGTTCGTCACTACTTACGTTTTCACTTTTAGTATAGATTTCTGAGAGATGAGATATTTTCCCGCAGTAAAAAGTATCCTATATGTTGACCCGGATAACCAGCTATCATCATTCTAAATTTCATCAAAATCTATCCTGTGGTTTCCCCGTGATGCGGTAATAGACAGACAGACAGACAAAATTCTAAAAACTATAGATTCAGCCTCTGTAACGATAATATAGTATATTTCAATAAGGTTTTCCAAAAAATATTTAAGGTACAGATTCGGCTTAGTTACAATTTTATTATATGTATGCATATAGATGTGAGTGTACTTACCATACACTGGGGCCGTGGGTCGCAAAAACTTTCATCATCTTAATGGACAAACATTTAACCGCTTATGCTTAGATGGATGAACAGTACATTTTCGAGTAATTAATTCTTATTTCAAAGATGTAAAGTTTAAATTAGCTTAAAAAGTTTATTAATAACAATACAATATGGCACCCCTAAGTAAGTCAGTGAGGCAAAAGTAGGGTCTCGGACCCCTCACACTACACGATCGATATTTTGCCCTATATACGTAATCAGATAAGGAAACCTATGGAATGGGTTGTTTTATCGTTTGGATAGAATCCAGTAGAGACATTGACCTTGATATTTGGATACTTTTATTACTTATTTTATAACATAAATATATATGGTGATGATACTACATAGGTTCGAATCTGCCTTTTGGCAATAAGCCCGATTCTTTCCTCGTGGACGTATGACGACATCAATTAATCTTGTATTATGTTACCAACTATCTTTTAAGCCTGTTCTGTACATATATTTTCCAGTGGATAAATTATCTAAAATCATGTATTGTATACAATTGTACTACACATTATATTATATATACATATATGTATGTATACCTATTTCGTACCTAAATGAACATTTAGTTGCATTGTACAAGGTAAAACACCATTTTTTAACTTTGTATAGTGCCCAAAATATAAGTAATAGCTACAGTATGACTCTTAAAATTAGTTCTCAAAGTAACTAACTACTACCTAATATTTTTAAATAATATCTATGAGAATCAATATTCATGCATTATACGATTATAAAAAAATTATAAAAAATACATATAAATACTAAATAGCAAATAACAGTGATTTATTTTAAAATAGATTAACTAAAAGCTATTTTTTTTTAAAACAATCATTTTCTTTAACGCTCCAAAGCATTTTTCTCTTTAAACATCTCTTATCTCCGCCTTGCAAGACTATAGCTAAAGTAAAATGAAGCCAAATCTTGAATTCCGCTTTTACTTAGCTAGAAGCTTCTGATTTCGGTAAAGTTGGCTGCGTCCAATGTCTGGAACTTTTCCAGATGCGTCATACTTGGTTTTACTTTTCAATATAGTAGGAATACATATAGACAGACACTATGTCTACATAAAGCAATATTTAAAAAAAAATTGTTAAAGGAATCTATTTTTAGAATATGTGTAATGTATATATATACATTATACACGTCCTATAACATTTTGGATGGCAAAAAAAGTTAGAACGTCGAAAAATCCCAAGAAATTTAATTATGTGCCTTGTTCTTATAATGAAATTATTCATGAAAACTCCTCGGAATCAAATTTTAACTTTGCCTAATGCAATTTTAAATAAATCTTAAAAAGACGTCTTTGAGGTGAAAGCTTTCATGCTATATATCCGTACCTACATATGAAATATGACATACAGACATAAGAACAATTAATCGCTTCAAATGGCTTCAAGGTAAGTAACTTGAATAAAAGGAATAAGTTATCTTACGAAAACTCAAATTTAAATAAGCTTTTTAGGCTGTTTATACCAAACTATCCTCTGATACCGAGCCATAACATATTTCAAGATTCCTTTTTATATTTTTAGATAAAAGCTTTGGGATGGGATATCCCCGATTGAGAAAAATAATTTTGTATGCATATTTTTTTGTCTATTCTAATACTAAAGAGGAAAATTTTTTTTTATGTTTGTTTGTTTGTATCGAATAGACTCCGAAACTACATAACCGATTTAGATGAAAATTGGTAAGAAGATAGTTTAAGAACCTGGGAACGACATAGGATAGTTTTTATCCCGGAAATCATCCCTAAAGGAGGTGAAAGTTTGTATGGGGGAAGCAAGGGACAAACCCGAGTAAAGCGAGGGCGCTAGTTATAAGAATATAACTGTAATGGATATTGATAACATATTTAATATGGCCCGTTGAAAGTGTCTTCGACCTCATTTATTTAGTTATTTCCCCTTTTACGAAGATTTTTTCGTACAATTTTTGCTAATAACTAAATTTAATTAGTTATAGAAATGGGTTAATTGAACAAGTACCTTGAATTCCATTAGAAATCAATTTCAAATTCTTTCATTGTGACGGTAGAAATATTTTGTTTTGATTGACAAAATTTTCATTTTACCAATCTCATAGAGACTATCCAATATTATTACTCGTATATCATACACACGTGTATAATTTTCGTCTCAGAAGTCCCTTGTCCACATTAAATCCAATTAGACGACTGTGTGACACGACCAAACACTATAAAAACTAATTCTACAAATTAAAGAAAATGTCGCAATTTCGTCCGTACGTTTGAGCGTGACCAAGTCGATTTAAATCATGTTTAGAATGCGTCGCGTCGTAGCGCAATAAAACTGCATTTTATGTACTCTTGCTGAAACTTTGTTTTTCTTTCTTAAGATTTATTAGTATATTTGTCTGGCTCTATTCTTTGGTATTAGAATCCCTTATACTGTACGAAAATACATTTTTATGGAATGAAAATATATTTAAAAAAATATTTAATGAACATAGGCAATTAAAAAAAAAACAATCCATATTCACCGTATATTTAAGCGTACTCACAATATTTTCTTTTCCAAGAAAGTAATATTGTTACTTTTGTAATGTTTCAATAAAAATAATAAATATATCGTTATGGAATACAAAAACGTGTCTGAAGAGAAAAGCTAAACATTTAAATTCAAGTGACATCACACATTCTGTACGGTTCGTTTAGCAGAATGAATTATGAATATATTCTTCTTGGATATAATATCTATCTACACATATAATAAAATTGTAACTAAGCCGAATCTGTACATTAAATATTTTTTTGAAAATCTTATTGAAATATTATCGATACAGAGGACGAATCTATAGTTTTTAGATTTTTTGTCTGTCTGTCTGTTACCGCATGACAGAAAAACCACTTGAGGGATATTGATGAAATTTGGTATGGTGACAGCTGATTATCCGGGTCAACATATAGGATACTTTTTACCGCGTGGAAATGTCATATTTCTGAGAAAAAATACAAAAACTGCAATATAAGAGTATACTAATATGTAAAACCTAATAATTTGGTTTTTGGTCATCTGAACGCGGGCGGTGCCGCGTGCAATGGTAGTATGAAATATGAGTCTTGATTTTACTTAGTAAGAAAGTATTAAAATATCTATATTTTATATTAAATAAATAAAAATCGGTGGCAATACGACAAAAAACTTATTGGCTAAGATTTGGTTAGTTGGGTTTCAAAGTTTCTACTTTTTCAATTCTTATTTTTTTTTGTTTTTTTTTTCCTTTACATCTTAATAGGTGAAGCCTAATTAATGATTAGCTATAAGTATTGACACTACTAAATATTTTAAGAGGTGTATGAATTACATATCTCTTGGATGAGACACTAAAAGTTGTACTGATCGTTTATATATCATTCCAATCTGGCTAAGACAACGGGCTTTCCCGCTACTGAGTGTAAAGATGGAATAAAAATTATACTTATTACGAATTAATACTATAAAATATGTACATATGTACTCGTTTCAGACACAGAATGTCTAGTTTTAATAAAAATTAAACTAGAAAGCATTGAAATAAATATAATTTTCGCCGCGCGGACCGCATAGGAACGGAATTTACATATTAAACAAGCGTAACTAGGAATGTCAAAAACGTTTTCGACCAAACAAGTCTTATGAATATTTATAGGAATAATCTCTATGGTTCTTTTTCTAGGAACGTATTATAAGCTATTGTTTTGGATATTGTAGATGATGGGAAATATTCTTTTGTTTTGGGTTTCTGACTTTACAGAATATATATGTACTAGCGACTCACCCTCGCTCCCCTCGGGTTCGTCCCTAGTTACGTTTTATCATTTAGTATAGATTTCTCAGAAATAAGATATCTTCCAGCAGTAAAAAGTATCCTATATGTTGACCCGGATAACCAACTATCATCATACTAAATTTCATCAAAATCTATCCAGTGGTTTTTCCGTGATGCGCTAACAGACAGACAGACAAACATTCTAAAAGCTATAGATTCGGCCTCTGTGTCGAAAATAAAGTCTATTTCAATAAGATTTTCCAAAAAATATCTAATGTACAGATTCGGCTTGGTTACAATTTTATTATATGTATAGATTTACCTATAGGTACAGCATGGCGATGTAGGTCTGAATATTATCTCAATCGATAATCTTACGATTACTACACAATATTTTTAATAAAGTTTAATTTAATTTGTTTGTCAAATAAAGTAATTATGATTTTTTTTAATTCCAAGAAAACTTTGAAGTACTCATTTGGTGCTGTCAACCGTTGCACATAAACTTTATCGAACGACGAAAATAAATTATAACTTTACTCCTTCCTCCACTTAACTGCTTAATCTCTAACGTCGTATTTCCAACAATCTCAAACATAAAGATAAAAATAAACAAGCCATGAGAATATTAACAGCACTATGTAAATATCGATCCATAGTCCTGTAGGATATCGCGGGCGGTTCGGTTAGTTCGCTTCCGCGCCGCAGCTAGCGCATACGTCGCGTTCCATGTTTAAAATACTCCTGAAGTTGGATCTGTTTTTTTTTATCGTGAAAAGACCAAGTTTTTTTGTGCATTTATAATCTGTGACGTTATAGTGATGTTTTTATGTAAAATATTTTTATGGTTCTAATTTACTTAAGAATTAGGTATTAGGAATTTAAATATATGCATAATACATACATAAAATAATTTAAATTAATTTTTTTTATGTATATTTAATTACGAAAGGAGAGAATAATACAAACAATTTCTTATAATAAGTAGATTTTCCATGTATTGCGTAGGTTTCGTTAATAATTAAGTGAAAAAGCAAACACTTAATAGTAGCACAAAACGTGTTAATCGTTACATTTAGCACCTGCATTATTGTCGATGGTATTCGATACGGAAGCCCTATGCTGATTGCATCGTTCACAATACAATTAGCGGATAATTTGGACAGTAAATTCTGTAATTCGATATTGAAAAACGTTTCGTTGATGGTTATAAATTGTATGTAAGTGTAAAAGAAGTAAAATTTATAAATATGCATTGCTTATTTTAGTTATTTTTCAATGGCTAACATTTTATTTTTTAATGCTAAATATTTTGTAATAGGAGATTGTTGTAGGTATATAGCGCAATAAAACAAAATTCACATTTCATATATTCAGTTATTGTTTTAGCGAATGGGATTATACGAATAAATATATACATATTTCATTACGTATAAAAAAAAGCTTTTCATCCTAAGTTCATATTTAGCACTAATTTATGTATTTAGGTAAATGCCACTTACTTCCTTCTAATTTTCTTAACTAAAACTTTATAACTTTAAATTTATATAACAAAGGTATATTTTTTGTGCATACAGATAACATAAAATTTATGATAAAATTTTCCGCTTCGCCAAAAACTTCGCGATACGAGTGTTAACACGAATTTTCACTACATCTGATTTATTACCTGTGCTGTGGGAATATGGCGCGGTAAATCCGACTTGGGTTAAGTTAATTAGAACTTGAGATGAGAGGAAAAGGTGAAGTTCAACTAAAGGGAATGCTGTTGGGAAATTAGATGTTGGACTTTTAAAATAAAATCCTAATGAATTAGTAAACCTGCTCGTGTTTGCGACTCTGATAGAAGAAAAAAAAGGATTCTGTTACTTTACAGCACTTTCATATAAACGGGAAGGTGAACATTTTTGCGCTAATTATCTAGCAAGAATAACCTACACACACACGTCTTGCACATTTTTTTGCTTGAGCTATTTTGATAAACAAAATACTAACTTTTATATTGTTGAACTTATAACATCTACTTTTGTGATAGATTTTTGAATCTTATTACCATAAAACTTACGAATGTTTTTATTTAGATTATTGCCCTTACAGCTAAGCAGTGAATGATAATTTCATCTAACCATTATTTATTAACATTCGATTAAACAAGCAAACTGACAAAAATCTTATAGCAACTCGAATAAAGAACACGTGTCGATAGACACTATACGTGTAGATAAATAATAAAACAAAATGTTTTAGGTGTTTTAGGTAATCTAATAAAAACATATACATAATAAAAAAAGTAGTGGCATACACCGTATGGATAAATCTCATACTTTTTAAAAGCAAGCAGCTTTTTGTGTAACAAGGCTGGTTAAACTTTTCTCATTATGGTCGGTCGTAACGCTCTACCCCAGTAAACCTTCACGATTGATTGAAATAAAATTACACTTTTTAAGTAAAAAAGTCTTGTTTATAATTTATGGGACGAAATTATTGATAAATTAAATATAACTTATTTGATTTAGTTTTATCAATTTTATATGTATAACGTAATCTACACTAATGTTTGTACATATATGTGTTATGTATATGTAAATGTTAAAGTAAATGTTTATTTGTATGATTAATATACGCTATAAAGGCAATAGGCATTAGATTATATGGACAAATCGTATTATTTATAGGTATATACATATAATAACTTGGGTATAAAATAATTTAATCAGTGAAAAAATAAAAATAAAAATTCAGCCTGGTGGTGGTCGAACAGGTAGCTCATATGAAATAAATATTTATTTAATTTATATGTACATGCCTAAGTGCGTCACACACCTACGCCATCTCTTTCCACTTGACCAAGCTTACATTAAGATGTCCTTACAAAACTAATTTGAATAGCTGCATAAAAAGATAACGTCTTATAAACTAAGCATGCTCTACGTAATGAACAATGGGTGCGTGACGGACATACAAACGCACATCCAAATAAAGTGTCGACCTAAAAAAGCCGGATGCAACATCCGAGTCATGCCTAATTGCGAGTCGTGTTAAACTTTGATCTATTCTTAACGCCAAATGGAGCATGCTAAAGTTTCTGATTGATTGCTGATGAAACAACCAAGTGACAGATTCAAAAAATGTATACACGTCAATATAGCGTAGGTATGTGGCGTAAAAACAATTTAAAACTTACATAGAATGTTAACTATATCGGTACAAGTTATTCTGTGTGGTAAACTTCTAATAATAATGGATAATCTTCTATAAACATACATACTAGCATGTACGGCTGCATACCCGGAGGTCCTGGGTTCGATTCCCGGGTCGGGCCAAGTTTAGTTATTGAGTCTTTCTGTATATTAAGCCTCAGTAACAGCCCGAAGTTGGGTAGTTGGCGATGTTTCACACCCTTGCCTCGGAGAGCACGTACAGCCGTCGGTCCTGCGTCTTAACCCACCCAGTCGTCCCACCGGAGTATGAGAGTGACAGGAATAGAGAGTGCACTTGTGTCTGCGCGTACACTTGTGCACTATAATATCTCCTGCGCAGTTTGCTAATCTCAATGAGATGGGCCGCCGTAGCCGGAATCGGCTAGGAGAACACATCATCATCATACATAAATAAATTTGCTGATGCTGGCTGGTTTATAAAGCGGATGTTTGCGGATTTATTTTGATTTGTGGTTCCCCGCGTTTCGAATGCTTTATAGCAATCATGGTCACAGGAGAAACTAAGATTTCGACGTCTCAAAGGTGTAAAGTATATACCCACAAAATTACAAAATTATTTCATAAAATACAAAAATTGAAATCATTTTTTTATTTCCTACTCTGTCTTCATAGAGGGATGCGCGCTCTACCTTACTAATTTTTTGTATGTAAAAATGTTTTGTGGATTTTTTCGCCTTTAACGCGGAAACAACGAATCGATGTAATTTTTACAGAAATAAATTTGACCCAGAGCGTGCTTTATGTGTGTCTACTAAATGTGAAAGCATTGGATATAAAATATGCAAATAGTGACCAAGAAGTGCCCTAGAAGGTACAAGTTACGTGTTTAACTATCTAAATTCCTAAAGTAATTTGTATAAGTTTTTTGGAGTGTAATTGCGATTCGTGTTAAACTTTGATCTATTTTTGACGCCAAATGGAGCGTGCCACTGTTACTCAGATTGATCGCTGAGGAAAGAACAAACAATGTGTGACTTGTTTGTAGAGTTAAGTATCTTTGTTGGCTTTTACAGTTATAACTACTAATTAAAAGTTTTATTATTTCAAAATAAAAACTAAACTTTGAAATTGGTTTTAAATAAAAATGTCTCAGTTTATAATTTCAAAAATATGATCTGTACATATAATAAAATTCTAACCGAGTCAAATCTGTACATTAAATAATGTTTTGGAAATTTTTATTGAAGTACTCATTATTATACATACAGAGGACGAACCTAAAGTTTTTAGAAATTTTGTTTGTCTATCTGTGATCGCGTCACGAGAAAACTACTGGACATATTTTGATCAAATTTGGTATGATGATAGCTGGTTGTCCGGGTCAACATATAGGATACTTTTAACTACGGGAAAATATGTCATCTCTGAGAAATCTATACTAAACGTAACTGGGGACGAACCCGAGCGGAGCGAGAGTGAGTCGCTTGTAAACTATTAATATTATAAAATCTACATTTTATGAATGTGTCGTTTCTTCGCGCTGTAATGCCTCATGGGTTTAAATAAGTCTTCGGAATGCAGATAGCTTATACATACATATCTTTAGTTAACTCATCTAATTTTGCACACGTAAAAGGAAGCTAGTTATAATTTTAAAATAATAAGTACACGTAAACTACTATGTACTTAAGGAAACATAAATGTTACCGTGAACATCATGGTAGAAGTTTTAACAAAAATATTAAGCGACCTAACACTTGATTTTTTAAACAAACACCGACTCACCCTCGCTTTGCTCAGTTTTGTCCCTAGATTGCTTCTTTATATAAACTTTCATCCCCATTTTCATTCCCTTAAGCCTTTTAGGGGTAGTTTCCGAGAAAAAAACCACATCTAAATCGGTTTAGTAGTTTCAGAGTTTATTCGGTACAAACAAACAAAAAAATCTTTAGTAAGCAAGATATAAAGAAATATAAATAATAAAACCTGGAAATTAATTTAACGGCATGGATAAACATAGTAGTATCTGACAATTAACTTTCCAACAAACAAGTAACCACATTAGTTAAAATTATACTTCAAAACACCACATTAACACAGAAATACATACAAATAAGTTCGGTGTCCGTTTTCTAAAGGGGATTTTCTTAAATACCTACTAGATACTAATTATAAATGCAATTTAACTTGCATGATTATTTGCGGTTATCTTTGATCTATTTTTACCATCTGTCGCCTGGAGTGTCTCACAGATGCACACTGTCGAAAGGAGTATAAACATTGTAATCTGTTTATGAAAGGTACAATTTGAGTGGTTTTCTAAAGAAAAGGGTTTAACTGTCTTCTTTATTTACTGACAATAAGTTAATCTTGTCTTGCGTCTAAAATGCTGTTTTAGAAACTTGGAGATCAGCTTGATTACATTACTATTAAAAAAAAAAACGAAACATATCTCAAATCAAATTGTTCAATTTTTTTTTATTTTTACGCTACAAAAGTGTTTAGATTTTTTATTATAACTAATAAATAGTCTAATTGAAAAACTAACTAAGTCTTAGTACAATCGGTAGAGAAAATCCCAAGAAGGTAATGCAAGGAAAAGGTGTACGAATGTAGAGTGAAGCTTCAGTCAGCTTTTTTATTGCTTAATACAAGAAATACCAAAAAAAATTATGAGTTATGACTAATAGAAAGAATAATATCTGTAAATATAATTAAATTCTAACTCGAGTCGAATCTGTACATTAAATATTTTTTGGAAGATCTTATTGAAATAAGGGAATCTATAGTTTTTATATTTTTTGTCTGTTTTTCTATCTGTGATCGCATCACGATTAAACCACTGGACAGATTTCGATGAAATTTGGTATGATTATATCTGATTATCTAGGTCAACATATAGGATACTTTTTATTGCGGGAAAATAACTCATCTCTGAGAAATCTATACTAAATGTTAAAAGATAACTAGGGACGAACCCGAGCGGAGCGAAGGTTAGTCGCTAGTAGTTTGTAAATTCTTTTTTAAAACCATCAAATAGTAGCTACTAATGCTCGAACGGTCAATTGTGTCTGTGGATCTACTTGACCGAATTTAGTATGTCGATGTCACGTATTCTAGGGTCAGTTAGGTTGTGTTTAGAACGTTATTTGTTGCGAAACTTATGTAACAGTAGCACTCTATTCGAACATCACAGGCGGGCATGAAATTGCTTTGCACTTGTTCTTTTTGCTCTCCTTTCAAGTTTCAAACTGTTCTTAGAATTACTGCCAATAGAAACCATTTTATATATTAGCTAACTTTTACAGCCAATTTCAGCCATTATTTCTTTTTATATAGATATGTGGTAAATTAAAAAAAAACTTATATACTTGTTACAAAACCTAGTTTGTCATAATGCTTACTCATAGTTCATATTTTCTGGTTTTCTACTGCCTCGGTGGTGTAGTGGCTTGCATGGTTCTGTTCTGGTCCTGGGTTCGAGTCCCGGGTCGGGCCAAGTTTAGTTATTGAGTCTTTCTGTATAGTAAGTCTCAGTAACAGCCCGGAGTTGGGAAGTTGGCGGTGTTTCACCCCCGTGCCTCGGAGAGCACGTAAAGCCGTCGGTCCTGCGCCTTAACTCTCACTGGTCGTGTCGAGCAGTCGTCCCACCGGAGCATGAGAGTGACAGGAATAGAGAGTGCACTTGTGTCTGCGCGTACACTTGTGCACTATAATATCTCCTGCGCAGTTGGCTAGCCTCAATGAGATTGGCCGCCGTGGCCGGAATCGGCCAGGAGAACATCAATCATCATCAATCATTTTCTGGTTTTCATATTTCATAAATTCGAAGAACTTTTCTACGAAAAACCATGTTTCATTATTCGGGAAATTCATATACGAATCGTAAATTCGTGAGCTTACTTTCTGTTGATTTGGCTTCTATTCTAATTTAAATTTCGATATTGAACTCAAAAGAGAAACGTTAAACAATTCATAATAAATACTTTAGTACTCGATACACCACACGAGACAAGTGACACAATTTAAATATCGCTATTAAAAGTACCTCCGTTTGTTGTGTTTTAATCTGGTCTGTATATTAGCTATATATAGGTATATTAGCAATAAATTATTATAGTTTATAAATGTTTAAAGCACTTAGTGTTTATATATGAAATTACCCAAAATTTTCTTGGCTCGTACAAAATTCTCAATCAAATAAACCCAAACCGAAAAATTGTACTAGAAGTAACACTTTTACATATAGGTTAAAGTATTATTATGGAGCTATGAAATTATTGTGATGTATTTAAAAAATAAACAGTAAAGCAAAACGACATGCGCGACATCCGGTTAGACTTAACGATGCGTTCATTTGCAATAAATTTTGTTAAGCCTGTGTTGAAACTTTTGAATAATAAAATATATATAATGTAATGAATAGATTGTTAATTTTAATTATTAACATCATGTAAATGATGAATGAAACGAAGTGATTATAGATTAGTTTACCAACGTAAATATGATAAACATGTAAGCTTTGTAACTCCCTTACGCTTTATTACTTTTAACTGCTGCCGACTACAAAATAAATAAGGAAGCTTCTAACTGAACAATTCATTGCTGCCAACGGTTTAATTAGACAGAACTTGGTAATGAACGAACTTATGCTTCCTACACACTATTTTACTCTTGACCGCATATTAAAATTAATTAATGAAAGTTAATGGCTTTCTCGATATTAAATTTTACTGCACTAATGTATGTGAATATGCATAAGGCTTAATGACGGTAATAATAATTTATTTTTTCTTCGTCTTCGCTGAAAATATACACAGTATGTAAGTGACATACCATACATCTATTGTTGTTTTTTAAACTCTATAGTATACTCGCACCATACATTTAATCAACAGTTAAGTAATAAACAATTCAAGTATTAATTTCAGGCCACCCTAATAAAATTTAATTTGATTCATGCGTATTTTATTGTCCACTTGGAAAGTTTCCTCCTCAACATGTCTATCATTTATTTTTCCACGTTCCCCGTCTAAGTGTTACCCGATATAGAAAGTTCTGGATATTCGTGGCGTCCCCTCGTGTCGTGAGTCAGGCAAATTACGGCGTTTGTGATTAATGCGATCTATTCCTGGGTATTCCTTCAATGCTGTTTTCATTGTTCTTCATCTTATTATGTTTTTTTTCATGAATTGCTTATCCGCTATCTACTAATTGTCTAGTGATGTTTTAACATAATAATGGCTCCAAGAATCTCTACGTTTTAATACATTTCTTATTACATAGGTACTTTTAATACCGTTAAAAGTGTAAATAAAGACTAATAATTGAACAATAAGTGTGAAATGGATTATGAACTATAAGACTGAAATGTGTCGATGATTCAGCAACTTCCAGCTCTTGTACGTGAAGCTGTCATAATGAACTTTATATATATGTACGCGGACGTGTGTAAGTATATTTAAACTAAAAATGTATCTGTATTTTATAAATATTATTGTAGAGAAAAGTCTATTTAGGACTTATTTCTTTTTGGAATACTTTTTGTATCGTATCATGTAGGGTACATTACAATATATTTTGATTTTAATATACATATTTTGAATATAACTGCTATTCTTTGCGAAATGTTGCAGGAAGGAGGTCCTAACGTTTTTATAAGTTCATTTTTTTATCTATTAACTTATTAAACTTTTCATTTAATTAGTTTACATATTATAAGATGTTGTCATTGTCTACGTCGATAAATTATGTAGTTATATTGCGGTTAGCTTCAGAATGCAATCAAATCCCACATTACCCTAATACACATGTATCTTGTCTTACCTAAGTTATATGTCAAGTGGAATAATTTTACATTTCTGCGGTTTCATTGATCTAATATTATATTGACATGCGTAATGATATCCTTCACGAGTAAATATAAGTATATTCTATTCTATTAAATATAATATTAAAATGATAGCGTCATAATATAAGCATAGATTCTAATATATGCTATTAATCTTGACCGCCTTTTAATTTGTCATATTGTTCATATATACCTAACGCAGACCTGTGAATATAAACAAAGCAAGTCAAAAGTGTTATTTTGTTTTTGTTTCAGGTCCGCGCCATGGAGCAGCGGCTGTGCGAGTGGCCGGCTGGCGCTGAGGGCGCGCCGAAAGCCATCTCAAGACTTGAAGGCCAAATTGAAGAACAGGTACGCAAAGAACGTTAACATGGAAATTATGATAATAAAAGAATATATCGATATATGTATGTATGTTTTTTACAAGAGAGTAAAAACAGCCCCAATGTCTTGTTTAAGTTAATTCATACAAAGTAAATCTCAAACCATACAAATTACCACTTTTATTCTTTACGTAAAAGCTTTCAAAGATAGAATATATATTATAGAGTTGTGTAACGTTTATCCTATTGTACTTTTAGTGTTCTTTAGGGAATCGTTTCGTTAACAAGATTCGGAAGGCCATTAATGATAGAGATACTAATTTTAAAAATCTTTTAACAAGAATTTTGTGTTATTCGAAAAGTTATCACGTAGTAGTCACACTATAGTTTTTTTAATATTAAAATTTTTGAAATAAAACTAAATTATGAAAATTGAAATTTGTGCTTAGTACATATTTTATACATAAATTGAATGCATCTTTAAAACTGTGAGGTCACAGGTAACAGGTTTTTTATGGCGGCATGAACTTGTACGTCATTGCGTAACGTCATTATGACGTTCGATGCTTCGATGCGATGTTTTTGTTTATAATTTATATTTTATATAGATTTTTTTAATTTTTTGAATGAAAGCCCTACATTTTTAAAATAAATATTATCATACAATACAGCAAACGATGATCTATAGCAATGGAAAGTGTTAAATTAATTGAAGGATAATATTTGGTAGAAACATCGTTTAATAACAAACAAAATGCAGGTATAATCAAAAACATTTTTTTTATTTCCTGCTTAATAAAAAGCTCAAAATCTAACGAAGTACTTGAATCTACCCTTATAAATTAAATATTAAATAAAAGAAATTACTGCTCTTTCACTTCCGCATATATAACTTATATTTCAATACAATAGACGCGATAATAAAACAGTAAAAGATACATTAACGCTGATTTATTTCAGAAGCAGCTGCGACTCCAAGACGCGAAACAAGTGGAAGCAAAGGCCGCCCGGATAAAGGAGTGGGTGACGAATAAACTGCGCGAACTTGAACAGCAAAACCAATTGTTAAGAGAACAGAACGATCGCTGTAACCAGCAGCTTGAATTATTAAGAAATCATATAGCAGCTCAAGGAAGCAGAAATTGTGCTGTAAGTATCAATTGAGTATATTTGTTATATTCTTATAGAGAATCTCATATCACTTGATACATACTTGACATATATTTGAGAGACTAATTAATGGTTTCCAAAACATTTTAATTACCTAATTTAAAATTCCTTCCAATGATATTGTATGAGTATTACATAAATTGTAATGAAAACCAAGTTACTAAATATGTAGTTGTATCTAGAACCATAACCTTTATTAGCAGTTCCTACCCTCTCGGGGGAGTTTGTCCCTTGAAGTGAGGTCTGAGGACGCTCGAGCCTCATCAAGCCTATTGGCAAACAATCGCCGACGCTCTGAGAGCTTAGAAGGCCCCCAGGTAGATTTTAGTTGAGTCAATGTTGTTAGCGCTATTTATATTTCAGTACTTTATTCAGTTTTAAATAAATGTTACTTTATTTCACACTTAGATTTTCTGTTATAATTCAATGTATTCTATGGACTGAATATATGGCTAATTGTGGCTTAGTGTTTAGGTAGGTTTTAGACATAGATTTTTTCAAATAATACTAATAACTTTGGCATGAAATCAAATTAAATAATGAAAATTTTTAATTTAAAACAATAAAATAATAATTTCATATTAATAATAAGAAACTTAACAATTTAGATATCCTTTTGTATTATTTCCAAACACGGACTTCTTAAAGTTGTATTAAATGCATGAAAACAAATTTTTAAATTTTCAAACATTATTAATAACTTTACTAATCTTTTCGCACAACTTTTAGAATGCTATTATTATTGCAGTTTATTTTTAATCACAGCATTGCACTGTATTGTTATTAAGGAATTTAGTTTCAGCCTTCAATGTGTAGTGTAATAATAAACTTGCTAAAAAAAACTTGATACCTAATCTATAATTTCTAATAAGCTTAACACATTTTCAATAAATTCTAATCAATTTACCATATATTAAAAATGCCAGTAATAAAATAATACTTTACATTAGATCAATATACTTTCATATTTAAAATTGATAAATAATAAGTATATTTATTAAACTAAATTAAAAAATAAATGTAATAACAAATTTAACTAGACCCCTGAATCCTTATAATATAGTTTTATATACAATTTTAACATTAAAAATCTAATACACAGGAGGTAACACTGAAAAAATACAAGGACTTAACAAGGATAAAGGTACTACAAAAAATTTACAATTTATAATAGATGGAGCTAGAATATAAACGAATATTTTAATACCTAAATAAATGAATATTAATACATTCTTTGTTTGTCTTTACAGCTCCCTATAGTTTCATCGGAACCTCATTATAGTACTCCAGTAAGACATAGAAGAAATCTTTCAATAGGTACTACTAATCTAACGCAGTCAAGTGCAAATAGTCAATTGAATACTATGAACCGAACAATGGATGAAAGGACAACGGCTACTCTACTTGCAGATGATTTGGCAGTATGTTTTTGATTTTATTAGCATTATACTATAGATTACTTGATGTATTTTTTATCAACACTAACATAATATAAGTAATTTTTTCTCTTTTTGAGACTGACAAAAATATTTAAATTTTAACTTTAATGAAATTTTGCATAAATATCTCCAAAATATGCTCGTTACTAACAACTCTACCATCATAAATTCTTGTGTTAGCTGATATATCATTTAGGCATAAATTGCTGAAATTTTCACTATTTGGTATATTGGCAATAGATAAATTTAACCCCTTCAAGTATTTATACTTAAGTATACTCAATAAAATATACTTTATTATTTTGTTACCCCTTTTAAGGGGTAACAAAATAATAAAGTATATTTTATTGAGTTCAAATTAAATAAAGGAATAAGGAAAAAAGAAATCTTTAGAATTTACATGTTAGTTTTCTTATAAAAAAATAATATGGAAATTGTTTTCTTTTAAATTAGTTTCAGTTTAAATTTATATCAATCTATTCAAACAAAATGTTTTCAATAAAAAAAAGTTTAAGATGTCTCTCCCGTGGCGATGATTGCTGTAAAGCATCGAAAAGTCGGGAAACAAAAATGAAAATAAATCCGCGAAATAATCCGAAAATATCGTTTTAATTAAAATGTCAAATATTCGCGTAAATCTGAGAAAGTATAAAGCTACATCATTCTTAAATGTCTGATTTCTATCCTTTCGTATAAAATAGAGACTCTTGCAAGACAATTAGTATATTACCAAGCAATTGGAAGCATTGGTTTAATATATGAACAATACAGTTTTAATCATTTTTTCCTTTTATACATTTTTAGACTGCAGTGGAAAATTTAGTGGTGCTACCAACAACACCGAATACCTCGACCGATGGCGACACGACACACGATTATGCCGAAATATACACACCGAGTAGAGGTTATTATTTTATTTAATCCTTATATTTTACAATTTATTATTGTTTAACCATGTATGTACTAAAATTATTAAAAATTAAATATAATTTTTTCTGGGACTTAGGTTTGTAGGAATTGTGTTTAGGTAATTATTCTAGTTGAAATAAATATACAACAATGTAAATCGAATCTTAAATGCAATGTTTAAGTTGTTTTCACAAAAAAATAATTAAAAGCGCGCTCAAATATTCCAATGGCTTATTCAATGAGGACATTTTTTGTCGCTGATTGTGTATCTACTACTTTTTTGATCGATGGACGTACTAAACATATGAGCAAACGTTATGCAAGCTGAATGACATTGTAAGATATTCTTATTGGAATATTCTCCATTAGAATTTTATGCGCACTCAACCAAGATGTGTCTCGTTTTCATTGTTAGTATGGTTCCCGGAACAGTCAATTATAAAGGCATGTTTTTCAGATTTTCTACAACAATTGACTAGATTGTATTAGAAACTTGTAGATCTAATTTTATTTTTAATAGTGGTAATTTTGAGATATTTATGAAACCTATGTTCTTTATGAAGCATGGATAGTTTATTATTTATATTATGAATTATCCGGTTGGGACTTAATCTCACATAACACACAAAAAAAATGCTTGAAATGTCATAAGCAAATATTAGTTTGTCTATCCTTATTTCGCATGGTTGGACTGAATTTTGTCAAACTTGTATTTGTTTTACTTCAAGTCTTTCCTATGAAATTAAGACAAAAAAATACGAATCTTTCCTTATGTATTAAATATTAATATTTAGTCTAATCAAATTCAAAATATTTTATTCAGCATTAAATTATTACAATTTTTACTGATCATCATGTGTCTACTACCAACCAGTTCGGAAAGAAGAAGCCTAAAAGCCAATATGTATGTATTCAGCCCTTTTTTTGACGTCCCACTGCTGGGCACGGTCCTCCCTTCAATACGAGAGGGGGTCAGGTCATAGTCCACCACGCTGGCCTAGTGCGGGCTTGCGGACTTCACATGTCTTTCGAAGACTTGCTAGGTTTCCTCACGATGTTTTCCTTCACCGCAAGACCACTTGGGTAATCATGTTGAAAATGATTCGCACATGTAAATATTAGAGCTGCGAGACCCGGGATTGAACCCGCTTCACTCGGTTACCCAAGCGAGCGCGTTAGTTACCACTGAGCTACCACTGCCTCTAAAAGCCAATATAGTCAAAGTAAATATAGTAATGTATTGTTTCTTCTTCCAGAACGAACGCCAGCATGGCAAGGGGTTAATGTTATAGTGCAAGGCAACAGTCGAGGGGGCTCTTCAACAGGAGACAGTTCCACGTCAGAACAACCTCGACCCCCAACACCTCCTCTCCATAGATTTCCTAGTTGGGAGGCCAAAATTTATCAGGTTAGTGGTATGTGCTACAGGCGCGGTCACTAATAATAATACACATATGTCGAGTAAATTAGACTTTATTGCACAATATACAATTTTATTGCACACGTTATATAACAAATGGAAGTCTTCTATCAAATTGGTTGATAATATTTGAGACGTCTGGAGCTATCTCTAGATGAATATTTAGTAGAGCTAAACCAGGCTCTCTTCTAATATGTTACATGCCTTAGCGTAGAAAATGATCTCTCTGATGTCGCATCGCTTATAGAAAGAGTTTATATATAGTAGTATAAGAACTATAAAATGCATCGCGGCTAGGAGCAAAAAATTACGGACAAGTGCGAGTCGGACTCGCCCACCGAGATTTCCGAGAGAGAGATCAAATATTTTTTATAATCCGGGTAGGCTCAACAGAAAAAAGATTGGGAAACCTTGCTCTAGATGTTGCCATCTAAGAGATTCAACAGAGCACAGTAAAATTGGTCGCCGTGACCACAATCAGGCAAGATGTTTTATAAGAACAATGATTGGCCATATTAAAATTACCAATGCCTTTTCAGGTTGCTGATGATGGTCTTCAACAGTCGGTGGAAGAGGAGCTGAGCCCGCCGCCATGTTTGCGCGCGATGCACGAGTCCACCAGCTATCAGGATATATCTGTTCCAGTCTATGCTACTGTTAAAGGGGTGAGATAATCTATACTAATATTATAAAGAGGTAAAGTTTGTGATTTTGTAACGTTGTAGGGGGTAATCTCTGGATCTACTGAACCGATTTAGATGAAATCTGGTAACAAAATATTTTGAGACACTGGGAAGGACATAGGATGCTTTTTATCCCGGAAATCGTCCCTTAAAGGGGGGGGGGGGGGAAATTGGGGTTGAAAGTTTGTATGGGGAATCAAGCTAATTCAATATATTTTTGTTTCAGCGAGCCAGTCAAATCCGATCAATGCCATTCACCGGTGACTCCTCGGACGACTCGTCTGAAGGCGAGGAGTCTATGGGAGTGACCGTTCACAACACACTACACCATAACCCCATATATGGTGAGGAATGAGGGTCTTACTTTATTTTTGTTTTAATATTCAGTGTCCTGTCAGTAATCTTTTAATATTTAGTTTTTCTATTATTATGATTGAAATAGAATAAATAGACATTATAATTTTAATTAATATATATACTAATTAAAATATATAAACTATATTAAACTCAATTTTTTTAAACAACTTACTAAGTTACAGTTATTTTCAAAACTATGCTGAATTCATGCATCAAATATACTTATAACTTAGCATAATAGCTTGTGCGGTTATGCTTAATAATAATTATAATATAAATAAATTTGCAATTTAAATTTCAGGTCAGCCATCCCAAATGCCAATAAACAATATCAACATGACAAGTGTACTGCCGGTCTCCATACAACAAACTGCTGGACCACATGGGCTAGTGTTGAACAACACTAATGGGCAATGCAGTTCGTCTGATACTAGTCTTAGTGCGAGTAGTCCTTCGAAGAGTGTTAAGACAAGCTCCAGTTTAAGTCCAGCCAAGCGTTCCAGCAGTGGGTCACCGAGTAAACAGAGCAAAACCAGAGGTAAGTGTATTTTTTTTGTTTTAAATATATTGGGACATTAACACACATCACTATCTATAAATGATGACTGGAGTAGAAACATTCGTGCTCATACACAAATGAATGCCCCCTAGCGGGACTTGAACCCACGACCGCTGGCACAGCAAGTAGGATCACTACAAACAGTGAGCCAAACGTCGTCACATTCAACTTTTAAAAACTTCAAAAATCATCCTTCTCTTGTATTCTCTTTGAATCTATCTGTCTGTCTGTTTGCTCCGGATAATCTCTGAAACGGCTGGACTGATTTTGACGGGACTTTCACTGGAAGATAGCTGATGTTATAGGGAGTAACATAGGCTACTTTTATTTTAGAATAAGAACAACGGTTCCGCCCAAAAAAATTAAAACATACCTACGGACTTATCCGAGCGTAGCGAGGGTGAGCCGCTAGTTGTTATATAAACAAAATGACATCCTCCTGATATGTCGTTCGAGTCGGACATGTTTCAAGTAGAATAATTAACAATTACCTAAACACAATCGGTGACAGTTTTAAGAGAACGTTTGCATGGGATTGTGTATCTAGTACTTTTTTGATCGATGGTGTTATATAAGCAAGACGATATCCTTAGACACTTCGTTCGAGTCGGGCATGTCGGACGACTACGCGATCCCGCCGGACGCGGTGTGCGAGGCGCGCGACTCGCCGCGCCGCCACGACGCGCTCGAGAAGAGCGGCCACCTCGCCAAGCTTGGCGGCAAGCTCAAGACATGGCGGAAGAGATGGTGGGCTATTACTTGTCTTACTTTCTTTTTCTCATCATTATCATTATTTGTATCTTTTCGGATTCCTAGGGCTGAAAGGAGTTGAGTTAAGAGTGGAGAGCAGTTAGACCTAGTTTATTTTTTACCGGTTTTAAAATAAAATTAATCACAATCATAATTATTATTATCAATCCGTTTTCGTCTAATGTCTGCTAGTTTCGAAATCATCCACTTAGAAAAGGAGAACGTGCTTAGTTCGTTTGTGGTTCTTATTTATGCAATATGGTTGTTTATAGTTTGCGATTTGGTCGTCAAACCCTCCACAGGTATATACTTATATTTAAAAGGAAAAATTGTCACTATAAGTACCAATGTGAATGTAAAAAAATATGATTTATATTAATGCACCAGTAGCTTACCTCATCTGATTCAACCATACACATTAATTATTAGGTTCGTCCTCAAAAACGGCACTCTGTCCTACTGGAAGTCCCAATCTGAAGTGAACCGGAAGCCCCAAGGGCAGATAGGGCTGGGCGAGGCGTGCAAGATATCCCGCAACGAGGGCGCCGCTACCTTCGAGATATTCACCGGAAGTCGAACTTACTACCTGACAGCTGACAGTATTGCTACCATGGAGGATTGGATACGGGTTTTGCAGGTATGGGATTGTCTTTGTTATGTTGGTTAAACAGTTTTTTTTTTAATTTGTACTTCTTTGGGCACATTTGGAAAAAATTATGAGAGTAAAATTTTTACGATGCGCGCGATATGTTAAAGTTAGCTGATAACTGTGAACTGTTTCTCCGGTTCCCGTATATTCAAAGTAGTTTCTCAAATATTCATAAATCTATAACACGTGTTTTATATCAGTGGAGATAAAAAAAAATTATTTTTATTAATTTATTATTCCTTTTATAAACAGAGAGTTGTGGCATATGGGATGAAATCTTTAAGTAATTTTGTTCTGTTACGCCAAAGATTTGTCTCACGAGCGTACATAAGTACACGCACACTTTTTTAAATTTATTGTTTGTCTTTTAAGATATTATAGAGAGTTTAAGTAATCTTAACATAATAAGGATAAATCTTTAATCTTTCTCAAAGTCAAATTAAAATAAAATATTGCTGGAGAAATTTGCTCAGAGTACAAATTTTTTTTTTGCCTTACTTAATATTGTCTTTCATTGTATTGTCATTTTAGTCATAGCGATAAATCACAGTTTTCACGTATTTTTGTGCTTAATATGTACCATATATTTATTACAGAACGTGCAAAGGCGTAACGCAACAAAACTCCTTCTAAGCAAGGAAGATAACAAGCCCACAATACAAGGCTGGCTCACGAAAGTAAAAAACGGTCACGCCAAGAAGAGCTGGTGCGTGCTCTTGGGCAAGATGTTCCTGTACTTCAAGACTCCCGGAGACCAGGTTGGGTTTATACATGATATTTTGGATTTTCTAAATAAAAACTTCAAACGTTTATAATTTTTCGCGTGCATGTTAAAATTTGTAAGAATACTTTTTATTGTTTCGGTGGTTTAGGGAAATTTTGGGATTTGATATTTATAAGAGGTTTAAGTAAATAATTCTAACACTCAAAACCACCTCAACTATACTATCATCTAAGATGCCCGAATGTATACATAGGTCTAGACTCGAGGAGCTAAGACTTAAGACAGTTATTTGCCTGCAGAAATGTGATATATTAAATACAAAAGTTGGCGACTGAAAATTGTAAACAGTACTGTTGCCTGTTGCCAATAACTAATTCAGTACAGTAATTTCACGTTTTCCTGTATTTCGCGTTCAAATTTCTGATCGCTACCAAACTTCACAGGACTAATCTGAAGATTGCATGAAAATTTCATTAAAATCACTCCAGCAGTTTTGGAGTTCATAGGGAACATACATAAACACACATACACAATCACTCAACCCTCCATATCAATATAATTGCGAAAGTAACTCTGTCTGTCTGTTTGTCTGTTACCTTTTCACGTTTAATCGGCAGAACCGATTTAGATGAAATTTGGTATGGAGATAGTCTGAGACTCTGGGAAGGACATAGGATAGTTTTTATCCCGTTAAAAGGGGGTAAAGGGAGGGTAGAAGTTTGTACGGGGAATCAATTATTTCTCAAATAAGAGAAGTAATTTTCTATACCAATGCATGTACATATATAATACTAGCATCTCACACTCGCTTCGCTCGCGTTCGTCGCTAGGTACCTTTTAAATAGATAAAAATAGTTATTAGCCAGCGTTAGCCATATACATTTAATATATTTTTTTGCGTTAATTTTTCTGATGTTTTAATACTTATTATCCTATTCCGGACTAAGAGAAATCCAAAGAATCAAATATCATCAAAATTGGTCCAGCCGTTCTTGAGTTATAAATGGTGTAACTAACACAACTTTCTTTTATATATATATATATATATATATATATATATATATATATATAGATATATATAGATTCTCAATACAAACTGTCATCCCCATTTTCACCCCTTCACCCCCTTAAGGGATAATTTCCGGGATAAAAAGTATCCTATGTACTTCCCCTCCCGTCTCAAACTACCTTCTTACCAAATTTCATCTAAATTTGTTCTGTAGATCCAGAGATTACCTCCTACAACGAGACAAACTCACAAACTTCACGTCTTTATAATATTAGTACAGACTAACCGTTAACTTTGTTAATTCCAACAGAACCCCACAGGGCAGATCAACATGCGGGACGCGCGCGTGGAGGACGTGGAGCACGTGAGCGACTCCGACTCCGAGGAGAAGAACGACGACAGCCGCAACCTCACCGTCGCCATATACCCGCAGCACCAGCTCACTGGGGTTAGTGGCTGGTTATTCCTTTACTTTTAAGTCATTTCTTAATCTTAATTCTTACTAATATTATATATGTGAAAGTTTAGATGGATATTTGTATGTTTGTTACTCAATCACGTCAGAACAGCTGATCTGTCATCTGGGTGAAATGTGGCACACGGATAGATATAGAATAGCACATATTCTTTTTATCCCGGAAAAATGTACGATTCCCGTGGGATAGATTTGGTACTTTAATAATATATCTAACCCTCTCCAGGGCCCGACCTACCTCCTGTTCGAGAGCAAATCGGACAAGGACTCGTGGCTGTACCACCTAACAGTGGTGAGCGGCGGCGGTCTCAGCCAGGGTACGCACTTCGAGCAGCTAGTGCAGAAACTCATGGAAACTGACGGGGATCCCAGTGAGTGTACAATACATACTTATTTTCATTACAGGATCCGATACATATAACTTTGAGACCGATGAAGACCTCAAGTGTTGTGGGCAACAGCAATCTAAAACAGGATCTGTGAAAAAGTTAAAAATGCTTTTATGGCTAAATCGGAGTACTAGTAAAAATGTAATATGTTGTATGTGCGTGTTGTATGTTTGTTATACTTTCATACTGTAACATTGATGAATGCATATCAAAGCATAAACGATACTACTAATAAGAAAAAAAAAACAATTTTAATTTTTTTCGTCTGTCGTTGTTCCGGTTAATCTCCGAAACGGCTAGACCGATTTTGACGGGACTTTCACTGGCAGATAGCTGATAATGAGTAACGTAGGTTACTTTTATTTAAAAAAAACAATCAGGGTTCCGCGCAAAAAAATTAAAACCCATGAAATTATAAACAAAATCCGCCAACCTAGGGACGCACACGAGCGAAACGAGGGTAGTGGCCAGTTGTAAATAAAAATCTTAAAAATAACTACAAAAGTACGTAACATCAATAATTTTCTTTTTCAGATTGCGTGCTATGGAGGCATCCAACCTTACTGTATTCAAAGGAAAACATAACCTCCCCGCTGACTTCCCTCAACTCTGAAGCACTGCAAGCTGAAGCATTAAAACTATTTAAAGTAATCATGAACAATATTATTAAGTTTTACTGCGTATTCCGTAAAATATAATTATTAAATGTTTAGATTTTAATAATGAATAAAAATCGGCATATTTGATGTTTTAAGAACTATAAGAGGATATGGCTTGATGTATATATATATCCCTGTATGTTCTTAACCTGCCTTGTTGGTCAAGTGGCTAACATTTAGCTGCAGATTCGAAAGTCTTGGATTGGAGTATCAGATCAGACTAAATAAAATTATTATGTTTTTCTGTCGAATACTCATCAATAGCCTAGAGTTTTAGGTTGTGTTACATCAGTTTAAAAAAAGATCAACGCACTCACAAAATATATTTACGTAACATTTGACACGATATACTCTCTGAATGTACATATTTCAATGGTTCTTTTTCGTGAAAATAGAGACACGAGTCCATATGCATATTTAAGAAAACTAACATAATTCTTCTAAATATTCCAGTGTGTACAACTGTTCATGTCAGTGGCGGTGGAACACGCTGGCATAGACTACCACGTGGTACTGGCGCAGAACGCCCTCCAGCAGTGCCTGGAGGTGGCTGAGCTGCAGGACGAGCTGGTGTCCGCGCTGTGCAAGCAGAGCGCGCCGCACCACTCCAAGCACGGCGTGCAGGTACCGCGGCGACACGCGCGCGCTGTGAGTGCTTGCTGCATACTGCCTACGCTCTCTCTACCCCCCGCCTATATACACCCACTCGTGCTGTCCCTTTCTAACGCGACACGTGAGATCATGTTAGGTTTGAGCGGGCTCCTAAGTTTCTCTTTCTAACGCGACAAGTGAATAGATGATATTAGGTTCGAGCGGGCTCTTAGTTTCTTTTTACGCTCTCTTTCCCACCCGCCATATATACCCACTCGTGCTATCTTTTTCTAATACGACACGTGAATAGACGTGAATAGATAGTGAATTGACGATGTTAACATCGAACTTAAGTTCGAGTGGATTCTTTAGTTCTTTTCTAATCGGTCGTATAGAACGATGTAAAATGAGTTAATGCAATACTCTTTATATTATTTGGTAACTTTTCAATAAATATTGTGTAATTATATTACTATCTAACATACTAGTTAAGCTGGACGAGATTTTTCAATATTTCATATTTGAATTGGAACTGAAAAGTAGTACATTAAAATCGATTGTATTTAATTATATATCAATGCGAACACTGTTTCATAAAAATAGTTCTCTATCTCTCTCCCTCTTTCTCGTTTTAATCGATTGATAGAACTGATATATAATAGCGTGGATATAATATATATAATGATAACATTTTATTCGATCAATACGTATTATGGCAAATTCTTATTAATTTATCATACAAAGCAATGCCGTAATATCGATACCTCCAAAGAATAACATTGCAACTCTGTCCATAGCAATTTCGGCTTTAAATATATGAGAAATTAATGTATATTTTTAAATAATCTCAATAGCGAGCTACAATGTTATTCTTTGCATGAATATAATATTTTGTTCTTTCTGTCGATGCGATTTTATATATTTGTTCATTATTAATACCGGATTATGATGTATATATGACTTTTTACCGTCTGATGTTTCGATATACGAAATTGTTCAACCGCGCATTGAGGATATATGTCACATTTAACTTGTATATAATCGTAGCTTAGCGGGCAATGGAATTTGTATATAGGTTTTTGTATTGGGTCTTATTTAGCGAAGTTCTTACCCTTTATTTTAATGTTTAATAAATTATGAATTGTAATTATAGAGAAAATAACAAACGTATTTAAACATTCGCAGAAACAACCTTACAAACACCATTCTGCAAGTAAATACATAGTACATATACTGTTACAGCTACCGCTTGCTACTTAAGTTAGAAGCTTTCGATAGTTTACTCTAGTTTTTTTTAATAAAACTTTGTAGGCACAAACTTCGTAACTATGAGAACTTATATGGCAAATTATTGCAGGATTATTAGACGTATTTAAAACTGTAAACTAAAGTACGCTCTGAAGTAATGTTGGTGTACATTATATTGTAAAGCATTTGATGGTGTATACTGTATTTTTTGTATCTGATTATGAAATATGTAGTTATGTACAGATAGCGTTGGTTCGAATCCCGCTTGAATTATAATAAAGTTTTAACATTATATTGAAAATATAGAGCAGTTATAAAACTCGAAAAATACATATATATTATATACCTTCTAAATGCCATATTATGCTACTATATTATATGAAATAGGCTTCATCAGCATAAGCTTCCAGCGATACGCATTAAAGCTTTTCTCATATGTCACCTTATATTTTTACCTCACATATCTGTACACGGTAGTATCATGTAGACATGAGCTCATACAACCTTATTTATCAATAGTTTTGGTGTTACTTCTTAATGTACAAACACTTAGATTGTAATATTTGTATAATATTGAATGGATTGAGCAATTTTAAAAAAACCTGAATTATGTTCAGAATTTCAATATACTAGAAAATAATTAGAAACGTTATATAAACTGTAAATTTTAGGTTAGTGAAGTTTTAATATTATACTTTAAATAAAGTAGCCTTATCAGTCATATAAAGCGCATTCTGGACGGATACAGTTTTGTCTGTCACATTATAATGAAATAAATCATTATTAAAACTAGCGATTCACCCTCGCTCGGGTTCGTCCCTACTTATGTTTAGTATAGATTTCTCAGAGATGAGATATTTTCCTGCAGTAAAAAGTATGTTGACCCGGATAACCAGCTATCATCATACCAAATTTCATTAAAATCCCTCCAGTGGCTTTTCCGTGATGCGGTAACAGACAGACAGATAAAAATCCTAAGTAAATGATGATGATTCATTTTTATAAGAAATTTTAATCATTAATTACTTTGACTTAATATGTTAGATTACTATATGAGACTAAATTAAAAAAAAAACAGCCGATATAAAAAATATCAAATTAATCACGTATCTGGGAACAATATTTGCACAATCCATTCTAAATATTCAATTAACCACTTAGTTTAGAGCACAATTTCCGAAATTAGACGCATTTCTTTTTATTTCGTAATCTATATACACTAACAAACCATGTGTAAGTGTACAGCTTTGTGTGCCGCTGTAACTGCGCTTCGTGTCACGTGGTCGATCAATTTGGAATTGTGAATGTGAATATTTATTGGCTTCTTAATAATAATGGGTTATATTTTGTAAATATATACTTCAAAAACAATATTACTATATACTAAAAAAGGTTTTATTCCAACTTGATCATCTAGTTCTGGCAACATTCATGTAAATAAATGTTGCCATGACGAAATATTTACATATAGTCGCATATCAAATGGAATGTTGGTGTAAATTTTCCCTTATTTTTTATTTGAAGTTTTTATCCAAGAATGTCTGCCCTCCCCATAGTTATAGGGAATGTTTTTTTTTCTTTCTTCATCCATACTGTCATAGCTACTTCGCACTACGATCTCCTTTGTATGAAAGGCTGACGTTGCAAGTTGGTTTAGTCTTTCGTATTTCATATCTATGTGTAGTATGTTGAAGGTAAGTTAAGGAAATTAGACTTATTTCGTGTACAACTGCATAGTACATTAAATCACGTGGGGATCAACTGTTTAAACATGTCATAATATGCTTATAAATAATTACATATAAGGCTATGTGATTTAGTTTTCTTTTCACAAGATATTGCTGATGTATCATTGTGAAATCTACATTTCTTCATAATTATTTTTTAGAAACATTTCGTTTTTTAACAATTTCATAATGTTTTTTGTTACATACATTTTTTTTCAATATTATGCAGTTGTGCTACGATTTAGAATATTAAGTCATACCATAATGTACTATACACTCCAATGTATGTATACACATGGTGAGGGTTCTTCAATCAACTTTTGATATATAAAATATATTATCTGTTAGTGGGGCTTTTCATAAAGGTGCAGGCAACTTGGTTTTTCAATTAAGGGCTTTTAGGAGAGGTTTTCTTAAAATAAAATAAAAAATTAGAGACACAAACACACAACGCACACTAAAACAAAAATATACACTTATACATATTATTAAATTTATTTTCTGGACTCTACTTGACTAAAATCTTTTTGGGTAGTTTTAATATTAACTTTAAATGCTAAAGTTCTATTTTGGAATAATTATTCTTTATAAATATTGAAATTAATATAGTTTAATTTATTTAAGGATTCTCATCTATTAAAGTTCTAAAAATAAAACATATGTGCAATTTTTGAAAGTTTTTTTACATTAAATATTTTTACATCTCTGTGCTTTAGGTTAATTGAATAGCATTTACTTACATAATATCTAACCTATTCCCGAATTCGGGATAGTAATTTTGGCTTATTATTTTACAATTATTTTTGTCTAATCTATGTCGGTCTTTGGTAATATTTAATAGTATGTATTAATGACAATATATATATTCTTACTTAATGCCTGTCAAAAATCCTTGAAAAAATCCCTATAAGTCATACTACTTACTAACTTCACTATTCCATACATGCCTGTATTTGTAGTGGACATTAAAACATAAGTTTAACATAAGTTTTTAACCCATACACTATTTTAATAATAATTTATATCTAGTTTCTTACATATCAATTAATTCATACTAGAACATTCAATCCCCACATTGTGTAAATACACAAACATTCATTCACTCACATGGATAATAATCCGTCATAATCGATCGATATCAATGAAACGTCAGTAGAAGTGTAGATATAAAGCCCCCCCACTGACGATCCGAACACCAACATTTCATTTGTACAGCAACTGCTACTGTGCGCGACGCAGTCGTTGTTCACTTGCGACACGGGCGCGTCGTCCGTCGCCGGCGACAACAAGAGCGACCTCCCGCAGAACTCTGCCGGATCGCCCAGCTCGATACAGGTAATGTCGGCTGTCTGCGGTGCACTTGTCTTACCGTTTGTGGCGAGCTTTATTTTATATTTGTTATAAGCAAATTATTTAATAAAGATATATAGGTGTTGATTTAATTATATGGTTAAAATCAGTTTGGATATTTAGTTGGAAATTATGACATATTTTTTATGGGTTAAGTTTTCTAGTGAACTATAAATTTTTTATTTATCTAAACTTACAGTATTTATAATTAGTTTTATTTTTTATCAATAATGTGTAAATTAAAAAAAACCTTAATTGTATATTAAAAGATGTTTAATAGTGCATCACAGACCTTATAATTAACACAGCTGTAGTTTTAATACATCAAAATATCTAGATCTGATCGCGACAAAACGTTTCTATGTAGTTATGCTCTAACCAACAAATACATTCATTATATCCACCAGATGAGTGAGATACAATCAAATGTATCACACTCGTTCCAAGGTAGCCATGTTTGATAGAAGCCAATAAGTAAACACTATTTTCATGTACATTTTTATTTAATCATATGAGAAAAGCATTTTTTTCAGTATTTCATACTAATCTTATTATGAAAATAATATAATTTTGATAAAATACTCTTTTAGACACGTGCGAATATTTGAATTTTTAAATAAATTTTTTTAGTTAGTTTTTTTTTATATTTTTGGTTTCCGACTTTCCGAATGCTTTAACACAAACATGGTCATGGGAGATCTGATCCGCTGATTGTAATTTTTACTTTGAAGAATACAAAATATCCAGAACCAAACAAAGCCAAAAAAATATGATTCATTTGAAACGTTATACTTAGATTTTTATGTAATATTTACATTTAGGGGATTTTTTCAGGCGCCACTCTTGTCAGTGGATTGTAAGAGTAACCCACCTACGTACAGTTTCGTGCAAGGCTGGCAATTGTTAGCGTTGGCTGTCAGTTTGTTTGTACCAAGAAATAACAGGCTATTGTGGTACTTGAAACTACATTTGAGTAGACATGCAGATTCCAAGTAAGTTAATATATATTTTTTACCTATTTTCTAGACATTACATATTCTTTAATCTCTATAACCTATTAAATATTTTACATTACAGAACAGAGTGTGGTAAATACGCGGCATACTGTTCGCGCGCTTTGGAAAGGACGATACGAAATGGCGGTAGGACGGACAAGCCTTCCCGTATGGAGGTGCTATCTATACTACTAAAGAACCCATACCACCACTGCCTACCACATGCAATACCTGTGCATATGCTCAATAATACTTATCAGGTAAGCCGTAGAAGTGTTATACTTGTGGTCTTCCTCTCTTTCTTCTCCCACGTTACGTGGGTTAGGTACAATTTCTTCTTCCATTTCCCTCTAAAAGCCGTCATCTCACAATCCTTTCACACATATCCTCTATGAAGCAGTCAATTCATAACTTCCTCGGTCTATCTCTTCTACAAGTATATCCATCCACATTCATACTTAATATTATTGGGTAACTTGATATTACTTCTTAACTTCTCTGTCACTTTCTGCTTCTTTCAAACTTTCTCTAATATATTAATTACTGTTGTATTTTCGATTGTTAATGTAAAAAATGCTTGTTACTATTAACAAGCCTTAACTAAACACGTTTGTGTGTTTCACCTAAATGTGAAAATTCATTATTTATATCTTTTAATTACTATTGGAATCGACTTTTGACCCACCCAAAAATAGGAAAAGATGTATGAATATAAATTCGAGTGTATATATTTTTTTCAGTTTATATGTATTAGGTACGTGATCTTCACGTAAGTTTTTAAATAATACGACAAAATAATATGTTTATTTTCTGAGTAAACCTTTATTACACTACATTTCTTTTTAATAATGAATAATTTTACGACGTTTGGCTCAGTTTGTAGTGTACTAGTAGTACTTGCTGTGCCAGCGGTCGCGGGTTCTAGTCCCGCTAGGGGCATTCATTTGTGTGATGAGCACGAATGTTTGTACTGCAGTCATGGATATTTATAATATATATTTAAAGTTATATATGTGTTGTGTATCTATCAACTATAATCTAGTATCCATAACACAAGCCTCGTAGCTTACCATGGACTTAGATGGTGCTGTGGGTTAAAGTCCCAACATATAATTTATTTAATTCAACGTGACCAGGTAATCAGTTTCGACGGTTCAACGACAGTGGAAGAGTTCCTGTCGACGCTCAGCACGGAGCTCGGCTGCCGGGAGTCGTCGGCGTCGGGCTTCGCGCTGTTCAGCGACGACCCCATAGAGAAGGACTTAGAACATCATATTAAGCCTGATAAAAAGGTAGATAAATAGGATTGTCATGTAATTAAAAGGATTACTAATTAATGTTAAAAATAGTAAAATTTATAGTTAAAGTTAGTAATTATAAAACTTATTAAAATTATAAAAAAACGGTGTCGTGGTACACCCGGTAGGAACGAAGTTCTTTATTACATAAATATTAATTTCAAATTCTGACTAATCTCCGAAACGGCTGGACCGATTTTGACGGGACTTTCACTGGCAGATAGCTGATGTTATAACGAGTAACAAAATTACTATTTTTTATTTTAGAAAAATGAGCGTTTCGCTCAAAAAATTCGCTATATAATCTCATATCAAACATTCGATATAAATTATACAATAATATTATATAATCGTTTCTATTATTATTATTATTTCAGTTATGTGACGTCATATCAAAATGGGAGACAGCGTTACGGGAAAAGGGTTCTGGAAAGTTCGAAAATTCCAGAGTAATCCGACTCACATACCGCAATAGGTTGTATTTCAAGAGCTCAGTGAGGACAGAAACGGATAAGGAGAGACTCCTTCTCTGTTACCAAATAAATCACCAAGGTATGGTTTTTGTATTATATTTCTTTTTGGTAAGACAGTAATGCACTGAATTTATGTAAATACTAGCGGCTCACCCTCGCTTCGCTCGGGTTCGTCGCTAGGTACGTTTTAAATAGATATAAAAAGAAAAAATCTTTCTTTCTCACATTTTAATTATATGTTTTAATACTTACCTATTCCGGACTAAGAGAAATCCAAAAATTAAAATATCATAAAAATTGGAACGCGGTCGAACGGGATAAAAAGTATCCTATGTCCTTCTCCTGGCTCTAAACTACCTCCCTGCCAATTTTCAGCTAAATCGGTTCAGCCGTTCTTGAGTTATAAGCGAAGTAACTAACACGACTTTCTTTTATATATATAGATAATAAAGAGGTAAAGTTTGTGAGTTTGTGACGTTGTAAGGGGTAATCTGGATGGATCTACTGAACCGATTTAGATGAAATTTGTTACGAACATAGTTTGAGACTCCGGGAAGGTCATATGATACATTTTATCCCGGAAATCATCCCTTAAGGGATGAAAATGAGGGTGAATATTTGTATTGAAATATTTTACTAGTATGTATGTACATGAATAATATTATATTATACTAACTCGATTACGAAGTTCCTAAGTCGATAGTGAAACTAAAATGGTGGTAAAACTTTCAAGTTTGTACTCATTTAATGTAACTATTATGTAAACAGATAGGTTTGTTGATTATGTGTATGTGTCGTGTGACGCGCAGTGGTGGGCGGGCGGTTCCCGGTGACGCGCGAGCTGGCGGCGGAGCTGGGCGCGCTGATGGCGCAGCTAGACGCGGGCGACGCGCTGTCCGCGCCGCACGCGCACGCGCAACCGCTCGCGCAGCGCTTCTACCCCTACCGCTACCGCGCCGCGCTCGGCAACGACGACCTCAGGTCAGTTTCGCTCCTCATTTACTCTATGTTACATATTTGTATTCAGTCCTTTTTAACGTCCCACTGCTGGGCACGGGCCTCCCTTCGATACGAGGGAGATCAGGCCATACTCCACCACGCTGGCCGAGTGCGGGTTGGCGGACTTCACATGTCTTTCGAAAAATCGCTAGGTTCTTTCAGACATGCAGGTCTCCTCACGATGTTTTCCTTCACCGTGTGGCAAGTGGTAATCATGTTAGAAATGATTCGCACATGAAATTGCAGAGATACGAGACCCGGGATTTTAACCCGCTTCACTCGGTTTCCCAAGCGAGCGCGTTACCAATATTACTACTCTTACCATATATTTTATTAACTATGAATTTATAGTTTATGCCGCCCTGCTCTGGTTTCTCCCTCCTGGGCCGCCATAAAACTGGATACACATAATATCGCTTGTAAAATATTTATATTAATAAAATACAACACAAAATAATAAATAGACAGTGGCCTCATTTCACACGAACATAAGACTCCACATGCCAACAATCATGGACTCCTGACCTATATATAAATGGCTAGCCATATATATAAATGGCGTAAATCAGCCAGAAGAAATTTTCAATAGCAGTTCGGAGTTAGTAATGGGGCGGTACACTTAAATTAAAGAATTATATAGACAATCTATTTGCAATTTTGCCTTAGAGCTTGCTTAGCACTTGGCGAATGAGAGCCAAACGGAAAAATGTAATATACCGACCGACCGACGAATATATACCGACCGTCACGAAACTTTTTATTATTTACTAATAACCTATACGTCAAAAAAGTCAAAAGCGCCAGGCGTTCGTAAGTGTTAAGAAATGTATGTTTATTTACTGCATTTAGAAATGATTTCTAATAACGCACTAATCTATTGAAACTACCGTTCAGTTTAACAATTTATATAATTTAAAAAAAATCTTTTTGCAATAAAATTGACACTTTACTTTTTGGCTATAAACGCTATAAAGCGAGCGATTCCACGTGAAAAAAACTAGTAATAAATATGTATAATCTAACGAATTATTTTTTTAAACAGAGACATTGAAGAAAAACTAAGATCGAAATGGATGGCGCTGAAAGGCCGCAGTACGGCGGACTGTGTTAGGATTTACCTCAATTGTACTAGAAAGTGGCCGTTTTTCGGAGCCACGCTGTTCCAAGCGCGGGTAAGTTATTGATAAAAAACTATCTTCTACTTTTATATGTATATGCGACAGTTTGTATAAATGTGTGTATGTTTGCTATTCCTTCATGCTTAAACGGCTGGATAATAAATATAAATAATAAATAAATTTGTTGGGTTATTAATATACAACACCATCTAGTTCCATGGTAAGCTACGAGGCTTGTGTTATGGATACCAGATAGTTGATACACTACACATATATAACTTTAAATACATACATTATAAATATTATAAATATAAACACCCATGACTGGAGGCACAGCAAGTAGGCTCTCCACAAACAGCCAAACGTGTCATCTGTGAATTAATTTGGATGTAATTAATTACACAGATAAAACGCGACAAAATCCTAAAAGACAGTAGGAATTAAAACGTCAAATATTCGTGTAAAATTACGAAAGTTAAAAACTAGTAAAATATCAATAATAATAATACGTTATAAAGCTTATGTTAGATTTTTTGTTTAAACTCGCTAATCTCTGGATCTACTGATCGGATTGGAATAATTCTTTTTGCGCTTTATAGCCTATTTATTGAGGAAGGGTGTCTCAAATCATACTATAACAAACAAGAGTAAAATAATTTTAGAAAATTAAACGAAATGGGTGGGGAGGAAAGGCTATTATTATTATATAATTTTATTTTACAGATAAAACAACCGGACTTGTCTATGGTGTGGCTCGCGGTGTCAGAGGAAGGCGTCACGGTGTTGGAGCTCGCCTCCATGGCGGTCATCGGCCGCTATGCGCTCAATTCTATCGGACTGTTTGGGGGATTACAGGTACGTACATACATCTATACTAGTATTATAAAGAGGTTAGTGAGTTTGTAAGTTTGTGTATTGTGGTTTGTGACGTTGTAGGGGGTAATCTCTGGATTTACTGAACCGATTTAGAGGAAATTTGGGAAGGAAATAGTTTGAGACCCTGGGAAGGACATAGGATACTTTTTATCCCGGAAATATATCCCTTAAGGGGGTGAAAATGTGTCAAAAAAAGTATAATTTCAATAATTACTTATTTCATCGCATTGTTTTCAGGATGATTTGATGATGTTAATCGACGCGGAGGATGCGTCTAGTCCCGTTCATAAGATGTTGATCAGTCTCAATAAGCCAAAGGTAAGTTGTTAAACAAACAGACATACAGTATTTTATTGGGTAATTGTAACTAGTTTAACCGATACTCCCAAAATATTTTTTGCCTTTAAACATGATCATTTTCAGTTATTTTTGAAATCGATAAATGTTTAGTTAACTGAGTGAGCATTCAAGTGACATAGGATAGCATTTACCATACAAAATCTTGGGGAATCGAGTTTTGATAGATTATAAAAATTGATTGGTGGTGTCCACTTTCCAATTATTGAAAATTATTGTTAAATATTTCATTATTACATAAAAAGTCGTAGCCTAGTGACCATGATTGCTGTAAAGCATTTGAAATGTTGAATACCAAAAAGTATCAAAATAAATCTACGAAGTAATTCAAAAAGATAGTTTTATTGAAAATGTCAAATATTCGCGTAAATCTGAGAAAGTATTTACATCAACATTTTATACCAACTGTGAAATAATAAAATCTTTCATTGAATCTTTTATAACAGTTCTTATATAATTTACCTTAAAATTCCAGATGGCCGAGCTGACCCACCTAATAGCGGACTACAAAAACGCCCTCCTCAGAAACTGTGGGACGGGCACTCCCCAAATGAACTCGCTAACACGGAACGGATCACACCGGTCCATTAGGAAAACCCTACCCCACTCCTCACCCTCAACCCTCCCCCACTCCCACCCACACTCCCACCCCCACGCCCACTCCCACACAACAATGACGTTGTCGGACCGTAACGCAACCCTCACTCTAAGCTCCCACACATCAACATTCCCACACATGGACAGACTGCTATCCCACGGACAACCAGACATCTTGAAATCTACTCCGGACCATAAGAAACGAAGTCAAGACAATAGCGTGGCGTGATCGAGGATGTAAGCTATTTGAGTACAGTATGTCTGATTTTAAATTTACAATTAACTCTTTTAGAGAACTGTTCTTTGCGGAACAAAAAGGCAGTAGAGTGGATTCACATTAAACTTTCCGTTTTTTTTTTACTTTTCTTCTAAAGTCTATTATCATGTGATACAATAAACAGGTTTTTATTCTTACGTTTTACAATTCTATTTTTTGGTTATATTTCTCTTTTTATCCTCGACAAAGCAGACATACTATATTCAAATACATTTACAAAATAAATGACTTTCATAAAAACTAAATATAGTAGCGTCCATTATAGTTAACTATTAGACGCGTTACGATGGAAATAGGAAAAGACGTGTATGTGTATACATTCGAACATATATACCATTATTTGGTTTAAAATGCTTCGACAGTCGGCAAATGCGATGAAAACGAATGTCGGTCGCTAATTTTTCTATATACCTCATATTTTGTAGCATATAAACGATTTAGCCTTTTTGTATGATTGGCTTTTATTATAGTTTGTATGGGTTTCACTTGGACTTTGTTATGCAAAATGGATCCAACCACAAAAACTTACTTTTGAGAAAATAGCAGTTTTAGTAAATTTGGTATATCAGAATAACAAGACCGTAGTTTTTTTTTTATTCCTCTTAAATATTTTATCTACTATCTATATAACTTGTATTCTCCATTCTACGCGACATTGGCAAAATAAATGGTGCCCAAACGGCACTCTTAGAAGACATTGAACTTAATTGATTGAATTGAATTCAATTGAATTTGATATGGTGCCATTTCCGGTTTTCATGGGCTGGATCCATTTTGCATGACTTCGTCCACTTCAGCTAAATGCTTAGAATACGTTTGCGAATGCCAATTAGAGTTATACTTTGATGGTGTATTGGGATTGCTCGTTTGAAGATTGTCATAACACACAAATATGTCTTTTTTTTTTAATTTATAAACTCGTTTTTGTAAATAATTGTGTATAAAATTATGCGATTTATTGTTTATTTTTAAATTAATATTTGATCGTATTTGGAAAATATATACAAAAGAAATTTGGCATATATTTTTACATACAAAATATTTACTTAAATGATTTATTATGAAATAGAAAGAAAGAATGGATTTGAATATTTTTTTTTCAACATATAGCCATATTTTTCAAATACGATTTTGTGAAAAAATGATTTCAATACATCATCAAGTTTTCTATACATATGTGCAGGGTATAATTAGACGCAGTAGTACTATCACGAGTAGTGTCCAAAGATAATAATAATCACGAATAATCGACATTGTATGAAATAGACTTAGACTTAAATAGTAGGTTTTATTTATATTTTTTTTCTTGTTTGTGTTATCGAAACTGGTATAAGTTATTTTATTATATTAACCTTTACTTAATATGTAATGGAAAATGAAGAATTACGTTTACTTTCTAAAATGGATTAAAAAACAAAACTTCTATTAAAACCTGTTGTTTGATAAAAAAAAATATTTCAATTGACTGCTAAATTAATAATTTCCAAATAAATCGAGATGAGACGAAAAATGAAGAAAAAAAACAATGTTAAAATATTGTATAAGTATTAAAATTGCGATACTAACATGTAACTGTAAAACTGACTGTGTAACTAGCGTTAAAAGCTAGTGTTTGATCGGTGCCTTAATATCTAGGCAATTGCTGAGTTTTCAGCGAAATCGCTCAATTTTATGAAGAATGGAATGGAATTTTATGAATGAACAATTAACGTTAATAGTAAAACTGTGTGTTAGCTAAGATCTGTAACAAATCTCGAAACTTCTAGAAGAAATTAACCAACTGCTATAGCTCATAGGTTGGATTTATGCAAACTGGATGACGATAATCGATTTTCTCTACTTATTCCAGTCAATATAGAAAAAAATTGCAAAATCTACATAAAATAAAACAATTCAAGCAAGAGTCATTTTCTAAAACGGTTTTTCCTAAACTTGACTTTAGGCTTAGAAAAAGCCCCTTTATAGAATGGCAATATCGCAGAAATTGCTTTGTTCTATTTAGATTGATTCAGGTATTGACTGGACTAACTCGTATACGAGTGTTTGTCTTAATTTTCGGTGTCTAATTGAAATAATCTATTTATTACATGTTGTAAGTAGGAGTCAAGTTACCAGCTTCACATGTGATTATAATTGTTTTGTGTTAACGCGAGGAAAATTGACGTTTTTTTTATTTTTTTTATAATTAATCTATTATTATGTAATTTTAATAATAACGAAAACAAAGTATTATTTATATTTTTATTTATCAATATTATAATGTATTGAACGTCTTTTCCTCATGTTAGCTGAGAAAATGAATGGGCTAATTGTTAGGCTACAAATCGGCATCCGAAGAAAAATATTGCAACTCTGTATTGAGTCGATTATAAATAGAATTTAATTTTTAGTTTTTTTTTTGTATTTAAATTCAAAAGTGATGTAATAGTGAGTTGCAATATTGTTCCTTGCAACTGTCGATATTGTAACGGCGACTAATTTAGATGTAGTTTTCTAAGGCGTAGTTACATTGTCCATAGATAGTACAGCATTATGAATTTCGACCAATTCGCTTCGACTGATTGTACACGATTTAAGTTATTGTTCATATAATTGATGAATTTATATTAATTAACCGACTTCCAAAAAGGAGGAGGTTCTCAATTCGTCGGAATCTTTTTTTTTTCATGCAAAGTTTCATCAAAATTCGTCCAGTTTCTAAATAATGGATAAGTATTTAAATTAGATGTTATTATTGTATAGATTAAATAACTCGAATCGTGTATTTATCGCCCTCTCGTTTAAGCTAGTAATTCGGATTGCACTTTTTGCATAACACAAAAATAATAACTGTTGATATTACTGTGTATAGATATATTATTATGTATGTACGTTCATAGGTTCTTTTGTATTATGTAGACACTTAAGCGGACTTAGGTTGTATAGCGAATGGATAATTTATTGATAGGTATTTATTTTTTGTGATTTTTTTATTATTATTTGATATATTACAATAATTATTGGTTTATGGTTTTTTTTTGTTAAGGCCTAAAAACGCCTAATGTAATTATGGCCTGAATTTTTGTATGATTGAATGGATGACTTTTTAATGATACAACAATAAACGTGTATTATCGAAGCTGCTGTTTTATTTTTTATTTTTAATGCTTTTTTAACGTATACTAGGAATTTTGCCAAAAATATCCAAATATTTAACTAAGGATTAAATTAGGTATTGCAATTTTTACTGAACGTAATAAACACAGATCACATAATACCATACTAGTACAGATGCCTCATTCTATACAAAGAAATTGGACAGCGCTAATTCGGGCTATTCTTTAGGCTATTTTTGTTTGCTTGAAATATAACAGATATCGTTGATTCGCAAATAGTTAAACTGTTTTATTTTATAAATATATGCATACATATTTATATCAAATATTGTAAAATTTATCTTGCATTCCAATAAAAAAATATATGATTTTAACAATTTGTAAAAAGTAAAAGCGGCACCTGTCAAGAATATACACCACAAACCCATAATATGATTGCTGATTTTCAAAAATCAGTAAAATTACGCAAATTAGATTTACGAGTGCATTATTTCGTTTCCCTGCATTTAAAATATTTTTTAAAACAATAATTCGCCTTTTTGGATCTATATTTTTTTATCTTTGGTTAATTTAATACAACTAATAACAAATCGAAACATGTGATGTCATCTATTGACATTTATTTGAACTAATTTTTCATTATTCTTGATGAGACCACGTGATATAAATAAGTCAAACGCCTCAGACGAACTGGCGAGTTTCTCACTCTGGTTTATGAATGTGTAGTTACTTCCGCTCCTTAAGGGTCCTAATATAAATATATAGTTATATAATCTTGTTCAATAAATGGATCTATTATTAAAATAATGAAATGAAAATTCATGAATAAATTAAAATAATGCGAATATCTGTATGTGTAATGAAAAGTACACAAATAGACAACAACGTAAAGTAAGCACCCAGAGATGTACTCGAGTAAAAAAGTAGCCAAAAAAGTCAATTCGGACTTGTACTTCCAAAGATTACCGCGTCCAGTTAAACTCAATTTTTATTCAATTTTATAATATTGGTATAGATTTTTTGATACTTTATACGATAAATAGTAGTAGTCGTTAAAATTTTAAACATTTTTTTAATAAATCAAACGTTTAATCTCATTCCTTGTATGTCCTCAGTATTTATTTTCATATAGGTATAGCGTATAGATACAAACAAAACAAAAAAAGTAAGATAACTTTATTACAACAGAAAAACACACTTTATCACTTATCAGTTATCACTGGAATATTTCCTATTCTAAAAGAAACTCGCTTGTTTTAGTGTTCAACGCCTTCAGTATGGATTCTGTTGTCATTGGAATATCTGAAAAAGAAGTTTTTTTTTTTGCAAATTTTAAAACTTATTATAATTACATATATACTCGTCTATGTAATGTTGACTGTACTTTACAATATAAGCATCGTAATCCTTGCAAAATATAATAAATTAGCAAATAACTGTGACAATAGATAAACATAGGGCTAGAGGTAGGTCGAAGAAGATATGGATGGAACGTGTGAAAGAGGATATGTGTGTGAAAAAAGTGTGTGGAAACATGTCTCGAGTGGTAGTGTGGGATAAACCCCGATAAGGACAAGAAGAAGAAGAAGAAGAATAACTATAATCTTACCGATGTCTATCCACTCGTGCGGATCGTACCCGGAGTCCTTGCGCGACTCCATGATGCACTGCCGTAACGCGTACAGGATGCCGTTTGAGGAACATATCCCCATCTCACCCACAGCTGTGATTATTTATATCTTAATTAATTATTAATATAATAAAAGAAATGTATATATAACTACAAATAGTTTTTAAATAAAAATATAAAATGCTTGTTTTTTGACTAATTTCAAAAAGGAAGTACTTGTACGATTGTTCTTGATCTTTACCTTTTGTGAACCGATTTTCATAAAGAATAAGTTATATGTCAATATAAATTTCTAGGTCTTTGACCAGTATTGGTGAATTTTGGAGTTCAAAATCATTTTGAAGGCCATATATCGTTTTGACAGAATTCAAAAAGGAAAATGTACTTATCAGATTAGATCTGTGTACTGGACGTGATCTGTATTTGATCAGGTCAGATCTGTATACCTAGTTATAGTGAGAATTTACTTATTCTACTGAGCATACTTCTTTTTTGAAGTCGAACTTGGGTAGTTATTTTTTTTTTGTACATTTTACGCACGCAATGTCTTCACGAATTACGAATGTTTTCCATAACTATTATGAGAATATAGATTGGGAGGAAAAAAAACGAGTAATTATAACAAATTACCTTTAGATCCCAACACGCCTTTAGGATTCTTAGAATTATATCTGAAATAAACATTGAATATAATTGGGATGTCCTTAGCTAAGAACAAATCGTAATCTAAAGCGCTGTTGTTGAGGAGCTCGCCGGTCGTCTCGTTGTAGATGAAGTTCTCGTACGTGTAGTAGCTTAGTCCTTGCACGTACGCTCCTTCTACCTGGTGGGCAAAATGGTACAATATTATAATAATTAGAAAGAAAATTTTATAACAATATATATTTGTTATTTTATTTAGAATATCGTGTTATGGGATCTATAGTTAAATAATAATATTATTTATGGTTTCCGGGTTAGATATTTCTATTATATACACATAAGTTCAAATTATCGGCATGCAGTACGTAATTGCTAGCTGTAATTGTATTAAAAATTCAGTAAAAAATATTCATTTAAAGATCAGGTAAACAAATTTACACATTATTTATGTGTAGAAAAATAATTTCTAAATGATTTAATTACCTGTCCAGCATCAATTTTAGGATTGGCACTCAATCCCACGTCCTCCAGTATATCCACTCGGTCCACCTCGAAGCGTCCCGTCAAACAATCCAGCTGAACCTCTAATATCGTGACCGCGAATGCGCTATAACCTTGCAACTCTGGGTCCTTATCATTCATCATATAAGTCGCAGTCAAATCTATTTGGTCTTCAGCAGCCTTTTTAACCACATCCAACCAAGTTGGGTTTGTTAGTGATTCTTTTGTAGCTTTCAATCTCTCTGTCAGTGTCCTGCAGGCTTTGATGATCGAGTAGCACACACTCTCGCTAACTATACTTGATCCCGAAAATATGTTATTGGCTGCCACGAATGAGTAGCTTGGTATTACTGCTACTTTTTCAACGGGAATGCCTAATTCGTACGCGCATACTTGAGCAGCTTTAGTGTTCACTCCTTGACCCATTTCTATTCCCCCAGTAGTGACTGTGACGGTACCATCGCCACGGTATATAGACACCATGGCCGAGTAGTTACCAAAGTAAATCACCGGGAACAACATTACGTTGATTTTGATAGCTTTTTTTATCCATCTGTTGTTTTTGTTAAAGGTATTTATGTCTTTTAAACGTTGATCGTAATTGGCTTTCTTCTTTAAATTCTCCATCAGTTGTGGTATGTCGTTATCGTCAGTCCTCATGTTAGCTAAGCGTACATCAGTGGGGTCTTTTTGTAAGACAGTGGCTATATGCTCCATTATATTTTCTATACATGCTATGCCTTCCAATGTGCCTAAAATATAAATATAAGTCTAAATTTCTACGTTTACGGTCGCAAAGTTTTAGTTACTAAAACTTTTATTATTCAACTAGCGTCAACCTCGCTTCGCTCGGGTTCGTCCTTAGTGGAGAACAAAAACAAATCTATCCCACGGGAGCCATACATTTTTCAACTTCAAAAAGGAGGAGGTTCTCAATTCAACTGTATTTTTTTTATGTTTGTTACCTCAGAACTCCGTCATTTATTAACCGATTTGGATAATTTTTGTGTCGTTTGAAAGTGTATACTTCCAGATTGGTCCCATTTAAATTTCAAAAAAAATTCCCCCCCTAAGGGTGGAAAAATAGCTAATGATGAATTTAACCTACTTTTAATTGTCATATTGACTTAAAACTCTGCAAATGTTTCTATTTCCGTTGATAGTACAGTGGTTCGGTATTGTTGACCTGATCTGATGGTAAGGCCAGAAGGTGGATAGGTGGAACTCTTTAACGGCTAATAGTACATTCTTTGAGTTTGGGCTTATTTTGTTTGATTTGACAAGCCTAACACGTTAGAATTCTTACTTCGCTACTACAAGACAGTAACTGTCTACACTAAAAAGGGAAAAATAAAAACTTTTTAACAAAAAAATAAAAACCGACTTCAAACAAAAGCACTAAAAAGTAAAAATAACTGATTGGTAGTTTTCATTTACTATACATACCTAATCAAATATTTTCGAAGTCGGTGTGCTTTCGCTAAGTAATTAAAGCCTACCTATTAAATGCATACCCTAATCAAATATTTTCGAAATTGGTGCCAGCCCATACAAAGCAAAGCACACCGACTTCGAAAATATTTGATTAGGTATGTATAGTAAATGAAAACTACCAATCAGTTATTTTTTACTTTTTAGTGCTTTTGTTTGAAGTCGGTTTTTATTTTTTTGTTAATAAGTTTTTATTAGGTATGAAAAGTAATCTACCTCTGTGTTAAATTTTATCCAGATCTGTTCAGCCGTTCTGACATGATTGACTAACAAATATCCATCCATCCAAACTTTCATATTTATAATACTTATGGGATGACACAGATAACAATTTATCATTTAATTTATCATTTCAATACAATTTTATTTTATATTCTTCAACGATGTTGTTATCACTATTGTCTAAGCCTCCTAATTTATATTGAGCTAATTATAACTTATTTCTTATAACTTACCAGGGGCTCGAGCAAACGTGTTAGAAGGTGTATCCGTGGTCACAGAAAAGGTCTTCAAGTTAAAATAATCAGTATTGTAGCAGTTAGGGAACCCTCCCGCAGTGTAACTCAGTAAATTCTCGTTGTGCGAACACCCATCGTCCTCTGTTATTACTGCATTTAGATATTGGATTTTACCAACATCGTCCACACCGACCTGATTATTATTTAAGTTTTAATAAAAAAAAATCTTCAGTTACATTTACTTAATTGCATATTTAGTAATTAAATTAAAAATATTTCATATATTCCTATCTGTTATTGAAAATGGTAAAATTTCATTGGTCAAATTTTCTTGTTCAATATGATTTTGATCAAAGAACTTACATACTATTTGAATCTAAAAATTAGGTGAGTTCTAGAAAGTGTGACGTAACACGTAACGTGATGAAGGTGTACAAGAACATGAAAGGATGAATGTTTTAAAAAAGGTTACGGTGACATAATCAAAAAGCGAAAATATAATAAGAAGAAAGGCGAAACTGACCTCATATTCGCACTGACAGGGCAAACGTCGTCCCGCAATAGTGAGGTTAGTTCTCAGAGGCAGTATGAAGCGGCACGGCTTGTCGAGGCGCGTGGCGACGAGCGCGGCCGCGCACGCCACCTGCACGTTGCGGCTGATCTTGCCGCCGAACCCGCCGCCGATGCGGCGCACGCGCACTAGCACGCTGTTGCGTGTTAGACACATTTCATATATTTTTAACACGCTTTTATTCACTTGTAACTAACAATGAAATCAAATCTTGAAAGTTAATTTTAACCTATTTGTTATTGTGGTGTCGAAATGAAATTTTGTATGTATGTATATGTAGTTCAGATGACAATACTTTATTATATGGGTACTTTATTATATGGATAGTGCAACTCTTCAGAGGCTACTAGTAAACCTCATTCATTTACATTTAATTGCTTTTTTCTCTCGAGGGTTTGGGCTCTTAACATTTGTTTTGACGAGTCCCATACATTTAAATTTGTCAAACATATTTTTTAGGTTTTTAAAAAATAAAATTTTAGAGAGTTGATTTTTTAAAGATGTTGAGAGTTATTTTCATCGACGGTGGGATATTACAATTTACTTAATAACCGTTAACTTTACCGCCATTTTGGAAAGAAAATACCGTTATCTCAAAATTGATGAAAAGATTTATATTAAATTGAATTGTCATAAGAAAAAACGGTTTTAGTCTACTTTGAAACAAGCCAAAAATTGTGTCTCATTTCGTTTGTGATTACAAAAAGAAGTCCAATTAGACTGATAGGTAAACGTAAGTGTTATGCTCGTAAAGTTTTCGTTGTCGTAATAAGTACGTTGTGTTGTAATAATAATACATAAATGAAAGTGCATTTCTGAAACTGGTTAGTAATTATGTCTTCACATTTTATTTTTTGGCCAAAATTAACTAAGTATATTTACGTTAAAGGAAATGTTGCGTTGAATTCATTGAATATTTATAAACGCCTATTATGTGCAAATATGTAAACTAGAAAATACGAAAATATTTAAATTTAACTCATCATTGGCATATAAATTATACCAGTAATCTATACAAATATTATAAAGAGGTAAAGTTTGTGACTTTGTAAATTTGTAAGTTTGTGAGGTTGTAGGGGGTAATCTGTGGATCTACTAAACCGATTTAATTGAAATTTGGTAAGAAGATAGTGTGAGGCCCTGGAAAGGACATAGGATACTTTTTGTCCCATAAATAATCCCTTAAGGGAGTGAATATGGGGATGAAAATTTGTATGTGGAATCAATCTAGGGACGAACCTGAGCGAAGCGATTTTGAGTCGCTAGTTCTATATAAAATATTTACAAAAAATTAACGCACGCTACATACATACATACATGATAATGTTGCAGCAATTATCTTAAATAATTAAAATTTTATTAAAAGTAAAACAATAATTATTGCTTTATCACCTTAAAGTGAGAATTAACTTCAATATAAAAATTTAAAAAGTAATAAAAAAATTAAAAAAATATAGCACCAACCTTAGGTTTAGGACTTATTCATTAACTCTACTAATTTTGAAATCGGTTAAAAAATACATACTAACTTGCTTTCCTGTATATTCAAACTCCTTGCGACGGAAGCTTGAGTGAGATCCATCCACTGTGTCGTATCATACACTTCCAAGCCCTTATCCACGGGCACCACCACACAACTTAAGGGCTCTAAGTAATAATGATACTGTGCCTTTATTTCAAAGACACCCTTAATCACTTTCTTCACATCAGTCCCTTTGCCCTTCGGATTAATCGTATCGCCAGTTAACACTCTCTTACTATCCTTTTTCGCTTCGTTTATGGTTAGCACTGGAGGAGTTTTTGGAACATTTTTGTAAGTAACTTTGACTAAATTCGCAGCTCTAGCGGCTAAATCTTGGGTACGGGCTACGACTATGGCAACGGGTTGTCCGTAATATTTAATATTTGTATTCACCAATATCTCCTCATTTTCCGTTTGCAATTGGAATCCCGGGATTGTGAATGAATTTACGCCGGGGATGTCTTTAGCGGTGTACAAAGCAATGACGCCCTCCATTTTCTGAGAAAGTTATATAAATCTTATGAGTACTGTCTTAGTGGTTAACAGATAATAATTATTATTTATGATTCCTCAATATTCCTTTTTTATACAGAAAGCAAATAGGTAGTTACATTTCGAACTTATCATTCAGATAATGTCAAAAATTCGATATATAGTACGAGTAATGCTTAGCAATACTACGCAGAGTTTTTCACATACAGATCTCATTTTTAACACAGAAAAGTTTTCCCTACATTGGTATCGACTATCAAAGTCGCGATTTCCAGCATAGTGTGACTGCCAATTATAAGTACAATATTTCACTACGTAAGGACGATTCTTTATAATTTTAATTCGTTCTAAACCTAAAAAGTTAAAACTGATAATATGACAACAAAATAAATTAATATTATCACTTGCTTACATCAAAGCCAGGGACTTAATGAACATGAATGGTTTAGTAAACCGAAGTAATAATAGTTAACGATGATTCTTAGAGAAAGGTTGGATTTCGGTTTTGATACCGAAATAAATCGGATAATTTATTGATACGTAAGAAACGTGCATGCATCCGTCTACTAACACATTTATCATTATCAAAGACGCGCCAAATATAAATATATATTTTGTTCATGGAACCTAAATTTGTCAATAACTGTTCTCCCGGATTAAACCGGTTAAAGTACTTAACCGAAACTTAAACCAAAAAGCCTTTCGGTTTGGGGTCAATGAAAATACCCGTTTAAACATTGAACGGGTTTCCGAGCCCTGATCAAAACATATATTTATATTGACGTATTCAACGTCCCGAAACAAGAAAAATCGAAAAATAAATCATCAATCCGGGACATTTGCCATAAAAGCACTCACCAAAATATCTCTTTGAACGACGTCCACATCACCGCCGTGTACTGTCGACAGAACAAATGCAGCAAACACTTGATTTGGTAATGGCGGAATATCATTCACATATTGCGCTTCTCCCGAACTCTGTATTACAGCTTCAAGCTTATCTAAAGGTTGATTTAAGGGAAATAGTGAGGAGTCTGTTTGAAAATCTTGGTGTCCGCTGGAAAGTGGTCGAGGATTCGGGACACCCCCTGATTTGTATATAGCGGAGATGATGTTTGATGGGCAAATGCTGAGGACGAACTGGAAATAATATTGTAAGGGTTGAAATTGCAAGCGTGTCGCAATTTATATAACAAATTATTTTTGATATAAATTTTTATATACTACAGGGCTCTTGCCCTGAAAAAGTGTTTTATTATTGACTTATAGATTTAAATACATAGTAATAAAAGAATTTATTAAAAGCGTGCGAAAAATGGCTGCGGTGTTCAGTTATTTCGTAGACGTGTGATAGAAGGACAATATATCAAAGGCGCTAATGCATTTATATTTATGTATTCAGCCCTTTTTAAAGTCCCACTGCTGCGCTCAGGATCAGGCCATAGTCTACCACGCTGGCCAAGTGCGGGCGGACTGATCATGTCTTTTGAAAACTCGCTAGGTTCTCTCAGACATGCTGGTTTTCTCACGATGTTTTCCTGATGAAAGTGCGATACCCGGGATTTGAACCCACTTCACTTAGCAAGTAAACGCTTTGCCATTGGGCTGCCACTGGTCACATTTATATGTTAGTAACTAGATATTTTATGTGCGTACCTACCAGTCACATAAAAAACGTAAGTAAATAAAACTCTTACCTTATAAAACAAACCAATTGCCAATTTCTTTCTCATTTCTGGTGTTGCTTTAGGAGGTTCGTCCTTTGCAATGATTTCTTTACTCAACACATTTATAGCGCCTTGCAATATTTGATTGTTAAAAATATTTTTATTCCTTAAATATTTCTCTGTTTTAGTTGCGTGGATGAAATCTGGTGATATGTTCCCATACACTATCGTAGCTTTTTCTATAACGTTGGTGCTAAAGTTAAATTTCAAATTGAAAGCCGCATTCACAATTGCTAATGCGTTTTGACTTCTTGGCATTATCTATAATATAAAAAAATAATTGCTAACTACATAAACTGTACTAAATATATGTGTTTTTCTAAAAAAAAACACTGATCGACAGACAGACAGTATAAGTATATATATATATATATATATATATATATATATATATATATATATATATATATACTATTTACACCACTACAAAACTAATAATAATTGGTAACGTAATAAATTATCAGTAACTTATGATAATTACCATTTTCCTGTACAAATAAATGAGTTAATTACCGGATATTTAATTTATAGCCTTTATAATATGCTAGTTAACTTCTTTAAAACAGTGAAAATGAGTTTATAATCTATTTATTGCATACCTATGCTTCGAAAACTCGTAATTTTTACAACTTCAAAGAAAACTTTATAATAAATATAAAATAATAAGGTACCTATTGCTTTCTACAAAAAAAAATTAAATCTTTATTTTTTTTTGTTCGTGCTGTTCTATTGTAAGAAAATTGTAAAGTTATAGAATTTAACAGCTACATCTAATAAACAGAAAATATAACTCAAAAGTTGTGATGTTTGTTAGAAAAGCAATTTATTACACGTACTAGCGACTCACCCTCTTTTTCGTTTCGTTGTTTTTCCGTGATACGGTCACAGACAGACAGACAAAAATTCCAAAAATTATAGATTTGGCGGATCTGTATCGATAATAATGTTTATTTCAATGAGATTTTCTAAAAAATATTAAATGTACAGATTCGGCTTAGTTACAATTTATTATATGTTATTGATAGATAGAAAATGTACATAGTACTTATTATTATTTACCTTATAACTCCTGAAAATGTGATTAGACCCAAGCGGCGGTACCTGTATGCTTACAATCAATTTATCATTCATATCAAATTTCAGAAACTTGGGCAAACTCAATGTGCTTGATTCGCCGTGGGAATTGCCTGTAAGTACACAAATATCGTTTAAAATTTTTTAGACAGCTCTTTTTACTCGTATATTTTGATTTGATTTGCTTATCTATCTATCCAGATCTATTAAACGACACACATCAATATCGGTTTAATAACTATGACTTTAAGGTAGACGGGCGGACGGCCAAACATCAGCTCAAAATTCTAGACTAGTATTGCCCTAAATAGACACACGACATCATAAATGCACCTATAAGCAATTAAGTTTAAAAAGTACCCAATCAATTATGTATCCTCCAGGTAAATTTCTAAGAAATTAATTAAATTTCTAAGAAATCTATTGTTAACTGACACGCCGGCGTATCCGCGGTCGTGGAGGGATTAAATTCCATTATAAATAATCACAGACATTACGAGGTTATATTGTCTGTGTAAATAATGAATTTGAAGTAAAATGAAAAATAAAATTAATTTGTTTGAGAAACCTGTTATCTATTTATGTGTAGGTACTATGTACGAAATAAACTATTTACAAAACTAAAAAAACGTAACTGCGAAAAAAGCGAACTAAAAAGCGGAGAACAAGTTGACCAAGGAACATAATATTAATTAGTATGCAATCAAATGTATCTAATAAATATATCCAAAACTACTAGCGCAATGGCATTCCAGCTAAACGTCGTACAGTTGTTTTACATAAGTATATTACAGCTGACATGTAAAACAACTAGAGGTTTTATATAATAGCGGATTCGACAATCCATCTGCGACATAAGTGCATAGATAAATATATATATATATATATATATATATATATATATATATATATATATATATATATATATATATATATATATATATATTGTATACTTTAATACACAGATAAATATAACGTACTTTTAGATAACATTCGCTTAATTTACAATTTAAAAAGTGAAAACTAAAATAGAACCCTTATAATTTCGCCATATCTGCCTTATCTTAAAGCGCTCATAGAGCTTCTCATATTCTTTAAATGAAAATTATTTTAAACCTACCCCTCCATTTCGCGTGTTCGACGGTAAAAATCGTATAATAAAATAAAACAAATTGAATGTTTTATTCTACAGAATTCCTTGATGTGCGAATCAGACCATTTTTATATATTTGGAAGATGTCGATTGTGAGGTGGCGATTCTACAAGTATTTATTCCACTAAAAGTTATATATCAAATAACTAACTTTTCATAGACACGGAAAAATATTATTCTTATAAAAGAACAAACCAGTTTAGTTGAATGGATAACTACATAAACGTTCGAACTGATAACTACATATATCGTATAGATATGTGTGTCTCTACGTGAATGCACGTAGCTAGACTCGCAGTAGGTATGAACTGAAAATGTATGTTTGCACTGCACTGTCTGCTAACTATTTTTCTTCGGTAACTTCTCCCCTCAATTTTAGGTCGCTGTCACGCAATCATTTTTTTTTTATAATTTATTAAGACCCTACATTCACTTAAATTGAGTACGTGTATTATATGTTTTCTATCTAATTGTCCAAATAGAATAATTTTGTAACAAAAACTGTTTTATCGTTTTCTAGTTTATTAGAATTAAGTAGTTTTGTATTTGTAAATTATAATTTATTCCTCAGGTACTGCGTATTTGTCACTATTATTATCACTATTCGCTATAGGTTATGGCGGGTAGGGTATGACGTAGGTAACTGCATGGTTGAAAAACATGCATTAAGAAAAAAAGAGAGGACCCGTGACTTCGCTGTAAAGTATTCGAAACATAGAAAACCAAAATTCAAAATAAATCGAAAAAAATCGAAAAGTTTTTATTTAAAATTACAATACATTTAAAATAGATATAAATAGTTATTATACAGCGTTGGCCATGTGAATTTAAAAAAAGTTCATTTTTCCGATGTTTTAATAGTTATTCAGCTATTCGGGGCGGAGACAAATCCAACAAAACAAAGATCATCAAAATCGGTCCAGCCGTTTATAAGTTATAAATGGTGTAACTAACCCGATTTGGTTTTATATATAATGTAGATGTCAAATATTCACGTAAAACCTAAAAAAAAGTATTAGTAAGAAAGATACACGTCTTTTGTAACATCATGATTGTCTTGTGTTTATACAATTTCCTCACAATTTTTTTTTAACTAAAAAAGATATACTTTTGTAGTTAAAAATTTCAATTTCTTTAATAAATACACCGACTTCAAAGTCACTTTATAAAAGACGTCGATTTTATCTTGAAATTTACATAATAATATGTCAATGACAATACGTTTCTAGTGGCAAATATAAACAATAAACAAACCGGCAAAGCGGAGGTTGACTGCTAGTAACCTAACATTATTATACATCCCCCCCAACGTGCGTTCACCTTGTCGTGGTGGATGAGGCTCAGTAGTGCCCGGCAATCCAGCCGGGCGCGAATCTAAGAAACGCACAGGGATTTGATGCCCACTTCGGTGGGCGGTGGGAGGTGGCCCTCTTCGGTGGCCGGTGTACCATACGGGTTGCTCCTGGTACTTCTCTGATAGCAGAGTGGACCTGAAGCAACCCCATGGTTGTGGTGGTCTGCTTCGGCAGACCTGCCGTCGGGGCGTCGTACTTGAATGCGTAAGCGATCCTGCGACGCCCCATTAGGACGGGGGAAGGTTTTGTTGGGTTTTAGTGGGTAGTACTGGCTTTGCCGGTGAGTTCCACACCTCGTGCGTAAATGCATTTCCCAACGTTAAAAAGAATGTTATTATATAATATATGTTGCTAACTTACGTATATTGATCATCGCTCCTACCGCCTCGAAAATCAGGAAAATATCTGATTGGTAAGATGGCATCGTGTGCTTTATCATCAAATTACCAGCTAACGAACCAATCTGAAAATAAAATCATAAAATATTTTTCGCTTCAAAATAAGCATTTTAAAATCATGATGTTATCATATTTATTATAGGTAAGATACCTGTCGAACTCAAGTTATTTTAAATACACATTCAATAGAACCATTTCTGCCATTTGTTATTGAACTTTATACGTGTTTATTTTAGTGTTTATTAATTTTAAGGGCGGTACTTTATTGCTCAAAGTAATTAAAAAATATTACGTTACTACGTAACACGTTTTTCGTTGGCTACGTACTAAGTTGAATGATGAGATGAGAGTAATCAAATTCGAATTTCGAATTATTCGAATACTCGTGATTATAGTCAAATAAATTTAAACTCGGCGTTAAATCAAGACGAGTTCAAAAGTCAAAATACCAAAAAAATAATAAAAATTAAAATATTACCGACAAAAGTTGCTGAACTAAACTCTGAATTTACCTTTCTAACGGAAACGTGGGCAACTAAGTCTAAATGCTTAGCAAGTTGTTCTAAATATCCAAAATCGCTAGTATTCACGGCGATAGCTTTAAATATATCGATACAGTCTTCTATAGAGATATTTGCCCCGAGGATTAGGTTCTGATCGAAATGGTATTGCTTTAGTGACGTCACATCGCTAATGTCTATCAAAACTGAAGCATATTCGAAGTTTTTTAGGACAGCTGAAACATTTTAAATTAAAAACTGTATGAACAAGTAAAAAAAATAACATAGTGTTTTTTCTCAAGAGCACAAGAAATTTGCACTATATAACATGCAAAAACATCAGCATATTTCCACAAATACATATAGATTATAGAGCATCAGATTTCGATGGATTTAAAATGGACTTCTTTAAGAAAGAATCCGGAGTCAAATATGAATCCGGTGTGATGTTTTCTGCTTTTACAAAAAACTCGAAACTCTCACTGCGAAAAGCAAAAAACATGACATCAGATTTAGTACCATTTATTTCACCAAATAATTGGAAAGAAACACGCGTAGGAAACGACTAGCAGAAGTTGGCAATCAACTACTAAAGGTCATCGCGTTATATCCTTCTTTAAATAATACTTCAAAGTCAAATAATTACTTATTTCCACCAACTTCAATAAGTTAGAATTAGACGACCACTATCTTTCAATATGGCCATTATATACATATGTACAGACATGTTTTATGTAATATATAATAAAAATCACCTTTTCCAGTGTTCCCATCAATAAGCATGTAGGGATTGATGTTGTACGTCTCTACAACGTGAAAAATTTGTTCTTCCTCAAACACTTTTAAGTACATAGTTCCTCCAAAATTTAGTACTATCATATCATTCAGACTTTTCCCATTACTGACAACACTCCAATCGCTACTCATAGAACAACGTCTTTCACATAATTTGGTTTTATTTTTAAGGCAAGTGGAAATTTCTTCGATATCATTGATGTATGGTGGATCAGCGTCTATAGCGAAGGATTTTATGGTGTCCAATATAGGCCTGTACCCCGTGCATCGACATGTGTTGCTGCCAAAAGAATTTTCTAATTCCGCCTTGGTTAACTTTTTTGGTAGAAGACTGCAAAATAATATTTGTAGTTGTGTGAAGGTAATATATAACAACAAATAACCAAAATCCGTGTTAATTCCTCCACGACCGCAGACACGCCGGCGTGTCAGTTAACAATAGATTTCTTAGAATTTTAATTAATTTCTTAGAAATTTACCTGGAGGTGTTAATCATATAGGCTTTAAGAAGCATGAAAGATTGCCCTGAAGGTCTGAATACACAATGATAAGTATAATTGTTTAAGACCTACCTAGAGGACATGACTTTAATAAAGATGTAATCTTAACAGAAAGCGAAAAATAATTCTAAATAATATTTATGTACTCGTATATATCTCTAATTATTTATAACCAATTCACCACGTTCACTAGCGATCTTAGTATGATGAGTAACGATTTTTTTATTTCTATTATATATTTGACTTAAAGGCAGGTCTGGTTTGATTTTAAGACATTGGCTCATTTTACTACTTTAAATCATAAGGTTATCTGTAGTAAAAGTATCTGCAATATAATACTTTATCAAATGTGTGTACTGAATATGTCGGGCCTAATGCGAATATTAAAATTAACAATTTAAGTTAGTAAAGGTAATATTTTAGATCTTTTATGACATTACTAGGGATTTACCCTCGCTTCACTTCGGGTTCGTCCCTAGATAAAAACAAATCTATCCCACGGGAACCGTATATTTTTCCGGGATGATAGTTTATAGCCTTCATCAATAAACGGGCTATCTAATGCAAAAAGAACTTTTCAAATCGGATTAGTAGTTCAAACAAACTCTGTCTCTTTATAACATTCGTATAAATATGTGGTGACGATAAATTAGCTAAATCTCCTGATTATACCTTAAGAAAAACTCTAACGCAAATAAAAATCAAATTACAGCTTTTAAGTCCAATATTTTAAAGACTACAATATTTGAAAGACCAGAATAAAATTTGAATATTATTTATAAAGGTCTTAGTATACCATAAAGGAAAAGAAAATTGCGCAAGAATTATCTGTTATTGTTAAAATGTTTATTTAAATTATACTAATTGATCACTTGACCAAATAAAATCAAACCTGTTCAAATAATATAGTAATACAATGGTTTGGTTTTAACATAACATTTCAATTATTTTCAGTACAACATTTTCAGTAAAATTAAAATATAAATTAAAAAATAATGAAAAATAAGGTTTAAATGAAAAATGAATAATAGCATTAATAAAGTTCAATGAAAGAAAAAAGAAAATATTTATCTACGAACTTGTTACAGTCGAAAATTTAAAAATTCGAAAAAAAAATTGAATCTATTTTTCGGTTCTGTAAATTTTGTAGACTAAAAATAAGGTAATCTTATTTATTTCTTTGCTTATAAAATTCATAGCTTTCACTTCCTTATTTCCGTTATTGCCAGTGGGCAGTGACCCCAAACTTCTAAATCTGGCTCTATCTAAAATGATCTAGTAATACAAACAGTGTAAACTGTTAAGCTTAAGGCTTCTCGCTACAAGAAGTAAGCATAATAGTTGTACGCCACCAGCTAGATGCATTTGAAAAATAAAATCTCATGTCATGCTATAAAAACATAATTATAAATGAAAAATTTAAAAAACCCCCTACGCAAATTAATTGTCATTTAACTAATACACTGGCACGCGTGAAGCACTTAATCAAGTAATCACACTCCATGCTTTACATCATTTTGGAAAAGATCTGATACTCTTACACTGCTAGACCGATATTAACCAAACATAGCTAAGAATCACCGCAAGGAAACTGGCTTTCAAATGAAAAAAACCACATCAAAATCGGTCCATCCGTTTGAGAGCTACGATGCCACAGACTGACACACATACAGACAGACATCGGCATCAAACTTACACACCCCTCTTTTTGCGTCGGGGGTTAATAAAAGCAAAAGAACCATTCATCTCATATGAAAATCATTTCTTGGTTGTAGCTTTTGTGGTGGCTTCCCTGCATAGTAAATATTTGCTGACAAACTCGAAAGCTACTTGGATTTTTCCAACACTTTAATTTGAAACATTATATTAGTATTACGTATATTGTAATTCCAATAAATACAATCTATTATTCCCGAGGAGGGTTGATGTCAGGCAGGCGGCCGGTAGTAAAACTTTTGCCAAATCCTATCGGAATCTAAAGGAATAATAAAGATTTACAGCGACAATCCCAAATAATCAAGAAACGGGCAGGGAGATGATGATGATATATTAATCCCTATAATATATATATTATTAATCCCTATTATTATTGCAACGAACAAGTTATTTTACAAATCGTCCATTAAACTCAATTAAATTATTATTTATAATAACATTAAATAAAAATACTAAAATCACTTTTATTCAACTTCAACTTTCGATTATTATCTATAATAATTTTTTTTTAAATTATTCATAAGAAATAATTACATAACGTATACATTATATCATCGACTGTAAAAACTCAATATAACAAAATATGTCTTTACATATTAAGTACATTATACAACATTCAACTTGATTACCGCGCCATAACACATTAGTATCTGACTGATATATTCTACTACGACGGAGTCTAGAGATTCGATTTCTTGACAATTTAAAAATAAAACATTCACTAACCTATATAACTGCATAACCCATCCAGGAGTGCAGTATCCACACTGGGTACCATTAAAGGAAGCTATTCGTTTTTGTATTTCGCTGTATCCAGCACTTCGACTTCCGACTCCTTCGACTGTCGTTATATCCCATCCGTGGCAAGAGAACACCAGTACTAGACACTAGGTAAATAATAAATAGTCAAACATTTCGTGTGTGTAAATGGAGACTGCTTTATTTTTAGCTATATATGTTACAAGCTAGTTAGTGAAAAATAAAAAACAAATCTATCCCACGGGAATCGTACAATTTTCTGGGATAAAAAGTGATGTTCTCCTGACCGATTCCGGCCACGGCGGCCAATCTCATTGAGACTAGCCAACTGCGCAGGAGATATTATAGTGCACAAGTGTACGCGCAGACACAAGTGCACTCTTTATTCCTGTCACTCTCATAGCGCAGGACTGACGGCTTTACGTGCTCTCCGAGGCACGGTGATGAATGTTGGGATATATATGTTGGGACATTAACACACAACACCATCTAGTTCCATGGTAAGCTACGAGACTTGTGTTATGAATACCAGATAGTTGATACACTACACATATAAAGCTTTAAATACATACATATTATAAATATAAACACCCATGACTGAAGTACAAACATTCATGCTCATCACACAAATGAATGCCCCCAGCGGGACTCGAACCCGCGACCGCTGGCACAGAAAGTAGGGTCACTACAAACTGAGCCAAACGTGTCGTCAAATCACCGCCAACTTCCCAACTCCGGGCTGTTACTGAGGCTCAATATACAGAAAGACTCAATAACTAAACTTGGCCCGACACGGGACTCGAACCCAGAACCTCCGGGTGTTCAGCCGTACATGCTAACCACCGAGGCAGTTATGGGATAAAAAGTAGCCTATGTGATATCCAAGACTATAATCAATCTCTGTGCCAAATTTCATCCAGATCCGTTCAGCCGTTCTGGCATGATTGAGAACAAACATCCATCCATCCAAACTTTTGCATTTATAAAGTAGTAAGATTATTATAATTTAAAAAATATTCGTAACGATATAAAAACAGACAACGACCTTATTATCTCTTACAGACAACCTTTAAACCCAATGTTCACCCAGTGGCCCAAATTCTACCAAAATCATAATCTACAATTTGAGGAAAACATATATATTTAACTTACAAAACAATTTTTATTCATAATATTTTTGTACAGCAATGTGATAACACTAAAACTTGTCAATAACCACGAATCAATAAAAAATTTGACAAACAGAGGAAAAAAAGGTACTCAATCATTGATATACAAAAACTCAAGACAATTAGCTTCTCAAAAGTATCCACAAATAGAAGCGCAAAATTTGAAATTATGCGCTTGTTCCAAATATCTTTTGTTCATTACTTTTCGGATGACAAAATTAAATACCATGCAAATAGGATTCAAATTAATAGTGGATTAGGTACCTAAGAAGAATGTACAAAATTAGATCTCGCCTTGAAGTTTTATTAATAACATAAACACTTTTAATGGTTTTAATGAGTAATACCTACTTATTACCGATAACAGAGGGAAGATTAAACTTACATAGGTAGCAATTCCAAACCAGCAAGTGTACGGTCAATATTGACATTCATAAAGTATAAATAAATAAATAAATATGTTGGGACAATAACACACAGCACCATCTAGTTCCATGGTAAGCTCCCTATTTAAAAAATCCAATAGGATCCAATCAAAAGCGACAAAAGCCACATAGAAACCAATACATATTTATTGGTGTCTATGGTGTTTTTCAACAGTGCTACGAGTCTTGTGTTATGAATACCAGATAGTTGATACACTACACATATATAACTTTACATACATATTATAAATATAAACACCCATGACTGGAGTACAAATATTCGTGCTCGTCACACAAATGAATGCCCCCAGCGGGACTCGAACCCGCGACCGCTGGCTCAGCAAGTAGGGTCACTACAAACTGAGCCAAACGTGTCGTCAATCGTTGATGCGTCCAAACAAAAAAAGTTATACTTACAGAATTTACAGAAAAAGTTTCAATGACACCAGTCGTCTGTCTTCTAGCACACACGTTAACTATACACGATCCGCAGACTCCTTGGTGACACATGGCCTTTGTGCCAGGGAGGCCTAAGTGATATCTGAGGAACGCGAACAATGTCGTATCGCGACTTGTTTGATTGTTTACTGAAAAAAATATATAAATCTATACTAATACTAATAATATTATAGGGGGGTAAAGTTTGTGAGTTTGTGAGATTGTGAGTTTGTGGCGTTGTAGGGGGTAATCTCTGGATCTAATGAACTGATTTAGTTGAAATTTGGTAAGAAGATAGTTTGAGACTCTGGGAAGGACATCGGATACTTTTTATTATCCCTTAAGGGTGCAAAAATGGGGATGAGTTTGTATTGGGAAGCAAGCTAGAGACGAACCCGAGCGAAGCGAGGTTGAGTCGCTAGTTAATTATATAATAAAGGTTGTTGCATAAAGTAAATGGCAATACTCTCCCATATTATACATAATAATGTACCTACCTCTCACAGCAGACTGTATCGCATTTTTAACAAGATAAGCATTCATTATAATAAAATAATAACCGTTTCCTGTGTAACTCGTTTAGTTTTTTGGATACAATAATATTAATATTAAAGTAATAAAATTGTAAAGTTATTGCAGTGTTATCTATATTCCACCGATTAAATAATACCTGTGTCCTGTAGGTAATGGAGACTTCCCTTTACCGTAATGGAAATGAATGAATAATCATGTAGAAAATGACTAGTATATACTAGAATATTATAGGCCCAAGACTCAAGATTTGAATCTGATTCACTCGTATTCACAAGCGTGCGCGTCATCACTGGGCTAGCACTGCCTCCCCTCCTAGTTCCTACCTTATGGTGAAGGAAAACTTCGTGAAAAAAAAAATCTTTTCTGTTCATTGACCAGCGGGATGGACCATGGCCTATTCCCACTCGCCTTGAAGGGAGGCCTGTACCCAATGGGACGTCAATAAGGGCTGAATAGGTACTACATATAGAGCTTAGAGGATCGTTCCTAGCATCAAATATGACGTGTAAATAGCTTTGATGAATTACTAAGATTTTACGTACATGATTGTTCTTCACAAATTTCGGAGCCGATTTAATTTATTCGGTGAATAAACAGTTCGCCGAATAAATTAAATTAATAATTTCAACAATTAAATTTTTTTCATATAAAAAAATAAGTTTCGTTAAATAAAAAATACTGTTATAAATGTGAGTTTTTTCTGAAAATATACGTACTTATCTCATAAATTTCTAAGAAAAAATATCATTTTAAGATAATCATAACGAAACAGCAAGTAGATACCTAATGGCTATCATTATTTAGTCTATTGCGGCATTGTAACGGCAATCACACGCAAACGACTGAAACGACAATCTTTTTTTTAAACCATAACGAGTACGTGAAGGATATATAATTTATTTAAATTATATTTAAGTAGTTGGCTCCGGGAAGTTAAAAATAATTTAAATTACATCCAATTAGACATTAATTTTTTTAGTAATATTTAATGTTTAGGTACGTTTTATTTAATTAAGCGAAACTAACAAAAACAAAACAAATAGGTATTATGGTATCTAACTAAACCAATAATCTTTATTGAAGTATGTATTCTGAAACTACCTAAAAAATAAAAATGTTACCAAACGCAAGGTAGAGTTAAAAGTCAGTTTGAAAAAAATATTTTCAATAATATAATTAAAAGCGTATGAAAGTGATAAAATAAATATTTTAAACAAAAATTGTAAAGCACAATTAAACACAATTCCTTCAGACAAAGAAAATCTTTCGAGTGTAAATATACATAATAAATAGCTTGTGTGAAAGAATTTTTAAATATAATCTAGACTTAAAAGATTTCCTGGCTTGCTTTCCGCTTGGATTGTGGTCAGGTGCTTCGAAATAAGTTATAAAATACATATAAACTTGGTAGAGCGCCTTGCAAGGGCCCTGGAAATCTCTGATATTTTTTTACATATGTATAATCATAATTCAAAATAAGATCTAGATTAGAGTGGAAAGTTTTTGCGTTTTCCTTTTCTTATAATTTCTTCTAAATTATCAAAATTAGCATCACTTTTTTTAAAACTAGTTTATAGAACAAGCCACAATGGAAGCACTTTTTCAATTCTTGTTAAATAAAATAAAATTTATATAGCCCACGAAATCATTGCACAAGTTTTTTTATAGTAAAATTAATATTTATTAATTAATTACATAAATACGCGAGTTTACACATCACTATTACCTGAACATTTTCGTCCGTTCACAGTAAACTCAATACAAGACATATCTATAAGAAATCGCGCAGACGACTGACGGCGAGTGATATTAGGTTTTATATAATATATTCGTTTGTAACGAAACAAACATTTCGTTTTAAAAACAATAACTACCTAATTCCTTAAGTAGGAAACAAATACTAATCTTTATACGAAAATAATATTTAAAAACGAAGTCTGTCTGGTTGTACGTTTTATAATAGTTTAGAGAAAGCTTAAAATATATAAGACATCTACTCAAAGAAGAGTACTCGTGTTAGGTACTTACTAAACCAACGTTATCTAAAAATTCCAAATTCCAATTCGAAAGTTTGACTGAAGTACCGGCTATTCAAACAAAAACATAGCATTGGACATATGTACAAACATACATACTACACACACAGAGTTCAAACACACACACACACACATTATATATATACTTATACATATATATATATATACATATATAATTATATATATATATATATATATATATATATATATATATATATATATATATATATATATAATGTGATTATTTATATGTCATTCTTTGGGCGAAAAGTAACACGGTGGGGTAAACACAAATACTCAAAAAGTATTCTTTTTAAATTATCTTATAATTATTCTCACTAGCCTTCGCCACTACTCGCTACACTATTTACATACAATAACATAATATAAAATACATTACATGCAATTTAATTGTAAATAAAAAGATTAAATAATATACTTAATTAAAACAATTTAATTAATTATTATAATTTGTTATATATAATTGAGACTAGTTTGACTATAATGGAGGCTAGACTATTTACCTACTTCTTTTTTTTCTTTTATTAAATTCTTACATAAATTAAGCCCACAATCTAATAAATAAATGAAAGTTATTTTTTTGTATTGCAAACAGCCTACAGATTTTTTTTTTATTTTGTAACACAATTCGAACGTAGTATTTACGATGCCGTTAAGTACCTTTTTATGTCAAAACTGTAATCAGTAAGACTAGGTACATAAAACAAGTTTTAAATAGTTTCTTAGATATTTTTTTAATTAAATTACATGTTATAAGATACTAATGAGTAATTTGAAGTTTTTCAGAGATCCTTGGTTCCAGTCCCGTGTTCGAGTCCCGGGTCAGACCAAGGTGAGTAATTGAGTTTTGTTAAGAAGTTCTCAGTTGTCCGGAGTAGGGAATGTCACATCCATGTGCCTTTGAGAGCACGTAAAGCTCTCTAACTAACTCTCACCGGTCGTGTAGAAGTAACGGCCCAACCAGGCAAACGTAGATGTAGAGTATAAATCTATGACCTCAACAGAATTTGAAATTGAAAGGCATAAAGTGTACTTGTGCACTATAATATGTATTACAGAAACAGAAAATAAATTAAAAAAATATTACAACTACGTATTAAAATCTAAATTATAACTAAAATATCATTTTAAATTTGTTGTCCAATTATAATATCTATACACAACATTTAATTAATAAAAAAAGCAGTCATGAGGACTGCCGATATAAAAATTTGTAAATTGAAACTGTTCACATGTATCTGGTTTTGACATCTATCGGCACTCTGAGTGTTAGCGTTTACACGTCACGTGACCTGGTGACCATGTCTATGACGACTTACATGAATTTACTCCATATCCAAACCTGTCTATAGAAGTTTTCACTACAAAAATTAATAAAATTTATGCTTGATTAAACGGTTTGTTTTTAGTATATATTCAGCCCTTATTGACGTCCCATTGGGTACGGGCCTCCCTTCAAGGCGAGGGGGTATAAGGCCATAGTCCATCACGCTGATGATGCTAAATCCGATAATAATTTATTATGGCTCGATTCAGTGAGGTTGAACGCCGCGCCGTGTAGGTATACCTACTTATAATTATATATATATTTTTTTGTAAAATTGAAGTGCCTGTAATTTTGTGGATAGATAAATCATTATTATTTTTGTAATTGTATCACTTAGTTTACCGCCCGCCTATCAACTTCTGAGTACATTCTGAACGGAATCCCCCGGTAAAACTATTAAAGCGGCTTATCGATTAAAACAGAGTTTTATCGTTAGTGAAAACTAAAATCAATTCAAAATGACAAGTTTTATAACGGGACAGTCTCCGAAAAAAAGAATAGACATTTGATGAGTTTTTTGGCACGAATTAGGGAGGGCGATACGAATCGAAGTAGAACTCCAGAGTATTTAATCTCAAGCACTGATTGTATTTACAATTAATTTGCATTTTAATCTGGTGTTGGCAATAATAGCACAGTTCTGCGAAATAAGTTTTTTTTTCTAAAACTATCAATATTTGTTATAATTGTACTTAAAGTATAAAGTAATATAAAATAGTTTTTGTATGATATACTTACAGGTACACCACGTATACCAGATATACATAAATGGTGTTTTATTTGAACTTTGAATAAGCTATCGACGCCAGATTTCCTATCAAACCTCAACCTTATTGCCATTAGCATAAGGTGCTTTATTATGTTTTATTATATCGAGCTATACACTCAACCAATCAAACTACTCAAATACAACTTCGCCACTCACTACGTCAATCATACATCAACATCATCAAACACAACCCTCATTCTACTTCATCTACACGACACCTGCAGTACACAAATAAAAATTCACTGTAATTCTGTTAAGACAGAGTACCTATCTACCTAATATAAATGTTTGGGAAGATATGCAATTTTTCGCGAACAAATACAAATAACTAATAAGTGTAAAACAAAAAATAAATAATATACAGTTATAATTCAAATTATTCTAAGTTTTTTTAACGTATAATTTTTAAATGAAAGTAAAAAGGTATACAAAAAACAAAACAAAAACCTATTTTGTTCAATAAAAAGCTTTGTTTGTTCGGTTTTCATTTATAAAGCTCGCTTTATCTCTATTCCATTTTACAGTCAAGCATCTCCTCCACCATATAATAGTCTTCCACCATAGTGATGTCCCAACTACCTTGATAGCTTTTTTCTATCTCTTTTATGTCTTGATGGAGTGAACGATTCAATCCTGATGGTTCTGGTTCCTTGCTGTAGCCCCCTAGATTTCTTAGAAAACAATTAATATGCTTTAGAAAATGAATTTCCAGGGTCCTTACGAGTCATAATAAACTTTTACATATTAGATGTTGATAAAGAGATGTATGCATAATATGATTTTGTGACCGTAAATTAACCATTTGGTTTCAGTGCATTTTATTTTCTTTAAAAATCTTTTTAAGTTAGCATAACTAGTGTTATATGATCTGTGGCATAAGCTTCTTTAAGGCAAACTATAAGCACAGATTATATAATGCTATACTAGTACTACAGGTATAGATGCTTTATTGCTGAAATGCAAGACAGTTTTCGCGCTTCTTTTCGAAGAATAGATAGATATTCTTATAAAAGTCACCATTCTGGAGCATTTAACTTGATGCCTTTATGTTTTACACCACTAATAGCACAGCAAAATACTAAATTATCCTCATTTTTTGAAATACTCTAGAAATTCTTGGTTTCTGCTTTGATATCAACAAAATAAAGAAAGAATACGTGATGTGATACTTTAAACTGTTTTTTATGCACCCCTCTTGATACGGATATCAAATGGAAGGGTGTGCTCAGAGACAAGATCAAGATCAAATCTCGCGCAATCTTTTATATCATATAAATTGTGTAATGTAATAAATTGATGGGTTTGATTTAATTTAAAATTTATTTTGTTCTTTATAGAACATTTAGTACATCTATGAAACATAGTGTACGTGTGTGTAGACGACCGGCCTTTATAACAAGCCCGTCAACTCTAAGCCCTAAGGGTTTATAGGCCAAGGCTAAGGTCAAATAAGGTATTTATACAGAGAGGCAAATAAGGTATTACTGATTTATCTTATCTTTTGTAAAAGATTAACAGATTTCAGTATAGAAGGAGAATTATTTAATAACACATACGTTTTTTAACACCCATGCGAGCGAAGCCGCGGGCAAGAACTACAGTTCGGTTTTAAATACAAAACCCAATAATTCCAATAATTAATGGGTTAGTTTTTAATAATTAATACATATAGGGATAGAGGGATAACTATGTCTAAAGTGAAAGACTTTGCATACGTATATATATCAATCTTGGGTATATTTTTAGTTTATAGGTATCTACGTATATATGAGCAGGAGGTAATCTCTGTAAGTGGGTACTGATTTGATTCTAAAAATTATTTTACTAACAGGCCAAGGCCAAGTGCAAATAAAGTATTTATAGAGACAGGCTACAGATATATTATTGTGCTATAGGATATTTTCATTAAGATAAAAATGTGCTTGCTATCAGAAATCATAGTAACTTTAACTATTGAAGTAGGAAAAGAACCGCCAGTTAAGTTGCTTTGTCAGCGCTAATTTAAAAATCGATTAAAATCGAAGCGGCGCGGCGGTTTGGAATGAAGCAGTATAAATGTATTGCAAAAGACACCCCGGGATGCATTCGAGCTAAGTGATGTAGTCGCTAGATTAAAATAAAAGTAAATATATTATACAATAAAAAATTTAAAGCTAAATCGCAATGATACAAGTCAAAACTTTATAATTTAAAAATATAATTTTAATTAAAAGTCCTTATAATTACCAGATACTAGTGAACCGAGGCTACTTTTGTAACACTAATATCCAATAGAAATATCTTCTTGTGTCGGGATAAAAAGTAGCCCAAATCAGTCTGGCTAATAAAGCATCATTTTCAAAAAGTCAAGTTAGTCCTGCTTTAATGTATAATATTAGTAAGGGTTCTATGTGACAGGAAATGAGAAGTATAAATGAATATTAATATATGTATTTATATTTCATTGTAAGAAATAACTGGACGATTTGTTACATTAGAATTAAGACCTAAAACTAAGATATAAATACTAGAATAACTTAATTAAAATTAAATTATTCATAAAATAAGCTATGCGTGTAACAGATGATAAATATTAAATAATTTGTGTTCAGTCCTATTTAACGTCCCACTGCTGGGCACGGGCCTCCCTTCAATACGAGGGGGATCAGGCAATAGTCCACCACGCTGGCCTAGTGCGGGTTGGTGGACTTCTTTCGAAAACTTGTTAAGTTCTCTCAGCCATCCAAATTTCGTCACGATGTTTTCCTTCACCATAAGACAAGTGGTAATTATGTCGGAAATGATTAACACATAAAAATAACAGAGGTGCGAGAGCTGGATTAAATACTTAATTTAATAAATATTTAAATTTACAAAGGTAACAATTCTTTAACAAAATTACAATTTGACTTTTTCATTATTTTTCGTTAACGTACATTCTTAAGAATATTGTATCACGAGAAAATTTCTAAACAGCTTTCTTAAATCGTTACAGAATAAAAAAATTAAAATTTGTACCTATTAAAATGACAAATTCAATTTTTATGTTATAGAATCACCTATGTCATTCTCATATGTTTTTGATTGGTTGTTTATGCCCCAAGCTAGAAATGAATGCACTTTTATTATTAGGGGGCATTTTCAATCTTCACAATCATCACTGTCATAAAAGATTAACCTTTTTGGTTGTGATATAATTTTTTTATGTACACGCATTACTTTTCGTTTGGGAGTTGATCGTATAGGAGTTTCTCGTGTAGGAACTTTGGTGGCAGATGAAAAGCTTACAGGAGAGGATAGAGGTATTATTGTGTTTGGAGTTTCTAGTATTGAGAAGTCTGTAAAGAAAAAAATATATTTAGGTAAAATAATCCAATTTGAAGTAAAAGAATTTTTATCATTTCGAATTGTAAATATACTTAATACTAGCATTGTCCGCGGCTCCGCCCGCGTTTAGATGACCAAGAACCAATTTCTTAGGTTTTACATATTAGTATACTCTTACATTGCAGTTTTTGTATTTTTTCTCAGAAATGAGACATTTTCCCGCGGTAAAAAGTATCCTATATGTTGACCCGGATAACCAGCTATCACCATACCAAATTTCATTAAAATCCCTCCAATGGTTTTTCTGTGATGCGGTAACAGACAGACAGACAAAAAATCTAAAAACTATAGATTCGGCCTCTGTATCGATAATAATGTTAATTTCAATAAGATTTTCCAAAAAATATCGAATGTACAGATTCAGCTTAGTTACAATTTTATTATATGTAAAGATTTAAGCTCCATTTTGATTGATCATAACGCACAGACACACTCACAATTTTTCGCATTTATGATTTTTTAACTTTCATTTTTTTTTCATTCCTAGTTAATTTTTTGCAATAATGTGTAATACCTAGTATTAATAGTGATATTAGTTTATACTTTATAGTAATATTAATAATAGTCAAAATAAATAAAACTATAGATCTAGATTGCTGTTTTTCATTTATATTTGACTTGATGCATCTAATTATTATATTTACATGTAAAATTAAACTAAACAATTACTTACGAATATCTTTTGATGTTCTTAGATTATTATTTGGTGTTGAGGTGAGTCTAGCATATTTTGATTTCATAGCAGTACTTCCTAAAATAGACACATCTATTAAATAAACAAAATTAAAATAAGAAAAATAAAACTTTAAACAAAATAAAAACTATACAACACAACTTTCGACCAATTAAAAAAATTTGGTCGAAGTTCAAAACGATACAATAAGATGTTTTTTTTTAATATCTAACCTCTTTCGATCCTCCGTTTCTTTGCAACACTGTTATATTGCTCAATGCGATCTCCTAGCAGAGAACAAATTTCAGACAACTTGAACTCCATTATCAAGTTATTAAATTAGATTTAATCGCGTCAAAGAATTGAAATGAACTGATAATTTTGGTATAGCATGCCTTCTTTTTATACAAAACTTAGTTATAACAATTAGTAAATAACACAACAATAATTAATTAATTTGTTATTAGGTAGACTCCCATAAACCTTAATTAGGTAGTTAGGTTTTTTTAATTACTTATTACTACTCTCTAATTACATAAAAAACATCTTGCAATTAATTTGCTAATGCAAATTATAGTTGTATATTTAATATTTAGAAATAACTGTGTCACTAAATACAATAATATTATTTAAATAATATTAGTTCTTCTTAGTTGAACCCTTAATGTAAGTTAATTTATGTGAAGGAAAAGAAACTGCTGGACGTAAAGTATTTTGTATTAAGCATATTACATAAGCAAATATATCTACATACTAGCGACTCACCCTCGCTCTCGGGTTCGTCCCTTCATTTTAACGTTTACTGTAAATTCCTCAGAGATGAGATATTTTCCCGTAATAAAAAGTTTCCTATATGTTGACCCGGATAACCAGATATCATTTTACCAAAAATCATTAAAATCCAAATTTCATCAAAATCCCTCCAGTGGTTTTTCACAGACAGACAGACATAAATTCTAAAAACTATAGATTCGGCCCCTGTATCGATAATAATGTCTATTTCAATAAGGTTTTCAAAAAAAAATTATTGTACAGTTCGGCTTACTTACAATTTTATTATATATATATAGATTATATAATATTTAACTAGAGAGTCACCCTCGCTCCGCTCAGGTTCGTCCCTACTTACGTTTTAACATTCAGATTTCATCAAAATCTGTCCAGTGGTTTTCTCTTGATGTTCCCAGATGGACACAGACAAAATACTAAAAACTATAGATTCGGCATTATGACTATTTCAATAAGAATTTCTAAAAAAATATTTAAGGTACAGATTCGACTCACAATAGATATATATATATTAAATATGTATAGATTTCTTAAAAGATTCTCATGTTCAAAGGATCGAAAATGAATATGTTTTGTAAAGTGTAAACAGTATTTTGTACGACGACGGGTGAACACAACATTCCCAAAGAGGTCCCAAGTAGTTCGTAAAATTTTTGCGAAAACCGGTCAGCAGTATGGAAGAAGAAATGGACTTACTGCGTCAAACTCTAGAAATTTAGGAAATGGGCAGGATGATGATCTTTTAGCTAAACACAGGGAAAACTCGCTTTTTAAATAAACTAGTTTTAAAATTCACGGAAATAAAACAAAAAATAATTTAAACATGATTTATTCAAAATAAAAAATCACTTATACACTAAACAAACATCGAACTGGGAGGTATATCGCGGGATATTTGTCAACATCCTTCACATTTAAACTAGCTACGAGTAAGGCACAATTCATACTTATATCAATTACATTATAAGGCCACTTTTAAAATTCGAACGAATTACATTTTCATTTTCTTTTCTTCTGGACAGTTGAAAAACAACTTAAAAAAAATTAACTACACATACATGCCGATGATACGCCAAGAATTACGAAAATAAGTAAACAACTGTAATAATATAAAATTTCAATATTCAGTTTAATTTTTGTATACAAAAAGTATACAAAAGTTATATAAAAAATCACTAAAATAATTAAAATTGAAAACGATTTTACATCAAAATAATCGTTTTAAAACAACACATTCATAGCCTGTTACTTAATATATTACTTACTAAGCAGAAGTAGACTGGCATATTTGGCATTCTCAACTTATAATCTAAGAAAAATATTCTAAGCATGATCGATCTACTGGAAAAGAAAAATTCAATAGGCACATAATAATAACATATCGAACATCAGATTATATATATATATATTTATTTTTAGTTAAAATCTTCCATATTATCAAAAACTGTATTAATTTAATAACACTATAGGATGAAGAAGTTTCATAACACTGGCCAATTTTCATTACAATTAATAGAAATATTTAATCTAATTCAGTTCAATTCTCTTGTTAATAGCTTCAAAACTTGCCAGCTCAGAACAGATTACTTCACCAAGTTCACGTAGAATGGAGAAGACACAAAAATGTATCTATTCTAAAAAATCGACATTTGGAAACACTTCAAAACTTTTGACCGCTATGATTGATGATATTATAAACATTTACAGTGTACATACAATCTGATGTTTAACAATAATAAATAGATAAAGCATTCATTTTGAAAAGGTGCTCGAATTGTACATTGCGCTTAAAAAAATATCCTACTAAAGAATTTGATAATCATAAAATTAATTTATTATTAACATATGTACAATAATATTCTAACAGAAATATTGTACATAAGATTAAAGAAGACAATTTAAATTACATTAAAATAATTATTTTAATAACATACTTAAACGATTTTTGATAATAAAACTGGTATCATAACATCCACTACAGAATGTTTTAAAATGTGAAATGAGCAATATTCACAAGGTAAAAAAAATTGCTAATTTTGCATTAGCCCTTGAACATATTTAATACAAGACTGTACTTCTTCACTATCAGCCTCCATACCTTGTAGTTTATCTTCGATATCGACTATAAAATCTTTAGTAAAGCCACCCTTTTTGAGGGCCGTCATACAAAAATTATTGAGTGCTTTAAAGCATTGTTTGCGATGAGCATTGTGGGGTTGGTTATCCCAAACCGGTGTCGCTCGGACATAAGACCATGCCAAGAAAACATACTTTATTACAGACTCCCAATGCTGTGACTCTACTAGCACTTTCCCCTGTTCAACTAAACACTTCTTAAACGCGGCCAAGTGAGTCGCTACACGGGTGTATGCCGGCGAATCGGTTTTCGATGTCAAACGAGAAGTTGGTAAGCTCTTAAATATGTTAGATTTAAGATAGCACAGTTTTTCTTCCAATGGCGACAAGTCTGGTGTGGGCATATCTTGACGTATCTCTTGCTCCACTTCAGGGTGTTTGTGGGTGATTCTTTTTATCATATGGATAAGTTGGGTTGGACTTAGCCCTTTTAAAGCGGTGTCTAAAGGACCCTTAAATTCTCCGTCGAACGTTTTTTCCAGACGCATACGTTTTATTGGTGGGGTGAGTTTAATTGGACTATTAATTTTGAATTTCTGAGGTGTACTTAAGTCACTGAAGTCTATCTTTTCGGGGGTTAGAGGTACGCGTTCGATATCCCCTAATAGGAGACGTTTTCTTGGTGTAGAACGTAATGTAACACCTAGCTTTGGAGGAGAGTTCCTACCTGGAGTATTTTTCGGTGGTGTACGTACTGTTGATAGGAAGGTTGATCGCTTTAGGTCGATGTCCGGCGACCATGTCACAGGGAGACGCTTGCGACCTGTAAAGATAACAGTCAGTATGTACTTAATTTTATTCAAACTTCAAAACGGTTTCGGTTTATTTGATTTAGTGTTTAATATGTATATGTTACGCGACATCTTCGTCAATTGTCAATTGATTTTTGTAATTCTTTTTTCATTAAATAGGTAATGCCTCGAGAGCAGACCCATATAAATTTAAAATGAAAGTCTTTTAATTTATTAAAAAAATGTGTAACACGTATGTGTGATGTACTTAATTTAAACTTAGAAAAACTTAATTTAAATTATTTAATGGTATTTCCCAGTTAACAAATATTTATTCTTAATAACAAACCTCTCTGTTGAATGAGAAACTCATCAGGAGACGGTGCAGGGCTCAAGTATCCTGGTGGGAGAGACGGTGACACTTCCCTAGTATTGGTTAAAGTGCGTAAAGGCGTTACACGCAGACGGTCAAGTCGCGCGGGTATCTCGGCTAAAGCCGCGCGGGTGCGCCTAGGCGCGTCTGGTGATACCTCCATTACCTATACCCAGTTATTATTCAATGTGAGAATTGTGCAATTACAAAGAAATACTTTTTATTTTTAATTTAAGTTGATAAATAACATCAATTTTATTAATGAATTATTTTATAGTGATGAAATTAAGTGAAGATTAAATTTATTCTAATAATATAATATTAAATGATTAAAAAAACAAAATTAATAATAATGGGTATAACAGACTAATTTATACAATCCAAAAACGAAACTAAAAACTAAAAAAAAAAGAAACCAAAACATACATATATATTTCTTATGCAAAATTTAAATTACTATAATTTTAATTACCTCTTTCATTTGTACTGTGGAACAAGCTTTATTTTACTTATTGTATTAAAACAATTAACACTACCCTCTTAATTTTTAATATGTATATTGGTATAACATATTTAAATTTACACTCATAAAATTAAAGCAAAATATGTTTCTTGTGATATTAGTTTCGGTAAGCAGATAACTCATAGTGAAAAAGTTGTGAAATGATTTGTCCGACGACAAGATATTTGTTTTATTTGTGTATTTTCTCTGAAAGTATATTTTGTAATTCTTTTGAGAAAATAAATGTCTTAAACCATATATACATATTGTTTAGTTCTTAAAATTTATTAGTACCTTTACTTATTGATGTCTTATGATATTTAAACATATTATCAGAGTTCTTAGCTCAATTAATTCAAATTTTATATGGAAGAAAATCCTTATAAGATTTGAAAATTAAAATGATATATCAATAAACAAGAATTTTTCAAATACAATAAAACTATTGTTGGGACATCCTTTTAAGTAAATGTGCCAGGACATCCCAGAAGGATTTAAATTTTTACTGAATATTATATATAATTTTACTGATTATTATTTTTATAACATATCTATTCATTTTGATGCCTGTCAATTTAAATTTCAAAAGGCAAAGCCCAATGACCACATTCACTTTCCTATAGTATTTAAGTAACTATATACATATTATGTAGTATTTAAATTTTAAAATATATTGCATATATGCTGCTAGAATAAGCAAAAGGCAATTAGCTGGAGACTAAATATTTGGTGTTATTAAAATGATCATATTTAATGATTTAAGTAACAACTATTCAATGGAAGGTAAAGGTATTATAATAAAATGTACTTAGCAGTTTATAAATTTGAAAAAACAAACAGTTGTTTGAAAGGTGTTCTTATAATATAATTTTCTAAAATAAATTATATATTTCCAAATTTAATTTTGATACCTACTATCTAAAACATAAGTACTTATTTAGTATTTACATTAAAACTTCAATATACAAGCCACTACCATTGCTTTCTATTCCCAAAGAACATTTTCAACTGCAGTATTATAATTACAAGCATTTTTAATTTACATATATATACATAAGCATATAGTTATTACAATGAAACACTTATATTTATGAATATTGCAATAAAAATGGTATGATATATATGTATATTATTATTAAGCTTTTGAAGTATAGAGAAAATAATTTTAAATACAAATTAGCTTGATGGCTTTTGTAGTAATAATTATAATTATAAATATAGAAAAATAGTATTTTATTGTTCATATATTTAGATAAGAATATTATTTACAATTTATAAATAGAAGATAATAAATTGCTAAATTCAAATAATTAATGAAGATTGATGCATGATGATTGATTATGCATGTTATTAAATTTTCAAATGTAAATGTTTTTTTATAATTATTGAATGTATGGATATTTAATACAAATGATTTAATTTATTTTAAGCATTAGAATTAAAATTAGCGAAGCTTGATAACATTTGGCTGGCTAAAATAATAGTATAACTGACCTGAACGATGTTTTAAAGTGCAGTAGTGAACGACATCTAGAGATGTTCATTTAGTCATCGCGATGGAAGTTGAATCTACACTTAAGATGCTTTTAATAATAAAACCTTTTTACAAAATACATCTAAATATGCTCTGTCATTAAAGTATTTACGTTAAGAAATCATATATTCACATCTAGAAACCACGAAACAAACAAAATGCTTTGAACAAAAATTATGTTTATAGCATTCTTTAAAAGATAAAATTTTAATGGTACACTGAGAAATACAACAAGAAGTGAGTTATATTACTTTATAATTAGATTAAAAATAGGTAAATAACAGTTAATAAAACATAATACAAACCTGGTAAACAGATAATGTTTTAAAAACAATTATTAAAACTTGCTCAAATAAACGTAAAATTGGCGCACAAATTGACAGTTGTATAACAACGGTCACAGGCTACATGTACGCTTTAAAATTTTTTACTGTTGCGTTCAAATTTAAAAAGAATGTTATATAAATTCTATATCATTTGTTATACAATAATATCTAAAGTCTCAAAGCGTTTATTATACACAAAATATTTATCAAGAATAATAATTTGAAAAATGTATATTTAACTACCTTCACATTGAAAAACTTTAAAAAAAATTGTGAGTAGTTACTATCTATATTAGTAGTAAGTAATTATAAACTTATCAGCGAGTTAGTTTTAAGTTTCAGTGTGAAGGTTATTATCTAATAATTACAAATATTTCAGATAAATGTACTAGGTATTAACTACAGAATAATGAATTTATTGTTCGGAGTACTAATGTATCGATTCGATTCGAATTTCTAAAAATATAATCCTCAAAGGAACTGTATATGTTGTCTAGTAACACATAGGCAAAATATATAATTTCATCCTATGATAAATATGTTTCTTGGACATGTATTTTTATGCATTTGTAATCACATATAATTTATTAATTTTACATTATGCGGTGCGTTTTATCACGTGGGAAAAAGAATTTTTTTCACAATAAAATTACCGTATGACCCACACGAGCATTTCCTCCTTCATCCTTGTAAAAAATATTTCTATCGAAAACAAACAAACGAACACATTCTCAAATGTCTATTATTTATAAAATTGGAACTGAATAAAAATGACATACATTATCATAACTTAATGTTTTCATCATCATGATCGAATTTACATTACATATTAGGTTTTAGAGTCAATAAATAACGTGGATCATTTTTTTAGTTGTAGTTCTCACTCATTAGTCACTTTGAAAAATTAAGAAAAAAAAAATGTCATAGTGTCATCTTGTGTGTTTGGAATGTTCGTCGTATTTTTAATTTTTATTTAATATGTCAGCAGTCAGTAACTTACTTTCCTTTTCTCTTTGGCGCAGATTATAGATGATTAATAATTATTATAGAATATTTGTTTGTGTGTGAAGTTGTGAACACTGAAGTGTAAATTACTTTTTGTACATTTACGATAAATAGTAATACCGCATAAACCTAAATAATACTGTTAATGCACTAACTTCTACATTCTACAATGGAAAATAGGAAATTAATAGAACGCTCCTATGTCCAATATATAAAAAGTATTGTTTTGTAATTCCTAATTTCTTTTTTTACTTGTTTTAATATATTATGACAAATGAATCGTTAATTTCTAAAGAAAATGATGTGAATTATATTTTAAACGGTGTAAAGAATTAGTGAAAGGATACTTGGAAGTAGGGCAAATGAAGGTGTAAACAAAGTATTACCGGGCTTGTAGTAAGTTCTAGATTAATATCTATGCGTACCTAAGTCGTTCGTGGTAATGGATCAGGCGTTATGGTATTGAGAAACTATGGAGAGGCTTTCTCATGACTTAAACCTGGCATTAGAAGAGAGTAATTGTGGCAGGCAGGAGCGTCGCAAAATTGGCCTTCGAAGACGGACCAGATCTGCGGGGAACCTGCGTTAGTTGTTTATATATATTATACTAACATTTCGTTTTCATAGATCATGACAGTGTAAGATTAATATTACCTACCTAAAGGAAACTCATATTTAGTTTTTAATAAACTATTATTATTATATATCAAACTACTTATGTAAATGTTTATAAAGTTTATCTCGTTAAACCTTTTTATTAATTTGTTCAAAAGTATTGTAGTGTATACTGCTAGGAGATAAATTGTCTATATTAAAATTATCTAATAATGTTTTGTGTAGTTAAAGGATATACCAACTATTAATAATTTGATTGTTTTTGATACAAACTTTAACTACTAAATTTAATTATGAAAATCATATTCTTATTTAGCTTTTTTATGTAAATTTATATATCTTAATTAAAGCAAATATTAAATCAAACAAGATTCAAAATTTTTATTAAATGTGAGAGTTTTGAAAAAGAAAATATTTTGGTTTAAAATATAAATAGGATAGGTATTACAGGTATATTAAGTTACAATATATTTCTAGTAATATTTCAGCTGCCGCAGTGTCAGTAAGCTTGGTAGAAGATGGGAGCTCAAGTAGTCCACCGCAAGCACCCCTCATCACACAACCATTATCTGATTCTGATGATCCTCAATTAAATATACATAAGTCTACAAATTTGAAATCTCGACATTACTGTCAGATTGGAAATTTTGAATCGGACTCTTTCAATGAAAACTTTTCACCAACTCGGCCCGCCAATGCTAGAAGGAAGAGAAAGTATAAAAAAATGCCAGTTGAATATCCAGATGGAAAAAGATCCCCACCAATTGAAATATTGAGTGTTACCACTGAGGTAAGACTTTATTATTTCTAGTGCTTTATTTTATTTAATTTGTTATAATAAGTTAATATAAGTAATGAAATAATGAAAATGTTCTTATTTTCCATTTTGCTATATTTTTTGTTTTTTTACATTATTTTACAAATAATATTTAAAAGTTTTATAATATTATAGATACAAATATACATAAAATTGAGTTGAATCTGTTTATTTTTTTTGACATTAAATATTTTTTGGAAAATCTTATTGAAATAGTCATTATTATTGATTGATACAGAGGCCAAATCCATAGGATTTAGAATTTCTGTCTGTCTATCTGTCTGTTTGGGAACATACCACAAGAAAACCATTGAATAGATTTCAATAGAATTTGGTATTATCCGCTGGCTATCTGGGTCCAAATATAGTTTTTTTTGTGGGAAAGTATCTCATCTCTGAGAAATCTATATTAAATGTTAAAACATAATAAGTAATGTCAAGAATTTGAAACTTTAAACTCAGTATTCCCAACATGTTTTTATATTAATCTATATAATTAGTTTATGATTATTATATTGGTGGTTTATAACTATCCTTTAATTAAAAAAGATATATTTTTTCTTATAATTATAATTTGATAGAACTACATATTATTCTAATGGCTTAAAGACTGTGCATTTGCCATGAAACTTGCTATGACGCATACTACTATCCTTATTCTTTAAATTTTTCATTACATTCTTTTATGGATCCAGAAGCATTGTTGATTTTGCAATTGCTTGAGCAAATGACTTCTTAAATTTTTATACCTTTATTTTTTAAATTTTCTAAACAAAAAATGATTTAAAATCATTTTATCTAAATTTAAAAAATTTGAAATAAATACTAATTGAGAATTTTTCTAAAATTAAAACCATTTGGGAATGTTAGTAATTATTAAATTAATATTATTCCAAAATATTAAAAATGCCATTTGAATTCGGATTAAATGTAACACATAAATAACCATTTATTTTTTAAATAATTATGTTTGACAATAATAAGGTTGTTGCTTAATTAAAAAAGATAGATCAAAGTTGATAAAAATTATTGCATTGTAATTATGTAATTTGTAAACAAAATGTACCTATCATGTAAAGAAACCAATGAATTTTGTAACTATGTGAAAGATGAGTTCTTGCATAAAATAACAGTGTTGGCTTTTTTTATGAATGAAATAGGTTTCTTAATTAATTTTCTTTTTACATAATATTTGTTTTGTCCTAAAAATAATAAAAGTAGTTAAATTATTTTTCTCATAATATGCATTTAATTGCAAAATATAGAAATATTGAATAGGTAATAAAGCCAAAAAAACATAAATTAATATACATATAACAATTACTTTTAAGTTATTTTACGATGATATTGAAAATAATATAAATATATAAAATGCAAATATTCATTTCCTAAAGATAAAATCGTGTATGCGAATGCGATCTGACGAACTATTTCGCCACTGCTGACAACAGTCAGGATGGCCGAGCGGTCTAAGGCGCCAGACTCAAGGTTCCCTTGCCCGTACATACGGGTTCGAGTTGTTCTGGTCCTCTCTGAGGGCGTGGGTTCGAATCCCACTTCTGACAAATTCTTTTTCTTTTTTTTTTAATTTACTTGTAATTCGTATTTTACATTATATAAATTTAAACTAGCAGAACCAGTGGCTACGCCCGCGTTCAATCTACAAAAAAAACTTCGGCTTTATGTTATACAGCGACTCAACCTCGCATCGCTCGGGTTCGTCGCTATGTATTTAAATATTGTTCATATAAAAATACTAAAATCACAATAAAAAGGGGGGTAGGAGGGTGAAAAATACTTTACGACGTAGTCTCATACCTACTAAATATACAAAAAAAACCCCATCAAAATCGGTCGAGCCGTTTCGAAACGATGCGGCCACTAACAATGTGACACAAGATATTTCTATATTAGATTAAATTTTATTACTTTTTTATTTCACAATATAGGTACATAATAGGTATATAATGTTAGTTGATTATTGTTTCTCATAGCCGAATGCCCTGCCAGTTACGATTACTCTACAGACGCAGAGTGTTCCACCGTCACTACACGGTAGCAAACAAAAACAAGAAAGGTATGCAATTTCTTTTATATTTTGGTATGGAATTTAAATATTGGAATATCTCAATTTAAGAATAAAATATGTATATTGTATAATAATTTGACTATTAGATGTGTTATAATACCAAATGTTTGTGTGTATGTCTTTGTGTATGGGTGTTGCTTTTTTACGTTGAAACGGCTGATCGGATTTGGACGAGTATATAGACTATAGAGTATATAGACCTCTGCTGTTAGATCTAAGACGCACGTACCAAGACAAGCGGTAGGAAGTCGCTTGTATTCATATAAATTAATATTCTTTAAACGTTTTTATAATCAAGTATTTTATTCAGATAAATCGGCATAAACTAGTTAATAGTTTTAAAAAGCATAGATTATCGTCATAAATATTGTTTATTTTTTTAATACTTAATCTAGATTGCCCTCGTTTGTGTAATATTATTGTAAACTTTACTGATTTTATATTTTTTAGAAATGCCTTTTGCGGTAAACGAAAGTGGTCACATAGAGATAAAGGCGATGGTTGTGAGATGAGAGAGAGATCCTTCAGTGGCGGCTGTTCATCGAAATCGGCGTACTTCAAAAACGATTTTAAATCCAAGAAACACGATAACGAAAAAAAGAAAAAAGATTCAGTGTTACAACCCGGCAAAATTGTGCTCAAAAGTCATAATATTGAAGAAGAAAAGCCTTCGTCGTTCTCTAACTCGCCTTCTTTACCCGGCAGTTCTAGCTTTAACTTTGTTTATAAGAACTTATCCAAAAACGGTACATTGACTCTATCTAAACTCACCGGTTACAGAATAGCAACAGACTTGCCGCCGTTCTTCAATGCAACAACTAGTGCTGGTAAAAATTTTGACGGAAAATATCAGAGGAAGATAAAAATGCTAAACAAAAGTCATCCACCGCCCAATCTTTTAAGGAATCCACTGCAATTCGACGAATCTATCAGTGGTATGGACTGTGGGAACGAAAGCAGTTCTCTCAGCAGTAGTGATTCGGACGGAGTTATCACAAATGATAGCGACAGAGAAGGAGACGACGAGCTAACAGATTGGCCTGGTATAGAAGAATTGAAGGTTTTCAACAAGAGCCTCACGTTTAAATCGTCGAAATCCGTAAACAATAATTGTACCAAATCAGTCAGTAACATGCCACCGCCAAAAAGGTTGAAGAAGGAAAAGTTGCTCGTTAAAAGTGGTTGGGCAAGTTGTAAGAATAGATATAAGAAGAAAAGGGCTAAAGTCGATTCGGGGAATGATGATGATGCAATGGTATCTGATTCGAAGACCGTGATCGATGTAGAAGACGAACTTTTGAAGGAGAAAGGCATCTTACCACATTCCTCGCTATCCACATTCAGTGATATTATTAACGCAGGAGCGTCCGGACAAAATGCTGACGAGACGTTTTTTCATTCCTTTCAAGCGTTTCAAGAGAAGTCTGAGAAGAAGGAGAAATTTAATCAAACGCCCCGCACGAATTTCACTCTGCAGAAAACATCGTCGAGTGATCTGAATTTTAGCGAGAAATCGCCTCAAAGCGATCATTATTGTAGTGAACATTCAATGGGAAATACGGGTGTAGGTGAAGTGAGGGAAATAAGGGCTGGCTGTAGACGAATACGCGAGGAACGACCGGGCTTTCTTATCTTGAGTGCGGCAAATGAGCAACTGTCCAAGTTCTTACAAGACTCGTGTCAAACTGAGCTGAAGTTGCCAAGTTTCCAAGACCCGGTGGAGAAGGAAAAGCTAGAGTCTTTGGCCAAGTTATATTCCTTGGAGCTGCAAGTGGAGATGGGACGTCCTATTCTAAGGAAGACATGGTAATTGTTTATTTTTTACAAAGGATTTAATATATTAAAAGGGTAAATTTGTAAAATAAAAAAAAACACAAAAATTATTTATGATACTTTATTGGCGAATATTAGACATTTTCATTAAAACTATCTTTTTGGATAGTCGCGCGGTTTTGTTATACTTTTTTTTTGGATTTTTTATTTCCGACATCTCGAATACTTTGCTACAAACTTGTTTTATTTTTTAAATAAAAATAAAATCACGCGAAAATCCGAAATATTTGTAAAATCTAAAAATTGCTAATAATTTACATTATATTTTATTTTTCAGTAACACAACACAAGCAATACAAGTAGAGAACAGTTCCTACAGGTACATGCCGTCGGATCACAAGAGGAGATGCTACGGTGAAGATGCAGACTCCACTTTGAGTCTAAGCGACCAGAACTCGGTGAACTCTGGCAACGAACTAGACAACTGCATTCCAGAGGCCAAGTTAGATTTGACCCAAGAATTTACAGATTCTTTCGCATATGCCCAAGTTGATAAGAATTTGTTACATCCCGGCGATTTGGACTAATTGATTGTTATATTGATATTATACACTAGGATGGCGAAAAAAAACCGAGTATATTTTATTTTTCGTGTCTCGTATGAAAACATGTTAGTTTTTCATGTTTTAAGAGTCCTCTTTAAAGTTTAGCTCGAAAAAAAAGTTTTTAGGGGTCGTTCAAGATTTTTAAAAATACTAAAAAATCTTAAAATACATTTTTTTTATTTTATTTTCTTCGGTGCGGTAAAATTAAGTACCTAAAAAATAGTAACTCCCTATACTCCTAGTTACAGCTTAAAATATAGATTTTTAATGTTCGCTCAAAATTTATGAACATTTTTTATGTTTTCTAGTGGATTTTTAATAATCTTGAGCTACCCTTAAAAAAAAATTTTTCGAGCTCATTTTTAAAGATCACTCTTAGAACATGAAAATTTAACACATTTCATACGAGACATGAAAAATAAAAATAATCGGTTTCTTGCGCCACCCTTATTTATAAAAACATTTTGGTCTGTAAGACTTAACTGATGTATCTATGACCAGAATTACATGATCTCAGAAAATTATGTAAATATTCTGAACCCGGAGGCCAAATTAGATTTGACTCTCGTAGTGGCTAACACTTACTCATAAGATAATAATACACGAAATAAAATAATATTGTCTGTTTTTATATTGCGGATTTAGATAATTCAATCATAGTTAAGATATTTGATACGTAACAATATTCCATGGCTTTTGTATTAGTGATGGTGAAATGGAAGGAACCATGGGAAAGTTGAAATATAAAATAACTTTCTTATTTGATCTTGCCTAAATATAAACAATACAATAAATTATTGTTCTAAACATTCATTCGAATTTTTATGTTCAAGTGCGAGGCGAGTTGGCACGAGTCCTACTGAATGTAACAACTTTAGTATTAATACTTTTTTAGTATTACTAAATTTTTTTAATACTGTTGCTAGAAAATAAACTATAAGTGAATAGCTCAGCACAAAATGCCTAACCCAGCTTTTGAAATGTTTACAAAATTAAAAATTAAATATTTATCTATGACACGACTTATATGTAGTTTTTCTCATAACCAATAGGGTTTGCGATTTATTGTTTTATTTGACAATGTGATAAATATGTATATGTAGAATTTTAATAAAAATGTTTATGGGTTATGCCATTTGTGCTGACATATGACTACAAATGACATTTTTTTTGTGTTCATTTTATAAAAGTATCCATCACCACTTGTAAATATGCCTCTTTAATAGTAAATTATTAGATATATATGTCGACGAGAAATCGTAGAATCTGTTATATTATAATCGCACTAGTGATATTATACTTTAACTAATTTTACAATTTCCCTACGACATATATAAATTGATAAGTATTTTTGCATTCAATATTAACATGTAATATAGTTTTATTACTTTAATATTACTATTGTAAAACGATGCCATTTATTTATATGATAATTGCAAAAATGATTAACAACATTATGAAACTTCTCTATTATGTATAGTAAATTTTTTTTTGTATTAATTTAATATTAATTAATATCACGAAAAATAATTACAATTAATGATATTTCAAATAGTTTATGTATTACCATATTATTATTTTACTCACGATAATGTAACTCAGATTTCAGTGTTGCATTATTAAATATTTGCAAATAATATAATTATTTCTTTAAACACCACTTGTCTTTGGGCAACGTTATAACCTCAGAATAAGGAATAATATAGACAGTGTCATAGAACTTGAACTATACACGAAGACGAACAATAATGATTTAAAACAGAATTCAAATGTCAATTTTTATACCGAGAAGTATATAAATGTTAATAAAATAAAATTAGCTAACGAACTTTGTTATAATAAAGATAAAAAAAGAAGCTAATATTATGCTATCGCCCTTTCAATGGGTCTAATGCTTAAAAAACAAAAGAATATAGTATTATTTTTATTATTCATATTTTCGAAATCGAGTATAGTAGCTTATACAGCAAATCACGTTACTATTTTTGTTTTTGACAAATATTTTGACGGACTCCGTTCGTCTATATAATTATTTAGTCTAAGGTTATAAAAAAATTGTAACTAATGTAGAATACCTTTCAAATTGCATATAAAATATAATATTCAAGAGCAAATAATATTCATATAAAATGTATATAAACTACATATAGTTTCATTGCACTGCATAAAGTGTGACGATTTTTTTTGTATTAGCAATTGTAATTATTTGGATGAAAAAAGGAATATGCGTGTTTTTTTTATACTATAACTAACATCGTTATATAATTGTAAGAAAAATATTCAGCTCCAAAAAACGAAAATTCAGTATATTTTTTTAAATACCATACCGATACCGGATACGGATACTTTAAGCGCCCGCCATTTCGCGCGCTTGGCGTCACCGCATAATATGATATACACAGAAAAATAACGACTCAATTTGTAGTTTCAACTACTTTGAATTTCCCACCTATATTTGCACTTTTTAATAATTATTTTCTTAATCAAAAAACAATTACATTAAAAATATTGATATAGGCTTAATTCCAAAGCAATAAATATTATAAAAAATATATATATTTCATCTTTACTTACATCACACGCATATTCCCTATTCACATACATGTAATATTTGTGCACCCATAATTTTGACAATAATGTTAACGTACTGTATGTAGTTAATTTTCTTTTATTATTTCGTTTTCTGATTATTCCCATATACTCGTACTATATACGTGGAATAAAAAAATATATGGAGTGACGCCGTTCTCTAGTGACTTAATTATTCTAATATACAAGAAATACATAAATTTTTGTTTTTTCTTAGTTTTATTAATGCATTTTAACGTGTTTACATTACTATACATAAATATAAATTGTGCCAATTTTAAAGAATCTCTTAGATCATTTTTTTTAAATTAAATGCGTCTCACCCTAGTTAAACTGGGTTCGTCTTTAGTTACGTTTTAACATTTAGTCTAGATTTCTCAAATATGAGATATTTTCCAGCAGTAAAAAGTATCCTATATGTTGACCTGGAAAAACCAGCTACCATCATACCGTATTTCATCAAAATCTGTGTGGTGCTCTAGTGATGCGTTCCCAGACAGACCGACACAAAAATTCTAAAAACTATAGATTTTACCTCTTTCGATAATAATGACTATTTCAATAAGATTTTCCAAAAAATATTTAATGTGCAGATACGACTCAGAAATTTATTATATGTATAGATTAGTATCGGTTTTTGATAAAGTCAAGCGTTTTGTCTGCAGAATTCCAAACATTACCTACTTATATCAGTAATATGGATGTTGATAGTGGTGGTGTTTAGATTTCCCTGGTGTAAGTTAGCGGAACTAAGGGCAGTATATATATGTAGTACTACAAATATTTAACTGTAATAGTGCTAGTTTTAAATAAACCTATCTTTTCGGATTTTTTCGCGGATTTATTCTGATTTTTGGTTCCCGACGTTTAGAATGTATTCAGCCATTCTTAACGTCCCACTGCATGAGCACGGGCCTTCCTTCAATACGAGAAGGATCACGACGTTTAGAATGCTTTATAGCAATCATGGTCGCGGAAGAGACTCTCCTGTTAGTTTTATTTAAAGTATCAAATATTCGCGTAAATAAATAAGAAAGTACTAAGCAATAGGTATAGGACTAATATTATTATTTTATCGTCTGTATGTACTTTGCTCTAATAGTATCGTAGTAGCTCGAATATATTATTATTTTTATTATGATCTTGAAGTTAATACCATGCTTCTGCTACTCGTAACTAGAATTTAAATTGAGGATGTTACACAACAATTAAAAATGTTTGATAGAGTAAATGATGTAAAGAAGATTAGAAATAGGATTTGCAAGTTATACGTTGTTAATAATTTTGTAATTCCATTGAAATAAAGATTTTTAGATATTTTTAATAAGATTTTTATAAATATTGATAAATCTAACAGATAACTATAATCCGGTAAAATACTGACTGACACAGACTAAAGTCAGAGATTGCAAAAATTGAAATGATAATTTTTCTTCAAGCAGTTTTGAATTGTTAATTTAAATTAAGAGTCTGTGTAAGTCGGTCCGCTGGGCGTTAGGAAGCTATCACTCTGCTTCTGCTCAAAAGAGCAAGGGAAAAACTTGACAGTTGCTCTTTTAAATATCGATTAACAGTGTTTAATACAATATCTTATATCATAGCTATCCCGCATATAAGTCAATACACCTTATTTCTACATATTTTCACAAAAAAAACCTTGTACAGAATTTTGAGCTCCAAACTCATAAAGGACAAGGGTTTTATTATATATGTATGCACTTGAACCCATAAAAGATTTATTCACCTTTTAAAGACTAAATCTGGGTGTAACAAGGTTGTATGAAATGTGTTTAAAATTAATCAACGATTTACGAAAAATAATTTATTCATTCCAAAATGCGGAGGAAAAATATAAAGAAATAACATCATTATAATTTAATATATTTTGTTTCTAAGTGAGTAACAAAGTTTTGATACTCTTTTTAAACATACTTAAAGCGTAAACTCTATTCGTAATAAGGTTTTTTTTACAAAGGACATTTTTATAAAATCCAATCTAAAATTATATTCCGTATTTAGTCTGTGGTATTAGCATACGCCATAAAATACATGCAAAAGTACACCTACCCTACCCCAGCCTGCAAATTTATGATATTCGCAATGAAAAAAATACTAATCGATAGATTTTTAATAGCTCAATTCAACTACGTAGCCCTTCCAAATTGCTCACCATTAATTATAAAATTAAAAATCAATAAAGTCCTTGAAAAAAAATTCATTTATCCGTATATTCAAATTTCTATATCTTTTGACATATACAATATTTTAAATTGCTCAAAGTTCTAAAATACTGCTCAAGTTGCATTTGTAATTGCTCAAGTAGAGTTCTCACCAGCTCCACTTTCCTTAATTATTAAATAAATATAAATAGTTTGAATAAATTTAACGTATAGATAGGTGAGTGCTGCGCATGCGCGCAAACAGTAACGCGAGTCGCAAGGCAAAAAAATCAAGTGTTTCATAACCTCATCATAGTGAAATAAAACTGTAATACTCCAAGCACAACATCATCTATTATCAGGTATTTTTATTATTTATTGACTTATTCATTATGTTCAATTTATACAAAAATCAATTAAGGAATATTTAATAATTAAGGAAAGTGGAGCTGGTGAGAACTCTACTTGAGCAATTACAAATGCAACTTGAGCAGTATTTTAGAACTTTGAGCAATTTAAAATATTGTATAAATCAAAAGATATAGAAATTTGAATATACGGATAAATGAATTTTTTTTCAAGGACTTTATTGATTTTTAATTTTATAATTAATGGTGAGCAATTTGGAAGGGCTACGTAGTTGAATTGAGCTATTAAAAATCTATCGATTAGTATTTTTTTTCATTGCGAATATCATTAATTTGCAGGCTGGGGTAGGGTAGGTCAAAAGTACATAGTACCTTACAGGTTTTTAAATCTAAATAAAGGGCTTTAAAATTAATATTTTTAATTTTAAAAGTCACATGAAATAAATCTATTCTATCAGTGAAATGTCAATGTGTAGTTTGTATCTTCTGCAAAGTCTTTAAGGTTTGAACAAGTCATTTAATATATATACTAAATAAATTCATATATCACTTTTAATATTCCTATGTAAGTCATTGTTACCCTAGAATCATTGATATATAAAAACAGTACATATTTTCTAACAAATATCACTTCAAAAATTGGCGTCGACCTGTGACACAAGTTAAACTAAAAAATAAAATTCAAAAATCAAAAGTTCTGATTGTCTAAGCAAATTCGAACTTACGCACACCACATAAAGTACTTTTTTAAACAAAATAACGTGAGTTTTAATTATCAAATCCGAAAAGCAATGAACAAGATCAAAAAAAACGCACAATTTCGAATTGTGCGTCTTTTTGAGGACACTTGAGAAGCTTATTGTGTATCTTGAGTTTTTGTATATCAATGGCTAGAATTTTGAATTGTATAGTATTAGTACATATTAACTATATGTATAAAATTATTCTAAATATAAATTTTGGCTTTAAAAAAAATTGTAGATTGTAGATTCGGTTTAACCCTTAAAGGAGTTTCGAAGACCTTGAGAAAATAAATATTAAGAATCAGTAGAAATTTTTAAAACGTTTATTAAATTATTATAATTATAAACTTGCAAAAGTAACAGTAAAAAAGATAAAAATAACAAATTGGAAGCACGCAGTTAAACATTTGTGATGCCTATGAGATAAAAAAATGTCTTTATAATTCTAACAAATAAAGTATTATATGACAAAAATTAACGTCTTTTGTGTTATTCCGTCTAATTTACACCCATTTACACAATGTTTAGCAAAATTATAATCTAAAAAAAGTGCGTGTGCAATTCACACATGGTTGAAGTTTAACTTCAGAAAAGTAACCTACGAGAGAATGAGATAAATATAGAGTATCAGGACTAGGATAATTATTATAAGGTTTATTTTTTTTATAATATTTTTACCAAGTTTAAAAGTTATTTTACATTTTATTTGACATAAATGTACATACATTACATATTATTCAGTAATTAATATTATTATTTTTCACTTTCTGTGTAATATATTCTATCTCAAATAACAATGGTCACCATGGCAACGTATTCTGTCTCATTCTCTCGCCGGCTTAATCCTTTATATTTTAGTTATGCATTTTCAATTCATCGAGTTTCGAATCACAACGATACTAAAGAAGTTTCACTTAAAAAAAATTGATAAATAAATGGTAACATGCAATTGCTAAACTATAGTAAAATTGAAATAATCTTATTATAACACTTGATGTTGCCCTTAACATTAAAACCTTTAACATAAATAACGCCTATTTACTCACAATCCCTTTTTGTACCGCCGTGCTTAAGTATTGTGCCACTATCATATAGTGGAAATATCACAGGTTTTGTTTTGAAACAGTTTATCGATTTATAATTGCACGAATTTCATACCCTTATCGCTCCAAAATATATATATTTCTTACTGTACTATGATATCAGTTTTGAAAAAAACAAATTCCATAGATACTATAGAATTTTCTCAGAAAAATAATAGAATAACGACAGCAAATAGTAACGAAAAACAGATTCTTTTTGTATAAAATTGAAAAAATATTTAATACCAGTCTAAATGTGGCAACTTCTATCGTGTCAATGAAAACGGACTTATTACTAACATCGGATTGTACACACGCAGTGAGATGTTTATTAAAATCCTTGTATAGATCTAAAAAAGGCGATATATGTATATTTAAAACAAATATTGCATTAAATATTTAGTGCTTGGTAACTTCAGATTGACTTCTCACATCCAGGCTTAATCTTACAATCCCTAATAAAATGACCTAATTACCATTCACAATACGGATTCGAAAAATACTTAAATAATTTCGTATATAGTTATAATTATTAATGCAAATTGGTCTTACTTTAAAACAATAACAAAAAAAATATATTTACAAAATAAAAAAAATAAACACACATACATTCACAACACTATCGCTTTATCTATAAATGACGCAAATGAAAATGTCACTATCATTTTTTAAATAAATTAGGCCATTCTTCTAACAAACCTAACGCGTGTGACAGAGAAATTTACAATCCGATGTACTTAGGCATTGATATACAAAAACTCAAGATACACAACTAGCGTCTGAAAGTTTCCTTAAAAAGAAGAGCACAATTCGAAATTGAACGCCTTTTTTCAAATCTCTTTTGTTCATTGCTTTTCGGACGACAAAACTAAAACGCATGTTGTTTTTAAATTTTATTCTTTAGTTCGACTTGTGTCACATGTCAACGCCACTTTTTTAAGAGACATTAATTAATAAAAGTGTATCTACGTTTTTAAATATCAATACACTTAGGCCACTAAGTAATTTGTGCGACAGAGACAGACGTATACAGTCCGATGGTACTCAGTTTATTTACTCGTTAAGTATGTTTTTATATACCAGTACACTTAGGCCATTTTAACTAATTTGTGCGACAGAGACAGACGTATTAGACCATTCATTATTTACGTAAGGGTTACGCAAGGGGGGGGGGGGGTGTAGAACCGATACTTACGTAATATTTTAGAAGTCAAAATTGTTTGAGGATTGGGTCAAAAATCGACAATATCATCATTACGTAATTAATGAACGTCCCCTAAGCAGTTCGATGGTATCAGTACATTTACTCGATAGTGCATATCAGGTCGTCTCCCTCTAACTTCTGCCCGTTGGTGATAGAAACGGTCTGCACGACGCCGGCGCGCGGCGCCTGCACTATCATCTCCATCTTCATAGCGGAGAGCACAGCTATGGGCTGGCCTTTCTCTACTTGATCGCCTTCCTTCACTTTGATTGCTGTGGAAAAAAGGCGGTTAAAACTATAAAATATATTGACTATTAGAATATACTATGGATTAAAACTTTCTAGCATTATGCTATTTATAATAATACCCTACTCAATATATATGAAATTATTTAAGTACTTATTAAAAACATAAATTTTACTTACTCAAGACGGTTCCAGGCATGGGCGCTCCGACTTGATTCTTGTCTCCCTTCACTGCTTTAGGATGAATCTTCATTTCCTATAAGTAGACAAAAAATATATAGCGATATTTATGATACAGGTTATGTTAATACAGTAGCGGTGTTTGATTCGACATCCATTTTGATTCTACCATTCATTCTACCATGGTTGTGGGTTCTATTTTGTAAAAAAATGCATTGATATATAAAAATTAATAACTTACTAATTATTTTGTTTGAAGAAAGATCCGAAACTTCGTGTTTAGGAGGGTAAGTAGGTATATATATATATATATATATAATTTAAAGAAATGTATGTCTTTATATTACATGCTGTAACGATTAAAGAATTTAAATACTGCTAATAACATATGCTACCTTTTTTATCGACGTATATATTTACAAATATTTGTGTCAAAACCATTGTGTAAATACGCTCGCTGGGAAAAATAGTTGAAGAGGGCTAAAACCGCAGTCCACCACCCCTGATATTTTAATGCGCGAGGAAAGAAAGAATCATGAAGAAACCTATATATCTGAGAGAACCTGACCAATTTTCAAAATACATGTTACTCGTAAGTCCACCAATCCGCACCCGCTCTGTGTGGATGATCTATGACCTGACCTCTTTATATTTGAATCCCTTGGCCGAGTACCTGCACTTATGATGGGAGACCCGTATCCAGAAGAGGTGTTTTTTATGGGTTGTGTATGGATAAATTATTGTAATTACCTTGCTAGCCTGATCGTCCCGTATGAAGACAGAGCGCAGTTGGCCGTTGAGCTCGAAGAACACCTCCCGTTCGCCGGCAGCCGTCATCTCGTCGGAGACGGCCAGCGTTTTGATGTCCAGTGTCTTGCCGCGCTCGATCTTCACTTCGATCGTTTCGCCCACCTGTTGGGAATGTCGTGTAGTTATCTATACTAATATTATAAGCAGGTATAGTTTGTGCGTTTGTGACGTTGTAGAGGGTAATCTCTGGATCTACTGAACCGATTTAGATGAAATTTGGTAAGAAGATAGTTTGAAACCCTGGGAAGGACATAGGATACTTTTTATCTAGGGATATGTTTTATATAGGGATGATCCCTTAAGTGGGTGAAAATGGGAATGAAAGTATATATTGGAAATCAAGCTACTATCGGCAAATATACCTATATATGTATATTATATGATGATGATGTTCTCCTAGCCGATTCCGGCCATGGCGGCCAATCTCAATGAGTGTACGCGCAGACACAAGTGCACTCTCTATTCCTATCACTCTCATACTCCGGTGGGACGACCACTCGACACGACCGGTGAGAGTTAAGGCGCAGGACCGACGGCTTTACGTGCTCTCCGAGGCACGGGGGTGAAACACCGCCAACTTCCCAACTCCGGGCTGTTACTGAGACTTACTATACAGAAAGACTCAATAACTAAAGTTGGCCCGACCCGGGACTCGAACCCAGGACCTCCGGGTGTGCAGCCGTACATGCTAGCTAGGTGGCCCACTTCGGTGGGCGGTGTACCTTGCGGGTTACTCCTGGTACTTCTCTGGTAGCAGAGTGGACTTTGGAGCAACCCCATGGTTATTGTGGTCTGCTTCGGCAGACCTGCCGTCGGGGCGTCGTAGTTGAGTGCATGTGCCTGTATGTTTGTAGGTGGTGTATGCATAAATGCATTTTCCAACATTAAAAAAAACACAAAGTCTGCCGGGTACGCTAGTATGAATATAAAAGAATCAGAATATCACATGTCTGCCACTCACAGTGGGCCCCACTAAGAAGGTCTTGGTGTCGAGGTGCTTGACGGGCCCGTACTTGTCGCGGATGCGGAAGAAGTCGTTAGCCACCTGCGGGTACATCGCCGCCGACATTACGTCTTGCTCTGTCACCTGGATAAAAAAAAATGTTATTACATACATAAACTAATATTATATATGCGCGTATGTGTATTTATAATAATAATAATAATAAGTATTCATTTCAGATCAATATATAATCCATAGTAATTAGATGTTAATATTATAATTCTTTATTATTGTACAAATTGCCGTGTTAGGTCACTTGTGGCTTCCCTTTTTCTTTTAAAATCAATAAAACGACGATAGGCAATTCCTTCAGGCCAAAATTCATCTTGCATAAACAAGTCTAGTTTGTGTTTTGGAACTAAAATTTTGAATGATATATAATCTTTTAAAGACTTTGAATTTATTTGATCAATAGGAACACACATATTAGCTTTTGCCTTTATATAACTATTGATATCATTAACAGATACACTTTTTGCAACGTTATAAATAAATATTGGAATATTCACTTCCGCCGCTTTAAAATGATGATTTTGTTCCATAACCGCAGTCCCTTTCTTCCCAATAAATCGATTTCTTAGTTTTCTTTTTTGTACTATTTTCCATTCTTCACTCTCAGTTTGAGGTTTCAAATTTCCTTCCCGAACAATGTCAGCTAATGTAATTTCCTTCGACAACATAGGATTTTTATTAGCGTGACCATTTGAGATGTTTGTATTCGACTTATTACTAATCGCTGCGTCTTTATCCAGCACTGTATTTGAATTAATTGCCATATTACTTTGCAAACCACTCTTCTGGTCTGTCCGAATTTTGTCATTATTTATAGTTGGTTCTTTTATAAAGTTCATATTGTTTTGAATAGACTCATAAGGCACATCGAAAGCTTGCTCTATGTCTTGAATATCCGAACATGTCATATCATTTATAGAATAATCTTTAGGTGTATTCAATTTTTTATCAAGAACAGTTTTAACACTGTTGGTCTCTGACTCACCATCATCAATTGTAAAAAACTGTGACTTGAAAATATCTAACTGCTCACTAGTAACATATTCCTCCCGTATTTTTTTAATATCTTGTTGCATTTTCAATAAATCTTTTAAAATTTTAGTTACGTCGACGTGATCAAACAAAATGGGTGGTAACTTATGCAGATCACGTGCAGCAAATATTGGCATGTCGTCTGGATCTGTGCTCTTTAGCACGCCAATAATGTCATCGATATCCCGACGAGCTTTTCCATCTCCTTTACGTACTTTCTTTTTGCCTGCCTTTGTTAATGACTCGTATAATAAATTTTTCGCATTTGCAATTTCACTTTCGGAAAAAGAAGTAACACAAATCCGTCCTAAGCTTACTTCATCCATTACATCAATTTTATTACTAACGTATGCAAGTAACTCGTTTATAATAATATTACAACTTGAACATTTCACTAAATTAATCGCCATTTTCAATTACATATGCCCAAAATTATTAAATATAATATTATAATAAATAATAATTATTGGACTGACATATTTTCTTCATGACGTTCTTGACACTTAATAATGATTTTTATGTGTGGGCGTGTTACTCTTTTAGGCTTAAGTGGACAAAATTGAATGAGTACACAGATTATAATTATGATCTGGAATAACATATAGACTACTGTGATGTATGTACATATATAAGGACGCATCCAAGCGAAGCGAGTAAATCAATATAGAGTAATAAATATAATACCCTTTTAATACAAAAAAAAATCATCGATTTTAATTTCCTAATCATTAAAAAATGATCTTAAAACTTGGCTCATAATTTGGCATTCGCCCCTACTTTTATGAAAATGATTAGTTTCTGAAACTTTGATTATTTTAAAGTTAAATGTTAAACATATTATTTCCTTTCTTACATCATTCAATTCTACACATTCTTTGTATTAAATAATTTAAAAATATATTTTAATTTGCTTTAACCTCTGGATAAGCTTCTTGCAGGTCCGCTTTCAGTTTGGCGAAGTCAAGTGGCGGGAGCTCTTGTCCCGGACGTCCTTCTATCCTGGGCATGTCTTTGAGAATCTTTGACCTGTATAATTGAATACGTAAAAATATGTAAAAGCGTAAAAAAATATTATATTTATATTTTTTATAAATATAAAGATTATAATTTTAAAAGGATTAAATTATGCCTGTTTGTCAGTACAAAACACCTGCTAGGAACTGTGTCCAAAATAATAACCTGAAATAATGCATATCTATTAAAATGTATACTCAAGTTATTTATCTATTTCTCTTCAAATTCGATCAAGAGATACAAACTTGTAGCATTTGTAATTATAGTGGCACATTTAAAAAAAACATTGTCATAAGTAAAAAATCGGCATTCATGACAAATAAGCCTACCTGAGAGGTTCCGGGAATCCCAAATATGGCGTACCGATGGCTCCTTGGAAGAATTCCACGACCGACTTCGGGAAGGACAGTTCTTCGGCCCTGGCTTCGATTTCCGCCGCAGTCAATTTGTTTTGCACCATGAATTGGGCAAGGTCACCCACCACTTTAGAGGAGGGGGTCACCTTAATTATGTCACCGAGAAGAAGGTTGGCTTCCCTGGAAATTAGAAAGATTATTATTTAAGCAGTTATATTATTGGTTTAATTTAGTAATATTGACGTTAGTAATAGTAGATGTAGATTAGAACGTGTGTAACTGAGAATATCCATAACTACACCAGCAGCAGTGAAGATGCTTAATGCTAAGAAAATAAAAATTATTATTGGAAATTAGCATGCAATTTACAATATAGTCAATAATAATTGTAGAATTTAAAAATGGTGTGTGCGATAACAGCAGTGTGTACAATTCAAAATAAAAGTATTTTATTTAGCATAAAATTATTATAATATTTTACTGAACGTTATGAGTCTACTACCAGTTCGGAAAGAAGACACTTCCGATCTGAGTAGAACTGCGAAAGAAACTCAGTGGAACCAAATATTTGTATTATCTTATAAAAATGTATATTACGTTTTACATGTAAGTATTTTATAAGCTTTAACACACCACCACTTTAACGCGCTTTCGACAATCAATCTGCATGTTTCAAACGTATCAGCTCACAATATGCACGGACCATATATGTTCGTACTTGGTGTGTATAGGGTCTAGCATTATAAAAACATGAGCAATATATTATCTATACAAACTTTGAACCACATTTTCACCCACTTAAGGGATGATTTCCGGGATAAAAAGTATCTAATGTCGTTCCCAGGATCTCAAACTATCGTCTTACCAAATTTCATCTAAATCGGTTCAGTAAATCCAGAGGTTACCCTCTACAACGTCACAAACGCACAAACTATACATCTTTATAATATTAGTGTAGATTACCTATAAGCCTTCTTAACTTCCTCAAACTGGCTGCCCAGGCCCAGGGAGAAGGCCTGGAACTGCAGGTTGGTGTACTGTCCGCCAGGGATCTCGTTGATGTAAACGTCCGCGTTGCCAGACTTCATAGTGGCGGTGGCCTCGAAGGGCCCGTACAGAGTGCGCGCCTGCTCCCAGTACGCTGAGTACTCCGAGACAGTCTGGAGTGGAATGCCTGTGAAGGGTAAGATTGTGTTATTAATTGCAATACTTTGATGTTATGTGATGTTCTTCTCATCGTGTAGAATGGGAAAAACACGGTCGAGTTTGAGAATTGATCGGTTTAAAAAAGAGTTCAAACTGAGTTTAGTTATTAGTGGTTTTTTGCAATTGTAATATTTCCACTCACTTCCCTTGATCTTTTTTATAAAATATCACTTGTTTCTTTTCTATAAATATGATATACCAGCAAATATAACTCTTCTTTAATCTCGAGCAACTAAGAACATACGACGTTTATACTTTCATTTCACTCCCTTCAAGTTTAAGATCCTTCTCCAAGGTCTCATCTATCTCCATACCAAAATCCATTGAAATCAGCGGTTTAGACGTGAAAACGTAACAGACAGACACATAGAGTTACTTTCGCATTTATAATATTAATTGCATTTGGTAGTCCCAGTGAAATTGGCCGCTGTGTCCGAATTCGGTCAGGAGGACAATATAGATTAGCTGACCTGACAGACCCTGTTAAATCAATTTTTTGTACCTTGTAATGGTTAGTATGGAATACAAATCTATGAATTTCTCGGCTTTTCTGTACTATAATATGCATGCATTATACATATAAACCGTCCTCTTGAATCATTGTCTATTAAAAAAAACCGCATCTGCAATCCGTTGCGTAGTTTTAAAGATCTAAGCATACATAGGGACAGACAGACAGCGGGAAGCGACTTTGTTTTATACTATGTAGTGATGTGAAAGAAGTAATCTCACCTGTGTCGAGCGGCGTGCCCTGCAGCGAGGCGACGAGCGCGCCCAGCGAGGGCTGGCTGGTGAGCCCCGACATGGAGTCCACGGCGGCGTCCACGACGTCGGCGCCCGCGCGCGCCGCCGCCAGCATGGCCGCCACGCCCGCGCCCGACGTGTCGTGCGTGTGCACGTGGATCGGGATGTCCGGGTGTTTGTCGCGGATTGCCGTTATTAGTAATCTGGGGGGAACATGTTTTGATTGGGGAACGTTATTCTTTGAGTCGTCTTAGAATAAATATAGTTGATATACCTAAATAGGTAATCAACTATACCAAATATAATCAACTGCACCAAATGGTACACAAGTGTTTCTTTGAAACGTCTAAAATCTTAAGTCTCTTCCGTGACGATGATTGATGTGAACCATTGAAAACGTAGGGAGGCAATATCAAAATAGATGCGAAAAAAATTAGAAAAGTTTAGTTTCTAAATTACTTTTGTATAGATATTAGCAGTTTGGTGGAGACAATATTTTATAGTTAAAAAAATTATATATTTTTTACGTTTTTAAATCATATGTGCATTGGGTCCATTGTTATTGTCAGTTTGGGGAAAACGGTGTTTTGGTTAAAGGAAATAATTTTTATATTTTCAGTTTAAATCCACATATAAATTACAACGTAGTCAAGATCGGTAAGAGATATTTTTTAAAAATTGTAATCAATTAACTTGGCTTAAAGTTCTCTCGAAATATAAATTAAAAAAAACCAGTTTGTTATCTAAAACTAACTGAGCTTAGCTGAGTGAATACTAAAAAGTATATAATATATGGCTTCATTCACTCTTTCTAGAAAAATGATTATAACAAATTTATTTTTAAATTGAGATAAGGAATTGAAAATAACCCTCCTTCAAACAAATAAAAAATAACAAATAAAGAATCTTCAAAACGCAATTATCATTTCTTAAATATAACAGAAACAAATAACATCTAACATCAAAAAACTACACTAAAAAGCATAAGTTTGATCAACTCACTCGGCAGCTTGAGGTTTCAAGAGACCAGCCATATCCTTAATTCCGAGTACATGTGTTCCAGCCTTCACCAATTCATCGGCTAAGTTCAAATAATACTTCAGGTCGTATTTCTTCTTGCTAGGGTCTGACACATCGCCGGTGTAGGAAATGGCGGCCTCTACTACGCCGCCGGCCTTGCCAGCTGCTTCCATTCCCAATATCAGATTGGGCAAATAGTTCAATGAATCGAACACTCGGAATATATCCATACCGGCTTTCACCTGTGAAAGAATAATAGTTTCTTAGATTCACGCAGACGTTCCCCTTGTTAACATATTTGTTGTAAAGCATTTGAAACATTGGGAAGAAAATTTCTAAATTGAACCGCATTCATTCATTTAATCTATCGAAGGTTATTCGGATTGTTTGTTGGTTGCGCTATAGATAGATAGATGGTTTTGAGTTATAAAATTATATTGTTGTGGAATTCTCAAATTCACTATATTTTATATAAAATTGGGTCATAAACTGTCTAAAGATAGAATCGTAAAAATTTAAGTTTTTCCTTAAATATTATTTTAACATATATACTTCAATCCAACGATCAATTATAAGAATTTATACAATATTAAGTCAAGTAGGCACATATTTCTTTCTAATATTAAAGAAATCAGTATCGTGAAAGTAACACTATATATAATATTTACTACAATTTTTAATATAAATAAAGTAACTAACCGCCATATCACAGAACTCGTATACAACGTTATCGGGATAGTTCGTGTAGCCCACAGCGTTGGCGCCGCGCAGCAACATTTGGAAGGGGATGTTTGGGATCAAACTGCGCATATCTTCTAACCTCTCCCATGGACATTCGTGTAGGAATCTGAAAAAGTTGTTTAAAATGAATGAAAATGAACGCCAATTATAAAGACTTTTTTACGTTTCAACCGTTGATATACAAAAATTCAAGATACACAATTAGCATCTCAAAAGTGTCCTCAAAAAAAGTTCACAATTCGAAATTGAATTGTGCTTTTTTCAAATCTCTTTTGTTCATTTCTTTTCGGATGGCAAAATTAAAACGGACGTTGTTTCGTTTAAAAAAAATACTTTACGTGGTGTGCGTAAGTTCGAATTTGTATTTAGACAATTAGAACTTTCGATTTTTGAATTTTACTCTTTGGTTTGACTTACCATCACATGTCGACGCCACTTTTTGAAGAGATATTTATTAGAAAATGTGTATCTATTTTTTTATCTATTAATGGTTTACAATTGATGAGTTAAATTATAGTATTGGCTAAGATAATTCCACTGCTTAGACCTAATAAACTGTTAAACTACAACTTTAAATCATTAACGATTGGCATTTGACATCAACGCCATCAAATTAAAAAAAAAACATACTCATAAAAATCCGTAAACACATTAAAAATAAAGTGTCACATACCTAAGAGCCACATCAAAAGTAGCACCTCCCCAGTTTTCCAATGAATACAAGTTACTGAAATTATGTGCAACATAAGGTGAGACGGCGAGCAGGTCATGCGTCCTCACGCGCGTCGCCAAAAGGGATTGGTGGGCGTCTCTGAATGTAGTGTCCATCAAAAGAAGACCTTTGTTCTGTCTCACTGCTTTAGCGAACGCTTCAGGTCCACCTTCTTTGAGAATCTGCTTGAACCCTTTAGGAGGGGTCACCGCTGTGGGTATTTAATGGTCTAAGTTATAAGAGAATTGTGTTATAATATTGTTTAGAAGATTATTTTAAGTTCGATAACGTATTATGTTATATAATAAAGAATAGTATTGTTATATAAAATCTGTAGATTTTTTATACGACATTCTTTTCAATTTTTTCGGTGAGCTTTCTATTTTTAAATTAATTAAACCTATGAACTTTTTTAAGTATAATAATATAAATTACTGTGCTTTCAAAAAATTCAATAAAATTATAGTTCATAATATAATACAAAATTTATTGTGTAATCGAAATTTATTTTAAAATATACCCAAAAAAAACATTAATAATTGAATTAATAGTATAAAAAATGTTTTAAAACACAACAAAATCGAAAGTGCATAATATTTAACACCATTCAGACAAAGAAAGACAATAGCATTCCCAAGGAGGGTTGACGTCAGGCAGGCGGCCGGTCGTAAAACTTTTGCCAAATCCTATCAGCAGTACACTGAAGATGTACTGCGCCGACCCCAAGTGATTTGGGAAATGGGCAGGGAGAAGAAGAAGAAGAAGAAGATAGTGGCAAAAATGATCCAGCGATAATCAGATAATCTTATTGTGCATGATTACTCTAAGCTTTTGAAATATGGCTATCGCATCTATATAGTTATTATTTACATTTTTCAATATCATAGTTCGTTCTGTCTACTGTTACATGACATTAAACCTTTACTTGCACACACAAATGTCTCTGATCCGTATGGATACAAAAAATATGAATCAAATATGTAAAATGGAAATGACAACGATAACAAAAATATTAAAATTATTTACATTTAAAAAATTATTGGTATGTTGTTTATTTACTTATTAAGGGAAACCCAAACACTTAGTATTTTACTTACAAAAATCACATAAACATGCAAACAAATAAAAAAACAAGCACTATTTCAGCTTTACCTGTGTTCTCACCGGTCATCTCTTGCCTTTTAAGGGCTTCAGGTGAAAGGTCTGAAAAACATGTTTAGTGAAAATAATGGCACAGCGCGAGTGTTAAAGCGGTGCGTACACAAAATGGCGTTAAAGTAAGGAGAATCGGCAAAATAATGTTAGCCCTCTTGTTAGTTTGCGCGCCAAATTAAAAATGAAAATATGGACGACGAATCAAAACAAAATGGCCGATATATTCAACAAAAATTTGGCCATAAAACATTTAACAGTGTTATGTGTATTCATATTGATGAAAATGGCATATTTGTCACTGTTATAATACTTAACCTACTCTTCTTACCTACCTTAACCTACTACCTGCCTATTTTAACACCTCCAAGTAAATTTCTAAGTAATTAATTAAAGCTCTAAGAAATCTATTGTTAACTGACACGCCGGCGTGTCCGCGGTCATGGAGTGATTAAAACGTATTTTCTGTAAAACAATAAATTTTAAGCACACCAAACATATATTCTTTTTATCTATTAATAAATGTTTATTAATGTGATATGTATCACGAATTAAATATTTACAAATAATTCTTAATGAACCAAAATGTATTTACTAAAAGTCCCATTTTCATCAACTGAATACATCGATCAAAAAATTTCTAGATACACAATCCCATGAAATTGAACTTAAAATGCAATGCTTAAAGTTGTTTTCACTAAAAAAAAAAAAATTAAAGCGAGCTCAAATGTTCAAATGAGCGCTCATTCGGTGAGGACATTTTTTGTCGCTGATTGTGTATCTAGAACTTTTTTGATCCATAACTGAATATGGTAAATCGGGAAAGTTTAAAAAATAAAAATGTTGCATTGTTAAATTCTGACATGACTTATATAATAAGTACCATCATCCCAGAGTATTTTATTTGGACGTAAATCCGAAAAAGAAAAAATTTAAATAAGCAGCAATGTCGCAAAAGGTAAGAAAAATAAAGGGCTAATTAAAAACTTTCTCGAACCTACCATGACCAGTGCCGACTGAAAAAAACGAACTGATTTGAGATACTTGTCATACACACAATGTTTTATTTCTATTTTTGCGAAAATATATAGCGTATTAGTTTCTATGGCCAACTAAGTCAAGGTAACGGATTCGATTTAACAAAAGACTATACAAAAAGATGTCTTTATAAATAATATTTAATTATATTGGTCTGATGAATGGCTTAAGGGTAAAGATAATTTTGGAAAAAATACTTTTTTATAGCATACTAGCAAAACCTGCGGCTACGCCCGCGTTCAATCTACAAAAAAAATCTTTAGCTTTATGTTATATGTATTTATATAATATTGTTCATACAAAAATACTAAAATCGCGATTAAAAAATTGAGGGGTAGGGGTAGGAGAGGGTCATTAAAATCGGTCGAGCCGTTTCGGAGGAGTGCGACCACAAACATCGTGACACGAGATATTTATATATTAGAAAATTATTTTATATAATTTAACTAGCACTAGCTAAATATTGAAGATGAAAACATTATTTCCATTTATTTGTAATATAACAATGAAAATGTTCGTTAATGTGATATTTAATTTGTAAGAAGCTCAGACTATGGAATAATATAGACAGAGTGTCATGGAACTAAATATGAAACCAATTATAATGATGTAAAATAATATTTTTTTTAAAACAGTTTTTTTTAAACTACAAATATTAAAAGAATATTAATTGCTGTGTCAAGTAATAAAAGTCGCTAACGGATGTTATTATAATGAATAAAAAATACTCTACGTCCAATATATAATATAATAAGCTATATATATTATGCTATCTCTATTTCAAGAGAAAAAGTACTAACACTTCAAAACTATAAAATAATATAACTTTATTTTTATTCTTGAAAATTATGTCAAATTTCCATTTTTCATTGAACAAAAGGATAAACAAACTGTATGGCAAAATCGAGAATAGTAGCATAAACAGTAAAACACGCAACTATTTTTGACTTTGACATTTTTTGGCGTGCTCCGTCTATATAATTCATTAGTCTGTGGTAAGAGGTTATTTAATTTTAAAACCTTTTTAAATAATTAAAATTATTTAGTAAACTATTATCAAAATATAAATATTTTAGAATTCTCTTTCGTTAATCGATTAATGACGAACAAATGTTAGTATGTTACGAAATTAACACATTTTTCTATGAGGAAGCTGAAATATTTTTTTAATATTTAAAGTAATTATATGTATACATATAATAAATTATGTTTTTTTTATCTAAGTACTACGGAACATAGCAAGACTATGTACTGTATATTCAAGTACTATATGCCTTTGAACTTTATCAAGTTCAAAAGAGAAGAAAAATATGTAATTCTTTCAAATATATTTTTTTTATGATTTGTTTGTAATTAAGTATATCATTTATCTTTTTTCTCATATTTCTATAACACTTACCCAATGGCACGGGTGGTATGTAAGGTTTGACGTCAGATGGCGGTATTTTAGTGGCTAAAGGTGTAGCGGGACCGTTCACTAGCACTTGACCCAAATAATTCAGGATCTTTTGCGCTCTGTTCTGTGACGCCTTGAACATGAAGAGCTGTGGGTTTTCATCTATGAAGTAGGTGTCTACTGCGCCTGAAATTGAAAATATACATTAATCTAAATAAATCTAATTAAACATAAAACGTAAATTCACGTACAATCATAATTTATAGATATAATACATTAATAATATGAGGCATTTTGAATATAATGAAATATAAATTGATTATAGAATAGCACTTCTAAATCGTTAATAAACACTTTTTTTAATTTAAATTTAATATCAGTGGGTTCGGAGATAATTCTGTAGGGAAACGATGGCAAGAAATAACATAGCTCTTAAAAAAATGAAAATATAAGAACCAACCTTAAACTGAAACACCAAAGACAGTAAAAATATAATAGGGGTGGTTTTTGTACTGGGATCATTTAATTTATCTTACCATTCAAAAACTTCTGGTTTTCCAATACGTTGAGCAAGAAAGGTATGTTAGTTTTGACGCCGCGGATGCGGAACTCTCGCAGCGCGCGGTTCATCTTGGCGGCGGACGCGGACAGGTCTTGTGCATGAGAAATTACCTGCGTAATCATGATTACTTGTTAACTTAAAAGGTATTTCGACTAAGTCACTTAAATTAAAGGGTTTTTTAATGTACATACTCGTATAAGATCACAAATAACCTATTTATTAAAAAAACATCATTAATTAATAAATCGCCGCGAAGAAGAACATATTGAAGAAATATAATAGTCTATTATTTTCGTATATGTTATTTTTCTCAGCTTTTGGCTGGTTTTAAATAAATTACGGACCAAAGCCAAGTAAATATAGCATGTAATTAAGATTATAGATGAATTTTAAGATATCAGTTAGTTTTCTTCTAGGTGTTTAAAATAGCAGCTTTCTGCGGACAGTCAATAATAATTACTAAGATTATTATTAAACAACTCATTGGATATATATATATATATATATATATATATATATATATATTTCCAATGATATAATATACCTTAATTATTTGTGTATAATATGAATGAATTAACTTTTTATACTTACTTTAACTAGCAAAGAGTCGTAGTAGGGAGATATGATGGCGCCAGCGTAGGTGGAAGCCGAGTCGAGACGAATGCCCATACCCTCACCAGATCTGTGTCAAAAAATACGATATTAATATTATTAAAATAAAATAGAGAACGCTTTTTGCCTAGAAAAATATAAATGTTATACTTATCATTCTTTTATAAAATAGCTGATTAAATTTTAATATTCTAGATCCTTCTCACAACTACATAATACATTCAGTATACTCCCTAGACTACACTTAAGCCAATATTTACCTTTATCAATGGCTAACTTTTACAATTATCTTTCATTGATTTTATTTTAGAAGATTCAAAAATTCATTATTCTCCTACCATTACTCTAAAATAGTAATAATAAAATTTAATTAAACAAAATCTTTATGTAACGTAGTTGCCCCTTCGATGTCATTATAAGCCAATAACACAATAGATTAGCCCCTTAAAAAAACTTATAATTACCAAAAGCACCCTCACAAAAACACTTAGCAAAAAAAACTTTCATTCCTCCTCATCACCACCACCATCATTACCATCATCATCATCACCTGAACACTTCAATCCTGCCGGTGCTGGGCTGGAAGTTGTTTGCGGGGTCCTCAGTGGTGACCCGGCACTGTATGGCGTAGCCCTGCGTCTTGATCTTGTCCTGAGTCAGCCCCATTTCGGGTAGCGTCATACCTTCCGCCACTTTAATCTGTGACTGCACTAGATCTATCCCCGTTACCTCCTCTGTTATTGTGTGTTCTACTTGTAATCTGGAAATTTTTTGTTTTTTTTTTAATTAATAAAATAAATATTATAAATGTGAAAGTTTGAGAGTATGTATAGATGTTTTTTATTCAATCACGCCAGAACGGCTGAACGGATCTGGATGAAATTTGGCACAGAGATAGATTATAATCTGATATAACACATAGGCCTTTTTTATCCCGGAAATATACACGGTTCCCGAGGGATACATTTGTTTTCTTTTCCTAGTTTTAGTAATATATATATATATATATATATATATATATATATATATATATATATATATATATATATATATATAAAATTAGACGTGTATATTATAAATGAAAAGCTTTTTTTTTGACTTTTTAAAATAAAATATGTAATTTATATTTTATACCAATAGAATTGACATTTAAAAGGCAATAATTCCGTATTAAAAACTCTTTCGGTAAATTAGTTGTTTAGACGAATAAGCATTGAGACGACAACATATTAGAAAATAAAAATATTTTACCTAGCATTGACTTCAATAAAGTAGAAATTTCCTTTATCGTCGAGTAAGAACTCCACAGTGCCGGCGTTTTCGTAGCCCACGTGCCTCGCTAAGTGCACTGCACAGTCCGTCATCCTTTGACGGATCTACAACAATATTAATTTAAATATTACGCATATGGGGTATTCACAAAAAAAAAATGATTTTCTAAAAATTTTTAGGACCTTTCAAAAGAGGCTTCCTGGTAAATTTTGAGATTTTTTGATCACTGGGTCAAAAATAATATTAGTATTTTTAAAATAGCAAATTTTCAAAAAAATCGATCTTTTTTGATTTTATGCTCATAACTTTCTTAATAATGGTCGATGTTCAATTATTTTTTTTCTAAATTTTGGATAACTTTACATAAAAAAATTGAATTTTAAGTTTTCAATCGTGTTTTTAAAACCGTGTGTATCCTTCGATATTTTTCACAATTTTCTGTTTTAAACTTCTATCCATCATGCAACTTTTAAGCCCGGTTCGATAGTGGGCCTTCCGTAATTATTATTTCTTTTCGATTTTTTTTATTTATTAATATTTATTACCAGTAATAAATATTCTATTAATATTGGTATACTATTTTTAACGTTGTTTGGCATCATGTTTACTTCAATGACACTCTATTTATATTATTTCTTAGTCTGAAATATTATGTTATTGTTACCTCGGGATCCAATCCAGGTGCAGGTGCAATTTCCACGACCTTTTGATGCCGTCTCTGTACGGAACAGTCCCTTTCGTAGAGATGGACCACATTTCCCGCTTTGTCACCTTTAGAAATGTATTTCAAAATAAATTAAATATGACCTATAGATTAAATCAAAGAAGCTGTTCTTGTCAAAACAAAGTCTGTATGTCTTTTTTTTTTAATTAATCCACTAATTCACTGATAAACAACATCAAGCACTAGAAATATAAAATTTTGACACAAGTGTAAGGAGTTTTTTTTGGAAAATCTTCCCTTAAAAGGGTAAAATGGAAAAGACTAAGTAGATGGTATGGAAGTACATATATCATTTTTGAGGTCAAAATATAGACATTGATATTTATATTGCTGGTGGGAAATTGCGTCGGACTCCTTGTTTGTGCGTGTTATTAAAAAAAATATGTATGTTCTCAACTATATAATTATATGCTTAATAATTATGGAGGAATGTCAAAGAAACTAATTACGTAGATGAAATTATGTTAAAAAATGGATATGCAATTGCGCATATACAAGGCACAGTAGTGTAACTAACTTAACACTTAAATTTAGGTTTCTACTAAGAATTTCATAGCAGAATAATTTAGTTAATTATACTTGACTCGATCTGGGATATGAATTCAGGACCTTTTTTTTTATTTCTTTTATTTTATTTTTTTACGTTGGGAAATGCATTTACGCACGAGGTGTGGGACTCACCGGCAAAAACAGTACTACCCACTAAAACCCAACAAAGCCTTCCCCCGTCTTAATGGGGCGTCGCAAGATCGCTTACGCATTCAAATACGACGCCCCGAAGGCAGGTCTGCCGAAGCAGACCACCACAACCTTGGGGTTGCTCCAAGGTCCACTCTGCTATCAGAGAAGTACCAGGAGCAACCCGCATGCTACACCGCCCTCCGAAGAGGGCCACCTCCCACCGCCCACCGAAGTGGGCCACCTCCCTTTGCGTTTCTTGGCTTCGCGCCTAGCTAATTAACTTATATCAGTGAGGCAGTTTCATTAAATAAACACAATTTGGACGTAAATTCAGAAATTTTACAGATATTAATTATATATTCTCAAATCTAAAGCATGAAACGAATAATCTTAATTAGTTCTTACGGAACAACAAAAGGAAAATAACAACTGTCCATTTCAAAACAGGCAGGTTATTAACATGTAATTAGGTCAATTAGACTGTTATCTGTCAAGGCTAAATGTAATCTATACATATAATAAAATTCTAACTAAGTCGAATCTGTACATTAAATATTATTTGGAAAATCTTATTGAAATAGACATTATTATTTATTATCGATACAGAGGCCCAATGTTAGTTTTTAGAATTTTTGTCTGTCTGGCTGTCTGTGACCGCATCACGAGAAAACAATTGGACAGATGAAATTTGGTATGATGATATCTGGTTCTCCGGGTCATCATATAGGATAGTTTTTACTATGGGAAAATGTCTCATATCTGCGATATCTATACTAAACGTTAAAACTTATCCAGGGACGAACCCGAGCGGAACGAGTATGAGTCGTTAGTGTCTATACAAAACTTGCACGTGTTGTTTGAATAGTTACACTGAAAGTACATTTTTGAATTAGTATCTTATATGGAACTTTGTATGTATGTTTATAATTAAGTTTTTAAATGCACTTTGTGCACCTTTCCACTCTTTACATTTATTTTTTGTATGCTTTTCTATCGGTTGTCTGTAAGAGATCGCTTATATAAAGCCGCCTTTGCATATCTTTTATTATTTTTTTAAATATACCAATTTATTGTGTAATACATATACAAAAAAAAAGAATATCTTTAATTATATACAAGTTCGAGTATGTTTATTGTATTTGTATAAGCAAGACTATTTTTTGTATCTTTACATATTTATTTTGTCTTGTTTTATTAAAAACAATGCTGATAAAGATTAGATGGTCCAAAATTCAAAGTTCAAAATGATGTCAAAACGTATTGTTTATATCATCTTAATGATATATAACGCATTATACCTATTCGTAAATTTAATCATTTGTGGTCGTATTTCGATCAATTTTATAATATTCAACACGCTTTTATTCATTACTTAGAACGTATTTACTCAAATACGCTTTGAGTTTAATTAAGTAGTAGTAACAGCGTATTCAATATTATATCGATTACTCCTATATATATTTCAAAATACGAAAGCCTGTAATAATCGATTAATATATAATATAATCGACACACACACATACAAACTTTCGTATTTATAACAGTACAATAGTGTAATTTAGTCCAATTAATCAGTCTTACCGAGCAACTGCACTTCAATGTGTCGAGGCCTCTCGATAAACCTCTCTATGAACATAGAGCCGTTACCGAAGGCCCCGAGAGCTTCAGAGGAGGCCCTTTCAAAGGAAGACGCCACTTCACTCATCTCCCGCACTACTCGCATACCGCGGCCTCCCCCGCCGTATGCAGCCTGTGTGTTAAGCAACATTTTATATTATAAAACAAAAACAAATCTATCCCTCGGGAACTGTATATTTTTCCGCGATAAAAAGTAGCCTATGTGTTATTCCAGACTATAATCTATCTCTGTGCTAAATTTCATCCAGATCTATTCAGCCGTTCTGGAGTGAAAGAGTAACAAACATCCATACATACTCACAAACTTTCACATTTATAATATTTATACAGATTACTAGTGACTCAACCTCGCTTTGCTCAGGTGCGTCCTAGGTACATTTTAACAGTTAGTATAGAATAGATAGTTCTGTAAAAAACAAAAACACATCTATTCTACGCGAACCGTACAATGTGCTATTCCAGACTATAATCATTCCTGTGCCAAATTTCATCCAAACCTGTTCAGACGTCCTGGCGTGATTGAGTAATAAACATTCATCCATACAAACTTTCGCATTTATAATATTAATAATAGGATTATAGGCTAAGATCCGAAGTAAGGTCAGTTAACTTATCTGTTTACTGCATGAAAGGTATTTCGTATTAATTTAAATATATGAATAAATATATATCAGAAAGAAAGAAAGATTAATGAAATATCTACGTTTTGTTAATTAAAAAACATTTTTTTTGTTTTAATATTTCACGCCCATGTTTTTCACTTTTTTTTATTTTGAAAAATTATAAATAATTTTCTGTTAAATATACAAGTTTATTTTACCTTGAAAATGACTGGAAGACCATGTTGTTTGCAGAATTCGAGAGCATCTTCTTTTGTCGTAATTGGTCCATCAGTTCCCGGCACAATTGGCACCTCTGGTGATAAAAATTATAATTTTAAATACCTACTATATAATGCCTTTGCGACATCTAAAACCTTAGTCTCTCCCGTGACCATGATTGCTGTAAAGCATTCGAAACGTAGGGGAACCAAAAAGATCCGAAAAGATAGTTTTATTAAAAATGCCAAATATTCGCGTAAATCTAAGAAAGTATTATAAAAATTATAATATTAAAAATAAAAAAAATCACTTTTGACCATTTATAATGAATAAAACACCTTAAAGAAATCTGAATCTAAACTAGAAGATTTCGTTTATTGAAATTGGAAATGTTCACTATTTTTTTTTGATTGATAGATGTCAAATACATAGATATCCAGGTAACTTTCTAAGAATTTAATTGAATTTCTAAGAAATCTATTGTTAACTGTAACGTCGGCGTGTCCGCAGTCGTGGAGGGATTAAAACTGGGAAGTTGTGGAGTAAATTAAAACTTGGAATCAATTTCCTAGATTTTGATTAAATATCGCATGTAGTTTGTTACGAATGAAGATAATAAAAGTATGTTAAAAAGAAAATTACAAAATTTAATTTAAATATCAATAAATATGTTGGGACACTAACACACATCACCGTCTAGTTTAATGGTAAGCTACGAACGAGGCTTGTGTTATGGATACCAGATAGTTGATATACTACACATATATAACTTTAAATACATACATATTATAAATATAAACACCCATGACTGAAGTACAGACATACGTGCTCATCACACAAATGAATGCCCCCAGCGGGACTCGAGCCTGCGACCGCTGGCACAGCAAGTACGATCAATACAAACTGAGCCAAACGAGTCGTCAAATTGATTTTGTCAATCATCTTTAGATGACACTGCAGCGCGATCACTTCTATATCTCAATAATGGTCGTGAAAATTGATACACATAACACATGCGTATTTAAGTTAGTTTAAGAGTGCGCCATGTGACCGCTAAGATTCGGATTCGGAGAATCGAGATGACAAGATAATGTTCTATCGTAAGTGAGAAATATAGAGATAGATCGATAGGTGCTCAACGTATGTAAGCGCCAAAACAGTTTTTAATTCCTTATAAGTTAATTAAACAACCTATCGAAAAATGAAATTCGCTAACGGAAGAAATACTTCTAGGCTTCCTGATAAAACGAAAACTCTACAAAAGTAGTCAGCTGTTTCTCAGATAAACAGCAATATGTGTGCAAAATATGTACGTATTTTTCAAAAAAAATATCTTCGAGAAAATGTTCACCAATCTGTCCAAGTCTGAAGTATCATTTCCCTAAATAACAAAGTGGTAACTTTAACAGATTCTGAGATTAATAACGATGTCTAGGTATAAAATTGACATATTATGCACATTCTTAAGAATCTAAATAAATAACTATGTATTTACGAGGGCTAAGCAGCGGGAAAAAGTTGATTTTTAATTCTGCCGTCATAATAAAGAAGGTCTTAACTAACAATTTGGTCAAAAATGACTTAAATGCAGATTCGGAATCAGTAAAAAAACGCTAGTTGATAGTCTTACTCATAAAGCTCTAAGTCTTATGAATCCGAAGATACCAAAACTATTTTCATCGTAACTACGTACAAACTACTACTAAGTGCTACGACAAAAATTTAAATATCTCGAAATCAACTTTGACAAAATTACGCCGTTCTTTATTATGACGGCACAATTAGATTGTTTGATTTGCGATAAATACGTTATCGTTCATTATAGCCTATCGTTCATTCATAACAATGCTTTTTTAATAGCGATCAAAAGATTATTATTATATTATTGACATATGATAAACGATAATGTATGAAAATACGGGAAATATATAAAACTACAAAATAAATGTACAATATTTTACATACTAGCTTCAATTGCGGCTTTTCTTGCGGCAACTTTGTCTCCCATCTGTTGCACTACAAATGGCGACGGTCCGATGAATCGGAGTCCCGCATCGATAACTGCTTGCGCGAAATCTGATCTACAAATTCATATATTTGATCACTTATGATGTAACTTATTATATTATAACATTATTAAATGTATTATAATAAAGTACCTAGTGGAAATAACTTCGCACGGCGTTGTTTTTTGTTGTATGAAAATCGTATTTTTTCGCTATGTTGCGTTTTTTTCAGAAAAGACACCTATATAAATTTTGTTAGTATCATATCATAATTTACACAAGATTATTGTTTAATTATTTATTCCATATGTATGATGTTTTAAAATATTCGGCAATTATAAATTCATTATTGTTTAAATTTATTATTATTTTAATTTAATGAGATTACATATAGACCAGGTTCGATAATTTTTAAAACCAAAAAAAATAATAGTAGGATGCAATCCATTAGAAAAGGAGGGGAATATTATAAAAATGAAAGGAAAAATAATTTACGGGCGATCTGAGGTCGGGAAGGGGATGGGGGTGAGTTTTTAAGGGTAAAAAACGGTTTTTCTCGATTTCCGGCAAAACTAAAAGTCCTATCGAAAAAAGTCAAATGGCAAAGTTGTAGGTAATAAAAAGATCTAAAACTTTGTATTTACACTCTTTTTACATAACCTCAAAATTTATGTGAAAAATTCAAAAAACCAAGTTTTTGGTTTTTTATTTTTATCTTTTACAATTTTTTTTTATTTAACGGAATTTGGTGAAAACTTACCTTTTTATGTCCCAAATACGCTGTAATTTATTTGATTAAAAATATGTATTTTTTCACCTTATTTTGAATTAATATTGAAAAAGCACCCTAATTTTCAATCGAAAATTCACCCGTCAAAATATCAGCTTTTTTCAAAAAGTTGGTATGTTTTCTGTTCGTTGAAATCTCTACTTTCCGATGGTGAAAAAAAAATATGTTACTATAATAAATCTTCTAAGAAAATGCAAAAAACAAAAAATCTTTTTTATTTCATACACTTGCTTATCATCTGCCTTATTGCAGATGATACAAACAGATTCATCTATACTGATAATCTGAAAAGACAAAATCGAATTAATAATGCCTTCACTATTGAAAAAAAATTATTAAAGAAATAAATGTCAAAATGTATAAAAAATATATTATAAATATATTAAAAATCTATAATAAATGTATAAATATATAAAAATTATTTATAGTAAATAAATTTTTAATAACTAACTTTTGGCCGATTTTCATGTATATTTCATATATTTTATTATGGATTTTTAATATATTTTTTATACATTTTGACATTTATTTCTTTAATATTTTTTTTCATGGGGGTATACTCACGATAAAATAGTGAAGGAATTATAAATTCGATTTTGTCTTTTCAGATTATCAGTATGGATGAATTTGTTTGTATCATCTGCAATAAGGCAGATGATAAGCAAGTGTATGAAATAAAAAATGTTTTTTGTTTTTTTGCATTTTCTTAGAAGATTTACTATAGTAACATTTTTTTTCACCATCGGAAAGTAGAGATTTCAACGAACAGAAAACATACCAACTTTTTGAAAAAAGCTGATATTTTGACGGGTGAATTTTCGATTGAAAATTAGGGTGTTTTTTCGATATTGATTCAAAATAAGGTGAAAAAATACATATTTTTAATCAAATAAATTACAGCGTATTTGGGACACAAAAAGGTAAGTTTTCACCAAATTTCATTAAATAAAAAAAAATTGTAAAAAGTAAAAATAAGAAACCAAAAACTTGGTTTTTTGAATTTTTCACATAAATTTTGAGGTTATGTAAAAAGAGTGTAAATACAAAGTTTTAGATCTTTTTATTACCTACCACTTTGCCATTTGACTTTTTTCGATAGGACTTTTAGTTTTGCCGGAAATCGAGAAAAACCGTTTTTTACCCTTAAAAACTCACCCCCATCCCCTTCCCGACCTCAGATCGCCCGTAAATTATTTTTCCTTTAATTTTTATAATATTCCCCTCCTTTTCTAATGGGTTGCATTCTACTATTATTTTTTTTTCACTTTTTATTATTTTTAAAGGCTTCTACCCTGGTCTAATATAGAAACTTAGAATTATTTAATTAATATTTTCAAATATTGTACTAACGCGCGCACTACTTCCGGCTGACAACTTCCTTTACCTGGTTTGTTTCGGTAAAAAGGGTTGGAGGGAGGTAGCTCGCGCGCAGTGGACAGTTGATTGCCAACTGTCGAACGAAGTAGCCGTTAGAAAAGGCAAGTCTTAGTGTGATTTGTGAAGTTCCATCAATATGTAAGTATAATAATTTAGAAAAGTGTTTTATTACCTGAGCTCTCAAAATTTTAAACTTATCTAAATACAAAATTTAATCCAAATCGTTAGAGCTGTTTCCGAGATACAATAAATAAAATACATAGAATTGCTCATTTAATATTATAAGATGCACAGAAAAATTACAAAATGGTGAATTACACATAATTATTTATAGAAACATATCCTATATATAACAGCACCTTATCCTTCTTAGATTATGTTTAATAGAGACGGTAGAATTAACTAATGTGAACCGACGCGACGCATTTAGCCGCAAAGTTCGTAATATAAAATATATATTATTTACTATTTTGGGTTTTCCTTTAACATTTTCCTCATATGCTCCCATACTACGTAAAATAGGTAACGGTTTGCCAATTACTGATTAAAAACCATTGATTGGTACCTACTAAACACGCCATGGGACCACAACGGCTTTTTAAATCATTTTTCATCCACATTACCTTGTAAAATCGTAATTATACTATGCTTATTGGTTTTCGAATGAAATTTTCCTTATACGTATAATTCTAATAATTAATTATTATTTTAAGTGTTGTTATGGAATAAATAGTTTATAGTTTTTTCTTTACCAACATATTACTTTAGATACAAAACTATTGTCTGTCTGTCTGTATGTATGTTCCGTCTATAATAAAATTTAAATAAATCAATAAATATCTTTTATAACGAACATATAAATAATAAATAATATTTCGATTAAGGCCGCTAGCTAGAGCCACGCCACAGAGCTAACGCTCATGTAGAAAAATAATGAACGGCGAACATCACGTCGCCGTAGACCCCGGGTCCCCCATTGTCACACTCAGCAAGACAGCAAGACCGGCCCCTGATTTTTATTTCGAATTGCTGCTAGTGTTTCAGCGTGAGGAAAACATCTTTTGTATAACCAAATACTTCTATGTTACTTATTAGTAATAAATCATATTAATAATGCGAGCCGCCACAATGTGCCAATTGTACTAAGGTTTAATACATACAATTCTATTAATATTTCACTGTATCCTATGTGAAAGGCTAGTCTGTTAAATTGGTTTAGAAACAATCGCGCTATTATATCCATACATAGATACGTTATAACGGTTAGTATGTAATAGAAATCTTTGAATTTGTGGGCTTTTCTGTACTATAATAAGCATGTATTTTTTAAACCTTCCTTCCTTGAATCACTCTATCTATTTAAAAAACTGCATCAACATTCGTTGCGTAGTTTTGAAGATCTAAGCGTACATAGGGACAGACAGACAGCGGGAAGCGACTTTGTTTTATACTATGTAGTGATGTAGGTATGAAAACTACGAGCGATTATTACCCGAGTGGGTCTAAGTTGGGTGTTAATGGTCTGTTTATTGACTGTTTAGACCTGTGGCGTCGTAAGATTAGACCGAATTGGGTCCCGTCCGAGTCTTATCTGGGTTTGTGTAGTGATGCTTCATTGTTCTAAGTAAATCTATTAAATATGGTATGTATCAAATATTATCAAATAAAATTACCTTTCAGATAGTAAGCCGTAACCGGGATGCACAGCATCCACATCATTTTCCTTTGCAACTCTGATGATCTCTGGAATGCTCAAATACGCTTCCACTGGCGGTAATCCTTTGCCAACTAAATATGATTCATCTGCTTTTTGTCTGAAATTGATAATTAATAGTGTCAGATGTATACTGCTGTTAATGTAAAATTTACAAGTTTTTTCAAAAATTTACAGTTACACTTAAAACCACGTTTGTTTGAAATTTACAAAAATAAGGAAAAATATTTAAGAATTATTTATGAGTAGGTAGGTTCCCTATTCGATTTTATAATTTAAATCGATAGATACTTATTGTCATATTCTAATACTAGCAGAACCTGCAGCTTCGCTCGCGCTTAAACTAAAAAAACTCTCTGGCTTTATGCTAGTAGTAAAATTGTATGAAAGTCTGCCCGATTTTGACATTTATGATTACTGCTCCACTCCCTTTGGTAGTAGCATAATGATATATAGCCTATACTCTATACTTATAGCTGCCTTCCTCAATAAACGGGTTATCTAATGCAAAAAGAATTTCTCAAATCGGATTAGTAGTTCCTGAGATTAGCGGGTTTAAACAAACAAACTCTGCCTCTTTATAATATTAAGTATCATTTAAGATTATCAAAAATTGCGTTTATTTTAAAATGTTTATGATTAATTTGTTCAAACATACAAATAAGTATGTTATTTTAGCAAGATATATTATTTAATAAGTATATACATATTATTAATTATTATTATGTCATATTTTCCTTACTTTGGTACATTTTTTTATTTTATTGCTTAGTTTTAGTAACTTTAAATTGCCAATAAATTTACCTTGTATTTAGGTATTATATTACAAACAAATACACATATTGTAATATCTTATGTTTTATTAATAACAAAATTTGTATTTTCATACTAAAATTTTACAAATCCAGCTTCAATAATTAATTAATTAATGGGATTATTTGTGTATTCTAAAACTTTAAGCGTTCAAAATTTCAAAATAATATTTTGTCTATATTTCTAGATAATGACAGAAAAAGCTGTAGTTTATATATGAGTATATAAGAATATCCTAATAAGAAAATTTTCTTTTATAAGTATTTATTATATTTTTAAATTATCGCGTCTTAAGTATATCAGACAAAAGTGGTAAAATATATGACATTCAATATAATATGATTGTATTGATGATAAATAAGTAACGTGTTATGCGTATGTAATAAATTATAATAGAATGATGTTTGTAATGTAACACATTTATATTAAGATATGTAGAGCAAGTCAATTGTTCCAAGAATAAATATACCTACTACTTAGTGAAAGTGAGTATAAAGAAATGCAGTAATCATGAATGCTATGTCAGCTGTCGCGGGTTCGAGTCCCGCTCGTGGCATTCATTTGTGTGATGAGCACGAACGTTTGTACTCCAGCAATGGGTTTATATTTATAAAGTCATATATGTGTATTGTATCAACTATTTAATATCAATAACACAAGCCTCGTAGCTTTAACCATGCTATTAGATGGGACTGTGCGTTAATGTCCCAACACATTTATGCGATTATCGTTTTATTACATCTACGTCGTTTATATTCTATAATAAAAAAACTTCGTAAATTCGCTCGAAAAATAATTTATTGTCTTTACGAGGTTTGAAGGGTAACCTTCTAAGGGTATAATATGTACGTACACTGTACAGTAAGATGATTTTTGGCATAAATATTTTGTTATGCTTATGTTCTATACATACACGATATCTTTATCAATTGAGAACTCTAGTAATTTTCTTAAGTTTAACAGTTAATTAATAGTTTTTTTGAAATAAATCTATAGGTTTTTACGACATCAAAAAAGCTGGTTTTCATTATACTTTTATTTTTTAGTATGACCAAATATGTATATAGGTCTTGGTAAAAAAAATCTTAAATTTTTATTAACTTCACTATCATCTGTACTCGTTAATTATTTTTCCTAAAAAAGACTGTCATCGGTAATATACATACGAGTATATATACTATGATAATGAAATCACAAATACATTATTTTGACTGATAGATATTTTTATGATAATGGTTTATTAATCTCTAAATATTATGACATCATAATTACGATATCATATTTAGACCAGGGCCGATGAAGACTTTGAAAATGGTAAAAAATGAAAAGTGAAAAAAATAATAATAGTAGGATGAAATCCATTGGAAAAGGAAGAGAATATAACAAAAATTAATTATGATTAATATCGAAAAAGCACCCTAATTTTCAATCGAAAATTCTCGCGTCAATATATCTGCTTTTTTAAAAATGTCGGTGGGCTTTTTGTTCGTTGAAATCTCTACTTTCTGATGGTGTAAAAAAATAGCCTGGTCTAAATATTTCGAGATTAAAAAACCCTCTTAACCTATAATAATCATCTTTCAATATTAATGTTTATTATAATTCTATTTTAAATTTAAATTATAATAAATTAAAATACAATAAGAGCAGACTAGACTAGATTCTAAAATTACTTCAAAAATCACATTTTATGAACTTCAATTATTAATAAGTTAATTTCGACACGCTCTCCTATTACTCAAACCTCAACATCATTTCTTCAGTAAATTTTTCTAGAAACCTAAAAACTCTATACCAAAAATTTGGTTTTGCTTCGTTACAGCGTACAAAGGTTTTTCCAATTTTTAAACATTCAATAACTTTTAATTGAAAAGGGAACATTTTAAATAGATTTTACGTGTAGTTTATAATTCTTTAACATTTTTAAGTTTACCTGTGCATTTGTAAACGATCCTGCTCGCTGTATACAGCGACAGATCGAATGCCTAACTCCGTACATGCTCTGAACACTCTGATTGCTATCTCCCCTCTATTCGCTACCAGAACACTTCTTATGGGCTTGTATTCGACCTTTTTTGAGTCCTAGAATAAAAAGGAAAGAATAACTACATTTTCTAAAACTTGAAAGCAGGTCCCTCTTATGTATTTATAATAGCGATTTACCCTCGCTTGATTTTGACTTGATTTCGACTTGATGACGTTTTATTTTTTTTGAACGGAACCCTAATTATTTTTCTGACGTAAAAGTAGCCTCAGTTACTCCTTATATTAACATTAGCTATGTGCCAGTTCCATCAAAATCAATCCAGTCGTTTCGGAGATTAGTCGGAACTAACAGACAGACAAAAATTTTGAAAATGGTTTTCTTCTTTAGTACCGTATATAATTTCATGTGCATTTTGTGAAAAGCTGTTACTTTGACATTACAAAAAGACTTCAATTTTATTTATCTCTATAGACTAGTGATGTAACGAATGTTCGATTTTTCACATTCGCGAATGCGAATACGAATATTCATCTCCAATATTCGCGAATACGAATGCAAATGTTGATTTTGTCAAAATGTCAAACAGATAGGTTTGACCTTTCGTGTCGGCCATGTTTAAACCGAACATAGCCGAGCCGATACAGTTTGAATGAACGAAGTTAGTCACAGAGTTAGTTCGAAAATGTTGTTAGTTGTTATGTGAGGTTGGATTAGTATTATTGCATTTGTCAAATTTAAGTCCTATTATTTAGTCAAATTGACAAAGTGATATAAAAACATGAGTAAAGCACAGTTGTATTTGCATTCGTCCGTTCATTCCTTATATAATTTCCTTTTTGTTTGTCAAATACATTCGCCATGCAGTCCCATCGTTTCTTGCAAATACGAATGTCAAAAAATATGCGAATATTCGCGAATGCGAATGCGTTACATTAGTACTATAGACTATATTATTAGATCATTTATTATGACGAGGTTAAAACTGTTATGATTTCATGTGTATTATATTGATTGGGAATAAGTTTCAGTTTCAAATCTGCTACGAAATTTACATGTATACAATAATGGAAAGATTATAATTATAATCATATTTTTTCGAGTAAAACTTGGCATTTTTGACAACCCTTGAATTTGACTGCACAATAATGCACATCGCTAACTCTATGGATATTTATACTGTGTACTATAAATATATTACACTATAAATAAATTATTGAAAATTAATTTAAGTCAAATTATATATGTAATTATATTTTATACAATATTATAGATAAAGAGTAAATAAATAAATGTTAATATACCGACGCCAGTAGAATATTATTAAGTAGGTTTTCGTACTCGTTTTAAATAAAAAAGACATATTTTAATAAAATTTCGTTATATGTATACAAACATCATATACGATTGTTTATAGATGAAAAATGTTGTTATCAATTGATTAAAGTTGGGTGTACTTTCAATAATTTATGTCCAGTGTATATATTATGATTATTTTATTTAATTCATTATTATCAATTGCCAGTTTACGTGGCTACAGCCGCATTTACACGTAGAGTTTCGCATTTTTGAGACGAGCAATAGGTTGTAAAAATCTGAGACCGTGAGTTTATTTTACAAAGGTGAATGAACTTCATAACTAAAATACTCCGAAAAGAACAATAAAAAAAGTAATCACTAAACACGGTAATGTTATACGTAACATTACCGTGACTAGACTAAGAATGTTCAAGGACATTGCATTTACAACGCTAGATGAGTTATAAAAAGACGTTATTTTATGTGAAACTCTTACGATTTTAATTAAATTTTTATGTATAGTTACGATTCACGAACATTAATATATCTCTATGGATAGTTCGGCAATAATATTTGACTTTTTCATTCATTATTATTAATACCTACTCATATTCAAGATGACAGAAAATTAAACAGATAAACTTACAAAATTAAGTTAAATATTTAATTTGGGCAACCCAGTGGTCAGTGTATATGAGCAAATGTTAAATAATAATGAAATATTCGCTTTTTATTAAATATAAAATCTTAACAATCAATATTCAATACAATCCCTTAGCAATAGTACTAGAACTCAAGCGGCCCACAATATGGTTATACCACCTTAACGATAAAAGTATGTGTGCCATTAAAAAATAAATGCTGTTATTTGGAAAGGCACTTGACCGAAATCAACAAGGTTTTGTAAAGTCAAAGTCAAATAAAGATCACTACACACAAACATACGAAGTAGCATAAACATGTAATATTTATACTCACTGTGACAGCGGTCCGGTTTCTTGAACAGCTCCATGCTTGTAAATGATTGGCGGTCGCTCTTAAAGCGTACCTTGCTTTGAGGATTTGCATCTTTATAAAAACAACTACCTATATAAAAAATATTTAACAAACACTAAGTACACGCTTAATCACTTATTTAACATCTATTTCATTTTTTAATAATTTGTATATATAAAAAATTGACTAGATTATCGGTTCGTTTCGTAATGTCTCGCTCGATTTTAAATCTGAAACAATTAAAAAAGTGCTATTTATTATGAGCCTTGGTTGTTATTAAATCATCGTATTTAAACGTGCAGTTGTGAGAATATCAATCGTACATAAGATAAAAGTTGTTTTAGCTATTAAATACAGTGTAAACACTATACAGCAAACTTCTATTTAACGAAAAACTCCTTAAAACGTCAATATTGTAAGGTTTATGTGGTTTACGTTACTAGCTATATAACGTAACAAACACTCTTAATAGCGAAAAAATAAGTCATTATTTAGACCCCAATATACATTAATTTCATCACCTTCAACGACAATACCTATAATACAATATATTATATAGAGTTCTAAATATTTTGTAACCACAATTCATAGAAATGTGTACATTGTTTATTGTAATTTCTTAGCACATGTTTACTTACTGTACTTCCCTATTATCGTCCTTTTCGTTATAATATTCTTAGTTGCATTCAAACTTTTGAACTATAAACATGACAAGTAAAAGAAATACTTTGTGTATTGACAAAAAAGTGTCATTAATTCGCGCGATAAAAAAGAGAAGAGAAAATATTGGCATAGTAAAAAAAGACAAAAAAGTAGTAGCAGATTATAATTTTGTTCTGTAAATAAAGTATGTACTAAATTAAGTGTTTATTGTTGTTTTCTTCTACTTTCCGTTTAACATAAACTCTTTATAACGTAAAAAAATACTCGGTCCCTTTAATTTCGCTATAAAGACTTGACACTGTACAGTGTCAATAAGTCAAATTAAAAAAAAATACCTAATATTGTTCGTTTAATTTAATTTACCAAATATCTCATTAATAACTTAAATGCGATAGGTTGTGTAATAAAAAAGATATTCTGGATTAAAACATAGGCCATTTTTTATTAAGTACGTAGTTTTTATCCGTGGGCAAAAACTAGTAAACAATTAAAAAAACCTGATGGATGGAAGTGGATAGCGGAACTCATGAATAGCGACTAGTAAAAATTTAGTTTGGGCGCAATTGATTCGGTTTGATTAGTATTGTACGTACACACAACACATACCTATTACATACATATATGTAGTATTGTATAGGACTATATAAACCGTATAGTCCTATACATTTATACTATAGCATTTCCTTATAAGTCTGGATTAGATAAGTGGATTTGTTTTGTAGATTGATCTACTGATAATAACTGATAAGATAGTAAGCATGCGTTGCAGAAATAAACATTTAATTCTTCTTTACTTTAAAGTTAAGTAAAATAATTATTATAGTTAATGAAAATAGTTGGAAATTTTTAAATAGGCACATAAAAAGATGTGACGTTACCCCATCCGCGCGAAATGGCGGGCATTAGAAGTAACCGTATCGGTATGATATTTAATTTCTTTTTCTTCTAAATTTTAGTATTTTGGAGCTGGATATTTTTTACAATTATATAACAATGTTAGCTAATGTTGTTGTTGTTGTTTATAGTTGTAATAGCTATGTTAAAAAATTAAAAAAAAATAACACGCATATTCCTTAATAGTAGTATTCCATAATAGCTTTTAACCACTTTTAGCTTTGACTTTTAGCCACAAATGTGACCACCTGTAACATGGAGGTGTGAGGGTCCAAAAAATCATTAAATTCTTGTGACATAATTTATGGATGGCCCCTAGTAATAAGTATTCATTTTTATATGTAAGTAATAATTATTATAAAATTATTAATAATAAATATTTATTTTTTTACATAATAATTATTAATTATTATAAAAATATAAGATTTAAAAAAAATGACTCTCACTTCCACGACACACTCTACACTCATTTTTCAATGTACCTATTAAGTTACCCCTCAGTCACGCCTAAAGAAGTTTTATTTAAAAAAAGATTTGTGTGTAGGTATTAGGTATTGTGTACTTATGTACGCACGTAAGAAGTTATACTTCTTTGGCATAACAAAACAAAAATACCTAACCTCAAAAAAATTTTCCCGCAGCCTATTACTATACATTTGTAAAAACGACAATAAAATCTATACATATCATAAAACAAAGTATGTAAGTAACAAAATGTCATCTAAATCGGTTCATTAGATCCAGAGATTACCCCCTACAACGTCACGAACGCAAAAACTTTACCTCTTTATAATATTATAGTATAGATTATAATCATTAAATCTATATATATAATAAAATTCTAACTGAGTCAAATCACTCATTTTTTAAATGTATTGACTTACCTATCCCTCAGTCACGACTCACACCTAAAAAAGTTTTACTTCAATAATAAAGTTTCACATCTAAAAATCCTTTTTATCAAAAATTTATCTTTACTCTTATTGTTTGGAAAAATCTAGTTATTTGGCAAGAGTAAAGTTATATGCAAACGATATCGTTGCTTGATTACATTAGTTATTAAAAGGTTTCCTTTAAGTGACTCGCTCCATTCAATTAGCTGGAAAATATGTATAAGAAGCAGACAAACTTCTATCGTATATTCTTCTCAATTAATCATATATTGTATATTCTATTTAAATAACAGGATATTTAGGTACATCAAATAAAATCCACTAATAACGTGTTTCGTAAACTTTGCAACTAAAATTTTATTACATTTTTTCAGAGATAAATAATAGGTTAGAGTAAATACCGAGCAAAGCTAAGTAAGTGGAGCAACCTTAAATGTTATCAAACATGATATGAGTATACCATTAGCAAAGTCATTCAAAGTATGAAATCTTTTATGATGTTTGAACATTTGCTAAAATAAGTTAGAACGTGAATAAACCACTATGAGGTTGTTAGAACCAGAGTGGCTCTGCATTTAGCGACTTTTGACCTATTTGCATTTTCGTAATTTAAAAATGTTTATCTACAAAACCAGAGCGGCCTAAAATTATTTACATGATCTCGACAATAGATGGCAGAACAAATCCATTTCGGCTTATGTTTAAATCGACTAAATTCAATGTGCCACAGTAGCCTATGAGGGTTAGGCCACTATAGCACTGGCACCATTAGAAAAAGTTATCTAGATTTTAACAACTTACGCCAATTTAGGCTGCTATAACCAGAGCCTGCCTGCCTAACTACAAAAACCATGATTTACAATATGGAGGCTACCCTGGTTCTAGAAGTCTAATTTTAAGAGCTGTGCAGAGGATTAGAAGACATATGGATGGACCTGGAAACCGTAACTAGAGCCATAATATTGGTCCAAGAGGGCCACTCACAGCGATTTGTAACATTACAGTTGTTTCCAAGAAGACTGATCCAGAATGGTTAGAATAGCTTTCCAGAAATTAGAACTATAAGAGAATTTGTCAGGATTCGAGCAATCACTTCTTGTCCACTTTTAATGTTTTTATTGTATATATACAATTCAAAATTAAACCGTAAAGTACTTTTTTTTACTTTTAATCAAAAACCAAATGATTTTTTTAACACTCCATATATATTTCATTCAAGTTCCATTGGTTTATTTGGATCGAGGCTCTAACAAAGTTAGAAAGGCGCCGACCCTGACCTGGCAGCTGAGAAGTGCCAATGGCGGGCGTCGAACTCGCACTAGCAGTCCTAATAAACAGATTATTGACCGCATATATTTAAAGAGCGATTTTAACGTATTTGCTATTTGTTGACTTATTAAGACGAGTATTAGATAAGATTTACATAGTGCCTATTTTCAGAATAATCGGCAGTAGTTTGCAGCTTAATTAACAGCAACAACAACAGACTTAATTACTATAGCGTGTATCGATACTTGAATTTATACTTATTTAAACAATATCTTCTTCTACCTGCCCATTTCCCAATCACTTGGGGTCGGCGCAGTACGTCTTCTGTACTGCTGATAGGATTTGGCAAAAGTTTTACGACCGCCTGCCTGACGTCAACCCTCCTTGGGAATACTTATTTAAACAATATACACAGACTAAATAATCTAAATTTTGATCGAAATTAATTCTGCAACCTGTCGGTAGAGAATCTGCTCACCGCCCATCGTTTTTTTGCCAGTCATAACTAATAGCATTTTTTTTAAGTTGAATACGATAAAAGAAACCATTGTAGCAGCTCTTAGATTTCTTGTGCCAATCTTTTTTTATATGAACTCCACTTGTTGATACAGTGAAGTTAAACATAATGACGGCCAAATAGCCTGCCCTTATGTGTGGTACACATTAAAATGAATCAAATGAGCTCAAATTGAAAAGTTTTATTAAAAGTCATTGAAGAATCATACTATTTACCTACAGGCCACAATAAAATGAACTTGATTGTGTCAATTTAATTATCTCCATTTTACATACTTACAGAGTTTCAAATCAATACGATAAACAGATTAGAAGCAGAATAAAATCGGCTTTCAAGATTTGATTCTTTCCTGAAGCAAACCAGCACAAGCACGTTTCCTAATAGAGAAACGTGTTAAATAGAAAGATAGAGTAGGTTTGGTTATTTATCCCCCCCTGACGTGCGTTCACCTTGTCGTGGTGGGGGGGCTCAGTAGTGCCCGGCAATCCAACCGGGCGCGAAGCTAAGAAACGCACAGGGAGGTTGCCCACTTCGGTGGGCGGTGGGAGGTGGCCCTTTTCGGGGGGCGGTGTACCATGCGGGTTGTTCCTGGTACTTCTCTGATAGCAGAGTGGACCTTGGAGCAACCCCATGGTTGTGGTGGTCTGCTTCGGCAGACCTGCCGTCGGGGCGTCGTAGTTGAATGCGTAAGCGATCCTGCGGCGCCCCATTAAGACGGGGGAAGGTTTTGTTGGGTTTTAGTGGGTAGTACTGACTGTATTACACCGGTGAGTCCCACACGTCGTGCGTAATATATATATATATATATATATATATATATATATATATATATAAACTTTATTTTATTCAATAAATAAAATACGACTACAATAGAAGGATAAATACTTTGCGGTCGAATAAATCTATTTGCGAAGCGACAAAAGGGATATTGAAGTTTAGCGAGTGCCATATACTCTACTGATCACATAACTGTAAGATTATATAAGATATTGTTGTTTTTATACCTTTACCTAGCACTAATTATTCAAGAAATGGGCAATTATTATAAAATGTTTCTACGGTCTGTCTGTCGTGTCAAGGGACATATTAATTTATTACATAGCATTAGACTTTAGACAGTGTAAAGATTAAATATGAATAATACTGACTAATTAACAAGTCTTAGTGTAAAAATAATGTGGACCATTTATATTCGCCTTGTGGCCAAACAGCTCCATCGATGTGCGAAAAAATTTAGGGCAAATTTTTTTCATACAAGATGAATGCTGTAATTTTTGCAAAATTACGGAATTGATATTATAACTTGACCTAACTTATAACTACATATGTACTTAATAAGTATTGATAAAAAGTTCCTAAATATTCCACTCTTCTTAGTTCATTTGGCACAACAGATGAGAATTGTTGTGAAAATTATTTAAATCTTTTGCCGGTTTGGTGTTTTCATAACAAACCTAACCTCGATTAATAAATAACTCGTAGGCAATCAAGTTTTTGTGGTCCGATTGAAAATCGTACATTTCTATATTTATAAAATTATTTTTATTCCGGTTTTTTTAAAAATTAGTCGTCCAATTCTGTTTTACGAATTTTAAAACAGTATATTATAACAGATCGTGTATATATCTGTCATGCAACATGCATTTGCGCTAATTGGTTGTACACTGCCACTTTAAACGTGGATACTATTACGACCACTAATTATTATAGGAATCATGTTTTTGAACTACTCATTGAAATTGTTCTGTCAATATTACTTACTTTTGGTTATAAATCTAAAACTAAAATAAGCAAAACTAAAATTAAGAGATACACACAAGATCTCTTAGAGATGATTGATCTAAATTCTAAAGTAATAGTGGATATTTTTTAGTTTTCTTAAGTTTTATTTAATTCTTTTATTGGTTTTTAATGACTTTGTACAACTAAAATGGCGGTCTTTAAGCATGAAAAACACCCGTCTTATTTTCTGAAGTATGTTGTAGTAGGGGAGCCCAAGAGGGGATTTTCTGTAGTTACTCGAGCGCGGCAGATTAACATAAAAGAGGTTACCTTGCACTCTATTGAGTACTTTCACCATAATATAAGTCTTCTATATAAAGGGGCGCGTCTAGGGAAGCCGATTAAAATATTTAAAAAATGTTTTGATAAGGTAGAAATACTTGAAACCGTCAGATTAAGGTGTGGTAGGCTAGTCACATCCTGAAAAGTGTCCAATTCAATAATCTGCCGATTTGCACAAGCCGAAGAGGCAAAAATCGACTATAAAGTTTATGATGATTTTTGCCTCTTGGGCTCCCCTACTATTGACAATATAAAAATGGAAAGAAATTTGTATTAGGATATAACATAATATGAAAATATATTGTGCTCATTTTCATCATTCTCACGCTTTTTTTATAGATGGTATTTCGTTCGTTACACTGGTACATTTTTTACACATGAGATTTTTAGACTAATTTACATAATAATAGGTATTTTAGCACTTGGTTACATGCTGAGAAGATGGATCAAAAAGACACGACCGAGATGTGCCCCTGTAGTTTTCAATGTCATCAAACATCGGTTAGGATTCTTCTATCTTTTAACCTTATCTGTGTCGACCTTAATTATAGTTTAGATTACTTATTTATAATGATGAATATAAGACTAAACACTTTAATTTTTTATTTAGATGAGCTGAAAACTTATTATTATTCTTATCGCAGTGCGACCTCCAAGCATTGGAATAGTAAATACCTGGGTAAATGAAACCTCCAAGTGCGTATACCATAGCACGTGATAAGATTCACGATACCATCTCAATTATATACAGACATATACGTATGTGGCCTTAGGTTTCGTTAATTTTAATTAAATTTTTATGTATTCACTTTTAATGAGCGCTACGCCTCTTGTGTAATAATTACTTGAATATGACTGATGAAAATCAAGAAAATACTAATTATATAAAATAATTATGAATATAAAATTAGTAAAAATAAATACTTAAAATTTTACTTTTAAGTAAATTTTTAAACTGAACAGTTTAAAAAGAATTAAATAATTACCACACGAGAACTTTCACACGACACTAAACACGTCTACACTCAGCGGTGACCGGCGCGATACTGACGGTTTTGTATTTGTTTTCCAAAGTAACAGGTCATAGCGACCTCTACTGAAGCTTATCTATGAGTTCAATGGCAAGAGGCATACATTGCTTTCGTCATCTTTTTATCTCGATATAAAGCTTTCCTAGTTTTTATCTTCAAAAAGTTGCATCATTTTTTTTCTTATTTATTTTGACATTTGACGTCCACAAACGCAACGTAATCTAAAAAAACATGTTTAAAAAAAATATTTTTTTATTTCAGTAATCATTAACTAATGAAATTGCTTTTGTTTGTTTAGAAAAAATGCCTTCTGCAGTTTAGATTATTAGTTTAAAAGTGTGTTCAATGGTTTGTTTTTCTTTCACACATGTACGTCGCAAATTTTTGTTTATGGGTGGACGATTGACATATTATGTAGGTTACATAATTACCACCGTACATTATGAGTGGTTCCTTAAGATGTCACATGTGTTACCAAGATGGTACAGTTTGACATTTAACTTCTATTGCTTCGAATTGAAGATACCGAAAAAGTAATTGGTAATCTAGACTGAAGGTCAGACGAAGCAAAAATATGTAATTGATTGACGAGATGATGGCACGTCAAGTGACAATAATTATAGTAGGCACTATATTTAAACTATGTATTGCTTTTCATGCGTTTAATATTATTACGAAAAAACTTACATAAGATAGTAGTATGATTTTAGGAATATTTTATTCACGATCAAATATTCAAATATTGAGTAAATATTTCGTTTTTTCGCGTTTGTTAATTTTAAAATTAAAATGAACAAATGTTGTAAGGTGTGCTTTGGTGCCATTTTTGTATTATATTATTTATAATAATTGTATAATTTTATGGATAGCTACTGTCTGTAACCGCAAGTGTTGCCAAACACACTCAGAAATAGAGTACCTATTGTACTCTATTTCATGTAGGTGTACTTTATAATCTGTGATTACTACGATGATAATACTACGAGGCTTGTGCTATAGGTACTAGATAGTTGTACGAATTATAAATATAAACATCCAATACTGGAGTACAAACATTCGTGGTCATCACACAAATGAATGCCACCAGCGGGACGCGAACCCGCGACCGCTGGCACAGCAAGTAGTGTCTCTACAAACTGAGCCAAATGTGTCTAAAAAAGTAATAGAGTACGCCAAAACACTTTTTTATACAATGTTTACTATACTAATACCAGTCACGCATACCCATTGATGACATGAAAAGAGGAACCGGGCTTCATTGAAGCTAATAAAAAATTAGCTCCTGATCTACATTAACTTAGAATTAGAATTTTTGGAGTCAGACGATTCTTTTAAAAATGATGAAAGCAAAAAGATACCTTTTTAAAAATTAAAATAAATGCACTCTTTTTTATAAGTTGGTACTCTTTATTTACCCTCTCTGAAATCAGATATACTATATTTCTTTAAAAAAAGTTGGCAACCCTAGTACTATATAATGAATGACCTTTGTGACGTCTAAAACGGTTGCTGTAAGTGTAAAGTATTCGAAACGTCGGGAACCAAAAATCATAATAAATCCGCGAAAAAATCCGAAAAGATATAATGTTATTTGAAATTTCAAATTTTCACTTAAATGTAAGAAAGAATTATATTAAAATCTCGAGTAAGTCCCTCTTTGAAACAATGTCAGTAATACTACAACTTAGTTGGATTTAGCTACATGCAATTCATTATTTAATCATTATCGATTTATTAGCTCGATCGAGATTATACTCGTTGCTCCGTTCGCTGATCACTCGACAATCATGTGGTATAAATAGTCCAGTATATCTCCTTATACTTACATATATGTATTAAGAAATCGAAATAGGTATGTTTAATAATGATTTTAATTAGTAAGTAATTCTAGGTAGATTATTATGGGTGGATATGAAAAAAATAATCATTTTTGGCGAAATATTTAAAAAAAGTGACTTATTAATGTGTTACGTACTTTAGAAACATTAGCCTTTATGAAATAATTTATTTACGCTATTTGTAGCCAACCGTGATTAAATTCTTCACAGATGCAGCATATGGGATATGAAACATGAATTTTTTTTATACTAGAATTTAGGTAATTTCTTACCAATGTAACTACTTAAATGTAAGAAAGTACATTGGGAGTCAATATTGTACTTTATTAAATATTCTTTGTGGTTTAATCTAAGGTTTTCAACCGACTTCAAAAAGGAGGAGGTTCTCAATTCGACTGTATGTTTTTTTTTGGCTAAGTAATTAAAGCCTACCTATTAAATACATACCTAATCAAATATTTTCGAAATCGGTGCCAGCCCATACAAAGCAAAGCACACCGACTTCGAAAATATTTGATTAGGTATGTATAGTAAATGAAAACTACCAATCAGTTATTTTTTACTTTTTAGTGCTTTTGTTTGAAGTCGGTTTTTATTTTTTTGTTAAAAAGTTTTTATTTATCTAACTTAATTGTCTTAATATGTGTATCTTCTTATTATGAACTCGAAAATGAAAGTTAACTGAAAAATTTTCTCTTTATTCAGCCGGTACGGCTTAAACTTTGAAAATAATACAGCTCTCACGGTCTCTAACCTTTCACGTCTTAGGTTTTACGAGGACTTCGTATGTCGAATCTGTACATTAAGTATTTTTTGGAAAATCTAATTGAAATAGACATTATTATAGATACAGAGTCCGAATTTATAGTTTTTAGATTTTTTGTCTGTCTGTTACCGCATCACGAAAAAACCACTGAACAGATTTTGATGAAATTTTGTATGATGATAGCTAGTTATCCGAGTCAACATAAAGGATACTTTTTACCGCGGGAAAATATCTCATTTCTGAGAAAAAATACAAAAACTGCATTGTAAGAGTTTACTAATATGTAAGTAAAACCTAAGAATTTGGTTTTTGGTCATCTGAACGTGCTAACGAATGCTAGTATAGAATAAATTTTGGTTAACAATCGGTCAACTGGACCCAAAGACACACCTTTAGTTTAAAGCAGTTAAATGTTGCAGCCGGAAATTATCGCATGAAACCTGAGACTTGAGAGTTAAATTGAATGAATGTGTTTATAGTAGAAACAAATATTTACATATTATATTGTTTATATTCAATGTAAAAGCCGTAAGGAAACATTTATTCAAACTATTGTAGTCCATTATTTTATAAAATGTACTTATATTTTAATAATAATCACTTATTCTTATTGACTTTTGTTTGAAATGGTTTTTTCAACGTGCAACAAGTCTATACAGAGGGTGTGAAAAGAAATATGTTAGGTATCTACATATTGTGTATTTAGAGATTTGCTAACATCTTATGTAAACTGCGGTGTATTAACCGTTTCCCTGTCCCATGAGTCATATATGAATATTTCGATTGTTTAACTATTGTGTCTATTTTGCGGACAGTTAATCTGTTAAGAAAAGGTTAAAACATTTAAGGGCATGAGTGAGCTAAACCTTTTTTTTAAATAAATACATAATGTGTATTGTGTACAAACTCATGCCATCGATTTATTCCACCCGCTCTAATCCGCAACGGATATTAAAAATCATGGCTGATGCTTACATTTTCAAGATATTTGCTGACCATTATTATTGCCAACAAGTGAAAGTGAGTGAAGATAAGAGAGAGATGTGGTAGTGATAATGATGATGATGTTCTCCCGACCGATTCCGGCCACGGCGGCCAATCTCATTGAGACTAGCCAACTGCGCAGGAGATATTATAGTGCACAAGTGTACGCGCAGACACAGGTGCACTCTCTATTCCTGTCACTCTCATATTCTGGTGGGACGACCACTCGACACGACCAGTGAGAGTTAAGGCGCAGGACCGACGGCTTTACGTGCTCTCCGAGGCACGGGGGTGAAATACCGCCAACTTCCCAACTCCGGGCTGTTACTGAGGCTTACTATACAGAAAGACTCAATAACTAAACTTGGCCCGACCCGGGACTCGAACCCAGGACCTCCGGGTGTGCGGCCGTAATAATCTATACTATAATAAAACAGTAGAGGTCGAATGTCTGTACATAGCAAAAAAATATTAAAAACCGAGTCAGGGTAATGTAAGAAGACAAATAGAACAAATCCAGATTTTTTTGTTTTTTTTTTTGTTTCTCTGTTTGTCTGTTTGCATGGTGGTACCTTATATCCCCGGGCAACATCTTAGATACTTTTTATCCCGGAAAATTAAATAGTTCCCGTGGGATAGTTAAAAAACTATAATAACTTATACAACTTATGCACCTAATTTAGTAAAATTTAACATTCTGATAACGTATCATTGCCAGTCAAACAACAGGTTACTTTTCATCCGGGAAAAATGAATGGTTCCCGTGGGAACTAATAGATCTCTATTAGTGTTTTTCCAGAGGCGAACCCGAGCGAAGCGAGGGTGAGCCGCTAGTAGGTAATAATATTCCTAAGCGAAAGCTATTTATGCGCACATGCATCGTCTATTTATAAATTGTACTGTGTAGTCTACAAACGCGTCTTGGCTCTTAATTTTATCGGCAAATCTATTTTTCACAAACTTGACTTATCTCAATACATTAGGATGTAGTAAAAGAAAGTAGAAATTAAAAAAATTATATATTTTTAACCCTTTTTCTCAAGAACTATTAAATTTTTAGTTAGCCCGTAGTCGCGTTCTAATTAAGGAATTAAAGAGGACTTCCTAAAGTTTACATACGATTAGTTTAATAAAGATGTGAAAAAAAAATGATTTGGCGGCACACGGTTATATGGAGTAACAACTGTTTACGAAGTGAAAAAAGTTTTTTTTTTCAAAATAACAAGGTATTACGTGTAATTAAATATAAATAATATATATAAATGAAAAAGTATTACTTGAATTTTCCTTTTTTAGGTATCGACGTGTTTTTAAAAAAAAATATTACTATTTACCCCAATATAAAAATTAAAAAGTGAATCTCGTGAATGTTATACTCGATTGCAAGTTTTAAAGACTTAATGACTTTTTAGCTGCGTGTGAAGCGAGCTTGTATATAAAGTAAATAAAGCTTTCGAAATCACAACTTCTGTCAAGCATTGTAACTTCTCTTAGACATAGTATGTGATGTTTATATTATATTTAAAAGTTATGTTTATCGTTTCTTGTAAGAGTTCGATAACAGAGCGATCTTGTTTAGTTTGCACTTGAGTTTGAATTTGATGATGTGCTTGTAAATTATACTGGGCCGGACTTTAAATAGCTAATTACTAAATGGTAATTTTTGATTTTTAGAAAAAAAAAACATTCTTGGATTAGTTTTTATAGTTATATTTCTTTTGGAAAAAAATATGAGCGTAAAATTTTTACAATACTCGCTGACAGTCAAAAAGCGACATGATGAAGTTAGCTGATAACTGTTTGTTGCCATGGTAACCGTTGTTACTTTCTGTCAAATGATAAATAATGTAAGATATTATATTCTTTCCTTAAATGACATTCTATAAATTTATGATTGAAATATGCCTATTATGTCTTATTAACACCTCCAGGTGTTCTAAGAAAATAATTAAATTTCTAAGAAATCTATTGTTAAATGTAACGCCGGCGTATCCGTGATCGCAGAGGGATTACATTTTATTAATTTATTATTCTTTTTACAAACAGAGAGAGAGAGAGAGAGAGAGAGATGTGACATACGGGATGAAACCTTTAGCTATTTTTGTTCTGTTACGCCAAAGAAGTATAACTTCTTACGTGCGTACATACAGTACACACACACGTTTTATTTAGGTCGCAGAGTGACTTAGATAAGTAGCAATATGCAAATAGATGGAATGCGAAGGCAAAACGAGGGTCGGTGGTTAATTAAATTGTACATATCTTCAACAAAAAAGATGATCATCATAAACATGGCTTGTTTATCATAAACAATAACAGCTAACTGTAAGTTCGATGCAATCGTGAAATATTCACCCTGCGTGGGGTAACATGTTTGTACTAGTAATAGATAGTAATATAATTAGTCTATAAATAAAATTAACGATATAGGTATAATTTGCGCAGTACATCTTTCTATAACGTGTAATTCCATCGGTAGGATGTCTAGATCATAGTGACCGACTTTAAGTGGCATTTCATTCTTTCGGTCTCCCAAATAATGCAAAATACTTGAAATACGGCCCTGTAAACTAAAGTATACACTACAGAAATCAGCATTCCTTTTAGATTTCTCATTTCATATTTTCTAAAGGGCCCTTGACGTAGGTCCGTCCGAAAGAAATTGTAAATTAATCCTAATATTGTATTATGCACACTTTGTTAAATTAGAAATTATTTAATCCAATAGATCTGATCCAATATTACTTGAAGAATAACGAGGTTATTGTACGCATCGTTAGTTTAAAAATGGCAACTAAACTAATCTTCCTGAGCGTCACAACATTTGTAAGTATAATTGAAACTACTTTCGCTGTGTATTTTATACATATAATAAAATTCTAAGTCGAATATGTACATTAAATATTTTTTGGAAAATCTTATTGAAATAGTCATTATTATTGATACAGAGGCCGAATCTATAGTTTTTTGAATTTTTGTCTGTCTATCTGTTGGGAACGCATCACGAGAAAACCACTGGACAGATTTTGATGAAATTTGGTATGATGATAGTTGGTTATCCGGGTCAACAAATAGGATACTTTTTACTGCGGTAAAATATATCTCTGAGAAATCTATTCTAAAAATTAAAACGTAACTAGGGACGAACCCGAGTGGAACAAAAAAAAATTACAATTAAATGCCACTCCTAAAATTTATTCCGATACTATTAACTGTCAGTACTAGTTTTAGGGCATAATATAAATATTTCCACATCATTTAAAAAAAATCGTTTATATAATGTAAGAAATATCCATTGAAAATACTGTAACTTTAGTGACCTTTGAACTTCTTTTAAAATATTAATTCACACAAAAAAATGATAAATAAAATAAATCACGAAATAATGATTTAGACATCTTGCATGCCAGCCTCAAGAGTTTTAAAACAAAAATAAAACAGTTTTATAATAATTAAACATAATTTAATGACTACGTAAATTTTATCATTCAATTAATATTATAGATTTGCACTTTTTTAATTTTATTCCAAGTATTTAATTCTAATTTGGACGTGACTGTTATTTTTATTTTTATTATGAATTATTAAATGTTTAAAATATCTTTATTTATATTATTTGCATCTATGTGACATTTTAATTGAAAATTTATAATTATAATTTTTTTTTCTTTGTTTAATAAGTAATTTGTGTTTATAGTTTTATCCACATAATCACTTACAAACCTTAATAATAATTATCATGCTGCTTATTTACCAATAACTAAAAGTGTTGTAAAACTGTTAAGTGTATTGCATAGATAATAATATGTGTTTAACCATTGTAACTTTTGTTGGTAATTCATTAAATAAATAAATACATTAAGGCACAAGAGAAGTTAGGTGTTAAGATATCGTGGCGGTCGTAACATGTAACATGGTCGTAACATAAATAATAATTTAAGTGTTACCTACATTTTTTAGGTTTTAGGCTTTACAAGTTTAGTATTATCACTATATGTATACTTGGCTGAAGCATCATTCATAGAAAATGACAAAAATACACATCAGTTGCACCATGTATTACGATTCAATTTAGATAAGAGGATAATTGACTTAATTACTGGAATAATACTCATATTATCTATGTTTGCGATGGTTTTTTCTGTGTTTCTTTTCGTGGGAGTTAGAAAGGTGAGTTAATGATATAATTTAACTAAGCAATTTGTAGTTTCACGCTTTTTACCCGACTGCGCCAGAAGAAAGGTTATGTTTTTCGAGTGTATGTATGTATGTATATTTCTTTGGAACGCTCTACGTAGCTAAACGGCTTGATAGATTTTAGCTTGAGATTTAGATTCGTCTTATTTGTAAAAGTGACACTGGTGACTGGGTATATCAAAATTATAAAAAACAAAATGTCCGATTATTGGCGCCATATTAAATGTCATTAAAAAAATTTTTTTCCTCAAAACCTATCGAATGAAGTATCAATATAATTTTATGTATTATTATGTATTATATTTTTCTCTTAAAAATGAACGGATTCCGATTGGTCTATCATACAGTTTTTCATTTTGTAAATCTAACCTAGTTTTTTTATATATTTTTCAAACTTTCTTCCTCAAAGGCCACCCACAACCACATTTGAAAATTCGCCTATACATATATATATTATCTTTGTTAAGTGTCCTGCTCCCCTTAACTTCTAGTTACTTTTTATTTATAATATCATATTTTTTTATATCTCAGACTCTTCCTGCTTTTGACCATTGAGTCTAAATGAGATAATACAGTAAAAATCCAAACAAATTTCTATCGCAGTTACTGCATTCTAACATATTAAGCTTTAATACATATTCAGTATTCAACGGAAAATATACAAAAGCTTTAGTTTTTATTTCTTAAGTTAAGTTAGTTATTTATAGATATTCGTAGAGATCGGTAACTTTCTTAGTGACGCCATTAAGAATATCTTTCGAAGATCCTGCCTTAGCGTCCTTTTCGTTGTTTTTTTTATGAATTTAAACCAAGTATCGATCAATTTATCGAAATCAAACGGCAATCGTAGTTTTGTCGGACTATTGAATAAATATTACAATCTATGCATATTATAAAGTCTTTACCTGAATCAAAAATTTTTGGAAATTGTTATTGAAATAGTAATTATTATCGATACAGAGGCTGAATCTATAGTTTTTAGAATTTTTGTCTGTCTGTCTGAGACATCACGAGAAAACCACTGGACAGATTTTGATGAAATTTGGTATGATGATAGCTGGTTATTTGGGTCAACATATAACACATTTTTTACTGCGGGAAAATATCTCATCTCTGAGAAATCTATACTAACCGTTAACTTAAAAAGTACCTAGGGACGAACCCGAGCGGAACAAGTGTGTCGCTAGTCTATACATATAATAAAATTGTAACTATTAGCCGAATCTGTACATTCAATATTTTTTTTGGAAAATCTTATTGAAATAGACATTATTATTTATTATCGATACAGTGGCCGAATCTATAGTTTTTAGCCTTTTTGTCTGTCGGTCTGTCTGTAACCGCATCACGGAAAAACCACTGGACAGATTTTGATGAGATTTGGTACCTATGACGATAGCTGGTTATCCGTGTCAACATATAGAATAAGTACATTTTACTGCGGGAAAATATCCCATGTCTGAGAAATCTATACTAAACGTTAAATAGTAACTAGGGACGAACCCAAGAGGAGCGAGGGTGAGTCGCTAGTATAAACTAAACCTAAAAATCTTGCAAAAACATATTACGCAGTTTTAATCGTAAAAAAAATAGTACGTGTAATCTTTAGACGTGGTTGAAGTAAAACTTCTTTGGAACTGTGGCAGATAAATTAAAACAAATATAATTTATAAAAATTATTATATATTTTATATTTTGATTAGTAATAAATAAATATTGTTTTTTTAAGTATGTCATAATTATTATAAAATTATTAGTGATAAATATATATTTGCATAATAAAAAAAAACTTTTCTTAAATTTTAAATAAAATTTTGGTTTTTTTTAAATTATTAATGATAAATTTGACTCTCACTTCCGTGATACTCATTTTTCCAATTTCTCCAATTTACCCCTCAGTCACACCTAAAGAACTTTTATTTCAAAAATTCAAAATTATTAATTTTAAATAAGAAAAACACTGTTATATTATTTTAACATTTTAATTTGCAGAGTAAACCGGGTTTTGTACTTGCTTACTTTTCTTATGGCATAGTGCTACTGAAACTGTTAATTTTGAGTGCTCTGCTAGAATTTTTACAAGGTCGCTGGCGCATTGGACTCGTTACACTTTTTATGTCTGGTAAATCATTACAGTAATATTTCATACACATTTTAGAATACATGACAAAAATATAATTTAATCAATTTTTGCTTACAGGAATTTATTTCAACTGTCTTGCAGATGTATATAAGTTTTATAATACTGCTAAAAATGGTATTATTGAGTTTGGAACAACAGGACACAGTTTCCTAATTAATGAAGAGGAAGCTGATAATTCATAATGTTAAAATTAATAGGAGGTTGAATTAACTGATAAACGAATCTATTACAAATTATTATTAAGAGATTTAATATTTCAAACAATTTAAAAGAATTTTGCTTCAATAACAATACTTACTATATTTGGTTTAATATAAATTAGTCTGAATAAAATTAATAATTATGTTTGATTTATTATTATTAAGTAATTATCATTACTATTCTTATTTTGTTATACTCATATCTTGTGCAAAAAAACCAATATTTACTATTATGACAATTACTTTTTATATAAGCAGAGATTGCACTCTCCAATATCTATGTAGAAATATTCTTAAAATCTTATGTTAAGTACATTTTTTTCTAGTTTTAAAAATAAAATACAACAATATAAATTTTCCGTTTTATTTAACTTATTGTTTACTGAAATAATAAATTGCTATAAGGATAGACTTAGTCGTTAGATACCCACCTACTTGCTAGAAAGACAAGAAAATATGCACTTCTTTTTAAAAATTATGTAATGAAAACAGTTAAAATAATGACAATTATAATGCGTTAGATACACAAATACGATAGGTGGCAGGTTGGGTAATGGGATACCATTATTGTTTTTGATAATATGTTGACTTAAATAGTTCAATTAAAAATATAGTAGGTACTAAAGAAGGAAAATCGTGTTAAAATACTTTTTATGTGTTGCTTACCTTCAAATAAGTATAAAATTACTGGCCCACTGCTATCACAATTTTAATTTTATATATTTAACTACAGCACAGTTTTCACTACAATTAAATGACGAATGACGATTTCTTATACCTGATACTAGGGATGGAACATTTCACGAGTAGCAAGTGAAAAATCACGTGAAATACGTAATCATACGTCACACCTGCTACTTAAATTCATAGTGGCTGCTACAAATCACAACTTGGTGAAATCTAGAGCTGTAGCAAACCGTATGTATTCGTTACTGAGTAACGGGTACGCCATCTAGTACCGAGTACCGAAACGTTACTCACGAATGCATTTCGTTACTCGCATTTTCCGTATACATTTTCGTACTGATGTTTTTATTGATTTTTTATTCAACAAAATACAATTTTCAGTTAATACCGTTGATCAGTAAATTGGGGAGTTTATTTATTTCGAGTTGCATGATTTCGGATTCTTAGAAATATTGCTTAGAAATAATTTTAAATTAGAAACAACAATTAAATTTAGAGCACATTTTTAGTTTTTTATCCAACAAATACTTATAATTTTTACTGAATGATTATGTGTAATACGTACAGACATAACCACCAACGCTGAGAACGAGCTAGAAATGTTTATTAATGAACCAGTGCTTCCGCGGGATTCTTCGCCATTAGTTTGGTGGAAATCTCACTCCTATATGTACCCCAATTTGGCGGAAATATTTCATGAGCACTGTCACATCGTGGTGACATCAGTGGAGTGTGAGAGAGTATTTTCAAAAGCGGGAAATTTTGCAACCCAAAAAAGAGCACGATTAAGCAGAAAACGAACAGCGGAACTTGTATTTTTAAAAAGCAATGAAGACTATTGTATATAGATATCTCATAAAAAAATCAATCATCAAAAAAATCAAAAAGCAAAAAAAAAGTGTATAAAATTCTTTTATAAAAATTCTTATTGTACATAAAAACAATGAACTTTTAAATACGCCAATGTAATTATGGAACTTAGCTTAATACAATTTTACCGTGTGATTACTCTGATATATTTAAAATTCATTTAATTTTACATTGTCTGTCCCAAGCCTGTAGAAGTATGAGGGAAAGTTCATTGTTTGAAAATAGGTTCATTCAAAGCACCATGTACGTATGCAACTACGTCAGATCTATATCTCTGCTCCATATCACATCAGTAGCGCCATTGGTGACATTTCATACTTCATTTTAATAGCAAATACTATAAAGTGTGACACCAGACCGTCGAAATCAAAAATCTATGCGTGAAAAGTAGCAGGTGAAATCACGTGAAAAATTGTTGTAATTTCATCACGTGATAATGATTTAAAAGTAGCAATCATTTCCATGCTTACCTGATACCGTTTAAATATAATTGACAATTTGAAAATTGAAATCAGAAATGACATCTATATGTAGTCTCCGTTTCTGTGCATTTCTATCTAGACAGCTGTGAGCTAAGTTAAAAGTCATTTATTGTTTATGGTTCTATTCATTGCTAAAATAAAAGTGGTAACAAAATTATCGGATTAGACTTTCAAATTTTGAGCCTTAACATAATTGCTAAAATAGCAAAAATAATTTGTTAAACTTTGTTGGTTAGACGTCTTTGTTTGGCAACTTCATGAATCCCATATCCAATCCCATCTATTATTCTAAAGTTATATTTGTTCTCAACTAAGGAAAACTTTAACTATTTAAAAAAAGAGTAACATTTTGAATAAGCCACTGAATATTTTACTATATCTAATACCTTTAAGGAAGATGAACCAAAAAAACTGCTTTGTGACGTGGAAAATACTAATAAAAAATTTAAAAACAAGGCAGTGGGCCCAAATGGTATCACAGCGATAATGCTACAACACCTAGGATATAAAGGCACAAAGATCATCCACCAAATCTGTAATAAAAACTTGATAACTGGCAAAAGGCCAAACGATTGGATGCAGTCGGCTATCATTCGTACTTTAATCTTTCATGTTTCACGCAAGCAAAATCATGTTGCATATCATAAATGCTCGTTTAACATTATTAGTACAACATAAAATACCAAGAGAACATACTGGCTTTGTGACCCCTGACCATCAAAGGAACTCGCCAACAAATTCTGAACATACGCCTCCTCATTGAAAAGTACAACGAATTTAACAAGCTAATGGTCATGTGTTTCATTGACTATGCCAAAATGTTTGACTGGGTTAATTGGATAGCTATGTTTGACGTACTTTCTCATATGGGAGTACTTTCGCATTTGCTACATCTGATACAGAATCTGTACCTAGAGAGCAGCAGCTTCGTAAAATTGGAGAATCAAAAGTCGGAACTTTTCTACTCAGAACGGGGTGTTCGCCAGGGGTGTATTCTGTCGCCAATTATCGCATATTATATAACTATTCAACCTTTATGGTGAATTAATTATGAGGCTATTGGGGGCGAGAAAATCACGAACTTGAGACACGCAGATAATACGACCATATTTGCAACGAGTGAATCGGAAATGGCAACTCAACTGAAGAAAATTGAAGTAGAAAGTGCCAAGCTAGATCTTAAAGTCAACAAGACGAAGACCAAAGTTATGGTAATAAAGCGCGTTCTACTGCTTCAGTCTGATGACGCACTCAAATATTTCGAAAAAGTCAAACAGTTCATTTATTTAAGCTCATTGATATCCAACGATGGCAGTTGTACAGGTGAAATCTGCCGGTGAGCTGGAATGGCCAAAAAGGCAATGGCAACCCTCGACAGAATATGGAAGAATCGTGCTATTAAAGCGCATGACAAAAATGCGGCTGTTAAGAGCCCTAGTCTTTTCCATATTTCTGTATGGTGCTGGCATAGCCTGTTGTGCGTACCGTGGGCCGCTAAAAGAACTAATAAATCTATTCTTGCCAAACTTAAGATCACGGAGCGGCTCTCCACTTTCTGTCAAAAAAAGCCCTAAGATTTTTTGGACATGTTATGCGATCATCTAAGCATAGTCTAGAGAAACTTATTATCTTAGGCCAAATTGACGGTAAACACGCACGGGGAAAGGCACCTATAAGGTGGTCGAACGCGATAAAGAAGGCAGTGGACGCTACTCTTCATGCCGCAGTCCAGGCATTGATGAACTGAACTGACTGGAAAAATATCATAAGTGGTCACGATCCTCATCAGTGAGGGAACAAGGAAGAAGAAGAATACCTCTAAACGAGCAATTCCTGTATATTTATACCGGCGATCTATCTAACGATTTCGCAGAAATTTGTGTGGGTTTTCGGAGGCTAAAAATCGATCTAGATTAGTCATATGTCTGGGAAAAACGCGTGTTTTCGAGTTTTCATGCGGTTTTCTTTCGCACGCGGAATATGATTGCTAATTTCGCACAGTCGGGCATAAGCATCGTGGTCAAGCGACCAAGGTGCAAGATTGACAATCACACGTGTCTGAAGAATGTGGGCTGATGTTTCATCCCCTCGGAGGCATGCTTTCCACCGGGGCTGTCTGTGATACCAATATTGAAAAAATGTTTGTTGACACGGTAGTGACCTGTTATAACTTCCACCACCGTTTTTAGTTTTGTTCTGCTTAAGCGTGTCCCGGTCAAATACGAAGTTTTTGATTTTGTATTTTTTTTTGTATTTATTTGAATTTTTGTTTTTTTTTTTAATCTAAAAAATACGATATAAGAAATAAGAACTCTGAGCGAAGCTGAGTCGCTTAGGTACTAATAGGATAATATCAGTGATTGCTTTATCTAAATTTGACTTTTAAAGTTTTTTCTTTTCAGATTAACTAAAACTTAATTTAAATTACACATTATATTGTTTTTGGTTTGCTTATACGATTTTTGTATAGGATTCCTCTTAGTTCTTACTGTCATAAATAATTACCTTTTAATGGATTAAGTTTGGAAATTATATTTAAGCATGACCACCACATATATTCTAATACTAACAACTTACTCTCACTCCGCTGGGATGCGTCCGTACTCCCTAGATACATTTTAAATAGATACAAATAGACAATAGTTGGACTAATGGAGCAGGTTAAACCAACTGTTGGCGTACCGCGTTGCAACGCGCTCATAACTCTCACACTTTTTCCCCACTCAGCTCAGCGATTTCCTCCTCTCTCTTTCACTGCGTAGATTGATCTCGTATATTTATTTTGTTATCAAATTAAGATGTATTTTTTAAATAAAGACTTTTTTCTCTTAAAAATTCTGAATATTTTGTTTTAATTACGTCATATTTACTATACAAAATAGTTTCGATTTTTTACATCTGCCAGGCGTCCCGCGATTGATATTGCATTCTTTATATTGGTGAAAGATATTTTAAATCGGATTACCTTTCTATAATATTAGTATAGATTAAATAATACTTAGCATTTTTACTTTTGTCTGTGCCCTGTGGTACAAATGATAACTGTTGACGGTATGACTTTTGAAGTGACAACTGACAACTGACAAATAACAATTGACATTTATTTGATGGAAATAAAACAATCATCCAAATATCTATAACAATATTTTCTTCTTTAATCTTTTATTAAATAAATTTTGTTCCTATTCTTGCTATATAATTAATATATGTAATATTAAGTTAAATGATCACTTATTTATGTTGTCATGGCTACCGGGAAAAATGAAAAATCTTATGAAAACTGCTGTCGTACTTGTATGAATGAGGATTCAACTATGTTCGATATTTTCATGAATACATTAAATTCCACAAATTTAGCGGATATTTTAATGTCGTGTACAAGATTAAATGTGAGTAATGTGAAATGTTTTTTTGCAGTTCCAAAGAAAAATTTTTTAGTTCGTTACATGGTATGCCTCCTCGAGTCCTCGTATTTATCTGTCATAAAAATTCTGCTCCAGATATAATTCAAGTTATTTTCTAGCTTTTACTTAATTAATGTAAAGATATATTCTAGGTGGAGAAAGAAGATGCTTTGCCAAAAAAGATGTGCAAATTTTGTCAAAAATGCCTTTTAAGTTTTTATAATTTTCGGGAATTTGCTGAAAAAGTAGATTCAAAATTAAGAGAAATAGTACTCAGTAATGATGAGTCAAAACTGTACATAAATATTGAAATGGAAAAAGACTTGAAAGTTGACATCAAGGATGAAAATGAGTCTGATGGAGATTACTTTGTTATGTTTGAACCTAAAATTGAAATGAAACAAGAAGACATCTCAACATTAGCTACAGATGAAAATAAAAATTCTAATAAGTGTAACAATAATAAATCTAAATGTAAAGAAAGATCTGAGAAAAAGAAATATTGTTGCGATTATTGCAATAAATCATTTGTAAAGCTATCAAGATTAGAATACCATCTACAAAGGCATAAAGCTGATAACTGTGCACAAAATAATATAAAAAGTGATAAACAAATTTCACCTTTAACTAATAATGACATGAATACAAATAGTGAAATTAATGAGCAAACAGCAGGTGAAGTTGTTCAATGTAGTATGTGCCCTTCAAAGTTTAAATCTGTGAACTCTCTATCGGCTCATATGAGAAAACATACAGAAAAAGGCAGAGTAATAGCTTGTAGTAAATGTGGTAAGGTTTTTAAAAAAGTAAGCCATTTGAAACGTCATGAAAAAACTCATGAGAATAGTCGGAAATATAAATGTTCTATTTGTCCAAGATCTTTTCAAAGTGAAGAAACTTTAAAGGGTCATATGAATAGGCATAATGGGATAAAACCTCATTCATGTCCATTATGTCCTAAATCATTTGCACATTTAACAACATTAACAGCTCATATTAAAGTTCATCAAAGAGATAAGTTTTTATGTCCCACATGTGGGAAAAAATTTGATTCTAGTACTAATTTAGATCAACATATGAGACGGCATTTAGGGTTAAAGCAGTTTGAATGTACAATGTGTCCAAGGAAATTTGTTAGTAAAGGTAAGTAAAGATAATATGACCATTTTTTCATAATATGTATTAGGTATCAAAGAATCATTAAAAGAGAACATATAAATATCGTTATTACTTAACAACTTATAATTTTGGCAAATATTACATCTATGTATTTATTAAAAGATATTTAACAAAAATATAAGGGGTTTTCATAACCTTTTAAGTGGAAAGTGATTGACAAGTGGCATCATTTGAGTTTGACATTTGCATATTTCAAATATTCCTGTTACCTGCAATACCTGTAATAGTGGCTAGTTTTATTTTCTGCATTTTTTTTATTATCCTTGATATATGTCATTTTCCTTCTTCACTCCATCCTGTATAATGCTGCCTATGCTTCTTACCCGAAAGAAAATATTGGTATTCTTGGCTCTGATCACACGGACATTGAACAATCATTATATGATAATCGATCAAAACTGACATTTGTGACTTAGTTTCTCTAAGTATATTCAAACATCGTGTAACAAATAAAAAAACAAATTATTTTGTTAAGTTATTACTACTAATAATAATAAATAATTTCAGGTGAATTAAAATCACATACAATCACACATACGGGGGAAAAATCTTATACTTGTGATCAGTGCGGAGCGTCGTTTACAAAACGAACGTCGTTAGTGAAGCATAAGTTACGACATTTAGGAATTAAACCATATCAATGTGAAACCTGTTCTATGAAGTAAGTAATATTAAAGACTTAAAGGAGTTGCATACTTGAATATTCATTTCTTTGCTATCTGACTATGAATCTCTTTAGTCAATGTACTACATATTTGGACACTTTTATAATAGGGGATATATGTTATTTTTTTTATACAATAGCTAACATTGTTATATAATTGTAAAAAAAATATCTAGCTCCAGAAAACTAAAAGTTAATATTGACAGAAAAATGACGACTCAATTTGTAGCGACAAAATCGCTAATCGCTCTGTTATGATAGTACTCTGACGTCATATTCGGTCTGACCAATGGCGTGCGTTTCAACTACTATGAATTTCCCATCTATATTTGCACTTTTTAATATTTTTTTTCTTAATCAAAAAAAATTACATTAAAAAATATTGATATAGGCTTAATCAAAAGCAATAAAGATAAAAAAAATCACCTTTATTTAAATCACACACATATTCCTTATTTAATTTTATGCAAATAATAATATTATTTTTTTCAGATTTTCAAGTAGGGATCATTTAAAACGTCATAATCGTATTCACACTGGTGAGAAACCGTACAAATGCGATATGTGTGAAAGGGCCTTTACACAAAGTAATGATCTTGTCAAACATCGTAGAGCGCATTTAGGTGACAAAATTTATAAGTAAGTTTGAATAATTTTCTGTAAAAGTAGTTATACTTCTATTGGGACGCTTGGAAAAAATTATGATAGTAAAATTTTTACGATTGGCGCGCACACCGACAGCCAAAAAGCAACATGATGAAGTTAGCTGATAACTGTTTGTTGCCATGGTAACCATTGTTATTATCTGACAAATGATATATAATAATATTATATTCTTTCCTTGTATGATATTCTTTATATATATGATAGTAATATGCCTAATTTGCCTTATTTAATTAATTAATTAATTTATCATTCCTTTTACAAACAGAGAGTTGTGACATTCGGTATGAAATCTTTAGCTATTTTTGTTCTGTTACACCAAAGAAGTATAACTTATTACGTGCGTACATACGGTACACACACACTCTGTGCACATCTTTCTTCGATGGGCTTTAACATGTACAAATTACAATGTATGATGCTTGATGTTTATGATACCCTAGTACTAGTGACATTTTTTATAACCTTATTACTATTTATTAGTCAAGGGCAGACAACTTCGTTCCTACCGGTTGTTTCACGGCAACTCGATTTGTTGGAATTAAAAAATTGTTATTTATTTCATGCCATAATAATGTCCCTGACCGATTTTGGGCACGGCAGCCAATCTCTCTGAGACTAGTCAGATTTGCAGGAGATATTATAGTGCACAGGTGTACACGTAGACATGTGCGCTCTCAATTCGACGATATATTTTACGATACTTTAACACGACTGGTGAAACTCCGCCAAATTCCCAATTTTGTTATTGAGAATATCTTAACAGAAAAGTAATTATTAAACTTGGCCCGCCCCGGGACACGAACCCAGGATCTCCGGATCTGCAGCCGTATATGCTAGTCACTAGATCACCGAGGCAGTTTATGTCTTATGGACTTTCTATAGAAATAGAGAACAGTTCAATAGGGATTTCGGAAGTGAAAAAAATTTCGATATATCGATATTTATTAAAATATCAATATCGACCTCGATATATCGCTCAAATTTTCAGACATTTTCGGTTTTAAAATAATAGTGTATTAAGTTCAGTCTGCCTTAATAATAGGTAATCGCATTTTTAATATAAAATGCACATTATTTTATTGAATAAGATTCTTAATAAAAACAAAGTTATTTTACCCACTTCCAATAAACTGTTTTTTACGGCATTTAAAGTTAGTGACGCATGATGGCCGTCACATACACACATACATACATCGCAAACAAAACATCTATACTTATTATAAAAATAAGTCCCCCGGCCGCGTCTTTCTGTCCTCCTGTCTGTCCTCCTGTCTGTCTGTACGCGATAAACTCGAAAACTACTGAACGGATTTTTATACGGTTTTCAACAATAGAAAGAGTAATTCTTGAGGAAGGTTTAGGTATATAATTTATTATGCTTTTATGTAAATTAGCTGAAATACGGCGACAAATGTTGAAGAGGTCGCAAAAAATCTCGCCAAATGGGAACTTTCCACGCGAACGCCGCGTAAACTAGCAAAGATACAGTTAAGTAATGTACTAGAGAATTCAAAATCTATAAAAATGCTACAAAAAAGTCCGCGATAGCATATCTCTATCTCTTACGGTTGACTTACAATAACCACTTTTATGTTAACATTTTTAATTAAAAACATTACGTTATTTTCAAAGTTATTTTCTTTAGTTCGGTATTAATCCTTATCCAAATGAATATTTTAGTTAGCTTAGTCATTTAATGCAGATTAAAATTGCTCTTTACACTAAATCAATCAGATGAATAGTTTTTGAGATATCGTTGTTAGAAGTAATTAGTAGCGAAACATTTTTAATGCTTGGCGAGCATTGAGATGCCTACGGCGAGTCCATCCCCTCTGCCCCGCATCGCTCGACCGCCTGCTCAAGCTATATAAACCGGGCGATGTAGCGCGCGATCCTAGGATACTTTTTACCGCGGGAAAATATCTTATTTCTGAGGAAAAATAAAAAAACTGCAATGTAAGAGTATACTAATATGTAACACCTAAGAATTTAGTTTTTGGTCATCTGAACGCGGGCGGAGCCGCGGGCAATGCTAGTACTATATATATAATACAGTAATTTTTTCCGTTCGTTCCTATCTTTTACGGCTTTGAATTCCGTTAAATATTCCGCTAAACAGTTTAATTGGAAAAAATATAATATGTTTGATACGATTTTCGATATTGAATATTTTGTATCGATATAACGGATTAAAAATATCGATACATCAACGTATCGATATTATTTCAACAAGTCTATAGTTCAATAGATAAACGGGCGACTACCGGTATCGGCGTATAACTCGCGTCATCTAAAAAGAACGCTGGCTGTCAAGCTAGTAGCGATTGATAGAAGCGATTTATCGGTCAAATTGGTGGTAAGAAGCGGGGCGCGGGGCGGCGCGGGGCGGCGGGGCACGCGCCGCATGCTAGCCGGCGCGCTATTGGTTCATCAGTTCGAAATACCATCGCGCACACAAAAGTTTTTAATTACGAAATAGTTTTATATATAGAAAAGAGAAAAATTGTTTTTGACGTATATTGTTTTACAAAGAGAGAGTCTAATAATAATGCAGTTAATAACAAAAAAATGTATTAAACGTATTAATTTAATTTTTTGTAAGTTGATTAAACATTCTACACTGAATCAAACATATTTTAATAATGAATAGAATTCTATTTAATGATATTCTATCTAATATATTTTTCAATGTCCCTACCAATAACTAATATATGAAGCCGAGAACGCAATGCTATAAAAATAAAATAATAGGCTTAGTAATTTTGTGCGCGAGTACACCCATGCGCAAACATACCCTCTCCACTTTCCTCCAGCGTTCTTTTTAGATGACGCGAGTTATACGACATGTAAACAAAACATGTCAGTGGGCGTGGCTTGCTGCCTCCTTGTGTTTAATAATTTTTTTATTTTACGTCTTATCGTATACAAAGATATGAACTACGACGTAGAGTTGGTGTGATTTTAATGCGCATTGTAATGTACAAGTTTATTTGCCTACAAACTATTACTTGTTTAGTCGCTACATTTTATGCTTATGTTATTAGTGGCCTCGGTGGTGTAGTGGCTAGCATGTACGGCTGCACACCCGGAGGTCCTGGGTTCGAGTCCCGGGTCGGGCCCAGTTTAGTTATTGAGTCTTTCTGTATAGTAAGTCTCAGTAACAGCCCGGAGTTGGGAAGTTGGCGGTGTTTCACCCCCGTGCCTCGGAGAGCACGTAAAGCCGTCGGTCCTGCGCCTTAACTCTCACCGGTCGTGTCGAGTGGTCGTCCCACCGGAGTATGAGAGTGATAGGAATAGAGAGTGCACTTGTGTCTGCGCGTACACTTGAGCACTATAATATCTCCTGCGCAGTTGGCTCATCTCAATGAGATTGGCCGCCGTAGCCGGAATCGGCTAGGAGAACATCATCATCATTAGTTTATAAAAATGATGTATTTTCTCTCTTCATTAAAAACATGTAGATGAATAATTTCACATGTTTTTTTATTAATAATTTATTACAGTTTAATAAGCTTATACATTTTCATTTTCAGATGTACAGAATGCACAGAAAGTTTTCGACTTCATATTGAATTAAGACAACATATATCTGAACATTTTATTTCATCACAACTCCGAGCTATGAACATTCCAAACAAAGAAAAAGACGAAAAAAACTTAAATGATATCAAAATGACAGATGACATCGACGCACAGACTAATAATTCACATATAATTGAAAAATGATTTTTTTAATGTCAAAATATAACCAATATAGATAAAAATACACGGGGGTGCCTTTTATATCCATGCTATTTACTTTACTTACATTATGTATATTTTAGCTACTTAGTAACCAGCATAAGAATGTTAGCGAGATAGAGAGTTGATGCGATTAGTCTTTGTCCTTTTTTTCCAATTATAGCATTTATAACTTTAAAACAAAATTGATCAAAAATGATTCCATATTTTTTTTTAAATAGGAAATTATTTTCTAACTGTTCTATGAATCGGACCTTATATGACATATGAAACATTTAGTTCACTCAATATCTTACTAGATTTCTTATATTTGCATATATTCTGCTTGCAACTCACATGCTAAATTATAAATTATATTTTATGTTATACTGCCTTAAATTGGCTTTAAATGAATCAGGCTTACAGAAAAGACTATGGCTGTGTTTTAAGAATAGTCAATTTTGAGATTACAACACTCAGTCTATATCTATGATTTTTTTCTGGATCTTTTAATAAATTAATTACATCAAGTGGTTATTCACATTTATTCTACAGTATTTTCTTATATTTATGCGAATATTAGACTTTTTAAATGAAACATTTTTTTTTAATTTTTGCAGTTTTATTTCGATTTTTCGTTCTCGATGAAGTGGCCTGTAAAACGACTTGAAAAAAAAAAACTTAAATTACGTGACCAAAAAGTTCGAAACTTCCGAAGCAAAAAATCAAATGAAATCGCAAAAAATTCGAGAAGCAATATTTATTCTATTTTAAAATTTCCAGGCACGTTTTACTTTTATTTATTTCATACATGTGTTTGATTCTTACTGATGTCGATTCGTTACTTTGATTTTTTTTGACAATGTTTTGGACAACATGATCTATACATAAAAATCAATGTATGTATGTATTTTCCCTATGGACTCCTAAACAGCTGGAGCGATTTTGATGAAATTTTCAGGGAATTTTCAGGTTAGCCCAACGGGTGATCCTTTAAAGTGTAGCGACTGGAAGTTTGAACGCGGGCGAAGCCGCGGGTACCGCTAGTATATTGTTACATTATTGGCTATTTTATTAATGGTTTCAAATCGTGCTAGTTGTGCACAGATTATTATTATTGTTACTTCTTGGTGCTCAATGCTCATTACTTATTTAATTTTATGTTAAATTATATTTAGTTCGTAGTTAGATTACAAATTTTAATTATATGTGGCTTTTAGTTCAATAAATGATAACATTCAATAGATTTAAGTACATATGTTGTTATATAAATAAAATTAATATGGTTATAACAGTACTTATTTTTGTCTTTGCTTTGCATTATTGATTTCCTCCTAATTAAGGCCAAAAGTGATAATATTTTTTTAAGTATTAATATCGGCTTAATTTTTTTTTATTAATTTGTTACGTTGGGAGCCAGAAGATAGATGATTTATATTTTTATGGACCAAAGTTCTAAGTTATCACCTTACTTATGGCTGCAGTGCCGGATTCGACCTTAGAGCCGCCCCTGGGCAGTGTAAAAAATGCTGCCCCATTATTGACTTTTTGAAAAATGCAAAAAAATTGATTTATGTTTTCAATTTTTAGTAAAACTGTACTAGTAAATTTTTTTAATCAATATTTTTGTGGAAAATACAAAAAGAATTTTCGATAATGATTAAGATATTTTTTTTCACCCTCCGAATTTTGCCGCCCCTGAAAATTCGCCGCAATGGGCACTAGCCCCGAGTGACCTAGTGTAAATCCAGCGCTGTAGCCTGTATGGACTACCCATAGACAACTTGACATTTTTCAATCGATATCGCAAAACATTAGGTATAAAATGGATGCCAGATATGTCATTTTCATACATTTTTAATTTGTTTGTGTAATATTAATTTGAAAATGTCTTTATCGTTGCTATATTACTAGCATTATGGCTGCGATTGCTATAACTGAATTTGTAATTTTTGAGATTCAAACAATGGAATACGAGTATATTTATTATAAATTAATTTATATAGATATACATTTTTTTTTAATTTTTATATAATATCGTCCCCTTTCTGTGTAAACCTCGTAACTCCATTTTTTTCGAAATTGAGATTTTTTGCGAAAATCACTCCTTAGCACTCTTGTAACGTAAAACAAAACATGCAATGTTCATAATGTTGATAGAATTTTTTTTAGAGGCTTTTGATTTTTCTCGTATCTACATGTTCGAATTCAAAAACCTCGTATCTACCGTAAGTATCGCTGAAAACGTTAAGATGGCGTTGTTGTCTTATTACTGAATGTTTGTAAACATGTTCACACTTGAGTTGACTGTATTTTGTTGATTGACATTTATTTTTTATTCATATGAATACATATAAAATTATTAAAATTTGGTAAAATTTGAGACAACTATTTATCAGAAATATTTAACTGTTGGTCATACACAAATGGAGTGCGACTCTGTTCATTCATCTATTTAAAGAAAAAAGAAAAACAAGGAACTCTACGTGCCAGCAGATTTTTTTCGCATCATCAAAGAAGCTAGAATGAATCCAGAGCCATATAAAGTTATTTATGTTGATCACACATTTTTTAAGGATTTTTCTAAAATAAATTTTTACAAATCGATAAGACCCGGTTCAAAAACAGGAGATCCACAAGTTACTGATTTAAAATGTCTTAAATACGATTCAACTGGGCTGTATTATAAACTCGATTACCAGAACGATTGGACCTTATTACCTTCGCCAATGATCTTATAGAAAAAAAAAATATTTTTTTAATTTCAAAACCTCGTATCTGCAAAAAAGTTACCAGGGTATTTGATGAAAAAACTCGTATCTACGTTAAATTGATAATAACAACAAGGTATCGATGCAGATAGCAAAAATGATGTTTCATTATTTTAAGGTGATAAATAAAGAGTATAAATTTTAAATTAGTTATAACTTTTTATGAAAATTAAGTAACTCTAAACGTTTTTATCGATTTACTGAAAATTAAGATTTTGTAGATACGAGGTTTACACAGAAACGGGACGATATGTATGTCTAAAATTTTACATAAAAGTGAAATATTTCTTTAATGATGAATTGTATTTTTGAAATGTGTAAATTGTTTTAAATAAACGAATTAGAACCTTTTAATGAGATCTTTACTTTTTGATAAATCTTTATAAGGAAAAGCAGGACGATATTGTTATAGTGCAGATATATGCGTATGTGCAGATGTACCTATATAGTATCACACATATCAGACGCCTGTAAAGAACAAAAATGCAAGTCATTATTAATATCAAATTAAAATACTGAGTTGCTCCCTACAGTTGTCGATATATCAATCAACGCGTTTGTGATCAGTGCACAACTGATTGAGTAGTAACAAATAAGGAGAAAAAAAATAAATAATAATACTTAGATTTATGTGTTGAATATAAAAATACTTAAAATAAATTAAAATTATTTTGATTTTAAAAATGAAAATCAAAATAAATCCGACAAAAAAATCCGAAAAGATTTTAAATTTAAAATAAATAATATTTCTGAGGTATTTCCGTGCCCTCTCTCTTTTTTCCATTTCATGTATACCTAACACTGTGTCATAGTTATGAAGTATGACAATTTATTAGAAGTCTTTCGTAATCATTTTTGCTGTAAAGTATATAAAATGTCGGGAATTAAATCATCAAAATAAAACACGAAAAGTCATTGTAAGAAAATAATTTTATTACAATGTAATTGTTTGCGTAAACTTACAAAAAATGACTAAAAATAGTTGCAAAACTTGCAGTACCTACAGCGCTATCTATTATTATAGTTCCTTTGCATTACGACTGGATGGAAAAGAGCTGATTTTATTAGTACCTATGTGTTTTATTGTTAAATTAAAATTGAATAATATATTGAATGGAATATTTTTCCTTTATGACTTATGGTACTTACATATAGTATTGCTTAATATCTTTATCTGATATAGGTATTTAATAAGGAAATTTAAACAAAGCATGCGTACTGCGTAGTTTTAATATAAAAAGGCATTTTTTTGCAAACGTTGACTTATGACAAAAAAAGTGAAAGAATCTTAAATATTTCACAAATATATATAGGACTAAAAATGCGTCACGATCTTTGAATCAACTTGAATCTAATCAAATTGTTTGAATTAAATCGTGACAGTTTAAGTCGTTACAGTTAAAATATACTTAACTTCGTTGTAAGATGGTCATTTTGTCCTATCTTTTTAAACTTTATACCATGGTGGTTTTGGAGTTAACTTCGACGACATTCGAGACGACCAGTGAGAGATTAGGAGCAGGAAAGATTTACGTGCTCTTCCAGGCACGGGGGTACTAACTGACATGCCGTCAACTCCTCAATTCCGGGCTTAGTAATAATAGCCAAGTTTAGGACTAGTATAGTAATATATGATCTGTGGTAATAGTAAATTTGCTTGATTTGGCTTGACCCAAGACTCGAATCTAGGAACTCCTAATCGGCACCAGTACCTACATGCTAGTGACTAGGCTGACGTGGCAGCCTGGCAGGTTGGGTGTCAATGACCAAAGCCTTTGTCTTTGCGACTAAAATTGCACTTGTAATTCGCAATTGCATTGCTAAATTTCACTCTATAGGTATTGCGTAAGACATAATTACTTTATTACAAAATGTTTACCGACTTCGATATCACTTAAAAGTAAAGTAAAAAAACCGTAAAAGTGTTCCGGTTTTTGGTTTGGAAATCTATATGGGACATTCTTTGAGTCATGATCATTAATAAAGAATTATGAAATTTGATGAGATCCGATTAATTTCATGAAAACGTCGTGTGATATATACTAAGAAAAATATCGAACCGAATAAGGCACAGAAACTGGGAGCTTTTTGTCAATAAGAAACTTAGACTAAACGAGTAAGATTTAGTATGAAAGGAAAAAAAAGTTTTTTGTGGCTAGACGGTACTGGTTTATCTATCAAATTATGCCGGCTAATACGGAAGTATTACTTGATAGCTGGTTGTTGATATCAAACGCGGTAATTATCATTTTCAAAGGTATTTAATAATCCCAAAACCAATCTCATCATACTACTCTGACTCTACTTTGGTACATATTATTACTATGATAGGTAATCATTTCAATAATTAATCTGTTGTTGGTAATTAGATTTATCTAGTTTGGACATTAAGCTGTTTGGCAGTTTACAAAAGCTATATATATATATATATATATATATATATATATATATATATATATATATATATATATATATATATATATATATATACTTAACAATAATATTTCTAATGAATTAATAGGTCTTATATATGATTTATAATTTTGATTAAATTATGTTCAATTATAAAAATTGTTTATGAGTATTTACGTACGAATGTACGTACATTTTTCTTCAAACAAGCTCTTCATTCCATTTCATTATTTAAGTGTCGATCGCCGTAACACAAGTTATACCATAGAACAATCAAAACAATTTCAGCTTTTTAGCTAAAAGCTAAGCAGAAAAAGGCACTACCGTAGTCATAACATTCGTATGGATTGATCGTCATGTCGGTCATATAATATTGCAGATAGAGAAAGCATTGCTTCGGAAGGACATATTAGCGCTATATAAAGAACAATGTGAGAGAAAAGTAGGTTGAAATTAAACAATAAATTTTATTATAACAGGTATTGACGACACGTTCTCAGCTTGTAGTGACCCTACTGGCTGTGCCAGCGGTCGCAGGTTCGAGTCCCGCTGGGGGCATTCATTTGTGTGATGAACATGAATACACTACACATATATAACTTTAAATAATATGTATGTATTTAAAGTTATATATGTGTAGTGTATTAACTATCTGGTATCCATAACACAAGCCTCGTAGCTTACCATGGAACTAGATGGTTCTATGTATTAATGTACCGATATATTTATTATGATTATTTATTAATTGCTATGCTAAATGTTTAAAATCTAAGGCCTTAGACTTATTTATTAAGCTATTAATAAAATTATATACTAATTTATTTTTCTAAATTCATAAGAATAAAAGTTACTTATAAGAGAAGTACAGAGGAATCTCAAAACTAAGGAGTGTACGGTATTACAGCGTGGAAACATAAGTCTAAAATTTTACTTCGACTTTTATTGACTAGTTAAAATTGTGCTTTGAAGTCATCACTGAGATATCGATAAACTATCTATATCTGCGGATATTATCATTTTACTTGATAAGGAAAAAGACCATATATTTTTTATTTGGAAACTTTATGGAGTGTTATAATAACCTTAAAATTGTAGAGCGTGTGAGAATTTTGCTAACCGGTGAAGCCTAAGTGAGGTTTAAAGGAGAAAGGTTAGTTTTTTCTCTTTGTTTAACAAAATTTCGATTAGATTAATAGTAAATATTTAATTTTTAAGTAAAGTGAAGTAAAACATACTGTGTGTGACCCTCAATGACTGTCATTACTTAGAGAAAGTTGGTAATAATAATAGTTCAATAAATAATACGGTGGCTGCACGTCCGAGTTTTTGCTATCTCAATAATCACGGTGTGCACCTTTCTAACGAATGACGTAATCAAATTTGTTTTGTGAAAATTGATTTTTTGTGTAGATTTCAATACATAACATAAAAGTTGATTTATTGTATACTAGTGACTCACCCTGGCTTCGCTCGGGTTCGTCATGCTTCCCCATACAAATTTCACACCCATTTACTTTACTTTTTTTACCCTTAAGGAATGATTTCCGGGATAAAAAGTATCCTTTGCTCTTCCCAAGGTCTCTATCTTCTCACCAAATTTTATCTAAATTGTTTCAGTAGTTTCGGAGCCTATTCGATACAAACAAACAAACAAAAGGACAAATTTTTCCTCTTTATAATATTAGAAAATAGATGTATTTGCAAAAAGCATTCTGGAGTAATAGAATAAAACAATTTTAGAAAAAACGAAAACAATTTGTAAAAACATTGCAAATAATTTTTTTTTACAATTATCACTGTTTAATATTTATGACGATAAAAATCGTATGTTTACTGATTATAAAATATGGTGTGATATTTATACGTGACACGTGAGAGATAAAGGATGTTAGATCGACTTGTAGAAATTATCCTGTGCGTTGGTTTATTATTGTGAGTAATAGGTACATATCTATATAAACAAACTTCACCCTGAATACTGTTCACTAAAGAAATACGCACAAACACGGCGATACCTAGAAGTAGTAGTATACTAAATACAGGTAGGATTTTACATACTATGTACTTATTGAACACTAGCATTGCCCGAAGCTCCGCCCGCATCCAGGTGACCAAAAACCAAATTCTTAGGTTTTACATCATTAGTATACTCTTACATTGCAGTCTTTGTATTTTTTCTTAGAAATGAGATATTTTCCCCCGGTAAAAAATATCCTATATGTTAACCCGGAACCAGCTGTCACCATGCCAAATTTCATCAAAATCCCTCCAGTGGTTTTTCTGTGATGCGGTAACGGACAGACAAAAATTCTAAAAACTATAAATACGGCGTCTGTATCGATAATAATGTTTATTTTAATAAGATTTTTCAAAAAATATTTAATGTACAGATTCGGCTTAGTTACAATTTTATTATATGTAGGTATAGATTTATTCCAATAGTATATTTTGATGTTTATTGTCAAAGCTCGAAATATATGTTTAAATCACTGCATTTTAATCGATTTCAAAACAAGGACGTTTCTAAATAAGCTATGTTTTTGTTTGAGTTATGTGTATTTTATTATTGAACCTACGAATACCAGGAAAGTACTTACTTTTTTATTATCTTAGTTTGAGAGTAGATAATATGAGTAATCAAATTCCTAGGCGGGTTTTATTTGATTATGTACATTGTACATATTTGAAATAATATTACCATTGTGTTGGTTTACTGGTTAGTATGTACGGAGGAGGTTTTAGGTTCGAATCCCAGGTCGGGCCAAGTATAGTTATAGGTTTCTCCTATTAATTAAGAAGTTCTGAGTGACCACCCGGAAAGTTGGCAGTATTACATATCCGTGGCCTGGTGACCTAATCTTTCATAGCGTTTTGTCGTCCCATTGAGCTATAAAATAGAAAGGAATAAAAAGTGTACTTGTGCTTCAGTCAGGATGCCAATAAAATATTATAGTAAGAAAAGCTTTGAAATGTTGGTTTTTAGAATTATTCAAAACTAGCGACAGCGTCACTAGTGCGTTCCTAGATATGTATTAAATAGATAAAATTTGTTGTTATTGTGAGCGTAACTTAGGAGATAGATACATGCTATCGTGTAGTTTTCTGTAGGCCTTGTTAAGGCCTACGATTCTCTAGTACGTTGTTTTGATGTATTTCTAAAAGCTTAGCCAGCGTTAGATGTGTATATGAAAATTTCAAACTGAAGTTCTTGTGTAACAAGTCATTAATGTTACTCAGCAGAATCAGTTAGGGCGTATTTCCGTAGTGATAACAGATTTTAGCGTAATAAAAGGATACACTAATTTTAGTTAAAATCTGCCCAATACTTTTGCATTCAATGCGCACAGATACAGTAAAAGAGTCATACCGACAAAAATTCGCACAATAATATTGTTTTTAGGTTTTAACTTCTGAACACAATCCGTAACAGCCATTATTTAAAAAAAAACTATTTCATGTACAGATTTTGCTTCCTTTTTTATTAAATGTAGGTATAGATTATGTGACTGAGATAAGATTTCGTTAATGGCTATTTTCGGAAGTAATAAAATATTTATCGCTGTGGATACTTTTAGTAGTAAGTAGAATACATGTAAATATTATTATAAAACTTGTATTCAGTCCTTTTTAACGTCCCACTGCTGGGCACGGGCCTCCCTTCAGAACGAGGGGGAATCAGGCCATAGTCCACCACGCTGGCCAAGTGTGGGTTGGCCGACTTCACATGTCTTTTGAAAACTTGCTAGGTTCTCTCAGACTTGCAGGTTTCTTCACGATGTTTTCCTTCACCGTTAAGACAAGTGGTAATCATGTTGGAAATGATTCGTACATGAAAATATCAGAGGTGCGAGACCCGGGATTTGAATTCACTTTACTCGGTTACCCGAGCGAGCGCGTTACCACTGGGCTATCACTGCCTCCACTGGGCTACCACGGCCTATAAAAATGACATCCCGATTATTTTTTAACTACCAATTATTATTGGACCAATAATAATTTCAACATACGATTGTAAATGTAACTAAGACTGAACTTAAGAAATATTTCAATATTTTTGCAAAATAATGTTAAAATTGTAAATCTAGGTTCGATCACAGGGCAAATTGAACGCTAAATTAAACGTGAAATAGTTTGTTCGAACTCTACTTTTTTAGGTATTTTCATTTTTACTTATTTAGGTTGTGTCATCGACCTTTTAAATTCTAGCTTCAAGTAGTTTGTACTTTTACAAGAGTACTTATATTTAACTAAAATCTAGTATTGCTGGCTTAAATATATATTTATACATATAATAAAACTAGCATTGACCGCAGCTCCGCCCGCGTTCAGATGACGAAAATCCAAACTCTTAGGTTTTACATATTAGTATACTCTTACATTGCAGTTTTTGTATTTTTTCTCAAAATTGAGATATTTTCGCGTAAAAAGTATCGTATATGTTAATCCGGATAACCAGCTATCACCATACCAAATTTCATCAAAATCCCTCCAGTGGTTTTTCTGTGATGCGGTAACAGACAGACAAAAATTCTAAAAACTATAGATTCGGCCTCTGTATCCATAATAATGTTTATTTCAATAAGATTTAAAAAAAAATATTTAGTGTACAGATTCGGCTTGGTTACAATTTTATTATATGAATAGATTGTAACTAAGCCGAATCTTGTATGGATAAGTAGCATACGAAGCGAAATCACGGTACTATTATTGACTTTGACATTTATTTTGGCGCGCTCAGTCAAAATAATTCTTTAGTCCGAGTATGTTTAAAAGTGCCTATTATGGCCTAAGAGCCTGTGAACGCCAGACCTTCGTCATTTTATAAAAGCTGAAAGTTTGTCAGCGCATGCTCCCAACACAGATAAGAACGATGGACCATTATGAAGTTCAGGCTGTGCTGGCTTTGTCAGGTACACGGTACTAAATGTGTGTAAAATACCGATCTAAATTCGTCAAATAATAAAATGTGATTTTTTGGTATTACCTTCAGAATATTATTAAAAATCACGTCATTCAATGCCAGACACTTAATTAACATCGTGGCAAACCCTTGCCAGACACCCTTTTCATTAAATCATAATTCTACTTACGTTATAGTATAAAAGCTGATTTTTATATATAATACTTGGGTAATAATTAGATGATTTATAACACGCTAGCATAGCATTTATTACACACCATGAAAAATGTTCCAAACAAGTTGGGAGGCATTTCTAAGAAAATGTTGCAAATGGTCACCAAATTTGAAGCGCTAAGAATTGACTTTATTTTCACACTTTATTATTTGATGAATTTAGATCGGTATTTTACACACCTTTAGTACCGTGTACTTGCCAAAGCCACCAAAGCCTGAACTTCATAATGGTCCATCGTTCTTATCTGTGTTGGGAGCATGCGCTGTCAAACTTTCAGCCTTTATAAAATGACGAAGGTCTGGCGTTCACGGGCTCTTCCTCTATTAGGACACATTTATGGCTGGAGTTAGACAGTTAAATTAATTTTTGATGAACTTTTATAGTCTTATTTAACTTTTGTTGTAGTCCATTGAGAAGTTTTACATGTTTTTTGTAAGTTTTCTATTGGTTGGTTTTAAGTCAAAAATAAATAACATATTATATTTGTGGCAATTATGACATTATTTTAAAATAACTATGAAAAAAGTGATAAATTAAATACTATTGTGAACATAATTTAATCTACGTTTATTTAAAATATAGGATAAATCAGATAATAATTATTTACAAAATAATCAATTATAAGGTCGAAAACTGACAACAAATCATTGCCACACGTGGTAGTGGTGGTGAGAGGAAGAAGTATTCGCGTCGGAGTCGCGCGGGAAACGCACGCGCAGTCGTTTTTATTTTTTAAATTTAATTGCTGTGGATACAAGTGAGTTTTGGATCTGTGTGACACATATATTTTTTAATTATATTAAATTTAAATTTTAGTTTATTCAATTTAAATTTAATAATAAAAATAATTAATAAAAGAAAATAATTACCAATAAAATAGCCGTGAAAAACAAAATAAATTTAAGATACTTTTTTTGTATTCTATAGTTTCTAAAAAAAATCTCATTAACGAAAAATTAACGCTTTCTAAGCTTTCGTGAGTCAATTCGATAACGCTTTTATTTCGCAGAGCGGAACTAACAAATTGCAAGATTTAAATAATTATAACTTTTAAACAGATAATTTCTATTTAAAATGAATAAAACAACAAGATACGAGATATAATTATTATACATTGTTAAATTGATTCTATAAGGGTAATTTTTTTTTCTATTTTTGCAATAATGTGCAAATTTTGAAAATTACTTCATTTTTATAATACTATAAATATTTAAGTTATATTTATAACTTAACTTGACGTTGATTTAAAAAAATAAATTTACGTTTTAGAACTTACAATACTTAAAAGTCCTAGTATATTTGACTTTTCCGTTTCTAAGGAAAAACAGAAAAGGTAAGATATGTAATAAATAAAAACATTTGAGCAAACGATTGAAATAATACAGTGCAAGAAATAGAAGTTAGGAACTTCTTGTATATAAACGAACGAAGGATTTAAAAAAAAATAAGGGAATAAATATTACATATACAACATACAAATAAATAAATAAATATAAAAAAATTACAATGTCATTTTTTTTCTTTCAAAAGTCATAATTAATTAAAATTAATTTTTTTATGTTGTTTTTTTTTGTATTAATATACAATACTTTTCAAAGTTATGACATTAAAAATTGTGCTTATATCAAACTTTGTGAAAAAACGACTTAAAAAATAATGGATGTTTTTTTAAAGACTTTACTGTTATAAACACTACTTTATAAATCAATAATCGTGGTTAGCGTGTTTGCCAAGAGCAGTAGGTTACTGGATTTTCAGAAATATTACAAGGTGAATTGTAAATGAATTGTTCGTAATCTATATTTTAAATAACTTCTACAAATATTTTTTCCGATTTTTTCGCGGATTTATTTTAGTTTTTGGTTCTCAACGTTTCGAATGCTTTAGAGCGATCATGGTCACGGGAGAGTCTCTCCTTGTTCATTTAAAATGTCAAAAGTTCGCCTAAATCTGAGAAAGTCGTAATCTGTATCTTAAAAATGCCATTAATTATAAATAAACATAAAACACGTTTTGATAGACTATAAATAGGAAGACCTTCACTTGTTTCAATTCGTTTGTGTATGTCTTTGCGCATATTAAAAAATGGTAAACATTCACAAAAAATGAAAATTGAAGTGATTTTTATGGCCATACCTCTATTAGGTACTTAAAAAGTAATAATCGTCGATAGCTATTATTTGGATAACTTCAATAGGTACAGCGTTTTTTTATCGATATTTGTTTAAAAATATTGGATATATGGTATAGCAGGTTTTACGCAGTAAATATTATTTATCGATAATTAATTAATATTTCATCAGAGTATGCTTACGCCTAGCAACTCGATTTATGAAGCAAAGCTATATTTGGTGATTTTTGGACAAGACGATAATTTTCTAAAAAAAATTCGGTTACCTATAGAATGGTTTTTCGCAAAATAGACGGTTTTATTTAAAAATTAAATCTTGCGTTCCTTATCCAGGTAGACCAAATACAAATTTATATATTTACAAAACACTGTTTAGTTCTATGAAAAAGTTACCAAATTCCCTTAAGTACGTAACTTTCTTATCAAATCCAATATCAGCAGACAATATAAGTTGAAACTTTTGATAGAATCTTAAGACGTGACCGTGATCCTAAAAATCTGTTCAAAGTTTTTCTTATGGCAAATTAGTCGGTGAAAAGTTTTGCGTTGTCCCTTACTTTCCATTTTTTAAACAGTTTATGTACTATTTTTATCAAGATATTCCTAGATACATTCAGGAAATATAAATAAATTTTCATGAGCAAAATGATTGATGCTGTCGTTATTTTTTTTTTATCGACATTTTGGCAAATATTTTAAACTTTCACCTTATAAATTGAATACTGTACGTACATATATTTATTTCATTTACTAATAAAAAATACAAATGAAATAATTACCATCGCCAAATAACTTTTGATCTGCGTCTTCTTTATAAGGTCTAAATAAAAAAAAAAAACAAAAAAAGGATTAAATGGAATAGTACGATGTACCTCTGGAATCTGGTTATATGTATATAGTTTTAGTATTTCCTTACCTCATTTAAGGTATTGATTTACTAGCGTTTTCCTGTGGCTCCGCCCGCATAGTACTTTAATCACCAACATATCATATACTAAAACCTTATCCGAAATACGCTGAATCTTATGGTATGAGTATTATTCTGATCGGTTTAGTAGTTATCGCAGTATAACCGAACAAAAAAATCGGCTCTTCATTTATTAGTATAGATTAATTTAGAATTAGATGTTTGCGTCTAAGCACAGCATAGCTTGTGTTTAACCAAGTTAAGCTAAGCTATATGATGTAAAATGAATAACAACATCGTTTAATTATCAGTTTGAATAGTTGCCTCCATCTATCCCTTACAACAGGTCCAACGTAAAACGTACTGTTCAAAGCCTAAGGTGATATTTACGAGTAAAATCTCTTAGAAATACTTGTTTTTAAGTCTGATGTGAAAATAGTTGTCTTGAACCGTGAAGATTTATATCAGTGGGATTATATTTTACAAAGTCTAATTAAAAAAGTCAGTATTAAATCTTGTAGAAAACTTAATTAAGTTAATTAAACGTCGAAAAGTAGCGTCGTTTTTAAAATGAAATTATAAATACCAGAATTATTAACTTATATGCTATGTTAACAAACAGCATTATAATCTTTCTTTAATTTATACATGTAATAAAATTCTAACCGAGTCGAATCTGTACATTAAATATTTTTTGGGAAATCTTATATAGTCATTATAAGTACGCTTTAATAATTAGCTTATTGGTTATAAACTTAAACTAATATTATAAACAGGTAAAGTTTGTGAGGTTGTGAGTTTGTGAGTTTGTGACGTTGTAGGGGGTAATCTCTGGATTTACTGAACCAATTTAACTGAAATCTGGTAAGAGGATGGTTTGAGACCCTGGGAAGGACATAGGATAGTTTTTATCCCAGAAATAATTCCTTAAAAGGATGAAAATGGGGATGAAAGTTTGTATGGGGAAGCAATCTAGGGACGAACGCAAGCGAAGGGAGGGTGAGTCGCTAGTTTGTTATAAATGAATATTTTAATCACATAATCAATGATACTTTCTTTCAATATATGAATAAAAATTCAATAAGATTTTAATTTTTGCGAGATTTTAAAAGATTCATCCCGAAATGTCTCTCAAGTGTCTTAGATAGATTAGGATAATAGTAGATAAAGATAAAAGTATTTAATATCTTTAAGGTCTACTTCTTAATAATTTAGTATTAATGTATTTCTAAAATCTTTAATTTAAAATTTTATTTTGCTAAGTACAAAGTCAATAATTACGAGGGTACATAGGATCGGACATACATACATACATAAGTGCAGGTCAAACACATAAATCCTCTTTTGTACTTTAAAATTAAAATTTGTACACAAAAAACTCTTAAAGATGATGAAATTAAACCTTATGTAAGAGTTTTATAATAAAAATATAAAGTTATATAATATCACCTCACCGCTCTAGTACCCTAGGAAAAGGCAGGAAATACGACGGATCCGAGCGTCTAACGGGTTTACTATGTTGTTACGTTGCGTGCTCTATCGAAGTGGAGTCGATTTCAAATGTTTGTTGTTAGATTATAACTTTATACTGACTTGAGCACGCTGCTTTGCCTGCGTGATTTTTTTTGTATCGACATCTATAAAATATATTTATTAACTATGGGTAAAATGGCATTCAACTTGAACTGTTATCCTTCCATATACTTACATATTATCCGAAGGGGACACATGAGGGATAAAAGGTATCCTATGTGTTAGATTAGGACAAGTGTTAACAATATATGCACTAGGTTTGATCTTAATCCGTTAAATGATTTTCGCGTGAATGAAAAAGTAGCAAAATTAGTCATCACGAACTTTCATAGTTATATTTATTTATCATATTAATACGACCGATGTTTTTGTTTTATTATTTAACGAAATACTTAATTTCTTTATTATTCGTCATTGTTTCATTAACTTTATTGAAATGCTTTAAAGGTCCAAAAGAAATTATTTTCCATATAAATTTTGCCATCCTTTTTACCGTTTTTAAGATTTGGATTTGATTTCAAAAAATTCTTTCTTAGTGGTTATCGAAGGGTTTGGTCTGATCGTTGATGAGTTAGTTAGTTAATAGGAATAAGTAATTATATAGTCATAGGCTAGGTTTCGATATCATGGATTGAATTCAGAATACTCTTTAGTTTTTTAAGCATATAAATAAATAAACAAATTGTTGTACAGTAAAAAACAAAGTTTTTAGTTACATTGTCTGCGTACTTCGTAAAATGCGTGACGGCTTTTGCGTATATTTATTATATTCTATGACATATTAAAGAACTCGTACAATACGTACAAGTTTTAACAATATCGAATAACTACCGTAACTAATTAGAATGTTACGTGGAATATTTTTTACTAAAAATCCCCGTTGATCTCAGTCATCCGACCTTACTGTATATATATGTATATCTTTCACCGTATACTATATAATTACGAGTATACAGTGAAAGATACAGAGTATACTTGTATTTACTCACATGTACTTCACTATAATTTCTCCATTAAATTGACCAGTCTTCATGATATGGTACCGGCGGTAGGACTCTGTCAAGCCTGAGGAGTCCGACTTATCTATTTCTTCCGCCAAGCAACAATGACTACAGCGCAATTACAGGCAAGAGGCATATCATCCTATAGTCCTCACAGTGACAACGCACCTGCCTGTAGGTGTTATAGGCGACAAGTACCGCTTTCCATCAGGTGGGCTGTCTGCTCGTTTGTCACTGAATACCATAAAAAAAAGATAGGCAAGATTTTGTTTATTTACATTATAGATCATGATAATGATGAAAACCATGATGATCTAGTCTACATTGCAGTATCGAAATCGAATACATAATATTTGCTACAAATAGAATGTAGGTACAGTCTCGTTATTTTATTTTTTGGTAGTAAATTATAGCATACTAGCTTGATTCCCCCATACAATCTTTCGTCCCCATTTTCACTCCCTTAAGGGATGATGTCCAGGATAAAAAGTATCCTATGTTCTTTCCAGGGTCTCAAACTATTTTCTTACCAAATTTCATATAAATCGGTTCTGTAGATCCAGAGAATACCCCCTACAACGTCACAAACTCACAATCTCACAAACTTTACCTCTTTATAATTTTGATGATGATGTTCTCCTAGCCGATTCCGGCCACGGCGGCCAATCTCATTCAGACGAGCCAACTGCGTAGGAGATATTATAGTGCACAAGTGTACGCGCAGACACAAGTGCACTCTCTATTCTTGTCACTCTCATACTCTGGTGGGACGACCACTCGACACGACCAGTGAGAGTTAAGGCGCAGGACCGACGGCTTTACGTGCTCTCCGAGGCACGGGGGTGAAACACCGCCAACTTCCCAACTCTGGGCTGTTACTGAGACTTACTATACAGAAAGACTCAATAACTAAACTTGGCCCGACCCGGGACTCGAACCCAGAGCCTCCGAGTGTGCAGCCGTACATGCTAGCCACTACACCACCGAGGCAGTTATAATATTAGTATAGATAACACCTTACTGTATTCATATCCATAGAAATATCATGAAATAGAAGTTAAAGCAAAATTATTTGTTAATGTTCGGTTATATATGGTTAGCGAATTATAAAGGAATTGAGGAAATAATTTAATAAAATACTTGATATAAATAAAAAATTTAAACTAAAAAGAAATAACCACAACACATCACCATTATATTTACGTTTTCAACCACTATTCTTAAGTAATCGACACAATCTCTAAGTATCAGATATGACCTAAGCTTTCAACAGTTTCGCCATGACAGGACAAGTTTTTGTATCAGATTACCAAAGTTTGTAATATTCAATGTAATCTAAATATAAAGTTACTTTAGTAAGATAGTTTTTAGGATAATGACGACGTGTACAGGATAAGAAAAAAAGATTTTTATTTAAGTATCTGTTAAAGTCGGCTTTTAAAGAATCTCTCACTATAATTATTTAATTAGCGACTTACTAAAGCTCAGGTCTTACAATATCATTTTCAAAAGCATTCTATTTATGGAAAAAATGCACATAATTAATAGTTATAGTAACTTACGAATTCTTATAAGTTCAATTTTGAATTCACTACCTAGACTAGTCAATGATTTATAAGTTTTTAAAGGTAGATTGCCTCGTCGTTTTTCGTTTAAGTTTTATCAAGCAGTGGAGGAAAACTGGCAAAAGTTTTAGGATGTCAACTTAAATTTAAACTTCATTGGGAAACTTTTAGTTATAATTAAAAAGTATACGTGTAATCTTTTTTATTTTGGTACACATCTCATTAACTAGAAAGCTTAATAGCTATATAGCTAAAATATTTTTGTTATTATTTCTTATCATGGAGCCACTATGGACGGTGGCTATGATGCTTCGACATGCGATGTTTCATTTTAATCCTTAACAAGTTAAAGCATTTCATATAAAAGAGGGTCACTTTTTTATATGAAAATACTGTAAATTAAAAATTACTATACATTTTGATCAATTGCTAACATATGAAAGATATTAGCAGAAGTTATATGTGCGTAATATTTTACTTAGTGCATTTATTTCAGTTTCTTATTCATTTTTTTTGTCAATGATAAAAAAAAATATCAATAGATGGTGTAGCATATCCCATTAGCTTTAGATTCTATACGGTCTCTAAGAAAATGGGGGATAGATTTAGTTTTTTTTAATTCTATATATATATATGGGTTTGTGAGATCGAATGTTGAATACGGTCAATTTATTAGTTTGGTTTAATAGATGTAAGCTCGATTAACGATTATGTAACACGTCTCAAGTTCATAGAACTACGTGTTTTCGCAATATAAAGTGTATTATACACTTGTAATAGCTATATTATATTGTATCTGTGATAAGACTACACACGCTTACCGCTGGGGTATCATATATTTTTATTACAAAGAAAGTTTCTTAAAATATTATACGTATGTTATAAAACAATTGCTTTAGTTCTACTTAGTATAATATACTTGATAAATAAAAATTATTTGCTTATAAATTTATATTTACGTACATAGAAGAATTACCTACGTAATATTTTTTTAGATTTACCAATTTTGGACATTTTGAATAAAACTATGTTTTTGGATTTATTTCCGGTTTTATTTTTATTTTTTCGTTCTCGACGTTTCGAATTATTTACGGCAAATGTGGTGACAAAGACTATGCAGCCTACTTATCTACTTAATTTAATCTGTGAAAATATAATTTAATATGTAAAGCCAATGTATAGGGTCGCTAATTGGGTGCAAATGCACGCGTAATACCGCGACACACTAACACCGCTTTCGATTACGTATTCCGAAGAGCTAACGTTTTGTTTAACTTGAAATTTGCCGATTGTTATTATGGTTTTAACAAATGCAAATAATGGTAGCTTTTTTTCTAAATATTTTATAATTTTCATTTACAGACATATATCTATAATCGACTATGTCTTCATAATTATTTATTGATGCAGTATTTTGAAGTATATATTTGAAACTCTATATTTATACTTTTCATCTCACTTCTTTATAAAAAAGTTTTGTTTTGATTAAAATTTTCTACTTTATTTTATGGGTAATATAAATAGCACTAAGATTTACCTTCGGCTTTGCTTACAATAAGCAGTAAATAAAAATTGGCCCACATATTACTCCAGGATATACGGTACGGTAGGAAGTGCTATTGCGTAAAGGACATATAAGGTGCATTGAACTGTGACATTTGTGTTTATTGATTTGTATGATGATTTAAGATGATGATTATCGTATAATGAGATGAAAATACTAATAATTATAAAAATAATTATATTTGCAAATATTTTTTAAATTAAAAAATATATCTGTAATCTGATGTTTGCGAAAAAACGAAATGGTTTTACGTAATCATTGTAAAATGGAAAGTAAGTATAAGGTATCGGAACAAAAGTATAAAATTAACCTCGTTTTCTTAAGAGTTAAGTTTTATCGTTTGCATGATCTGTAGTTATATGATATTTAACAGCATATTACTTAATTATTATCTACGAATGTTAATATGCCATATTATGATTATGTGGTTACCTCACCCAGAACACATAACAAAACTGTTTGCAATATTTATACACCAAATAGTAGTCCTATGGCCGATTTCACCAACGTCACCTAAGTATAAGGGATCCGCTAAGCATGGTTAGGGGGCTGTTAGGGGACAGTTTCTGTTTCACCGACAGTTAGGGGTCACCTAAATGTTAAAAGCTACCCAAATATAGGTCCTAGAAATACGGGCTCTGACGAGGGTAAAACGAAATTTAATTTAGGAGCTAGTTTAGGGGAACTTTTAAGCTAGGGATCCCATACGTAGGTGGTAGCTAAAGTGATGTTGGTGAAATCGGGTACTAACCTAGCAAGTTTTCGAAAAACATGTGAAGTCCGCCAACCCGCACTTGGCCAGCGTGGTGGACTATGGCCTGATCCCTCTCGTACTGAAGGGAGGCCCGTGCCCAGCAGTGGGACGTTAAATAGGGCTAGACGTTAAATAGTATTCTAGTTCTGCACGTATAGCCAGAGTAATGTGGCCAAGATTATTGCCAAGTGCGATTAGAACACTTGGCATTGATGATGATGTTCTCCTAGCCGATTCCGGCCACGGCGGCCAATCTCAATGAGATTAGCCAACTGCGCAGGAGATATTATAGTGCTCAAATGTACGCGCAGACACAAGTGCACTCTCTATTCCTATCACTCCCATACTCCGGTGGGACGACCACTCGACACGACCGGAGAGAGTTAAGGCGCAGGACCGACCGCTGTTACTGAGACTTACTATACAGGAAGACTCAATAACGAAACTTGGCCCGACCCGGGACTCGAACCCAGGACCTCCGGGTGTGCAGCCGTACATGCTAGCCACTACACCACCGAGGCAGTTTTAAACACTTGCCATTAATATATGTCTGTATGGATTGACTCTCTCTGTGTCTCATTAGGGGTCGAAGTTTGATGACACCATATATGTATCCTTAAATTAAGGTAAAAGAGCATTGATAGTAAGATTTAGGTAAAATATGACAATAGAATATTATTTTTGCATAAAATTTTTGTCAGACTTGAGGAGCTGAATTTTTAAAACATCTGTTATCAACACAATGGTTATCAGTTAAAATCAGGAATAAAATGATATTAATCAAAATATTTGTTTTTGTATGACATAAACAAAATATTGCATAATAACTGGCTTCTTTTGATTTATTACTTTATAATATGAATATGAAAAATTCTGTGTAAGATTACAAGATTATAAATAATACTGTTAGATTAAGAGCGATTTAGATAGTGCTATATGCACTATAAATAAATTATCGTATGTTCAAAGATATTAAAATTATATTAGGTATTAAGTATCCCAAGTTACTTAAAAATATCTTTTTAGTTCTTGACTTCTTTTTTAAATCTCGTAAGGAAATTCACCAGAGAGCCAGTTACCGTATAAAATATAATGCCTACATAGTGCCAAAATCAACGCCACATTCACTTTCACTAAGTTGTATTTTTTTTTCAGATCCAAGACGTGAGCGAGTGCATTCCATAGTTAATGGCTGTATAGTGAATTGTGTTTTGTGCTATATAAGTGTTGCCAGTGTAAAACATTTTTTATGATGGTAAGTTTTTCTAATTAGTTATCCATATTTCTTGTTTTTTTTTTTAAATAACGACACTTTTTTTCTGTGCTCAGAATAAATAATTAAAAATTATAATAATTGTTTACAGAAAGTAAGATTTCGTTAAGATAAGTAAAAATGTTCACATATTTCCCGGCTATTATGTTATATTTTCAAATAAGTTGAATGTTAGACTGGACATTCTTTCGTTGTTTATAAATAATGGGAGTTATCTTTTAAGGCATTTCTATTGTCATTAGGTAACGTTGAGTAATTTTATCGTGTGAAGACATAACTAAATGTGCGAGTATTATTTTCTTATGGTTTTTTTGAGTCCAAGTGATTTATTTAGGATCAAATGATCCTAAATAAATCACTTGGAAGTCATGAATAATATATATATTATATAGATAATTTAATGTATTGCTGAAATACTTTTTCTGAAGTAAAAAAGTAATTAGGTTTTGAAAAGCGTTAGGTATTTAGTAATATTAGGCTTCCGTACTCAAAGGGTGTCAACGGGACCCTATTAATAAGCCTACACTGTCCGTTCGTCTGTACGTACGTTTGCCTGTCAGCGAGCTGTATCTCATGAACCGTAATAGGTAAAGTACTGAGATTTTCACAGATTGTGCATTTCTATTGCCGCTTTAACAACAAATAATAAAAAAACCAAGATGGCGAATTTCAAAATGGCCGTCATGCAAACTAAAAAACTCGATTAGTGAATAATGTTATATCTTTTATGATGTTAAGGAACACTTCGTCTGCGATTTAAAAATATAATCACATAGTAAGTGTTTAACATAATACTAATTGATAAAAGGAAGAAATAAATTCAAATAATTTCTTATTTTTATATAAAACCTCATAGTCATATTTGGGAATGTAAATATTTTTCCAACATCGTTACAAGTCTTTTGCACAACATTACATACGATGTGTTTGAAATGTTTGAATATACTGATAACTAACTTTTCTCATCACTCGTCGCGTATATTTAAATAAGTTTTAATGTTTATTCTATATAGTATATTATATTCTTGAGTTATTGTAGATATTTTTAAAATTGAGTTTTTTAACATTCAGAGCTTTATTAAAAATAGAACTTATTACTAAGCTTAGCATTTATGTATCTATATATGAATAAACTTGTCTAGTAACTTGCTTATATTGAGAATAAGCATATTATTATAATAATTTAATATTAAAATTGACACTAAAAAAGTTATCGAGCAAAAAATTATACAAAATGGATGGTTTTTTATATTAATTATGAATTTTCTGGATTTTATTTAGTGTCTTAATATTGTAAAAAATAATCCTTCGACTCTTTTGGCTTTGGTTACTTTTTATTTCTATAAATACATAACACTATTGAAATATATTTACTTATTTTCAATATTGATCCGAACAAACAAACAGACTCTTGTCAAATTCTGTTTGCATATAGTTTTTCCATACCGTGTTCAAAGTTACACAATAATACTATATAATGCGATTAACATTTTAATAATATCTGAAATGAACCAAGCGATAAACAATACTTTCTAACTTAATGCGATATCAAAGCAGAAGTTATCCGAAGTTATACGGATTTATCTATACTTTTATGAGATTTTCCGTTCTTTTACCCTATGACCTAAACTTGTATTATAACCATTAGTCAGACGTGCCGAAAATACTGCGTACCGATGGGTCATTTGTTAAAACGTTCTATGGCGTCAAGGTGACACAAAAGCAAACATCCCATAAGATAATCACCGATTTCCTTATCACTAGCCTGTAATAGCTCATTAGCCATAAATATACAATGGGTACTTATATCATATATAGATTGAATTGTTTATTCCGTATAGAACTAGGAAGATTCAAATATTTGATGCACAATTGTCTGATTGCTTATATTATACGACTAGCATTTCCCGCGGCTCCGCCCGCGTTCAGATGACCAAAAACCAAATTCTTAGGTTTTACATATTAGTATCACGAACACTTTTACTTGATTAGTATACTTTTACTTGCAGTTTTTGTATTTTTTCTCAGAAATGAGATAATTTCCCGCAGTAAAAAGTATCCAATATGTTGACCGAGATAACCAGCTATCATCATACCAAATTTCATCAAAATACCACTAGTGGTTTTTTGTGATGCGGTAACAGGCAGACAGACAAAAATTCTAAAAACCACAGATACGGCCCCTGTATGAATAAGATTCAATAAGATTTTCCAAAAAATATCTAATGTACAGATCCGGCTTAGTTACAATTTTATTATAATTTATATGTATAGATAGAAGACAGTGATAGTTATTATTTATTACGATATTATTATTTTGTGTAATTTAAGTAATTTTTCACTGCATGTACTTGTTTTTAATTAAGTACGTGTTTAATGTTTAATCTTTTGCAAGGCGTGTAACGCCTATAATTAAACTCACAATTAGAGTCTTCGCGGAAATAACTATTCTTTGAATAATGTATATCTTGATGGTGTTAAAAAAATAAGTAATTTTACTATTGTTTAGTAGTAAATGCTTGTTTATTTGTTTGTTTGCATGTTGGAGATAATCTCTGAAACTACGGTTTCTAAAAATTATTTCACTAATAGAAAAGTTTAGAAGGTTTCTAAGAATTATTTCACTATAAGTCAATAATATAGGATATTTTTAATCAACATACTCGTAGGTGAAATCATAATAGACATACTGTATATACGAGTAGGAGGTCGCGGTTTCGATTTTCGAGTAAGTGTGGTAAATAAATATTGCTTAACCGATGTGTGTATAAGTCTAGTATTTTTTTTTGAGATGTTATAATGGGCCAGAAAATGATATTTTGTTTTGATTCGCAGTTCACGGTGTAAGTGCGCCACATATTTTAAAAAGTTCAAAGTTTTAGTGATAGTAATGAAAATATAGTGCGAATTTGTAAAGAATTTCTATATTAATATAAATTTTTAGCGAAATATCTATTTTGGGAAATCTTTCATAAGTGGATTTTGTTTAATATGTGAATGTACTTAAAATTATTAATTATTATACAGGTGGAATAAAGTGATGTAGTACTTTTTTGTATATTTAGCTGGTTTGATTACCAGCTTAGGTAAGCTTTAAAAAAAGTTTAATAGACTTATTAACTTAAAAAAAATTAAACCATAATTTCTTGGAGTTAAACTTTATCTTACACTACAGACTCACCCTCACTTCGCTCGGGTTCGTCCCTAGCTTGCTTCTCTATATAAACTTTCATTCCTATTCTCACCCCCTTAAAGGATGACTTCCAGGATAAAAACTATTTCACTCACTCACTTTTCATAACTTGAGGTTTAAAAAAAATCTTATTTTAGTAAAAAAAATAATCTTTTTCTTTTAATGTTCTTTTATAAAAAACTTGTCCTGACAATAACAAACACAGAAAAAAAGAATTATCCAATTTGGTGCAATCGATCGGAAGTTATGCGTGTATATATACATTTCGGTGATTCATTTTTATTTATATATAAGGTTATTAAGGTATTCTTCCAGCCTGTATATTAGATATTTTACTATAATATTTGTCACTAACGCGTACTGTAAGCTTACACAATATCTTTCCAACATTTCTTAAGTTCTAAAGCTTAATTTCCTTTTAAGTGGATTTTTATTACTTCCGTCTCACGTGAGTGAAAATAAATCACATGTCATTTACTAAATATTTTTGTTAATGTTTTATTTAATACACTAATGCATGTTTACACGTAAATTAAAGTTATGAAATAAAAATACTTAGTTTAGTTTTCTTAGCTGAGTTAGTGAGTTCTAAGTAGTACGCACCTAGTATCTGAATCAGATATAGTATTTTAATTATAATTATTCATATGTATGTACAAAAAATATAATAAATAACAATAATAAATAATAAATAAATATACTGGGACATTAACACACAGCGCCATCTAGTTCCATGGTAAGCTACGAGGCTTGTGTTATGGATACCAGATAGTTATACACTACACATATATTACTTTAAATACATACATATTATAAATATTTCTATATATAACCCAATATGTGACTTAATAGGCGATTTTATCGCTAGTTAACAACTTCTTCCTGAACTGAAAGGGTAGGATAAAAAAATTGATTACAGCAAGGCTTTTTTTAAGCAAAAGGAAATAGGAAGCGTTCAATAAAAACTTGAAAGTTCATTGAAACAGATTACGAATACATGATAATAACGCGACCTTTCTCACAATATTTACATAATGTCAACTATTAGCACGTTATCTCTTAAGTCAAAATGTAAACATTTAAAAATACACTTTAACCGAAACAGTTTAAGTGCATTTTTAATTTTACATAACTCTACATCTTCATATAATTGCATCATTGAACTTTTAACTTTAAGTTAATACAATAAAGTTGAAATTAAAGTAGCTTAAGTTTCGCAAGTCAGCGAAAGTGACTCTCACTACGGTCACGGTCGCGGTTTTATTCGAACAATGGTTTTCGTATAAACATTTTGTGTAAGATTATGAAAATTACATTTAAATTGTAATGTAGTCATTTTAAATATAAATATCTGTTGAAAATAATAATTTTGGTACCTAAATATGCTTGTAGACTTGTCCAATACTACGATCCAGTCTTGATTCGCGCGATCCCTAAAGAGTTGATTTACATATATAAAAGATACTTAATACCAAATTAAATATACTTAACATTCGAAATAGCAGTTTGATAAGGCGCTCGCTTTAATAGCCAAATGAAGCAGGTTCAAGCTCCGGCCTTGAACTTCAGAAATGTTCATGCGTTAATGATTGTTTAATAATTATTTGTAGTTAACACCTCCAGGTAAATTTCTAAGAAATTAATTAAATTTCTAAGAAATTAATTAAATTTCTAAGAAATTAATTAAATTTCTAAGAAATTAATTAAATTTCTAAGAAATTAATTAAATTTCTAAGAAATTAATTAAATTTCTAAGAAATTAATTAAATTTCTAAGAAATCTATTGTTAACTGTAACACCGGCGTGTCCGCGGTCGTGGAGGGATTAATACCGTGAAAGAAAATATCGTAAGGAAACCTGGTTTGTAGAGCCTTCGCCAATCCACATTTGGCCAGCGTGTAGGACTAAGGCTCAATGCCTCTTGCACTGAAGCCTATATACGGCCGTTGGATGTTAAAAGGTCTGAAGAGTGAATGATTTTAGCAACTGGATCAGTTTTAGTAGAAATCGTACACTAATTGTAAAATTTACAATCTTATTGCCTTATCCTTGTCCGCTAATATACACTACAGAGCGTAGAGCGCCCTTGTTATTTTACGAAAATATCAACTTTTTTTATAGATAATATTAGAGTAAAATTTTTTAGATCATATTATTGGTTAATTTAATTATCAATATAGGAAGAGGAATTTTGCATAACTTTACTAGCAGCATACTAAAATCAGACATAAAAATTCAATGCCTTTTTGCGACTTTCAAATAATTTTTTTATAGTCGCATTTTACGTTATTAATATGAACTCAAAAAGTTGTATGTAAATGGATAAAATATTTTTTTAAGGATATTCGCTATTTCTTTTGTTAAAAAATACTGAATTTCTCGTATATGTACATATATTAAGTTATCTTCTCTGCCATTATTTAATGGACTACTCGGAAAACTGCCATAAATGCGAAATTTTGTGTGTTTGTGTATCTTTATTACATTATCTTAATAATGACTTTGTATTGAAAATAAATAACGATCTTAAACTCTGAGCCACTAAATACGCGAAAATAATTCTTAAATAATGAAAAAAATATACGAAAATCGATTTCCATAATAATTTCAAACGAATTAATTAACAATTCTAATAAAAAGTAAGAACCTCGAAATTGTAGCAAATATAAAATACAAAACTGGTGACTCGACTCGTCATCGAGTACCATAATATTATTTTGAAAGTTCAATGACAAGTGATATAAAAAAAAAGTCTTTTTAAATGGCAGAATTTTGAACTCTAGGTATAACTTAGTTGTAAATTCGGAATAAAAATAACATAACATCACTTTACTCGTTAACATGAGATCAAATATAATATTTGCTTTGTACTCGTACAGGTTTTGTTATTTATGTTTGCATTAACAATAAATTTTAATAGTTATTTTACGAGAAATTTTAAGTAAATAGACAAATTATGTTTTGATAAAAAAGTTGAGATTGTTTTTGATACTCTGTAAGCTTTGAATAAATGTTAATTGTTAGTTTATTTCATATTCAGCAGTAAAATTTGTTTTTCTTTTCTTGTTAAAATATCTATTTATTCGTATAGTTTGCATGTTTTGAATCCAAGAGTTAATGTTAATGACGAAACTATTAAATAACTTTTGCCAGCCAGCGTCTGTACTCGATCGTTATATACATAATATATGCTCTTAGGAATGCAATTAGAATACATCAAGTACTGCTGCTTATTATGTACTAGCAGAACCTGCGGCTTTGTTCGCCTACACACCTACAAAAACACTACAAGGTAGGTTTCCTACAAACTTTCATCCTCCATTTTACCCTCTTATGGGATGTATTTCGAAAAATGCTAAAACATGTATTTATTTCATTGTATTGAATTGCATCAATACCAAGTTTCAATTAATTCTGATCATAAATATTTTTTTTGGGTTTTATTATAACGTCTTTTCCCATGGGAATGAAATAATCTCCCGTGGTAAAAAGTAGCCTATGTCACTCTCCAACCCTCCAACTATCTCCACATAAAACAATACGCCAGTCCGTCATTCCGTTTCAACGTGAAACAACGACAAACAAACAAACAAACTCACTTTCGTATTTATAATATTAGTATGGATGTACTACTCTACTACAGTAGAGATAGCCGATAGGAATTCACATTCTATCCAAGCAGATTGGCCTGCAACGAAATCTTAACTCTAGTAACCAAAACTAAATAGAATTTAGCTACAAAGGGAAGGAAACATTCAGTATATTTTTTTGTTGGGGATTTTTTTATCAAATTGTAAATCACCTTTAATGAACACCAATATGCGGAATCAATTGTCGCATGACAACCTTGGAAATGACCAAAATACTTATCTATACATATAATAAATGTGTAACTGATCGCTGTCTGTACATGGAAGATATTTGAGAAAAACTATCATTGGGGGTCTTTATTTACGCAATAGAATCCAAAACAATGATTTTTAGAATTTTCGTCTGTTTGTCTGTGCGTTTGTGCGTGCTAATCTCATAAACGGCTGCACCGATTTGGATGCGGGTTTCATTAATATACTGTGGCAAGCTTCAATTAACATTTAGTATTTGTTGTATTTCAATCGGTTCATAAATAAAAAAGTTACGTCAATTTTAAGAATCACCTAGGGACGAACCCGAGCGGAGCGAGGGTGAGTCGCTAGTTTATTTATAATAATGACATTACGGGACCTAAACGCGTGATTTCGTGAGTGGATAAATACCTTCTTCCTGATGTTTCGACTGCGTTGCACAAGCCGTGGTCCTGTCACGGCTTACGAATACAGGCGTTTAAGTCCCGTAGTGATGTTCTTCAAGTGATGTCCAAAAGCAATTTTTAATATAATTTAAGAAAAGGTCAATTTTCGTTACATAAACGCCATAGCTGCTCTAGTAACCTATACTAAATAATCTTACGAGTGCATTTTAATCGGATTTAGATATCACCTACGTCCATCGGTATCGAGCTTTACAGGATTTGCTTACATAATAGTGATATCGGGCGTAGATAGCATATTGAACTCAAATGGTTATATATAAATGACTTATTTTTACCCTAGCCTCCGTCTCTGTGGTGTGTCGACAAATGTAGCCTTTGTGTTAGTTCTAAATATAAGCTATCTACATTCTTTTCTTGTTTTTATAGCGAAGCGATTGCTCATAAAAATTATGCGATTGGATTGGGAGGCAAATTATAATCTATACTAATATTATCTAATATATAAAATTCTCGTGTCACAGTTTTCGTTGCCATACTCCTCCGAAACGGCTTGACCGATTTTGATGAAATTTTTTGTGCTTATCCGGTATCTGTGAGAATCGGCCAACATCTATTTTTCATCCCCCTAAATGTTAGGGGTAGTCCATCCCTAAATTTTTATTTTTATTTTTTAGACAAAATTTTTAATTTCTATTTTTTTATGATACAACATACAAAAATACATACAATCCTCAATTTTCACCCTTCTACGATCAACCCTTATTTTTTAATAGCCATTTTAGTAATTTAATCATTTTTCCTCTCCGGTCGAAACTTATCAATCGTCATTTAATTAGTTATCCCCGCCAGATGTTAAAAAAAGAATTAGGCCAGCCCGCCAGATTTTAAAAAAAGAATTAGGGTTCCGCTTAAAAAAATTAAAACGTACCTAACGGGACGAACCCGAGCGAAGCGAGGGTGCGTCGCTAGTAAAGAGATAAAGTTTGTGTATTGTGAGTTTGTAATTTTGTGACGCTGTGGGGGGTAATCTCCTGATCTACTGAACCGATTTAGATGAAATTTGGTAAGAAGATAGTTTGAGACCCTGGGAAGGACATAGGATACTTTTTATCCTGGAAACCATTCCTCAAGGGGGTGAAAATGACGAACCCGAGCGAAGCGAGGGTGAGTCGCTAGTATTTTATATGTAGGTATATACACCAGTATATCATCGAAAATAGTGGATTTCTTTACTTGATAAGTCTGGTAAATCCTTGATGAAATCAAACAGTTGAGGTAAATTATATAATTATATAGGTATCTTTGTAAAGCTAATAAGTAGTCCTATTTGTTAGAATAGATCAGCTTTTGTTAGAACTCTCTGAGCTTCGCAATTTTAAATAAAAAAAGACTCATCATTGATGATTAATAAATTACTATGCGTGAAACTAAAACTAGTAATACCAGCCTATTTTTATATTTTGAATAATCTAACTGATAAACTGGTGTTTAAAAAAAGAATGCAAAAACGTTTGCTATACCATAAGCAGTATTTTGCACCATGGATCTACCTTATACCTAATTACATGCTTTCACTATTGAGTACGATAAGCGAAAGTAATAATGTAATACTTTTATGCAATAATAGAATCTATTTTTTTTATCATTAGGCCTTTATTTGATTGATGACAAATACCTACATTTTTGAAGTGAAAACTTCTAGGTTTTTGATGAGGAGTAAATTCATGTAAGTCGTCAACGACATGGTCATGTGTCGTGTTAACGCTAACACGAGTGCCGATAGATGTCAAAATTAGATAAATATAAACAGATAAATAGATAAATGTAAACAGTTTTAATTAACAAATTTAAATTATATTTATATTGAAAATACAACAAAGTTTAGTAACTTTATCAAGTGAGTAAAAAAAAAAGGTATTTACTTACATATATGTAACCTTCAAAATAACGGATTACAGAAAATAGATTAGCTGATATCGGATCAGATCCGATCCGATTTGACTAATTAAAAATAACGGTCAGTATTTAGATTTATAGCTGTCATCTGTAACGAGTGCGCCTACACATTGTAACGAGGTCAAATTCGTTTTGACCTTGTTTTATTGAGGGATGTTATAGAAACAAAATGAACAGCAATTATTATTTTTTAATGAAACTATATGTCATCCTAAGTATTACTGTCGAAAAAGAAATAATAGAATTATGCCATTATGGCATGTTTTGACACTTATCGGATATCGGGTTCGAGTCCCACTGGGGGCAATCATTTGTGTGCTGAGCACAATTATGTTTGTACTCCAGTCATGGGCGTATATATTTAGAATATGTATTAAGTAAGTAAGTATTTAAAGTTATATAAATGTAGTATACCTATCAATTATCTGGTATCCATATCACAAGCTTCGTAGCTTACCATGCAAAAAAGAATTTATCAGATTAGTAATTCCTGAGATTAGCGCGTTCAAACAAACAAACCAAACAAACTCTGCCTCTTTATTATTAGTATAGAAGTATAGATAATGCTGATTTACACAGATTGCTTTATTCTAAAAAAATATTAAAAAAAAACTTATTGCTTTTCCCAGAACTGTAATTAATTTTTTTGTTAAATAATAGGAAAGCTTTAAAGTGAATAGAAGTTGAATTTAGCTTGAAAATATTTGCGCCATTTCCAATATTTTTTGCGTCGGTTTTCATAACTTTGTTTTTGGAACAGATTATTAATTATTATTATCTCAAAAGCGGTCCTTTATAAATTTTAAAGAAACTATCTATTCTTAAGGGTGGATATAACTACATTTAAAGTGATCAAAAGTATTTTTTTTAAAAAGACGTCCATACATATAATAATTGTAAATAAGCCGAATCTATAGTTTTTAGAATTTTTGTCTGTCTATCTGTCTGTCTGTCTGTTTGTTACCGCATCACGGAAAAACCACTGGAGGGATTTTGATTAAATTTGGTATGGTGATAGCTGGTTATCCGGGTCAACATATAGGATACTTTATACCGCGGGAAAATGTCTCATTTCTGAGAAAAAATACAAAAACTGTAATGTAAGAGTATACTAATATGTAAAACCTAAGAATTTGGTTTTTGGTCATCTGAACGCGGGCGGAGCCGCGGGCAATGCTAGTTTGTAATAAAACATCTAGATGACGTACCAATCTTCATATATTTTTTACTAATAGGAAGAGAGATTATATACGCAGGTTATACACTAATCTATAAACATATTGAGAGAAAGCTCATGAAGCTCAAGCTCAAAGCTGTGATGATATTTTTGTATTAAGTTAGCCGAAATAATTATTTTTTAGAACTTCCGTAATATTCCTTAACGTAATGTAAATAAATACAAGGGCATCGAGGACGCTACTATAAAAATCCCCTCTAATTACCGTTTCTTGACTGATATGAGTGAAACGGAGATCGTCATAATTTCAGTCCATTTGTATAATTTAGGTTTATTGTATGAAAATGTACAAGCACTTAAAATCGACCTCTGAGATTGGCACTTTAGGAAGTATGTGTCCCTACATGATTACCTCTTTAACCCCTCCACTCGAGTACTCCATTTGTTCAACAATATTTCTCTTATTTTAAATCGAAAATATTGCTTGTACGTATCTATTTTTAAACGTAATTGTTAATATTAAATTTTTATATAAATAAAAAAATTAAATATGATCGTTGTGGGATACTAATATGGCAAGGTTACTTGCCAGTGATAGGTATATCATTTTGGAGATCGCAATTTTTAACTTTTTAAACATCTTTTAGTACATTCAAAAAATATCAATATTTAACGAGATTTATTTAGTAGACATAAAAGCAGTCTATGACTTCGCATTTAACAATTTGTTCAAAAAAGTTCTACATAAATCAAGTGTTAGTCGAGTGAGATTTTTTTTCTCATTTGTATGTAGGTTATTTTGAAATTCGCCATCTTGGTTTTTTATTACTTGTTGTTATAGCGGAAATAGAAATACACACTATGAAAATTTCATTTCTCTACCTACTACGGTTCATCATTGTCCGCTGACAGACAGACGTACGGATAGCGGAGGCTTAGTAATAGGATCCCCTTGGCACTCTTGGATACGGTATCCTAAAAACTACCCGTTGTCCGTTACACATTATAAGGACGTTATGATATAGAATAAAAATATGCATAATATTGGAAACGATAAAAGTTACATAACAAGTTATAATGTTAGTGTCACTAATTGATCTTGATCTGCTTCCGTGCGGAATTTTAACGCCCTTGACTTACAAGATACCGTACTTGTAGAATTCCTTGTAAGTTGCAATAAACTACAATATATTATAATTCTGAAAGTAGTATTGATTTAATTAATTTATACATAAATAATATGGTCAAAAATTTTAAAAATAATTTAGTTTATTTATTAAATGGATATACTTTATAAGTTTTACAAAGTAAATTAATTATTATATTACATTAAATGTTTGTCAATTGTGTACCGTTTATTTATTTAATGACAAGGTTTCAGATTATACCTATCTCGAAGGTTGTCCTACGGTCCGAATTACTTTTAAAATAATATTAAAATCTCTTATCTTTGAAGTTTAAAAAGGACACTATTTGCTTGTTACGCTTTGTATTGTTAAATTAAGGAAAAAGGTTGGACTAAAAATACTTAGTTCGAAGTCTTATTAATTAGTTTTACGTTTCTATATAAATTAGTCTATACATAGAGACTGAAGACATACATATTATTAAGGAGAAGTCACGGGCGGAAACTTGTATTACAACATAAATATATTACGACGACAGTTAAGCATTTCTTTTCTAATATCGGCCGCATCTAGAACTCCAGCATTAAGTAAATAAACATTAATCACGTGTGAAAATATGAAAGCCGTAGTGCTTTCTAAAAGGGACAGCTTGATTAATTCCTACTAAATAGAAGCAAAACTAATTGGCCAGTAATTACCAGTACGCTAGCATCGTTTAATGATTCGATCTCTTATTATCTATACATAACTGACACGTTTGGCTCAGTGTGTAGTAACCCTACTTGCTATGCCAGCGGTTGCGGGTTCGAATCCCGCTGGGGGCATTCATTTGTGTGATGAGCACGAATGTTTGTACTCCAGTCATGGGTGTTTATATTTATTATATGTATGTATTTAAAGTTATATATGTGTAGTGTATCAACTATCTGGTATCCATAACACAAGCCTCATAGCTTACCTGGAACTAGATGGTGTTGTGTGTTAATGTGCCAACATATTTATATTATTTTATTTATTTTATACATATAATAAAATTGTAACTAAGTCGAATCTGTACATTAAATATTTTCTGGAAAATCATAAGAATATAATGTAATAAACATTATTATCGATACAGAGGCCGAATCTATAGTTTTTAGAATTTTTGTCTGTCTGTCTGTTACCGCATCACGAGAAAACCACTGGACAGATTTTGATCAAAACATTTCTGAGAAAAAATACAAATACTGCAATGTAAGAGTATACTAATATATAAAACCTAAGAATTTGATTTTGAGTCATCTGAACGCGGGCGAAACCGCGAGCAATGCTAGTATTTTTATATATATTTAGCTTTAAATACTTACAATTCATTATGTTATTTATTAGGGAACGATTAAAGCTAAGATATAGGACATTAACTACTATACATTTAACAAGTTAGGTCGCGCTCACGGCTTTGCTTGTGTGATAGGTACGAAATATTTGTACATACAAATCCTTGTCCATTAGAATTGGATTTTTCCATTTTTCATTTCTACCCATTTTGGTAGAGCATCCGCCAATACTAGCGCCAGTACTTGCCCTCAGACGGTCCTGCAAAGTCAATGTGAATTCTCTCCCAAAAATTGACCATGAACATCTAGGAAGTTCTGTGTTATTTGGGCAATTCTCCTGATATATACCTAACATTTTTTAGACATCGATATCTTCTTCTATGGTCGGCCACAATATATAAAATCACCATACAAAGCCCTCATGGCTGAAATACCTAGATGATAAAAATAGCCTAATCTGCTTAGGGACAGTTAAAGTCTGTAATTAACAATATTTAATGAACGATGCAGAGTTCCTAAGTGACAAATAACACATTTGGCCTCTTTATTACACTTGCATATATTAATATTAATGTGAAAGTTGTTGGAGTGTGTTTGTTCTTTACACTGAAATTACTAAACGAAATTTAATTCGCAATTGATATACTTCTGGGCTACTTTTAACTAACTTCTTTTTAAATAAAACTATGTTTTCGGAAAAAGTCCGAAAATATAGTTTGATTTAAATTGTCAAATATTCGCGTTAATCTAAGAAAGTAACTACTTTTTACTGACTAACGTATCAAATACTAATAACAGTAGAAATGTCCGATTTTATCTTAAAATTATTATTATTTAATGTTTACATAGTATATAATGAAGTCGCTTCCGCTGTCTGTTCGTTTAGACTTTTTATCTTTTAATCTACTCAACGGATTTTAATGCATTTTTCAGCAATAGATAGTGATTCAAGAGGAATTTTTATATGTATAATACATTATATACATACATTATATACAATTCAAAGATTTGTATTTCATACTAACTGTTAAAACGTACCTAGGGACGAATCTGAGCGAGGCGAGAGTGAGTAGCTAGTTTTATATGAATAAAAAAATATTATTGGATTATTATTATATATGTGAAAATTGTATGCGTGTATGTATGTTTGTTAATACTTCACGCCGAAGCGGCTGGACGAATTTGAATGAAGTTACTTAGAGTAAGACTGCTTGGCACCTAAAGACGCGAAAAACGAAACGGTCTAAACGAAACGAGGGTAAAATAAATAAAGTGGATTAAAAACCACTTTATTTATGAACTAGCGAGTTATATTTATTAATATTATAAATATAGTTACTATATTTATATTAAAATTATTACAATAAAGAAATCTCTACTGATGTGCTCTTTTTAATTATAAAAATATTATATAACTCATACGTAACAAATAAAACATAAACACTTCACCTAATACTCGTACATTAGAGTGATGAATTATGACGATTACAGCATCTGAACTAGTTTTGTAATTTTTCATTAGTGTGTAACTTACCTTTACGATATTTTACTCTTTCGAAATATTATTTGGATATTTAGTTTGCTTTTTATTTTGCTTCGTAATTAATATTTATTGAATTGTTGTTAATTTTAATATTTAGTTAATAGCTTTATTTTAGATACTTTAGAGATTTTAAGATAGAAGTTATCTCATTTCGCTCTTTAGCAAGTAATTTTATTACCCTTGGGAAAGTAAAGGAAATAGAATTATTTAGTACTCATAAACAATAGAACATCTATGCAGGTAAATAAAATTGAAGTGTCTGTATTTAATGTCCAAATAACAGCTTTTTACTTAATAGAAGCCACGAAATAAAAGAATTCAATTGAAACGCATATGAAATTATATACGGTGCGTATAAAAACAGACACAAATTTTAAAATTTTTGTCTCTCTTTGTCTGTTTGTTCCGGTTAATCTCCAAAACGGCTTAAATGATTTTGAAATTTAGCTTTTTATATTTTATTTTCGTCTTTTAGTGGTAGATATCTAATGTTATAAGAAGTAACTTAGGCTACTTTAATTTTAGAATAAGAATTAGTGTTCCGCTCAAAAAAAATATGGACGAAACTAAAAAAGGACGCAACCGAGCGAAGCGGGGGTAAATCGCTAGTATATTATATTCCCATTATCTTTTACTTAAAATCATATTATGTAAACTTGGTTTTAAAGAGTTTCAATGTCGATTTACGGCTGTTCTATATCTCTAAGATTTTTTTACTGCAGACTGTTTGATAAAAGCTCCATACTAAATATGTCAAATTCCTACGGAAAGTAAAAAATATTAAAGATAGGTCACTAGGTTCCGTCCTTAATGAGTCAATGCCATTTTACCCATAATGTTATTGTTTATTTACCTATTTTATGTTTAGCTAAAATAGTTAATAATTATTATTATACCTAATAAAAATAAACGTCGATATGAACTCTTGATCTCTCGTTGGAGGCAGTTCCAGTCATAAATATGTACGCTCCTTTATGCGACGACAGTTCGCAATATTCTAAGAAGAACAATAATTATATATATAATATAACATTATAGCTAAACAAGGTATCATTGTTAATTAAAGTTTTAGTTCATTGAATTTTTTTTGCAAAAATATGTCATTTTGTTCAAAAAACCTTCAAAAGACGCGACATTTTGTGTGGTTAATGACAGTTTGTAATATTAATGTTAATAAAAATGTTAATCGATGCCAATACTCGTAAATGTCAAACGGCTTCGAGATAGCGCTCTATATGCGTAAGTTACATTTTATTGCCGTTAAGATATTTTACTTTCGTTCTACAAGAAAAAGGAATTACGTTATCCCACCGAAAATGCGTAATCGATTTTAGTAGGTACTTCACATTATGAGTTTTATCGGGACATGTTTAAATATGAAGAGAAGGATATTGTAACAAAAACATTTTACATTCAAATTCGTATCAACAACAATAACAAAAAGCGTATCAAATATCTGGTATCCATAACACACGCCTCTTAGCTTACCATGGAACTAGATGGCGCTGTGTGTTAATGTCCCAACATATTTATTTATTTATTTACACTATAATATGTCCTTTTCTTTTTTAACAATAAACTTAATATCTTAAGAAGACTATTATCATGAATATGTCTTTAGGTAGTGGGAAGCAATTTGGAAGATCAGAATAAATATTTATGTGACCAAAACGTTTACACCATACAGAATTGAACCCACTACCAACTATACCGTACAACCATAGTAGTAGTAGTAGTGTAGTAGTAGTAGTATACACATCCTATTAAAGCTATAAATTTTTGCAATCAACTGTTGATTTAAATGGATAGAAGACCAAATTTGTTTACAAGCTATACCATTTCTCAAGAATGATTTATATTTTTGTAGTAGGTACTATCGTTTCTGTAATAACTTGTATAATTTATTCATTATTACGCGTTGCTTCAAGGTATTTTTAAGGAAAATGGAGTTGCAATATTAATTAAATCTCAAAACAACCTAATTTTCTTCAGCCTTGGAATATTTTGAGATTAATTGAAAGTTGTTAGGAATAGAATGTTTATTACTTATTAGTAATAATCACATATGATTAAAATCGTGTTATGGGAAAATTTATTTATTATTCTAAGCAATAATTTTTATATACTTTATATTGTGTAGTTCACGTATCAATTTTGCTTGATAACTGAAAAGGGTGTTTATCGTACACCTTACCAGCATCCCACATCGTAGATTTAATTTTTGTAAGGGGCGAATGACTGTTTTGCTTACGAAGTAACTATTAAGTAATCTGTAGTAAAGGCTGTATATATATATTTGTACTGTTAGTGTTGCATATGTTTTACACTGTACAATTTTATTTTAAAATTGAAGCCAAGATCATTACGTTATTACATTTCCGTTAATATAACAATTAGTTTATTCCTTTGGTTTCGCTTATAATATAAAAACTAGCCTCTGTGTTAATCTAAGATATCTATAAGCCGTCTCCAATTTATATTTAATTTAAATACGTTGAGCCATTACAACGTGAACGAGTTGAAAAAAAAGCGGCTCCGCCCGCGTTCAGATGACCAAAAACCAAATTCTTGGGTTTCACATATTAGTACTCTTACATTGCAGTTTTTGTATTTTTTCTGAGAAATGAGACATTTGCCGCGGTAAAAAGTATCCTATATGTTGACCCGGCTAACCAGCTATCATCATATAAAATTTCATCAAAATCCCTTCAGTGGTTTCTCCGTTATGCGGTAACGGACAGACAGACAAACAGACAAAAATTCTAAAAACTATAGATTCGGCCTCTGTATCGATAATAATGTTTATTTCAATAAGATTTTCCAAAAAATATCTAATATACAGATTCGGCTTAGTTACAATTTTATTATATGTATAGATTAAAAATGTCAATATGTAAAATAAAATGTCTCTAGTGAAGCTTGAAATAATCAAGTATCAGTATGTATATAAATAAGTTAACCTTCGTTAGGTTTTATTGCCAGATCATGAAAGGACTTTCATTTACGTTGTTAAAGGAATTCAAGTTTTGTAAGTCCAATACAAGTTTTATTCAATTAACATCACCGCGCCGTGTGCATGCATGAGGTAATCTTACATATATTTTTAAAAAGTACTTTAAAGTGTTACACATACATATAGACTTTGAAAAATATATTATTTTTTAACTGTGCAGATAAAATAAATACGTACTTACTAATTGTATACTTGTGATAGCTTAGTGATAACGCGCTCGCTTGGGAAACCGAGTGAAATGAGTTCAAATCGCGGGTCTCGCACCTCTGATATTCATGTGCGTATCATTTCCAACATGATTATCACTTGTCTTACGGTAATGATAAAACATTGTGAGAAAACCTGCATGTCTGAGAGAACCATGTGAAGTCTACCAATCTGCATTAGGCTACCGTGGTGGACCCCCTCGACCCCTCCTACCCCCCTCGAAGGGAGGCCCTGGCCCAGCAGTTAAATAGGGCGGATATAAAATAGGGATACATATATACACAAATGTTTATTTTTTTGATTAATGGTTATGACAATACAGTAAAGAAAAATTACGATAAATTTATACAACCATACACAATTATATTATATGCAAAAAATCTACTCTTAATACAAGTTAATTTTTAGCGAAGAATTGTTGCATGAATGCTCGCCCTCTAAATGACAATATCAAATTTTTGGACAAAAAAGAATCAGCTCTCTTGTCATAATTAAAGGCGATAAGACGAAGTGTTACGTCTTTAAAGAAATTTAAATAATAGCTCTTCGACTCCATGGGCCAAGGGTTTCTTTTGTAATGGGTATAAAAGCATAATTTTGACTAAAGACGCTTAACTTGAGCAGTTCAGCCTTTTTGCCGCGACTCTCAAATTAGACCTCACCTCCCTGATATATGATGAATATCTGCATATATATTATACTAGCGACTTGCCCTCGCTCTCGTGCGTTTTAATTTTTTTGAGTCTAAGTTACCCTTATAACATCACCTATCTGCCAGTGAAAGTCCCGTTAAAATCAGTTCAGCCGTTTCGGAGATTAACCGGAACAAGCAGACAGACAGACAATAGAATTTAAAAAAAAGTGTTTTTCGTATAAGTATCGTAAATAATTTTATATGAATTCACTAAAAAGCTTATATTTTAACATTACAAACATACATTTTAATTTTATTTATCTGTATAAACAAGATTAATGCACATTTAATATTTACGAACACGTAATATTGTCACTTTTGAACAAGTTGAAACATCGAAGTTTGAACGAGGAACTCTGTATTCGAAAAAGTATGACTTTTCTTAAGGGGTAATAGTTGTTAGAAAATTTTGTTTGTATGGGTCTTCCCATATATAATACTCTTTTGCTACTCGATGTAGAGCTATGATATATTATACCAAAAGAAAAGAGAAAAGTCCTGAAGTCCTGCAATATAATGCGCATATTAAATTATTCTCGTGGGTTATTAATATTAAACATTTGCAAAAATATACTTCAAAATGCTGCGTACCTTAGGTAAATAGACTATTAACTATCTGCCACTGAAAGTCCCGTCAAGATAAACAAGCAGACAAACAGACAGACAAAAATCTTAAAAATTGTGTTTTTCTTATAAGTGTCGTATATAATTATTTCATATGCATTTAGTAAAAAGCTGCTATTTTGACATTACAACCAGACACTTTAATTTAATTTACCTGTATAGATTGAGTCTAGTTTACTTAATATATAATTACTGACCTATAAAGTATACAAATCCACTCGTAACCTTGAATGCAAAAAGTTATATTTGTCGTACAATGGATAGGTTGTTGTAAATAGAAAAAATATATATTTGAAAGGCTACGCAAAATATAGCGAGAAATAAAATGTATTTATCCTATTTTATTTAAATATATCTCGTAGTGCTACTGTTATAATGCGAAAGTCTGTATGTGTACTTTTGTTAATCCTTCATACGGAAAAAGCTAAACGGATTTGAATGAAACTTAGTTTAAGGCAGACTAAGACCTGGAGTAACATAGATCATTGTTAGGCACCAAGAGCTGCTAATAAGATATTAATACAAAATATAAGCTAATAAATATTTATAGTTTACGCCGGATAGGTAATAGTCATTAGATAAGTTAGATAGTAATAAATAATTATTTATAAATAATTATTTACTTTAATAAGAGAAAAAACAGAGGTTTCCGATATCCTGAATGTAATAGACATGCAAAAATGGAGGTGGGCCGGGCACTTACAAAGGGAAAAAAATAACAAATGGAGTAAAGTTGTAACAAACTGGTATCCTAGGGGCACTAAACGTAATAGAGGTAGACAGTTTAAACGATGGGAGGATGAAATTAAAGAGACCGCAGGACCACACTGGAGAAGAGTAGCACACGACAGAAAACAATGGAAGGAGCTAGAGGAGGCCTTTGCCCATAGGCAAACTGAAATAAGAGACATCTTATAAATCTCAAAATTTTATTAAACAGACAAACAAAACTACTAAAACAAATAAAAAATAATAATAATAATAAAGAAGCAATAATAACAAAAATGAATACTACATAATATATTTACTATGTGTTAGCTAATACTAAAATTTATTATTGGTTTATATGCATGATGGAATGAAACTCAATGAAGCTATTTTTCAGGTTAAGGAATTTCTGATTTCATGTATGGTTATTTAAATTACAAATTATTTAAAATAGTTTTTTTTAATTTTGTTTTTGCATAAATATAAGTTAGCATTATAAAAATTATTATACTCACAATCAGTTTTTATTGACAAGCTAATACGCTAATAACAATATATGTATTTATAATCATAGCACTCTATATAGCAAAAAAATAAAAGAACTAATAATATTGTATAAAATATATTCTAAATTAGGTGTACTGTGCAGCTTTATCTATAAGATACTAATTTTTGTTGTTTTATGAGTGTTATATTTACTAAATAATATGTCATTTATGTCTGGAAAAAAAAAATGCATGTGTGAGTGTATATTGTCAAATTATTTTAGTAATTAAAGGCTATTTTATTTTATTTTATTTATTTATTTTATTAAATAATTATTTTTCCTATATCTTTTCTTGACGTTACTTTTCTAGACTTTTGGCGTATATGGGTACTTTGTTTCCTGTATTGGTATTAAGCGCTGTTATATGCTATCTTATAAAACTGGGAAGGAAAAATTATGATATTGTATATTATGTAATGGTTTTTGGTAATAGATTTTTGGTAATGGTTTTTGGTAATCGATCGATTGATTGGTAATCGATTCTAGGATCACGTCGCACAGTTAAGTGGCGGACATATAATAACTACTTTAACATAAACTTTTAACAAAAACCTATACTTATTTATGCTTTTATCTTATATGACGGTTAACTTCATCAGAAAATAAACTCGCTTTCCTTTACTTAAGGACTCGACCCCGACGCATTATAGAGTCAACCTTCTGGTAATTGTTATGTAATCATTAAAGTTCTTATAAAATTCCTCTTAATGTTTTATGTGTATAATTTTCTTTCTTTTAGTATATAATATATACCAAAGGTCAAGAGAAGACCACCGTGTCATAATTGCAACGTATTTGGTTAGTACTTTTATAGTAGCCTTAGTGGTGATGCACTCGCACGAAAAATGAAGTAAAGTGGGTTCAAAACCTTGAATTTTCAATATGATTAAACCTGCAAATCTAAGTGAATCGATCTTTCGAACAAGTATAAATTTGGGATACTTTTATCTCTACATATAATAAAATTCTATGTCGAATCGGTGCAGTAAACATTATTTTGAAAATCTTATTGAAATAGTCATTAATATCGATAGAGGCCGAATCTATTTTTTTATAAAATTCTTGTCTATCTCTCTGGGAACGCATCACGGAAAAAGCACTGGACCGATTTTGATGAAATTTGGTATGATAATCGCTAAAAAATATCATTTCTAAATAATAAAATATCATATGGGAAAATATCTCATCTCTGAGAAATTAATAATAAACGTTAAAACGACTAGGGACGAACCCGAGCGGACCGTAGGTGAGTCGCTAGGTAGTGTATAGTTTTTGTTTCGAATTATTATTAGAACATTATAATCTCTAAGAAGCAACTTTAGAATTTAGTCTGTCTAGATTTCATTGAAATTATTGTAGTTTAATATTGTTTATCGGAATAAAATTACCATAGTAAATATCTAGTACAAAAATAATGAATTAACGTAATATTTGACGCCATTGTTATGAGAAAATGAAAAATGTTATTATAATTAATATTTTTATTTCATTATAGTATAAACAGTATTTATATTATACCCGCGTTGCAATTTAATTTTGCTTATTTTATCTTTATGCTTTTATTCTCTTAAACTCTTATTAATATTAAATTTTGACTAATTTTAGTTAAATTGAGTGCATGTTAATCAATAAATTAGCCAATCATAAATCTATATTTCATGTCCCAAATGAATTTAAAAAAATCATCCCTGAGAGTACTATTATTCACTTGTCACACAAAATTCACTTCTCTATTCCAAAGTCTACTTGGGATACCAATTTCATCACTCAATTTATGCATATAGGCGTTAAGAAGAATAATAAACAAACTATTAGAATTTACAAAACATATTTTTATGAACTAACATTATTATTGGTTTAGTGAGGATCATCGGTTCCTATAATAACTTAGACAAATGACAAATCCATTATTATTATTGCTAACAATTTTTATGGCTTAAAAAATCATAAAGAAACAGTCAGCTGTTTATTTATGATTTTTTAAGCCACAAACATTATATAGACAAATTACATAAGAAAAAAAAACTTTCAATTTCTTTCGAATTTCCCGATTATCCCGGGCACTTTTCCATTTTTTCCATAAAAACCTTATTGAAAAAGTCTAGCCAAATCGGTCCAGCCGTTCTCCAATGACGAGCTTATTAACGAACAGCATTTCATTTTATTTATATATACCGGCGACTTACTCTCGTTTCGGGTCCCCTTATAGCTACGTTTTATTGGTTTTGAGCGGAACCCTAATTCTGTTTCTAAAATTGAAGCACCGTAAGTCCTTATTCCATCTACTATTTGCCAGTAAAAGTTAGTCCAGCCATTTCGGAGATTATCCGGAACAACTAAACAGACACACAAACATGCAATAAAAAATTGTGTTTCTTATAAGTATCGTATATAATTTTATACGCATTTAGTAAAAAGCTTTTATTTCGACATTACAAACAGACACATTAATTTTATCTATCTGTATACATTATACTAGGTTACATAGATTTCTTTTGTGTTTAACAAAACCTAGGTTATTGACTTCTATTATTTTCATAAGCTGAAACCATTTCACAATACTATATTATGACTAAATATTACTAAACGTAATTTTCAAACAAACGTGAGTAGCTCTGTTCGTTAAGGATAACTGCACACTCAATGTAGAACTATATAACGCGATAATAATAAACATTGTTTATATAAAATGTATAAAGTGTTTACTTTTTAGTTTATGGTGTATTATTTAAAATACATATTTAAATGTAGTGCTTTTTATATTGACATAACTTTTTTATTTAAGAACTGATTGAAATAAAACAAATACTAAATGTTAAGTGAAGTTCACCACAATACATTAGTGAAAACCGCACCCAAATCGGTTAAGCCGTTTCTGAGATTAGCGCGCACAAACAGACAAAAATTCGAAAAATCATTGTTTTGGGTCCTATTGCATTAATAAAGACCCACAATAATAGTTTTCTCAAATATTTTCCGTGTACACTGTACAGACACTTTTATTATATGTACCTATGTACGTATAGATTTTTCTTAGTATTTTTGTTGAGTAATAATAATTATATTATAATGCTGTGTCAATTTTATATTTTTCGATCATATAAAAAAAACCTTGTTGATTGAGTATATTTCACTCTTATAGAATAATAGCTTTAATAGTCATATTTTTTAAACCCCGATGTAAAAACTACGGGGTGTTATAAGTTTGACGTGTTTGTAGCTCCCGAACGGATGAAACGATTTTGATTTCGTTTTTTTTGTTTGAAAGGTGAATTAGTTGGGAGTGTTCTTAGGTATATTTGATGAAAATTGGGCCAAGGTGGTCCGGGCTTTTTAATTTAATTTAGTTATTAATCTTACTAAGTTTGTATGTGGATGTCTTTTATTCACAATAAAACGGCTCGAAGGATTTGGATAAAATTTAGTGCAGAGATAGATTATGAATACAAATACATATATAATAATAGGGAGCAAAGTGAGGATACATCGCTAGTAATAGAATAAAACTTGTTTTGCACAACTATAGTTGTACAGATTTCACAAAAATATATTTAGCTGTACTATATATAGAATAAGTGGAGCATCACCTTTATGCTGTTTGTAAACTATTAATTTACATTACAATAAAGCAGGCTATTGAATGGAAGACATTATACCGTATAAGGCATAGACCACACTACACGTAGTGCTAGTAATTATTCTCACTATATATGACTTAATGGATTTATTTATAAATCTTATCGTTTGTTATGACTACGTTACTTTAGGGTATGTTAGAGGAAAATAATACAAGGTTACTTTGATTTACGACTTAAAGTCCTTAAACGATACAAAGAAATTAATCTTGATAATGTTCTATGGAAAAGTTTGTATTACATACAGATAATATGTTCTGCTACATATTACGCGCTTATATATTACTAGCTGCTCACCCTCGCTTCGCTCGGATTCGCCTCTACAAAAACATTAATAGAAATCTATTAGTTCCCTACGGAACGGGAACCGTTCATTTTTCCGGGATGAAAAGTAACTTGTTGTTTGACTGGCAATATAAGGTATCAGCATGCCAAATTTTACTAAATTAGGTGCATAAGTTGTTGTGTACTAAGCTGTATAAGTTACTATAGTTTTTTAACTATCCCACGGGAACTCTTTAATTTTCCGGAAATAAAAGTATCTTTCATGTTGACCGGGGATGTAAGGTACGACCATACAAATTTCATTTAAATCGGCCCAATAGTTTCGGACAAACAGATATGAGTGTAAAGATTGAAAGGCAGTCTTAACGACGAACTATGAAATTGAGATAATCCATTAATATTATAAATGTGAAAGTGTGTTTGTATGGTTGTTTATCCTTTTTTCACGTCGAAACAGAGTCGAATCAGAATTTTTTGAAATTCATCCCATAAAGGGGTAAAATAGGGGGTGAAAATTTGTACGAAACCTACCTTTTTATAGTTTTTTTTGTAGTTTTAGTCCGAGCGAAGCCGCGGGTTCTGCTAGTATTTTATAATTTAAACTAAATTAGAAGTGGCGTAGTAATATTTTTTCAGATAGCTAAAGCTTATTTATTATATATTTTTTTTGACTTCGCACCTCTATTACTTATGTATTTACTGTTATTTATTTACATACGGATCTATATTAAAATATTATTCATGGATTTTCTAAATAAAACTATTAATGCAATTAATACAAAGCTATTTTGCAGCATTATAACAGAATACTTATAAAAAATAACTGCTATGGGGATATATCTGCTTTTTACTATTTTATTGGGTTAATAATAAGCCATTATAACTTGTAGACAAATTCTTTATTTGTAGTGGAGAAATAAGCTCAAAAGCATATTTTTCCACTACAAATAAAGAACAACGTTAAAAGGTTGATTGTATTCAGCCCCTTTTTTTTGACGTCCCACTGCTGGGCACGGGCCTCCTTTCGATATGAGGGGGATCAGGCCATAGTCCACCACGCTGGCCAAGTGCGGGTTGGCGGACTTCACGTGTCTTTCGAAAACTTGCTAGGTTCTCTCAGACATGCAGGTTTCCTCACGATGTTTTTCTTCACCGTAAGGCAAGTGGTAATCATGTTAGAAATGATTCGCACATGAAAATATCAGAGGTGCGAGACCCGGAATTTGAACCCGCATCACTCGGTTTCCCAAGCGAGCGCGTTACCACTGGGTTACCACTGGGCTACCACTGCCTTAAAAAAACGTTGATATAGTATTTAAAATATATCAACTATTCTTTTTTCATTTGTTTGCAGTTCTATTTTTATAAAGTTTACGTCACTGCATAATCTTTCCCTTCTGAGACATCAATAAAAATAATAGCGTGAAAAAAAAGAAAAAATAATTTTATGTAAGATATTATGTTATATTTGCGTAAATCTAAGAAAGTATCATATTGTTATAATGTTGACAATTTTAATCCCTCCACGACCGCGGACACGCCGGCGTTACAGTTAACAATAGATTTCTTAGTTACAAATTTATTATATGTATTGATAATAATAACTTTAATATACATTTATAAAAAATAGATTTTTTTATATAAGTTATGGCTTTAAGTTGGTCATAAGAGACTAAGAATAAATACATATATTACAGTAAGGGAAAATAGACTAAACAAGTTTGATCGAAAAAATATATGTAATTCCAATTCTTACCGTAAACTACGAGTTATTTATAGTTACGTATATTTCATTTTTACTATTAAATAAAGCAAAATTTATGTTCTTTATTCTTTTTTTGTTACCATTAGATAGAAATTTTGATAGTAGTTTATTTAAACGATTTAGAGATGTGGAAAATTCAAGTCGAGATCGTAAGTTCGAGTCCAGTGTCCAGCGGGAAAAACTTTATTTCTATATTGTTTTTACAACAGTTTGAGTGTTCATAAACAAAACATTTGCTTGAATTCCTATTTCATTAAAGCAATCTGTCTCTATCAACTCGCTTTAAAAAGTGGGTATTCAAATTGGATATACTAGGTACATAAGTTTTTCTATGGATTACGCTTTATCTCCGGCAATTGAGAACGATTTTCATGATTTATTTTGAATTACAGGCTACGTTTTAGATATTTTAAAAAACGTCGCCATACTCATGGTGGAACGGTTAGGTAATTTTAAAATGTTTTTTTGAATCTGTATACTTCTTTAGCAATGGCTTTAAAGTAAATATGTATGTAATACTATTAACAAATAATATGAAGAAATAGATATTATCCAAGGGCCGAGCATTACGCCAGACTACAAAGTGTGTTTGTGTGTCATCTCAGTTATTTGAACAACTATGCTATATATATCATAATTAATAAGAATACATCCGTGTAGATATATATGCCACGATAATTTATTTTATTATAGAGTTAATTAAATAATCTACATATATGTATATATAATAAAAGTATAAATGATCGCTGTCTGTACATGGAAAATATTTGAGAAATACTATTTGTTAGGGGTCTTTATTAACGTAATACAACCCAAAACAATGATTTTTAGATTTTTTGTCTGTTTGTCTGTACGTTTGTGTGCGCTAATATCAGAAACGGCTTAACCGATTTGGGTGCGGTTTTCACTAATGTATTGTGGTAAGTTTCACTCAACATTTAGTATTTGTTTTATTTCAGTAGGTTCATAAATAAAAAAAATTATCACTTAGGGACGAATCCGAGCAAAGCGAGGGTGATTCGCTAGTCTTTACATATAATGCAACTGTAACATGGCACAATCTTGGAAAAGACTACTATTGAGCTACCTGTTCTTCTCTTAAGTCCTTATTTAAGCCCACACGTCATTTTAGTAATATTTTGTAATGTTATATTACCTAAAAATAAGCTGTGTGACTTAGGTTATCTAGGTATTCTCTGGATTTAACACTCTACGGAAAAAAATATATTATTGCTTCATTGCGATTTGCGGCGCGTAACGGGGGCAAACAAACAAATTTCGTGAAAATAAATACATTTATTATAACAATAAATGTTTTAAAAATTACGTAAAAGAATTCGTAGAATCTAATTAGAATCATTAATATTATAAAGGAACAAATAATGTGAGATAACCTAATTTTCGGGATGTTAAAAGGGTTCATTGTCATTATTATTATTGTTATCAATGTTTATCTATACTAATATTATAAAGAGGTAAAGTTTGTGAGTTTGTGACGTTGTAGGGGGTAATCTCTGAATCTACCGAACCGATTTAGATGAAATTTGATAAAAAGATAGTTTGAGACCCTGGAAAGGACATAGGTTACTTTTTATCCCGGAAATCATCCCTTAAGGGGGTGAAAGTTTGTATTGGAAAGCAATATTATATATATATATATATATATATATATATATATATATATATATATATATATATATATATATATATATATTCTCTCTCTCTCTCTCTCTCTCTCTCTCTATATATATATATATATATGAGAGAGAGAGAGAGAGAGAGAGAGAGAGAGAGAGAGAATCTTAATACGATTGTTACACTGATTATCGAACAAAAACTTCTACTGACTTGAAATTTGGTTGGTGGATTACTCATATGAACCGTCGGGGCGTCCTAATTGAGTGCATAAGGGATCCTGCGACGCATAATGAAGACGAGGGAGGTTTTGTTGTGTTTTAGTGGGTAATACTGGCTTTTCTACCCGGTGAGTCTCACATAACCACCGTATGTCTACGGGTGGTATGCGTAAATACATTTCCGAACATTAAAAAAAAGGAGTTGGAATTTGTTTTTAAATGCGCTATTTTTACAATACGTGGGTAGCTCTACAGGTCAATGTTAATTATAATACTTTACTGTAGTTTACTGCGTTTATTGTTACTTCCAGTAATAACAGATGTAGTAAAACATTGTTAGTTTCTAGGTTATATTTCTAGAGGTGTGATCTCGTTAAAAATGAACAAACGTGCAAAACACATTACCCTCCTTTTGAAGTCGTATAATATACGAGAGAAGCGACAAAATCAATCACACGCAATACGTGCATAGTAATGTTACTACTGAGATGCTGACAGCTTTATAGTGTATCTGCAAGTGACATAATTTTTAAGGTTTTACCTTTATTTTTAAACTGCCAAATAATAACATTGTAACTCTTAAATAAGATAATTTAAAAATATTAATTAACTAGCATTGCCCGCGGCTCCGCCAGATGACCAAAAACCAAATTCTTTGGTTTTACATATTAGTATACTCTTACTATGCAGTTTTTGTATTTTTTCTCAGAAATGAGATATTTTCCCGCGGTAAAAAGTATCCTATATGTTGACCCGGATAACCAGCTATCATCATACCAAATTTCATCAAAATACCTCCTGTGGTTTTTATGTGATGCGGTGACAGACAGACAGACAAAAATTCTAAAAACTATAGATTTGGCCTCTGTATCGTTTATAATGTCTATTTCAATAAGCTTTTCCAAAAAATATTTAATGTACAGATTCGGCTTATTATAATTTTATTGTATGTAGGTATAGATGGTGCTACAATACCAATTCTTAACAAGACAATAACACAAAACATCTCACGTGTACAATTAGCAGTACTATTCAAATGCTATTCAGAGCCCCATGAAGTCAGTGTTGAAAAATTCTTAAAAGATATATGAAGCTGTCAGCGTAAAAGTAGCCTAAGTTATTGACACTTGACAGTTACTTTAATAATGGCTGTTAAATATTTTCATAAAATGTAAGACTTATTTTTCGTTTTTTATTTAGTAATATTTTGAGTCCCAAAGGTCTTTTTGCTTAAAATAATCTAAAAAGCTTATTTTCTTTTGAACTAAATTTGTTTTAGACACCATCTAACAACTATTTATAAAAAATGGTGAGTTAGGCCACTCTTGCACTGATGGCCTGATCATAGATTAGATAAGTACCTCGTCTTATCGCCTCTACCGGTAACAAGAAGGCTTGCTCGTTATCGCCCAAAGAATAGGCATTGCGATTTAACAGGGGAACGCAGTTAGCATACTTGCGACAATACCATACAGAAATGACTTGTACAGTCATTATTATGTGTACAAATATTAAAAACGCAAGATATTTCCTACATTTATGCATATTTAGATGTTTTTGAAGCCGATGTGGTATCTTATATGTTTGTATCGCGTGTCTGATTGTTCAGTCAGATAGTTTTGTTGTTCGTTTTATGTCGTATATGTTTTCTGACATCGTGAGAATAGATAATAATGAATGCCAGATATTATTATCATAGATATACGAGTAGAGAATGGACTGAGGCATACCCTCATGAAATTGATCACTCTCTAGAAAGAGAGAAGCGAACGTGCGGCCAATAGGTACCTGTCTTTTATTCCAATTTGAATTTATAAATGGAATGTAAAAAAATTATAACAGTGTGATAGAAAAAAAGGCTGTAAATGTCTATCTTCATCGTATTTCAATTAATACAGAAGACTTCTGGCCGCACTTTCGTTTTGTCTCTGTCACACCTTTCCGCCATTTTAAGCTCACGGCTGGCAAAGAAACAGTCCACTGTCTATGGATATTAGTTTTATGCTCGTGATTGTACATTTATTTCGTTTATTTATATAAGTATATATTAAACTTTTTTTTAATATTTTAAGCATCTCAGGCTTTCGATTATTGATGTACTTAATGTAAACAGTATAAGCCACGTCGTAGAACGCGTAAGCAATTTCAAGGCCTTCAATATAGCGATGAGTGTACTGCTGACTTTCAAGAGGTTAGAAATGACCCTACTAACTTGCATATTTCGCAACTTGGTCTAGTTTGGATATAAAACTATTAATTTTCTTGTTTTTGACGTACGTATGTATACACATACATACATAAAAAACAAGAATATACATGGTTAATATTACAAAAGTAGAAATGAGTTTTTTGATTTATATTATTTATAACAGTATGTATTTAGAACAGTCTACAGCGATTGGGTATATGATGGATCACGTAATGATACGTAAAAGAATATGACATGATTTTTAATCCTATTATATCATATGGTGGGATATTAGTATTGTTAAACAAATACTAAATTACATATTGGATCTGGTAAAAGTGTAAACCAAGCAAGAAACCTAGCTATAACCAGTTATTGACCAACGTGTAATACTAGGAGCATTTTAGGCGTAGGTTTTTTTGTTACGCAATTTCTTCTCTAAATGCGAAGTGATTTAAATAATTCGTTTTTGTATAAATAGCGTTAAGCTCAAGGGTTTAATATAAAAAAATATAATAAAAAAAGTACTTCTAATGGTAGAATAATTACTATTGAAGGGTTTTTGATATCGGTACCTTCTTAGTTAATATCTCGTAATTTTTATAATTATATTCATATGTAAGTATTTAAACGAGCTAATATTTTTTGGAGGTTTATCAGCGCAAGGGCTTTCAGGTCTCATTTATATAGACGCATATATTCTGTCAGTGTCATAGAGGTTTTAGATATCCAGAATACGTAATACGTAACCCATTCAAAATATTAGATTGTTATAAAGAAATGCGAAGTGATTTTTGAAAATTTTAAAAATATTTAAAAAATTACAAGCAGAGCTACGTGAAACTTTTAGTATAATATCTTCTAAAAACTAGCTTCAACGCATGGAAGGGCTGACTTAACGTATGTAAGAATAGCCTACATCTTCCCACGGCACAAAAGTACGAGTGAAGTGACTTATTGTGCAGTTACAATAGTATTTCTTAGGTACAAAAAACATTATTTGTAGGAATTCGACATCTCTCTGTTTTGTTATTTGTTATTAAACCACTAAACCGACTAATTATTTTTTACGGACATAGGTTTTATTTGGAACATTAGTTATATTTAATTCAAAGGCTATTTGACGCAATCATGCCTGAGGCAACGTTTATAACACCTCCAGGTTAATTTCAAAGAAATTAATTAAAATTCTAAGAAATCTATTGTTAACTGACACGCCGGCGTGTCCGCGGTCGTGGAGGGTATAATACAGGATAGTGGATATAAACTTGTAGTAAAATTTCTTAATATTTGAGCGTTCCTGTATGAATTTCTGCATTTACGAGTAGGTATGACATGAATTTATTTGGAATAACATCCGTTTCCTCATTTCGTCAAAATCGTTTGACTGATTGATTATTATATAAAAACTATATATCTATACTAATAAATGGAGAACCTATTTTTTTTTGTTCGGTTATACTGCGACAACTACTGAACCGATCGGAATAATACTCATACCATAAGATGCAGCGTGTTTCGGAGAAGGTTTTATATATGATATGTTGGTGATTAATGTATGCGGACGGAACCGCAGGAAAACGCTAGTATAATTATAAAACAGAATGCTAAAGATTTTTGATGTTTGGTATTTGTATATATTTTTTACATGTTTTGACAACATTATGGAATGTTTTATAATATCATAAATTGACAACAAAATTAATAATAATATGCTGTTTACATTAATGTTTAGTATCGTACACTAGAAATCATATTCGTTAAACTTAAACTACACTTAATACTAACATGTCACGAATTTCAAATATCGCGCAGTAACTCTTTCTATGTAAAAAACACGTCGCTGTGTAAAAGAAGGACTCACCAACAAATATACTTTCTCATTTACAATAATAATAACCTTGTTAACCTCGTCGGTCTAGGCCCTAGGGGCTAATATATGCTAGATGTACGGCTGCAGATCTGGCGGTCCTGGGTTCAAATCCCGGGATAAGAAAGTCTTCGAAACAGTCCGGAGTTGGAAGTTGGGAGTGTTTATCTGTGTTTTGGAGTGAACATTAGGCCATCAGTGTTGCACCTTATCCCTCATCAGTCAAATCGAATTGCCGTCTTGCCGAAATCTGAGAGTAACTGGATTAAAGAGAGCACACACTTTGGCACTATTTGTATGTCCAACGCAGTTGTCTCAGTGAGATGGCCGCCGAAACTCAAATAGGCTACCCGCTAGATGGACATTATGATTAATTATTAATGGATAGAATAAGGATTAAAATATAGAATATGCATTAAAATATTTGCAATACGCTGTATTACTTAATGCTGTACTTATTTTGTAAAAGTAATCAATGAACGCGTAAAAAGCATTATAAGCTTGGCAAAAAAATTCAAAGAAAGTTGCATCTAGACTTGTTTACACTACGAATTCTGTACGAAACAGAAAACATATTACGTACGAGGGTAGGGTAAATCTCTTTGACATGGACTCGTTATTAAAGCGCCAAAAACTTCTTGGGTTAATGTTTCTTTATAATATATTGAATAACTGTGTAGACTCGTCTAACATAATATCTAAGATACAACTACAAGCTGCGCGCTCTTCCGCACGATTGAGTAATTATCAACCTTTTTATATTCATTTAAGACAAAATAGATTCGGACAAAACTCACCTTTAAGCAAAATTTTAATAAACTATAATGAAATCTCTCGCAAATATACTGTTATAGATATGTTTTCAAATACAATGTACAATTTTAAAAGAAATCTTAAAGATATCATTTAGTGTTACATTTCATTTATTTTTTAATGTTATTGTCATTTAAATAGAGCGTATGTATTAGCTAGTTATAAAATGTTGTGCATGCCTGTAATTTAGAGTGATATACAAAAGAGAAATTATTAACGTTATTTTAGTAATTAAGTTTGTGTATGTACTTTAGTTGGTAAGCCTTATTTAATAATAAAAATGAAATTACTGGTGGCATAAGTTATTAATTTTGTTTCGTCACTTGTTGAATTATCCTGATAATATCTTATGCAAGTTTTCATCGTAAAGAGGCAAGCAGGTGAACTTTATCCAGCGGCAAGATGAATTTAATAATTGGATTTACATTACACTAATATGCCACGAGCAAATATTAAACAATTTTTGAGTATGATTTTATATGTTTAACTTATAATAAAAAAAACAACAATTTGGTTTGTTAATTAATTTAATTTTCTTATAAGCACGCACAGTTACAAAATTAAAGAATTGTATAAAAATATTTTCATTTATGCATACAACCTTTACTTTTTATTAGTAGCAAACTAAAAGTGTAAGAAATACTGTGTTTTATTTCGAAGAGATTAAAGTTAGGTAGGCTTTTTAAAACTTGATCTATGATTTCAAATACGTTACAAACGTCTCATATAATCAGTCGAGTGTAGAAGCAGGAAAAGATTTGGAATATTCTCGATATATTACATCACGTGCGATAGTGAAACAGTGAAATGGCGATCTGTTGCTATTGCCACATGCTTGCTTGTATATTCATATTATTACGGTATTATGCAAAGATATTATATATATTATTATATAGTAGTTTATCCTGCATAGTCTCAACGTGTACGGAAATTAGATAGATGTCATAAAATACATATTATCTATATTCATTAAACAACATAGTTATAACCCATAAGAAACGTCACATCACTTATCTACGATTATACAGATAAATAAAATTGAAGTGTCTGTTTGTAATGTCACAATAACAACCTTTTACTAAATACATAATATGAAATTATATACGGTACTTAGAAGAAAAACACACTTTTAAGATTTTTGTTTGTTTGTCTGTCTGTTTGTTCTGGCTTTTACTGGCAGATAGCTGATGTTATAAGAAGTAGCTTAGTCAACTTTTATTTTAGAAAAAGAATTAGAGTTCCACAATAATACTATGCTAAAGTACATACCTATTCATATGAAATTCTGCCTCGATAAACTTTTAAAACTGAGTAATTTTTACTGTGTAAAATACCACTGTTTACGACAAAAATATTCTTTTACATAATAACAAAAATCAGTTACGTATTTATTTCTTTGTTTACATGAGATTTTTTTGGGGATTAGGTACTATTAACAACACCAACTCACCCTCGCTTCGCTCTAGTTCGTCCTTAATGAAAAACAAAAACAAATCTTGTATCAATCAAAAACAATTTTTCCGAGATAAAAAAACCTATCTGCTATTTCAAACTATAATCTCTGTACCGCATTTCATCCAGATCCGTTCAGCCGTTCTGGCGGGATTGAGTAATAACAAACATCTATCCAAACTTTCGCATTTTTAAAATTTTATGAAGATTTGGGAAAATTAGGGAATAATAAGTGTAAATAAAATAGTGTAATAATAATATTTTCTATCTGTTTACATTTTATTGTATTGATTATTCAATATCGGAAACTAGGCGAACATCAGCTGCCAGTGAAAGTCTCGTCAAAATCAGCTCAGCCGTTTCGGAGATTAGGCGGAACAAACAGACAAATAGATAAAAAAATGTACCATATATAATTTCATATGCGTTTAGTAATAAGCTGGTATTATGACATTACTAACAGAAACTTCAATTTTATTTATTTGTATAGATAATTTTCAATACTATGGATAAAATACGGGCTTAAAATGATTTGCGACGATTTTAACTCACCTCCAGCTATAAAGAGGTGATAAGTATAACGATATCTCTTTGAAAGAAATTTTTAGAATAATCAGATCTTACTTATTATCTTTCTTTAAAATATGAAATTCTGATAAGTCAATCTTTGCCCCGAAAAACAGAAAGTAAATATTTAATATTTTTTTTCAGGGGTCTGGGTGGCCCATATTCTATCTACCGATCTTCTTAGCGTCGACAGTATGGGGAAGCGATATACTGATGATCACGATGGGTGGCACCAAGTCCCACAAAGTGCCCTTTTTGGAGTTAGCGAGAGAATTAATAAGAAGGTATGTATTCAAATCTAAATTTTGTATACTAAAGTAGAGATGTAAATATGAAAAATATCGATAAATATTATATCGATATGAACAAATGGTATAAGTATATCGCGATATTTAAGTAATTTTATTTTCTAAAAATAAACACATCGTATGTAAAATTAAAATATCGTCATTCATCCATTACATTTTAATGAAAAAATATTCGTATATTTTGCCCCAAGCCTAGCGGAATGAGACCTGTGCGTAGGTATTACTCTTACTGCCTAGTGTACCTACTGCCACATTCTATTTAATATTAGCGACTCACCCTCGCTCCGCTCGGGTTCGTCCCTAGGTACGTTTTAACGTTTAGTATAGATTTCTCAGAGATGAGATATGTTCCCGCAGTAAAAAGTATCCTATATGTTTACTGAAGTAATCAGCTATCATCATACCAGATTTCATCAAAATCTGTCCCGTGGTGTTCTCGTGATGTATTCCCAGACAGACAGACAGACAGACAGACAGACAGACATACAGGCAGACAGGCAGACAGACAGACAGACAGAAGACAAAAATCTAAAAACTATAGATTCGGCCTCTGTATCGATAATAATGATTACTTCAATAAGATTTTCTTGGCAAGATTTAATGTACAGATTCGACTTAGTTAGAATTTTATTATAAAATATGTATAGATGATTGTTTATACATGCATAGAATGTAATTATTTTGAGCTAAAACTATTTTACTATATAATTCCAGAGATCACAACATTACACTAATTAGTCCTTATCTTCCGGATTTCCATCTCGAGGGTCTAGAAGAAATCACCCCGGAAGGTCTAGCTTCCTTTGTACGAGGATATATGACCTTCGATCTTGTTGGTGCGAGGATGAAGGGAGAGGAGCCATTGCCTTATTTGGACATCATCCGATATGGATATGAGGTGATAAAAATATAGTATCTCTATCATTAGTACTCTCTTTTTTTACTGAGTAAAATTGAGAGTAGGATATGCATTGTCTAGTGAATTGTTCGATATAGCTTTTTTGATCTGTATTCGGCTGTTTTTAACATCCTATTGTTGGACACGGGCCTTCCTGCAATTAGAGGGGAATCAGGCCAAAGCCCACCACACTGGCCAAGGGTTGGCGAACTTTAAATGTCTTTCGAAAACTTGCTAGGTTCTCTCAGACAAGCAGGTTTCCTCATGATGTTTTCCTTCACCGTAAGGCAAGTGGTAATCATGTTAGAAATGATTCGCACATGAAAATATCAAAGGTGCGAGACTCGGGATTTGAACCCGCTTCAGTCGATTTCACAAGCGAGCGCGTTACCGCTGGGTCACCACTGCCTGCCTTTTTTATCTATTTCGCATAAATTGTAATGAAATATCTTTTCCTATTACGTAATCTTGTTTTATCTAAATGTAGAGTGCGAGCGTTTGAAAATAAAAATGTTATCTTTATCTGTTTCATATAAAAATTAAAATTGTAAAATAATAACATTTCAATTTATTTTCCAGGCGTGCGAGGCTTTCCTCAACGATATCGAGATTAGATCGTTTTTACGGTCAGGAAAAAGTTACGATCTAATTATTCTAGACGGAGCATACCCGGAATGTGCTTTGGGCATAGTATATCGAATGAAAGTGCCTTTTATGTACATAAATACAGTCGCCTTTTACGCTGCACCCACAAGTGGTTCTGGAAGTCCTGCCCCATACTCTATTATGCCGTTCTTTGCGCGTTCTTTCACAGATAATATGGGATTTTTTGAGAGGTCAGTCAATGCTTTTTGGCATGTTGGTGCATTATTGGGGCATAGCGTCAGTGTTTCAATATTACAAGGAGTTTTGAGGCGACATTTTGGGCCACAAATGCCTCATGTGTACGATCTGGCAAGAAACGTTAGTTTTATTCTTCAGAATGGTCATTACTCTGTAACATACCCAAGAGCCTTTATGCCGAATGTAGCTGAAGTTGCGTGTATACATTGCAAAGAATCAAAGAGATTGGATGCTGTGAGTGTTTTACTATATACTTTTAATTGTACCAAAATTCCTGCTTTACATATAAGAATTGGTTTAGACTTATATACAAATATTTAAGATATATCTAGACAACAAAAACATGTGATGAAAGATAAACTTTTAGTGTACAAGAGTACAAATAACCTATTTAGTTAAATATATTCGTAAATCATGTAATTGCTTGATATAGGAAAAAAATACATTTTTGTATTAAACAAAAATACTATAGATATAGCGGTTTGAAATTATTCTTTTAAAATATATTAACTACGTTAATTATTAAAGAAATTTATATAATTAACCAGATAATTCAATCTTAGAAAGGATAAACACTGTAATCTTGAAAGGCAGGTAGATTCATAGGGAGTAGGTGTCCACTAAGAAAGGATGTTTGTAAATACAATCCCTTAAGGTATAAAAAAGGCCTTGGAAGTTTGTATGATAATCCGTTATTTTTAAACTACGCGGGTAGAACCACGGCAAATGCTAGTTTTATCATACCTATATGTATGTAACATCAACTTTTTTCTTCATTTTTACAGGATTTAGAAGAGTGGATATCGGGTGCAGGCGAGGCAGGGTTCATTTACGTGTCCATGGGATCATCTGTGAAGACAAATGAAATGCCTCTTGAGGCGCATAGAATATTTGTAGATGCTTTGAAAAAACTTCCACAGAGAGTGCTATGGAAGCAAGATGGTGAACAAAATCTAACTGATATACCATCAAATGTAAAACTATATAAATGGCTTCCGCAACAAGATTTATTAGGTGAGATTTTTTTTGTATTTTTTGGCTACATTCTGTTCAAGTATACATTTATTATTAAAATGAGCGATGTCTTCCGTGTACTGTTATTAGATAAGTAAGATTTTTAAATGTTAATAATAATAAATAAATATGTTGGGACATTAACACACAGCACCATTTAGTTCGACACCACCGATAAGTTATAATGCGTAAGACATCTTTAAAGTTACCAATAACTATAACTACTTGGCCCGACCCGGGATTCGAACTAAGAACCTGGATTTGAAGTCATTTTAATAAATAATTTCAAGTTAGAACAGGTTTTTCATCTTAATTTCTTACATATGTAATGAATGAGCTAGCATAATAACAACAAAACGTTCAACTCCATGTGAGTTGTAACAATGTTACCTAACATAAAATATGACATGATGCTGTTGATATGAGATCGACACCATTTCATTTACATATTTCGCTAAGCATAGTTATGTAAAATGTTGAGTCATTTAATTGTACACATTTGCAAAATCTATTTAATAATAAAGCTAAAATACACATATATGTTAGTATCTTTATAGTTTATTGTAATTTGTGGGGAGGAAATGGTAAAACTTTATATTTTGGCTTAGTGTCGATTCGATATTGGCTTATAAAGCAAGCTGTCTTTTATTCTTGCCGCGATGATCACATTCACTCATCTTGGTTTCAATTTTAAAACTTCGGGTTTAAGCAAAATGTTTTTCTACAATTGTTGTAGAATAGTTTTATTTTAATTGTATTCAATTGACGTATCGTCAACTCGACAATATGTTATCTCTATATACTTTTTGGATTTCTATTTTTTTATAATTGTAGAATGACATCATGTATAAAGCCCTTGACTGCATAATATACGTTTATATTAAACAAAGGTCTACGTTACTGTCCTATAATAATATTATATTAAAAAAAATATAAACCTAAAACTTTTTTTTTTTGTTTTTTTCCAGGACACCCCAAAATTAAAGCTTTCGTAACACATGGCGGTCTTCTCAGCATGTTCGAAACTGTTTTCCATGGGGTTCCCATTGTAACTATTCCAGTTTTTTGTGACCACGACGCGAACGCAGCAAAGGCAGAAGTAGATGGATATGCGAAAAAATTAGACCTATACCAATTAACTTCTGATAAACTCTATCAAGCGATACAGGAAGTAATTATACAGCCAAAATACAAAGCCCAAGTGAAATATAGACAAACATTGTTAAGAAATCAAAAAGAATCACCTTTAGAAAGAGCAATTTATTGGACGGAGTACGTGATACACCATAAAGGCGCGTATCACTTACAATCGCCTGCTAAAGACCTGAATTTCATACAGTATTATATGTTAGACATCACTTTCACTTTCCTTATCCTCATAATTACGATTATAGCTCTTATCAGATACGTCTTAAGGTCCAGTTTCAACTGGCTAATAAATGTACAAAGTAAAAAAATCGATAAACTTATCGATAAATCATTTCAAACATCGCTAATCGATGCCTCAAAGAAAAACCTGTGAATACCAAATTAATTTGATAGTTACCATATTATGTTACCATACTAAGTTATTGTGATCATATATTTTTAGGGGGTAGATTATAATCTGTAAATATTTAATGTTAGGTAATAAAATATGTTTTGTACTATAATTTTTTTTAAATCCAATTCAGTACTCATTTTTAAGTGTAGGTAAATGATATGTTATAAAAAAACGTGTGTGTGCACTTATGTACGCACGTTAGAAGTTATACTTCTTTGGCGTAACAGAACAAAAATAGCTAAAGATTTCATCCCGTATGTCACAACTCTCTGTTTGTAAACGGAATGCAGTTAACTTCATCATGTCGCATTTTGGCTGTCGATGTGCGCGCGCATCGTAAAAATTGTACTCATCATTTTTCCCAGACGTGCCAAAAGAAGTATAACTACAAAATACAAAAGCTTTTAAATATAAATTGAATTCTACAAACTCAGGTATATTTGCAATAGTAAATATATTTTTCCCAGTTATTCATCGCTTATTTTAAATAAAAAAGTTTAAACATTAATCTGTACACAATATTTATAAAATAATATATAATACTAATATAAAACTGTACGGAATATTTTTGTTGATTACCAGTGAGATTTTCTTCGCATGTTAAAGGTATTTGTTGCCAAAGGTTATCTCATCTAACATTACCTTATACATAAAAATACGCGAGTAATGCCGTGGGCAGAAGCTTGTGTAAAGAAAACCAACGAGATAGACAACAAAAGCAAAAGGAAATTCTCAAATTCTTTTAATGTACATATAAAACAGACTAGCAACTCACCCTCGCTCTGCTCGGGTTCGTTCTTTGTTAGGTTTTAACGATTAGTATAGATTTCTCAGAGATGAGACATGTTCCCGCAGTAAAATGTATCTTATTTGTTGACCCGGATAACCAGCTATCATCATATCAAATTTTATCAAAAGTCCCGTGGTTTTTTGATGCGTCCTCAGACAGACAGAGAGACAGACAGACAGACAAAAATTCTAAAAACTATAGACTCGGCCTCTGTATCGATAATAATGACTATTTCAATGAGATTGTCCAAAAACTATGTAATGTACATATTCGACTCACTTAGAATTTTATTATATGTATAGAAGATAGATGATATAATTTATTTCATAGTATTTAGTAATATTCATCAGTTTATAATTCAGTTTAGTTAATGAATTTGGGTTTAGGGAAACGAGTACGGGCCAGGAATTCTAAATTAAACTAAATGATTTAAATGTACAGTCATTTAATCAAATAAAATATATGTGTATTAAGCTCCATTATTATAGTGCTTGCTTAAATATAAATACATAGCAAATATTAGCAGCTCTTAGATAAGACTTTCTATAATAGATATCGCCAATAGAAAACTAAAAATATCACTTTAAGTTTCGATCTATATTTAACTTGTCTGATTTAATTATCAATTTGTCTAATTAATGGTGATATTATAACCAATTATAAACCAATTTTAATTATTCCGAGTGTGTTTTACACGATATTAGCGCTAATTGCGAGTCGATTTTAATTTTTTTATTTCTTATCTTTATCGATAGAATAATTATTTTTAAGATAATTTTGAAGTTGGCGCACATTTTATAAGTTTAGTAAGCTTTTTTAGTTATGAAGATTAATAATTAACTTAAGTAATAATAATACTGAGGTGTTAAATTCGCAAGAAAAATCACTAGACAGAGCAGGGTTATTAAAATTTGTAAAGTTCCATATTTTGTCAAAATGTCAAATATTAAAAAATATAAAATGTAAAGTATTAAGTTATATATTATTTTTCTTAGACAAATATGAACCGAAATATGGAATTTGAATGGAATTGGTCAAGTCTTTTATGTACAATAAATGATTAATCTTTTTTCGAGCTTAGGGGTTTCAACTATAATTTTAAACCCAACTTTGACGAACCCTGGATTACACGATTAAATTCAGGCTTAATATTTTTTGGAAAATTTAATATGTAGCATTATACTATGTATTTATATTTTTAATAATAATAATATAATGAGTGTAAATGTAAATGATTCAATGAAATTCATGAATATAGGGATACTTATTTTTTTTACTTGTTTATTTCATTTATATATAATTATTATTTCAATTATTTTTTTATAATTTATTAATTCGCTTAACTGACTTACTGATAAAGTGCTAATAATAAAGTTTTGATTTAAAAAAGCTATAAAATACAACATTCATACAACCTATTTTACATGATCTGTGCGCAGACAAAAAGGACTAAAAATCATTTATTTAGCTTGTACATACTATAATCTAAATATTTTCTAGGCATAAATAATAATAAAATATCAAAGTATCAGTTCGTTACGTTTTTTATATGTTTATGCAATAGATTATAAAACTGAAAGAAAATAAGAGTCGATTTATCGCCTTACGATAAAGAAAAAAATCGTGAGGAAACCTGCATGTCTGAGACAACCTAACAAGTTCTCGAAAGACATATGAAGTCCACCAATCCGCACTTCGCCAGCGTGGTGGACTATGGCCTGATCCTCCTCGTATTGTAGGGAGGCCCGTGCCCAGCAGTGGAACGTTCAAAGCTGAATAGAATGATATTTTAATAAAATTTATTTTCAAGCTGTTTCAATTAATAAGGGTTTGCAGGCTTTTACCAACTTACTTTTGTATTTACTTATATATTTTGTAAGCTAAATTAGTATGTAGTGTTTACCTTTAAATAAATTTACATACCCTGTGCATGTAATGTAAATACTTTAAGAAATATTAATTTGTTACGCGCCGCTAGTTTAGTCGAAGACATCGAGCGCCTACGTACAACCTGTGTTGTTCGTCTACGCCGGTGCCAGGCAGGCAGGAGAAGTATGACGATGATTATATTTGACGTTTGGGCGGGACGTAAGATTTTCTCTTGTGTGTATAAATTTTATTAATTACTGACAATATAACTATATAAATATATTAATTAAAATCGATAAAACCTCTACATCTCTATTTTAGGAGGTTCTTGTGAAACAATACTAATGTCTTTTTGTTCGTTGATCGTGGCTTCAGCGTTTACTTTTGTGGTTGATGAGACGGGCGTTACTGCGAAGCGAACTATGTGCCCTGTTATAAAATAAATATTAATAATGCATGTGTATAAATAAAATATTAAAATATTTATACAAATAGAATTTAATACAAAGTTTATAAGAATTGACTTTCTTTGCTCAATAACAAAGCAATCAACCGTTAAAATGTTTTGGAAGAGCTAAAACTTATAGAATGTAACATGTGGGACGTAAATCTAAGAAATTATTCTGTGGGACAATTTTCACGAAACATTGACTGGTGAATAGATTTGTGGAGGTCATGAACTGTTATTATATTTAGTAAGGGAGCCCAAGAGGAGATTTTGGGATTTACTCAAGCGCGTCAGATTAACATAATGGGGATACCTTAAATTCTGTTAAAAATATACCATAAACTATATGGACGATTTTTGCCTCTTCGGCTTGTGGAAAGCGGCAGATTATTAAATTGCACACTTTTCAACATGTAGCCCACCACACTTAATCTGATGGTTTCAAGTATTTTTAAGTTATCAAAATATTATTTTAATACTTTGATTGCGCGACCTTACAGAGGACTTATATATGATGGAGGGGAGGTACTCAACAGAGTGCAAGGAGGGATCTCTTATGTTGATCTGCCGCGCTTGCGTAAATTCTAAAATCCCCTCTTGGGCTCTCCCACTAATTGTGGGATAGACAATGAGGAATATATGTTGTAACATGTAAATATTTTTTAAATTTTTACTATTATTACATAAAATTTCTTAACTTCTCAAATTAATATACGTAAATGTTGTTATAATTCTCCTTATATCATCTTACTGGTAGTACAATTTAGCAAATTACTTCAGTCTAAACTAGACTAAGATTAAACTATTTCTAAAAAGATGTCTTATTCTTAACAGACAGACAATGTATAAGAGTATAAGCTACATTCATTATAGTTAGTCATCTAGATATTCTCATTGCATGCACTAAGACAGTATATTTTTAACTATGTAATATTTAGTTTACCCTCAAAGCTATTTTTTTCAAGTCAAGTTAAATTTTTACTTTGTCGATTGTATAAAATGAACCACAGAAAAAATAATCTTGTTTAATTATTAAAGTAATAATATCTTAATAGATATGTATATAACAGCTATTACCTAACAGAAAACTATATTTTCAGATTATTTACTAAAAAATAAAAATAAAATATTCGCCTATTATAATATGTATGTAATATAACATTTACCACTCGAATAGTACCTTTGAAGTGAAACACTAAGCAAAGGAGGCAGCCCAAGAAGCCAAATGACACCAGCATCCAGCGCACTACGCTCACAATACGCTTAGGTATAAAAAGTTGATGTTTCAACATATTCACAAATGTTTTATTTAAAGCAAGACCCTGTAAACAAAATAAATAATATATTCCAAAAATAATTAATGTCGTCTAAACGAGTAAGACTAGCCAAGTGCGCAAGAGACATTATAATGCATATGTATGCCCCTACTCCCTTACCTCCCTACCCCTACTACTAATAAGTGCACTTTCTATTCTTTATACTGTCATCCCAGTGGGACGAAACTTCGACCGGTGAAATCAGATCAGGCGAAGAACAGACAACTTTACGTGCACTCTAAGGCATGGGGGTGTAACTAGCTTCCTAACTTCACGCTTATATTATTTACTAGCGGCTCACCCTCGTTACGTTTGGGTTCGCCTCTAGACGAACAAAAACAAATCTATCCCACAGGAACCGTACATTTTTCCGGAATAAAAAGTAGCTTATTTGTTATTCTGATGTATGTACTATATTATTGTAAAGTTTCATTAAAATCCAATCAGTAGTTTTTGTGTACTAAGCTGTATAAGCTACTATAGTTTTTAACTATGCCACGAGAACTCTTTAGTTTTCCGAAATGAAAAGTATCTAAAGTGTTGACGGGGATATAAGGTACCACCATGGAAAAAAATCATTTAAATCGGCCCTACAGTTTCGGAGATTAGCCCGTACAAACAGACAAACAGAGAAACAAAAAAAATGAAGGTTTTTAGCATTTTTTTCTATGTATAGACATTCAACCTCTACAAATTTATTTTATGTATAGATATGTAACCCATCTTTACCATAGAACTCACCGTTAACCATAGTTTTTACAAATTCAACATTTGTAAAAATTAAGGTTAAGGGTTTGTACGATATTATCTTAATGATATCAGTAAATCACTTTATAAAGGTTGGAAACAAAAATAACGAGTTCTATTAAAGGGACTTTGGAAATCTTCTGACTTAAGAAATGAATTAAACTAACTCGGCTTAAAGTCTTATTATTTATCTTTAGTGTGTATCATGGAAATAATTCAAAGGTATTACAAAAAAACTAAATGGCAGCTGGTGGGTCTCTACAGTAATAATTATTATTTCGGACATGCCAATAGAACAATTTTTACCAAAAAGCTTTTGTCTGATAATTTAAAAATTAACCATTAAATTTATATATTTTTTAATTTAATTTTAGCATAAATAGTGCTTCTGGAAATATCCAGGACGGAATATAAAATTGATTACTTCTTCTATCCAAAACAAAGGCGCTATAACGTCAGGTAGATCTTTGCATAATTCCAATTTCTCAACTTTTATCAGCTGCATATTAAACTGTACTCTTTGTTTTGCTTCCATTGGAGTGCCAGTAATCTGAAAAGAAAATTCAAAAAATATACTCGTAGTACCTGTACAGTGGCTGATATGGCTTTTGTCAATTTGCGAAAGTGTTAACTAAAATTAAGTACATGAAAATATCAGAGGTGCGAGAGCCAGGATTTGAACTCGTATCACTTGTTTGTCCAAGCAACGCATTACTACTTTCCTGAGTAAAAGTGTTCTGTGTTACTACAAGGCTCATGCTTATGATATTTTAACGTTATTCATGCATTTTTTTAAAAAGTTATTTTTTCGCGGGTTTAGTTTGATTTTTGGTTCCCGACGTTTTGAAATAAATTTACTCGTATTATTTATGCATTATTAAATAGTAAAATAAAATATTTTGGTATACATCATTTAGATTCATCGACTCACCGGTTCAAAATCAATAGTAATTTCATGTTCTTTTACATCTGGATTTAGCCCTTTAACATTTTGTAGGAGCTGTGGGTCACTGTCGTAGAAATGTGGCAATGACACATACATAGGTGCACCTATACATTTGGTCAAGTCCATTAAGCCATTGGGCGGACATTTATCTGGAGACTCGCAGTAACATTGGAGTTCGGGATCGTTGGCGAGATCCCCAATGTTGGCGATATACCGGTTAGTTTTGATACCTTTGTAGGATGTCTTCTTTTGGTACCACGGTTTGAAGGTTCTAGACGAAAACAAATGGTAACTAGTATACTAAAATTACCCACTACGCTGTCTCTAATTAGTCTGAATGTGATATAGAAATATTTACATATAAATATTTTTTATTTTGCAATAGTTTATAAACTATTTATTATTACCTGCATAAATCACCAGAAAATGACTCTAGATTATCAAATTCAGTCAAAAATGGTGGAAATACAGTTCCATCTGTTCCCTCGAATTCGTTACATTTGTCTTTCCAAATTTCTTGCTCCATTTTACCATCGATTGCCACTACTTTACCAACATCCATTACATTTTTTATACCACGTCTCACAGTTATCATATGCTTATCCACGGTCGCGTTACGCTGGTTACATTATAAAAGTTTTTTCCATTATTTTCTAATTAAAATATAAAAGCTCGATTTTGACTTAAATATTTATAATTTTATAACTTTTTACCTAATATTTAATTTTGATTAGAAAGAAATCAATTACTCTTTGTTGAATAAATAAAATAAAATTAATTAATTTAACAATTGTTAAATAATTTAAATATGCCAATAATCAAACAAAGACAACAAATATAACATATTTTTTTCATAAATAATAATTTATCTTTTTAAAACAATAATTATACCTGAAAAGTAGACTCACCATCCCAAATAAAGAAAATCTATATTGGTTGTTGGGTTCAAAAATCAATGAATCTGCAGCTTCTTTCTTCAAAGCTGTACATACTGCTTTAGGAGCGAACTCAGTTCTAGCACAATTTATAACAACCCCTCGAAATAATAGATCTAAAACTTTGACTCTAATGAACACATCTGTAGGATTATCAAATATGCCATTTATAGCTTTCCCAATCATGTTGAGCATTGCTGGTTTCTCCCGATTTATAATTGTAACAATACCCTGCAATAAATATTTATATTTTTTAAATACATATAGATCTTAGAATAACATGGCTTACTATGTAAGTTGTCATTGCATAACTGTTAATATCCATTAACGTATTTTCTCATTTTTATGTTTTTTCGTTATCTCCTTCTTTATTAAGTTATCAACTAATAAAAATTGTAGGTAATTTGATTTTTTTTGTAAAAAGAAAATTCTAAAGAGTATATAAAATATTTCTTAATAAAATAAGTTAAAAAAATGTTAAGTTATATAAATCTATACTAATATTATAAAGAAGTAAAGTTTGTGAGTTTGTGAGGTTGTAGGGGTAATCTCTGGATCTACTGAACCGATTTAAATGAAATTTGGTAAGAAAATAGTTTGAGACCCTGGGAAGGACATAGCATACAGGACATTCCTTAAGGAGGTGAAAATGGGGATGAAAGTTTGTATTGGGAAGCAAGCTAGGGACGAACCCGAGCGAAGCAAGGGTGAGTCACTAGTATTATAATAAAAATAGTATTAAGAGTTTAAAAAACAGAACAACTTACGAGCATGAATGCATTGGGCATAACTATTACTTCTTCTCCAGTTAAGCCCGATCCTGATAACTCTTTCTTGAAGTAGAATTTATCTAGCTTTTTGTAGTTAATTGTATCTGTGTCATCTTGATCTTCAACTTCCACTTTTTCTTTCCACTCTCTGTTATGGACCAATTGATTAATTTCGAGGTTATGTTTAAAATTTACAGTTATTGTATATCCATTAGCCTAACATCTATTAATTTACTATTTTTATTGTTCATTAAATATTAAAAATTGCGATGTAGCAACTTGTGTGGAACAGAGTGTAGCGGAGTCCGTGAGTTTGATTTACATAAAGGGAGAATGTTGTACGTATAAAAAGTATTTGTGACCGAGAAACTATCAAAATAATGATGAAATACCACGAAAAATAAATGTTATCCACATATAAAATATAAGCATAGAATATTTTACAGTTAATTTAACAGAATATTACACCATTAGAAGCTATTTCTTAGTAGATTACATAATATAAAACAGGAATTGTTTCTACAACTTAGCTTATTTAGTTCATTATCCTATACATAACTCTAACTTATCATGCATTTTAAACATTATGTGCACTACTTAAAAATACGTAAAACTATGAGATAAATAAACACACTTATTCGTAAAATAAGTAAAAACCTGCGCTTAACACCTCCAGGTAAATTTATAAGAAATTAATTAGAATTCTAAGAAATCTATTGTTAACTGACATGACGGCGTCTCTGCGGTCGTGGAGGAATTAAAGCATCATTATCATACCCTTTACTCTAAATGTAGCTTTACTACTTTTTTTAAATTACACTAGGGATTCAACCTCGCTTCGCTCGGGTTCGTCCCTAGGTACGTACGGTACGGGTACGTTTTATTTTTTTTGAACTGAACCCTAATTCTTTTTCTAAAATAAAAGTAGCCTATATTACTCCCTATAACATCAGTTATCTTCCAGTGAAAGTCCCGTCAAAAACAGCCCAGCCATTTCAGACACTATTCGGAACAAACAGACAGACAGACAAAAATTTAAAAAACTGTGTTTTTATTATAAGTACCGTATATAATATCATATGCATTTAGTAAAACGCTGTTATTTTGACATTACAGACACTTTAATTTTATTTTTCTGTATAGATAGATGTATAGATGAATCATTGATGTTTTTGTTTATATAGTGATTTTGTGACTGAGGATTATGATTTTTTTTAATATGTTGGGACATTAATTCACAGCACCATCTAGTTCCCTGGTAAGCTACGAGGCTTGTGTAATGGATACCAGATAGTTGATACACTATACATGTATAATTTTAAATATATAGATATTAGAAACACTCATGACTGGAGTACAAACATTCGTGATCATCACAAGTGAATGCTCCTAGCGGGACTCGAACCCGCAACCGCTGGCACAGCCAGTACTACAAACTGAGCCAAACGTGTCGTCAAGGTTTAGTGTTACGTTTGTTTTTAACATAAAATATTTATTGATTAAAAAAATAATTCATTTGCCGATATTCAAATCGTTTAAATTTAAAGAAAATAAATTAAAAGTTATTAATCATAATCATAAAACGTCCCTTTTAAAATACCACAATATATACAATGTGTATTGTAGAAGTGTCTATAAATATTAACCTATTATTACGTCCCCTACAGTTTTTAATCAGTAGGCCACGTTGTATTCTAACACTATATAATATTTTTCCTTTATCGATTCTAGAAAATTACAGACTTCTACGAAAAAGATATCTTGTCATTTATAGTCCACTATACAATCTGTGATGCGAAACATGAATAATATAAATATATGTTGGGAAATTAACACACATAACCACCTATTTCCATGGTAAGCTACGAGGCTTGTGTTATGGATACCAGATAGTTGATACACTATAGATATATAACTTTTAATACATACATACTATGAATATAAGTACCGATGATTGGAGTAAATACATATATTCGATCTCATTACACATATGAATGCCCTAGCGGGACCCGAACCCGCGACCGCTGGCACAGCAAGTAGGCTACAAACTGAGCCTAAGGTTTAGACAATTGTCAATCTACAATCGTTAAAGAACAGAAGTATTAAAAAATAGATACAAATGATATATAATGATTGTATGACATTCAAATTGTCATTTCATTACGATTTTTAAAACTTCTATTCTACGACAATTGTAAAATAACATATTGTCTAAGTATTATTAGATTCAACTACAATAAAGTGCCCCTTTGACTCTATCATCTAAAAGCTCTTAGTATTTCACGTAATTATAACTTGCTTCAAGTTTCTTTATCAAGGTGAACTTACAGCACTAGCTTTTTTCTGGAGAAATCCACTATGTGAATGGATATTTCCGACTTATTATTTATAGAGCACTACCGACAGAAGTGAAAACATAAAACTATAAACAAACAGTTGTTATTTTTGGATATTCAAAGTAATTGTTTGATCTTAAATTAAAATTTGTTAATTAAAACTGTTTACATTTATTTGGTTTTGACATCTATCGGCACTCTGAGTGTTAGCGTTAACACGTCACGTGACCATGTCGATGACGACTTACATGAATTTACTCTCCATCCAAACCAGCATATAGAAGTTTTTACTTCAAAAATAATTACTTTAAATATCTATCTAGTAGTTAGTTACAAAATCTATCATAAATATTTTTCTTGAACTTGTTATGTAAAATATTCTTACTATTCGGAGGAAAAAAACAAAAACTAAAATTTTGTGTTAAAATTATCTGCAATCGATTTTTCTTTGAGATATAATTTGATGGATGCGATATACGCGTACTTGAAAGTCATAAAACAACACCCCAAGAAACTTGTGACATGCATTTATAATATTTTTATTACTTTGTAGCTATATTTTATACGAGGAAATTTATTTTATAGACATTTTTTATATTTTTATCTCATTTATGTCAAAATATGATCTAAATAAGTTAGAAACTAAAGGACTAATAATTTACGTATAAATACTTTGAGACTTTTGACAATTTGAGGGCGCAAGATTTATTTTTGATGTTTTCGATATATATAATTTTCTATTTAAACAGGATAGCTGAGCTTTAGCTTACCACTTAAAACCTCTTAGGTACAAGATAACTAAAGACAAGCTTTAGTCACAAAATTTTCAAGTTTACCTGAAAACTCATGTTACAATACATACTTACTCGAAATAATAAGGTCCAACTTCCTTCACAATAGGTAAAGCTCCTTTTTGAACCTCGTCAGCATTAGTGTAGTTAAAAAGATACACCTTGAAGTCGAGTGCGAATGGGATTTTTTGCCACATTTGACGAATATCGGTCTTTTTTGATAGGGCCATTTCCTATAAATAGATGGGTGAGAGTTTAAATATTTTTATGTATGGTACTCGTACTGTAGATCTCAAAGTTACAATTACATAATGTGTATAAAATAAATATGTCACGTGGAAAGAAAAAGCATTTATATATACTTTTTAAATATCGGTGTAGCGAGTGTAGAAAGAAATATTAGTTCCTAAAAAATCAATCAATAGCATTTCAGTGGTAGATAGAGGTCAAGATTGTCATGGTAGAACTATGGTCACAATAATAAAAAATAAAAATATTAATTTGTTTAATAATACTAACTGTCAACGATATGTAAAATGGAGCGATTGCCTATTTAATTGAGTTTTGCCTCTAAGTTGATACTTAATAATTGATACAGTATCAAGTGACATTAATATAAACATACAATGCTATAAAATACTTTATAAGTTGTTAAAATGTCTATCTACTGTATATATCTATATCACTACATATAAAATTTCTAGAAGTTACACTAATTTTCAGTCCAATAAACGGACACCCATCAAAGTTTGTATTGTTTATGACGTTGCTTAACTTTTGCGATCCCTTAGGGTTTCTCAGTTATCATATATACTTACCGAATCTACTTTACTTTACATTTATATTATAAATATATACAGATTGACATATCTTTTAAAAGACTTTTAATTAAACAAACTAAAGTACTCAAGTTCACATTGAAAAGCTCAAAGGAATGTTGGAACGATATCTGTTTTGAATCAAAGCTTGGTTTTACGCAGTTGATAGATCTGAACTGTTTCTCTATTTTCATTGAAGTCACTAATTGCTGTTAGCGCATTTTAGTTTAAATAGTCTGTGGTCAAATGTTAACCAAAATGAGCCCTTTGCACCAACATAATTTATTCCCTGGGTTCAATTTACGCAGAGAGAAGAAAAAATAAAAACTTTTTAACAAAAAATAAAATAAAAACCGACTTCAAAAAAAATCACTAAAAAGTAAAAAATAATTGATTGGTAATTTTCATTTTCTAATACAATAACAAAATCTTTAGCTTTATTTTCATACGAGTATAATACATATGTACATGTAGGTTTATATAAGCTTGGCATATGTTCGGATAAAGAGGTTTTTCTTAGGGATTTATGGGCTTATCTACCTTAAAAGCTACATTTTTGTTTTGTGCTTTTGTATTGTTAGCACAATTATATTCTATTTAACATAAAATTACGATATGAAAAGTCCTTAGGCTCTCCCTTTCACCTGGTAAGACGAAAGAGGAGTAGAAAAGTTAACATTTAAGATTAAAGCTATGTTCGTCCTTGCCTTGAAATAGTAAACCGCGGGACTTAGAGCGCTAATTTATTTTTATAGTATTTTGCTATGATAACATATAATAAAATATAATAGCTAGAAAAGGGTTTGATCCAACTTCTAAGGAGCAAAATGAGGTGGCAATATATGCGTGGATAACATTTTTTGGTTCTTAAATGAAATAAATACCGCCAAAGCCCGTACAGAGCGATAGTATCTCATTCAATTTTATTAATGAAATTACTGAACAATATTATTTAAAAACCCACCTATTTATTAAAATTAATGCTTAAAAACTTATATTTTTTTAATTAATATTTATATTATTATAATAAATAGAAATCCAAACTTACCTTTTTCAATTGACTTTTCAATATCATAGGGAATATGACCCATCCAAAAAGGACACCAAATATGGCTGCGCATGCGGAACCAGTAGCTATTTTGAAATGTTTGGGCATCTGCATCTTTACCTATCAAAAAGTATTAATATATTATATTATCAATGAAATATAGAAGGCTTATATTTTTTCACTAACATTTAACAAAGCTGCCAACATACAAACGAAGAGGTTTGAAATAATTTTCTATTTAAGTTATAATATTTTAAATCGCATTTAAACAAGCTGTAATGGCTCTAAGAATATTCTAGATTATTTCATTAAACAATAAAATCTTTCCAAGAATATATTCTATGATTATATCTGATTATATAGGATCGTGGAATCGATGGGTAACCACCGTGTGTTGCTTCTCACGCTCTTGACATTATGCTATAAGCAAGAAAAAATGCATATTGTGACGTGTTCGTTAACTTATTCATACTCGTAAATTACATTCGATTGATTGTCGCACAATTCTTTTTTCTAAAAGTTGTGTTATCCATATCCAGAAGAATATTATAAATGTGAAAGAGTGTTTGTTTGTTTTTCCTTCTTTCTCGTCGAAACGGAGTGACGGATTGGCGTGATTTTTGTATGGAGATAGTTGGAGGGCTGGAGAGTGACATAGCTTAATAATTTATCGCGGGATATTGTTTAATTCCCACTGGAAAACACGATATAATACGACCCAAAAAATATTTATGATCAGAATTACTTGAAACTTGGTATTAATGCTCTTCAATAAAATTAAATAAATGTTTTAGCATTTTTCTAAATTCATCCTATAAGGGGGTAAAATTGGGGATGAAAATTTGTATGAAACTATCTTTTTAGAGATTTTTTTGTAATTTTATCGCGAGCGAAGCCAGCAGTTCTGCTAGTACTATATATTTAACTGTATAGATAATTATATATAATAATTTATTTATTACAGATTTTTACTAAATGCATATGAAAGTATATATGTATATACAGTACTAATAAGTGTGTGAGTTCCGGCTAATCTCCGAATCGATTGGACCGATTTTGACGGTATTTCACTGGCAAATAGCTGATGTTATAAAGAAAAATTGTATCAGGGTTCCGCGCAAAAAAAAATATCGTTGCTCGTAATTAATATATTCTAGTACATATCTGAAATCCATCATTTTTTATTAAAAGTGTTAATCCCTCAACGACCGCGGACACGCCGGCGTTACAGTCAACAATAGATTTCTTAGAAATTTAATTAATTTCTTAGAAATTTACCTGGAGGTGTTAAGTTGTAATTATTAATTTGATTAGAGAAGTTTTATAGCGATGTGTGTGTTTAACCGAATATTACTTGCGCATATTACTTGCATACATACAGGTGACTACGTGGGACTCACTGGCTAGAAAAGCCAGTTCTACCCACTAAAACCTAGATTATCTATACCTACATATAATAAAATTGTCACAAAGCCGAATCTGTACATTAGATATTTTTTGGAAAATCTTATTGAAACAAATATTATTATGGATGCAGAGGACGAATCTATAGTTTTTAGAATTTTTGTTTGTCTGTCTGTCCGTCTGTCTGTCTGTTACCGCATCACAGAAAAGCCACTGGAGGGATTTTGATGAAATTTGGTATGGTGATAGCTGTTTATCCGGGTCAGCATATATGATACTTTTTACGGCGGGAAAATGTCTCATTTCTGAGAAAAAATACAAAAACCGCATTGCAAGAGTATACTAATATGTAAAATCTTAGCATTTGGTTTTTGGTCATCTGCACGCGGGCGGAGCCGCGGGCAATGCTAGTGTTATTATGTATTACAAAAAGACAAAAAGCTGGATGTAATATTTTTTTTAACTATGATAAAGAGTTCAATATAAAATAGCTTTTTTGAATAATAGAGGTTTAAATTTTATTATTATGCTTACTATTACATTTTTATCAAGCAAGCTAAATAAACAATGTAGAATGGAGTCAGAAGCACGTTGTATAACAACGAAATCCTTAATTAACAGGCTTTGTTCTTCTTAATTCTTGGAAAATATCTATTATCTATTGGGTGAATAAGTTTTTGTTACATTAAAACATTATTTATGTTATTTCGTAACAAGGCCAAAAATTGTAAAACGTGTATTGAATATATTTCCCGACTTCTAAAAAGACGAGGTCTATGTTATACGATATTTTCATAAATTTTCACCGATTTTCATCATAATTTTGTAATTAATTGGGTGTATTTCAAGGGTCTTGTAATAAATTTGAAAAGAAAATCAACTCAAAGTGTGGATATGTAAGTTACATAAATATTTCGCGTAAATCTAAGAATTCATTCTATGGTGGGTTTTTTGGTCAAGCCCTTTTAAAAAATAAAACCTTATTACTATTAATAACTAAGTTCCTAAATTATTGTAAGTAATTATTTAGTCAGAGCCAGGGTTGGAAAAAAAACACTTTTTTTTAATTTTCATAAAACAAACAGTTCAAATGTTTTAAGCTAGTGTTTTTTTTTGTTTTTTTTTTATGTTTTGTTACTTTTTAATTTTTGTCCTCAATTTAAAATCAAGTAAACCTAATCTATTCATTTCTAGACTACTTAGTAAATATTTATAAAAATCGATCAATCGTTATTACCTCCAGGTAAATTTCTAAGAAATTAATTAAAATTCTAAGAAATGTATTAGATCTCTTTGAATTTTAATTAATTTCTTAGAAATTTACCTGGAGGTGTTAATGTTTTTAACATTGTTTAAAGCTTGTTTTAAACTGTGTTTTTAAACAATTAATAAAAAAATTGATTTTATTTCAAACTGTTTTAAAACGTGTTTTAAACATGTTTTTTAAAACTACTTGTTTTAATCATGCCAACCCACTCAAGAGTCAATAAAATGACCAAATAATTTAGTATGCTTTGCCGATTGTCTGTCACTTTAGGTATGCAAGGTTTGGCAACAAACCCGTCTAGTCCCGTAAATGGGCAAAATGAGATGTATAATCTATAATAAAAATTGTACATATTTTTGTATTGTATAACAAATTTAAAAGTAAAGATGAAATAATTTTCTAAACAAAAGTTTTAAACTATATGATTGAAAACTAAGTTACTTTTGAACTTTCTTGTACATTTAACAGTTAATTGCCTCGGTGGTGTAGTGGCTAGCATGTACGGCTACATACCCGGAGGTTCTGGGTTCGAGTCCCGGGTAGGGCCAAGTTTACTTATTTAGTCTTTCTGTATAGTAATCCTCAGTAACAGTCCGGAGTTGGAAAGTTGACGGTGTTGCACCCCCGTGCCTCGGTGAGCACGTAAAACCGTCGGTCCTGCGCCTTAACTCTCACTGGTCGTGTCGAGTGGTCGTCCTACCAGAGTATGAGAGTGACAGGAATAGAGAGTGCACTTGTGTCTGCGCGTACACTTGTGCACTATAATATCTCCTGCGCAGTTGGCTAGTCTCAATGAGATTGGCCGCCGTAGCCGGAATCGGTCAGGTGGACATTATCATTATTGTTACTTTTTAATTTAGATTATAATTTTGGTAACATTATTTAATCCTAGCGTTTTCCCGCGACTCCGCACGCGTATGTGTTGCCATGTGTTACTATGATATATAAGCTATAAGCTAAATAATTGTAAAATCATCAACATCCGTGCAGTAATTTTTGCGTGCTTATTCAACCTACCATCCATTCATCCATCCTCACAAACTTTCACGTTAATAATATTAGTAGGATAGGATACAAATTTAAATATATATTCATACTTTATTGGTGTGAGTCGGAGTGGCTATCATAAATAAAATTATTCACTTGTAATTCACACCAATTTCCATGTAATTATATGTTTATATTTTTGCTGATGCTATCTGCAGATAATGTAAATTTTATACAAAGGGTTTTAAATCTACACTAACATGAGCTATAAATATAAAGGTAATAAACTATTGACTTTAAATTCAAATTCATTTAATCAATGAATTTAATTATTTAAATATTATAGGTGGATAGTGGAGAAGAAATTATAGTAGGTAGATGGTATTTTTGTTTATTTTTTATATTATCTTTCTTATTGGAAGGTAAATAACTTAAAAGATAAACACATAATAGATTTTGAATTTTATTTCCACTGTAGTTTTGCTTATTAATGCAAGCATTAATAAATGCATACTACGCATCTACCATTACCACCTTCCCCCTACTAATTATAATAATATAATATAATAATAAATATTTGTAATTAATAATTGTTCCAACTGATTGATTAACTGTGTATGGCTTAATACTTACGATACATATCAATAACCTATCTGTTCTAAATTTGGTATAATTTGTATGAAGCTTATGTCTTTAATTTGATAGTGAGAAAAACTTGAGATAGATAGGTTATTGAGAACCACCGTTAAAGTTTCCCGGTATCGATCAGTCGATGTTCGGGCTACATTTATATATTTTTAACTATTTATAATACTTAAAATAGTTTATGGCTTAAGAATAAAATGCGAATGCATGTCTTTTAACAGAGGATAAATTTAAAAAGCTACTCGTATGTTTTTTGTCGGCTTTAATAATCCTGTTTTTTCGAAATCGTCGAGGGGTAAATAAATGTATATGGATTATAGATCATCAAAGCATACGATGCACTTAATATTTTTATTTTTATTTTCTAGTTTGATCTCCAAACTAAGACGATGACCTACGTGTATCATTTGGTTAGGGCGCCCAGTGGTCTAAATTCGTATTAGGTTAACTAATGACTTAACCTAATTCTATATAAAATATACCTATCTATGTACCGTATTTAAATAGCAAGATTAGAATGTCTTAAATTCGAAGAAACAGGTTTATATCACATTTAAATAATATTTTAATACTCTTTCTTTCTTTCTCGTTCTCCCTCAAATTATTCAAAATATTAAAATGTATGTATTCATTGGTTTAAATTTTTCATCATTTTACGTAAACCTAAAATTTTTACATTATTTTAATGCATTTCATTTAAATATATAACGTAAAAACATACATACGTGTGGCGGTGTGTACGCGGAGACAGCTGTTGTATTACTTGGACGTCGTTGCAACGCTTTCCAAGGGGCGGGGTGCAATGGTATACTCGAGCTAAAATAATCTTATATTTATTAATCAAAAATATTGTTCTATTATAATCTAAGGATACAAATTCAAAGTCTGATTAGTATAAATATCTATAAAATTTTATTATACTATAAATAACATAAAGTTGAAGCTGAAGAGTTTGTTTAAACACGCTTATCTCTAGATCTACTGGGCCCAATAGAAAAATTCTTTTTTGTTTTATAGACTACTAGCATTGCCCGCGGCTCCGCTCGCGTTCAGATGACCAAAAGCAAATTCTTAGGTTTTACATATTAGTATACTCTTACATTGCAGTTTTTGTATTTTTTCTCAGAAATGAGACATTTTCCCGCGGTAAAAAGTATCCTATATGTTGACCTGGATAACCAGCTATCGTCATACCAAATTTCATCAAAATCCCTTCTGTGGTTTTTCTGTGATGCGGTAACAGACAGATAGATAGACAAAAGAATCTATAAACTATAGATTCGGCCTCTGTATCGATAATAAAGCCCATTTCCATTCCAAAAAATATTTAATGTACAGATTCGGGTTTGTTACAATTTTATTATTTGTATAGATTTAGGCTATCTTCATCACTCTACGACCTATGAGATCAGAGGAATCAAAATTAACGAGATTACGAGAAAACATTCGTTAAATACATTTTCTTCAGCATATTAATAAAAAAAAATGGAAAAAAGTACTAGAAAAATATAACTAAGCAAACATAAAGAAAAAAAACTTATATTAGGAGACACAAGTTATATGTTGTATCTTATTTTACCGTTAAGTCATAAGTTATGTTTAGTAAAAGTAATATATTTAATAAAATAAATAAAATATTTGAGTTTATATCTGTTACTACTACGATTGTACCGTCACGCCCCCAAACCAATGGTATCGTTAGCTCGAGGCGAATACGTCATTCCTGCAATTAGGGAAAGGTTTATGATTACTGCCTTTTAAAAAGAATTTATTAAGTGATTTACTATAATGAACTGTGTAGAATATAAAAACAGCAACTGTTAGTATCCCACAGGTAAGTGAGCTACGAATAGGTTACTTATGTATATAATATGCTTACTGTCTGATACTTTACACACGTTTTTTTTATTCAAAACTGTTATATATATATATATATATATAACTTTAACTAAACTAATAATACTAGTATAGCTTAATAGGATTTGTGCTAATAGATATTTTATGATTATTTTCGTTTTATTGAAATGTTTTTTGAAATTCGTTCAGAATGTTCTGATATTAAGGCACCCGTAGTGTAAAAAATCTAAAAGTGTTATTAATAAATCTACTGTTAATCATACAATAATTAAATTGTAGCTGAGTCGAATCTGTAAATTAAATACTTTTTGGAAAATCTTATTGAAATAGTCATTATTATCGATACAGAGGCCGAATCTATAGTTTTTAGAATTAATGTCTGTCTGTCTATCTGTCTGTTCAGGAACGCATCGCCTGACAACCACTGGACAGATTTTGATGAAATTTAGTATGATGATAGCTGGTTATCCGGGCCAACATATAGGATACTTTTTACTGCGGGAAAATATTTCAACTCTGATAAATCTATACTAACCGGCAAAATGTACCTAGGGACGAATCTAAGCGGAGCGTGGGTGAGTCGTTAGTTGTTATATTTATATAAATGTTATATTATCATAAAGTCTTGTACAAGCTACTGACTCTCATATGTTGAGACTTGTAAATAATAAACAATATTGGAAAGATGTTTTTATAGAATTAACTTCTGTCTCGGTAGTCTTTGTTTAATATTAGTATTTGTACTCGTATATCGTAGCGGTTTAGCAAAGCGTTTAGCGGTTTAAGCGCGAAAAGCTACCATATTGATAATTACATTCACACTTACATACAATATTATAGATATGGAAAAAAAAATCTTATAAACTCAGCGTTGTGTAGTTTGAAAAATTAAGTATTAATATGAAAAAAAATTGAACAAGAGTGGAAAAAATTAGAAAAGGTAATAAATAAAAAAGTAAGCTTTATACAGTTCCTTTAAATATTTCGTTTTTTATAAAATTTCAACTAAACAACATTGTTTTATAAATTTATCCGATTGATATTTAAAACTAAGCTTCAATTGTTTAGGAATGCTTCAAAGACAAAAATCCAAAGAAAAAATTCTAAAGTTTCATCATAATCTGACCAATGGTTTAGGAATGCATAAAGGACAAACAGATAAACATTCATTTTTATTTAAATATAATAGAAGATATATCATAACTTAAGTAACATCTATATGTAACCAGTTACCTATATAACTAATAAGTCAAACGTGTGAAGAAGAATAGAAGTTGAAATTAAAAACTTGTTTTAAAAATACTTCTAAAGTTTAACATCTGTAAATATATTTTTTTCTTTTAAGTATTATTAGAAACAAACACTAAAGAGTAATGATTTTTTTATAAGTTCCAATCAAACTGACGAATGGGGCGGATATCTTCATAAATATTTGATACGATTGTTTTCCAATAACGTTTTTAAACTCTTTGTAAGTACACGCCTTCTGTCTTTGTTTCTTTCGAAATACAAAGTATTACTTTCTTTACAGCCCCTTTGATGTTTCTAAGGTGTTAATTTAACTATTTACACTAGATTATTGGGTCTTTTAATGTAAGAGTTATTTATTGTAGAGTTATTTGTGTGTTTATATTTACTACGTATTTGCATGTATGTGCATTATGCTTGTACGTACTTATGTAAAATGTGTATTATTTTACACCTCAGGGGGAGAGCGGTGGATTGCTAGTGATTGATTAACGTTTATTTACTAATCAATTTATTTTATAATAGTAGAATAAAAGCTAGCGCTAAAACTACGAAAAACCTCTAAAAAAGTAGGTACCTATCATACAAACTTTAATTCCCTATTTTACCACCTTATTGGATGAATTTTGAAAAAGGCTAAAACACGTATTTATTTAATTGTATTGAAGAGCATTAATACAAGGTTTCAAATAATTCTGATCATAAATATTTTTTGAGTTGTATTATAACGTGTTTTCCCATGGAAATGAGATAATCTTCCAGAATAAAAAGTAACTAATGTTACTCTCCAACTCTTCCACTACCTCCACACAAAAATCACGCCAATTCGTCAATCCGTTTCGACGTGAAAGAAGGACAAACAAACAAACACACTTTCACATTTATAATATGTATTTTAATTTCAATATTATATAGAACTTGTATCTTTACATGCTTTGCTTTTAAGAAGAGTTAATTAGATTGGAAATAAATATGAAGGGAAATACACATTTAAAACCTTTAATATAAATGAGCTTAAAAGAAATGTGCGAAAAAATTCGAAAAATTCGTGAGACAAAAATATTTGCATTCAATTACAAAAAAATAAAAAAAATATTGCAATCCCATAAAATTAACCGAGAATTCTCTCTGTATAAGTTTGGAAAGAAAAGGCTTGAGAAGAAATGGCGAAAAAAACTCAGTGGGACTATTTTTTTAAATTTATATATTCAAGATTATAGTTTTGTAATGTTGCCCTCTTCTTTCTGATAAATATAGCAAAAGCCAATGAAAATATTAGTATATCTAACACTATTAATAAAATGCTGAAGATAAAATACCTACTATAAAAAGCAAATTAAACTTTTTTTGTATTACATATTATTTTGTATTATATATTTTAATTTATATAAATAATATAACTAAAAATATGTAATATGTAATTTTTATACTACAATGTAAATATTAAATAGGCAAGTTTATTTCAATTTGAAATTTTCCAGTTTATGTTCTACCGCCATGAATATGTTCTCAGTCGTACAAGGATTATCTGAAACATAGACCATTAACATTATATTACGTACGCATTATATACGCATTATACACAATCTTGAATTTTTTATCTATACAGATACATATATAAAATTGAAGTGTCTGTTTAAAATGTCAAAATAACAGCTTTTTACTAAATGCATATGGAATTAGATGCGGTATTTATAAGAAAAACACAACTTTTAAAATTTTTGTCTGTCTATCTGTTTCGTTGTTCCGGCTAATCGCCGAAACGGCTAGGCAGATTTTGACGGGACTTTCACTGGCAGGTAGTTGATGTTATAAGGAGTAACTTATTCTACTTTTATTTCAGTAAAAGAATCAGGGTTCCGCTCAAAAAATTAAAATTTACCTTGTTAAGTTGCTAATCAATAATGAGTCTAATAATAATTAATACCAATAAATAACACATTTATTATAATACTTATTAACACTTTGACAAATGGCACCAATATCTGGTGAAAATAAATCATACTACTATTTGTTTCTGTTCGTAGGTAGCTTGAACACACTTGCAAGATCAACACTGGTATAATTCCTTAAGAGTATTAGGAATTCTAGGAAAGGATAAAATATAGTGGACAGGAAAGGATGAAACAGGAGCAAGGAAATAGAAATGGCTTGATCCACCACCGCTGTCACTTACGACACTTAACGAGAGTTTCAGGAACTGCTACATAGTATATTTTTTATACGTTCATATATAAATAGTCAAAAACAAAACGAGCTATTGACGAGCTTTAGATTTATCAATAAAAGCATATTTTAGTTGAATACCTACCATTGGAGGAACACTAGCAGAATTTAATGTTTCTTTATTTTAAATCATAGACATAATATACTATTATGAACATATAGTACAATGTATTTAATTACCAATATTAATCCATTTATCATCGTATCCAGCATCTAAACGAGCTGATCTAATGGCGTCCCTAAATGCGTGCGTTATCACTGCGGCAAGACAGAAAGCTGGTTCCCCAGTTGCTGTAAGGTAAAAATTAAATAAGCTCTTGTATTGATTAATAAATAACGAGTATGTATGTATATATGATTAAAATTCAAAGATTCAACGATTATGATGGTTGACAACTGAGGCAAAAATATGTAATTTATATAGTCTGGACTAAGGTGAAGCATTTTCTCAAGTACCTAAAATCACAGTATACTTCGCAAGTAAAACCAGAATGAAATTCATACATTCACATATCTAGATAACTGGACTAATGCCGTGAAAATACGTAAAATGTTAGCAAATGAAACTACGACTAACCTTTGGACTGTAAAACACCAAATTTATTATCCGAATTTCGTCGGAAATAAACTCTGAAATCTGCGGGAATGTCTTTAATTCCAGGTGGTTTATAGGTCCATGTCCGATCAGTTAACAGTTCCCCAGTATTTTTATCATATACTGTTTTTTCTGATGTCCAATATCCCAGACCCATTACGAATGCTCCTTCAATCTAGAAACCATACGATTTAAATGAAAAATATCTAAAAAGAATTAGTGCTTGCTTATTGAAAACAGTAAGTTAGTGATAGAACATTCTATTAACATTTAGTTTCAGTTCATGAGTTTGTTTGTAAATACAGACAAGGTATTTTATCTGTTAAACAAGTACTCTAATAGTTTCTACATAGATTGCTACCTGAGCGACGTCAATTTCTGGATTCAAACTCCGCCCAGTATCTTCCAGTAAATCAACCCGTATTATATCGTAATTTCCAGTAAGAATGTCAACTTCCACCTCTAGCACTACCACGCCGTATATAACATAGGGCTTTAAAGAGTCATTCAGAGAATACATGTATGAGGATTGCAAATTTACTCCTGAAGCATAAGCTTCTCGGACAATATCTTCCCACGTAGCATTATTTAATTTCTCTTTTACTGGTTTTAGCCTCTCATTTAAAATATCACAAGCTTTTATTGTCGCGTATGCAACACATTCACTACCAACGCTACCCCCTGTGGCCATATTATTTGGTGATGTAAAACTGGAACTTGGTTTAACACTTATTTTTTCTATAGGAATTCCGAGAATATAGGCACATACTTGAGTGACTTTTGTATTAATCCCTTGTCCCATTTCTATTGCACCATGAGTTACAACGACTGTGCCGTCCGCATGATATATTGACACTATACAACTATATGGGCCTATATAAAGTAGGTCGTATGTCATAGGCATTACTTTTATGGCCCGTTTTCTCCAATAATTGTTTTTATTGAAGTCTTCAACAATACTTTGTCTATTATCATAATCAGCATTCTTTTTTAATTCTTCTATTAGTTCTGGGATTGGGTTGTTTTCTTTCGTCATATTTTGCAGTCGCACTTCTAAAGGATCTTTGCCTAAATCATGAGCTATTCTTTCCATTATATACTCAGTCATTGCAATACCCTCACATGAAGCTAAAATTAAATAATATATATATAAGTTTATAAAAATATAAATTTTAACTTTGAGTCTCAACCTTTAAGCCAAAGCCATTACCAGTTTTATAAAATATAGGGTTTTGTCTTTAAAACTAATTAAAAAGAAAAGTATGTTCGTTCGTCGAGTGACAGATTGATATGGAATTTAATCAGAATATAATTGGACAGCTAGGGAGTGAAAAAAGCTACTTTTTAACTCATTTTTACTTTACTAAATGTAACTGATTATAAAATTGTGTGAACATAAAATTATAAATGTGAAAGGTACTTAGAACGGACCGGAGAAAAGAGAGGGTGAGTTACTAGTGTGTATTCAGCCCTTTTTAACGTCCCACTGCTGGGCACGGGCCTCCCTTCAGCACGAGGGGAATCAGGCCATAGTCCACCACGCTGGCTAAGTGCGGGTTGGCGGACTTCACATGTCTTTTGAAAACTTGGTAGATTCTCTCAGACATGCAGGTTTCCTCACGATGTTTTCCTTCACCGTTAAGACAAGTGGTAATCATGTTGGAAATGATTCGCACATGAAAATATCAGAGGTGCGAGACCCGGGATTTACTAGTATTATAAAAAAAAATTATTAGATACTATTTACAATACCAGGAGCTCTACACCACGTCGTTGATGGTGTATCTGTGAGTACGCTGTGTGCTTCAATATGCCATCTTTTCGAACTATAACAGTTAGGCATATGTCTCAGAGTCATTATGGTAGTAGTTTCGTTTTTAGAGCAGCCGTTATCTTGGTAATATTTGTTCTTTAGATATTGGATCTCACCTACTTCATTTACAGCAAACTTTGAAGAAAAATCGAAAATTAATAAATATTTAAAACAGATTTTAATAATATTTAACATAAGACATGGATATATGTGTTTCTATAATATTTATTAATCAGTAAGATTTTTGAAAATGAAAGTGTCGAAAGATAAGGTTTCCTAATGAGAAACATGAATATTACTTCTAATTTACAGTAAGTTGGAGCTCTTTTTCCAATAACTTTCATGTTGGTTTGTAAAGGTAATACAAATCTACAAGGTTTTCCTTGTATGCACGCAACAATCGCCGCAGCACAAGCAATTTGTGTACATCTTGTTATTTTTCCTCCATATCCACCTCCGACTCTACGAACGATTACGTTTATGCTGGAAAATATTATTAAAGTTATTGTTAAGATTTATCTTCCATATATATAATAAAATTCTAACAAAGTCGAATCTGTACATTAAATAATTTTTTTTTGAAAAGCTTAATGCAATTGTAATTATTATTGATACAGAGGTCGAATCTATAGTTTTTAGAATTTTTGTCTGGTACGCAACATAAAATTATTCCCACACTTTTACAAAATCTTTAAACAGTTTAGTAATATTTTTAGATGATTAATAAAATTTTAGACGACACGTTTGGCTCAGTTTGTAGTGACCCTACTTGCAGTGCCAGCGGTCGCGGGTTCGAGTCCCGCTGGGCGCATTCATTTGTGTGATGAGCACGAATGTTTGTACCCCAGTCATGGGTGTTTATATTTATAATAAGTATGTTATATACATATGTGTAGTGTATCAACTATCTGGTATCCATAACACAAGCTGCGTAGCTTACTATGGAACTAGATGGCGCTGTGTTTTAATGCCCCAACATATCTATTTATTTAATTTTTCAATATAAAATTCAAAACTATAAACTAAAGATAGAATAAATGTAATGGAGTAATTGTATAAAATTAATTACCTATTTACAGGAACATTTAAGCACTGCGCAACAGCGACATTAGTTAAGTCAAGCCATTGAGTCGCACTATACACTTCGTAACCATCTTCGGTTGGTTTCACCACACAGGTTTGAGGTTCCATGTAATAATGATATTGTGCGTCATATGATATTTCATCATTTATTACCAGTTTCACATCGTTACCTATATCTGTAGGTTCAATTATTTTATCTGTATTTATTCTATGGCCTTCTGAAGACATTAAAACGTCTTCAATGCTTATAAGAGGAGTTTTTGTAGAAGCTGTTTTATAATTTACTTTAACAAGCTTAGCAGCGTTATTTGCCACTTTTTCTCTATTTGCTACGATAATACCTACAGCTTGCCCATTGAATTTTACTTCACTTGAACATAGTATCTCTTCTACAAATTCTATGATAGGTATATTTTTTGGTGTAAAATTATTAATTCCAGGTATATCTTTTGCTGTATAAAATGCTACTACGCCAGGTATTTTCTATGGAAATGACAATAAAAGATGTATTATTATATTCTAATGTAACCATATACATACCTTATTATTATTTTTTTTGACAATTTCTAGAAATTATTGATTGTGAATTATTAGTTTTGGACCAAATCTCATAATATATATAATATAAATAAATATCTTTAATAAAAAGTTGAAGCAAAATGACAACAGAAATAGAGCTTACAAAAGCGTCTGTAGTATCAAATCCATCAATAACACTTCCAGCGTTAACATCAGCTGTAACAAAGGCACCAAAGACTTCATTTATTTGTGTTGGCAAGTCATTTGCAAACGTGGCCTCGCCACTGCATTGAACTAAAGCCTCCAATTTCGGAATAGGTTTATTCACTGGCCAAACGCTTTGGTCCGTATCATAAACTTGGAGTCCCTTTGATATGTGGCGTTTTATGATTTCTCCACCTGATCGATACTTTTTATCCAATTTTTTATCGGGACATAAATTTAAAATAGCCTGTAACGTTAATTATTTTTATTTTATATAATATTTTTGTGATTTTCCTTAAATTTGAAGGACTTTATTTACAAAAAATGTTATAAAAGTAATAAAGGGACTGATACGAACAAAAGTGTTCTTATCTCTAAAACAGGTTTTTTCCAGTTTATATTAATTTCATCACTTTTTAAAACTAAACTCGATAAGTTAGTCACATTTTAAAAGTATCAAAGGATAGTATTAAAATTTAATATAAGTAATAAACCTTATAATAATTTACCTTATAATAAAGAGCCAAAGCTAATAATTTTCTATATTCTGGAGATGGTTCTGGTGGTGCCTCATCGGGATTTATTTCTGAAGATAAAGTTTTGAGAGCTAATTGTAGTACATCATCGGTGAAAGGGTCTTTATTAATCAACGCCTCTTCAGTTTTTGTAGCATGAACAAATTTTGGATTAACGTTGCCATAAACTATGGTCAACTTTTCAAGTATTTGCTCATTTTTCTTAAATTTAAATAGAAATCCTGCGTTAATGATAGCATGAGCGTTCTGTGATCGAGGCATTACCTGTTAAATAAAGTATCTATATACATACAATATAATAGTAACAGCGAAATTTCTTATGTAAAAATGGACTCCAAAACAATAGTTATTGAATTTTTTGTCTGCTTGTGTGTATATCCGTGTGCATTAAGAGCAGAAAGTACAGAGCTAATTTTGACTAAATTTTGTGTAGTGATAATTAATTTATTACTTAAAGATATAGTAAATGTTGACTCAAGTCAACATTGAGGTACCTTTTATAATAGGAAAATCTTTCGTTCTGTCGAGTCGTCCTTAGAAATCTATATGGCTAACATTAGCTAAACCAAGATACATCAAAATAATGTACTAGAAAATTGCAGGTCTTAAAAAGGCTTACAGAAAAGTACGCAGCAGCATATATCTCCTAAGGTGCACTCGCAATAACTATTTTTATCTATTTAATACAAACCTAGGAAAGCACCCAAGCAAAGCAAAAAAAATACTATTATAATAGAAAAAAAGATTTTATGGTCAATGCCAATACTACTTTCACAGCTCAATTCTTCGATCCTGTTGGCAAGTAATACATCCTTAATAAAACGAGTATACATTGTAAATTATAATACTAACCTTAAAAGTTTTGACCTTGCAAGAGCGAGATAAAGGGGGTAGGATAACATTAACAATGATTTTATTTTTCATGTCAACATTTAGAAAATCCAATAATTTTATAGTAGTACCTACATTTGGGGCCGAAACTGAAAAATAGAGAACGTTATTAGACTGGACTAGAACTTCTCTCTACGAACTTATATTTCATAGCTTTAGGTTGGTCTAAACTTGTATAACTGTGGATTTCTCCCGAATTAAATTAATGTTTGTAACTGAGATTAATGCTGATTAGTATATTGAAATAATAACATAAAGATTTATCAATAAATTCGTCAAGTATTTATTCATTCATCTAGTATTCTTTATTTTATGTATATTAAGCTATAGAAGCTATAGATAGCACGTAAACTATCGTAGGCCTTAAGAAGTGGGTAATTTAAAGTTTAATTCCTCGTTCAAAACTTTACCAATAGTTATCATAGCTCCGACAGTTTCGAAAAGTAGGAAAAGGTCAGACGGAAACTCATTATTCATGAACTTCATGTATAAATTTCCGCCAATTGTACCAATCTGAAATTAATTATATTGTTATGTTGAGCATGAATTTATCAATCACTTATCGAGAACAACAACTTTTACTACAAAAAAATTGTCAATTATTACAATATTTAAAAATAAAATACTAAAGTCATTTCTTGGCTAATAGAAACATTGAAATATTAACTATTTTTACTTTAACACTTACATTTCTCACTGGATAATGGGCTACAAGGTCCATGTGATCGTAAAACTCTTTTAGATAGGCGAAATCCTCATTTTCAGAAGATAATTTGAGAAAAAGTTCCATCATTTCTGATAAAGACATTCCAGCACCCATTATTAAGTTAACATCTATTGTGTAACCTTTAATGTCGGACACATTAAAAATATCGATCACACTTTTCGGATATCCAACGATGTGATAAACACCTATAATACAGATTTTTATTTTTCGTGATTTATTATAAGAAACCTAAATTAAAAGTTAAGTTACTTCAATATTATAATGAAAGTTAGCTTTATACACTTTATAACACTCTTAACTTGTATATACATACGTAGTTACTTAATGAAAGTAATAGAATATAGACAATATTTATCATGTAATACACACCTTGTCCAGTATTGCCAGCTACTAATTTATAGTCTTCACATAGAGCTATTGCTTTAAATACATCAACCAGGTTATAAACTTTGTACCATTTATGACTACTGCTAACTATTTCGATCATTTTATTGTTTTCTTTTTCCAAAATACACCACTCGTTTTTATTTTCTAAGTCAAAATTATCTTTATCATCTTCATTTTTGTGCTTACAATTTTTATTACATTTTATTCCACAACTCTTAAAAGTTCCAATATCTTCGATATCATGTAACTTCTTAAGTAAATCCTTATCTGCATTTGTGGCAAGACTTTTAAAAGCATCGGCTATTGGTCGATAGCCTGTACATCTACATATATTACCGGCAAATGAATTTTCTATTTCCTCCATAGTTAATTGTTTGTTCTTCGAAGTATATAAACTGGAAATTTTGTTAATAAAGTTTACATAAATAAATATCAACTTTAACTATACAAGTAGTTGTGGTTACAACCTTATTAAGTTAACGCTATTATTATGTTCGGTTCCTTTATTTTTTAAATATTTTTAAGCTACATATACATATTCGATGTTTTGTAAGTTTTTAATGATTTTTTTACCAGTTTCTGTGGTAAGACCTTTTAATTCATAGTCTTTTAGCTTAGATGCAAATGAATTCCACTTTCTTTATGCTTTTCTTTTGAATCGTAATAGTTAACATGATACTTCATAAGATTTATGCGAATATTATGTGATAATCAAATTTTCATAAAATATTTGGTAGATTTTAAGACTACAACAAAATTTATAATACAAATTTTTGTATTTATATTATACTAGCTATTCACTTTCACTTCCATCGGGTTCGTCCCTAGTGAAAAACAAAAACAAATCTACCCCACGGGAAACGTACATTTTACCGAGATCAAAGTAACATAATATGTGCTATTCCAGACTATAATCTATCTCTGTGCCAAATTTCACCATATCCTTTCAGCCATTCTGGCGTGATTGAGTAACAAACATTCATCCAAACTTTCGCATTTATAATATTAATGGGATTCCAATAAAGGTAAACGTAATTTTATTTAGGAAGTAACAAAACACGTTTCATTTATGTATGAGAGGAAATAATCGTTTAAGATGTTGCAAAGTTGATTTTTTTGTGTTTATGTTGTAAAATTGTAAAACACATTTTTATTTATAACACAAACCTAAAACTACCTACAATTAAATATCGTCGAAAATCAGCCTAGTGTCTTAAATTTAATTAAATCATATAGATTAGAGCTAACAGGTTCAACCATTATTACGACCGTTGTTAGGTTTTATTTTATTATTAAATTCGTAACATAAACATAAGAATTGCCTGATGTGGAACCCTTGGTGCATGAATGCGGATTGAATTTGACCGATTGTTTTCTTTATTTTTCATCATTTTGACCTTTTTCTCAGAAATAAATAGTAGTAAAATACGAGTAAGGCAGTGGTAGCCCAGTGCTAACGCGCTCGCTTGGAAAACCGTGTGAAGCGGGTTCAAATCTCGGGCCTCGCATCTCTGATATTTCCATGTACGAATCATTTTTAACATGATTATCACTTTCTTTACGGTGAAGGAAAACATCGTGAGGAAACCTGCATGTCTGAGAGAACCTAGCAAGGTTTTAAAATACATGTGAAGTCCGCCAACTCGCACTTGGCCAGCGTGGTGGACTATGGCCTGATCCCTCTCGTATTGAAAGGGAGGCTCGTGCCCAGCAGTGGGACGTTAAAAAGGGCTAAATACATACATGCACACAAAATACGACTGTGTAAATAGATATTGTGTCTGACTGTCAACTTTGCTCGACATATTGGGTTCAAATCATAGAAAGAAAAAAATATTTATATGAACCAAATTCTACTCTTACAATGATATAAGAAAATACCGCCTTAGTATTTAGTCTTCATTAGTTCATAAAAAGTAGATTACATGATAATTTATTACAGAATAATATTTCACGGAAACAGTTAAATCTGTTTTTTATTTATGAGGTTTATAATTTTTTACTTATATGATATTTTATTTAGAAGAGATCTATATCTCTCTATTGTTTATAACTACAACCTACATATCTACTACTAAATATTAAAACTATATAGCGTGACATTAGTACCAGTTGTTTTTTTTATTTTTCTTATAAAACAAGTTATACATCGTTATATAATTGTAAAAAATATCCAGCTCGAAACAACTAAACGCTCGCCTGGCGTGAAGTAATACACAGAAAAATTACGACTCAATTTGTAGCGAATAATATAAATAAAAAATAAAAATCTTTAATGTCTAAATAAAAAATAAAAGTCTTAGTTTAGTTGTTGCAAGCACTTCTATTTTACTTTTCTTTACTAACTTTGGCAATACTTAGAAATAAATCTCGACGTGTGTCGATCAAATGTAACTGATGTAAATGTATAAACATTAATTAACTGAAATAGTTATTACATTGAATTAGAAATAATATAATGTGTATAATATACAATTTTAATTACCTGTACATGTTCATAACCCATCCAGGCGTACAATACCCACATTGGGTGCCATTAAACTTCGCCAATCTACTTTGAATTTCGTGATAGCCAATTGTTCTATTTCCAATACCTTCCACAGTCGTTATTTCCCAACCTTGGCATGAAAATACCGATACTAGACACTGAAAAGTAATAATGTTTAGTTTTAGTCTCCCTTTGTATTAAAGTTAATAGTGGTACCTACTCATTAAAATATCTGTTTTCTCTTTCTTTGCCAAAACGGCCAAAACGTACGAGTGATATAAGTTTATTATTTCTTTGTATGAAATAGTGGACAATCATATGATGATTTTGTATAATGACCATTTTATCTTTCATATAATCTCGAGAAGCAGAGATGCTACATCTATTACAAATGTTATACAGCTGAGGATTTTTTTTATTTCTTTAAATAGGTACTCTTCTGAAGTCAATAGTTACATTCAAAAATATTTACATTCATCACATTGCTATAATCTTTAAAAGTGGCATATAAAATAAACAGCCAAGCGTATGTTATGGGTAATAGGTATTTTTTTATAATTAACGTCCTCTCTTCTATTTATTCCCATTTTTATAGACAAACTTCATTAAAATTGTTTTTGAAAACAGCTCAATAGTGTAAGAATTTATTATAATTGAGTTTTTTTACTTACAGAATTGACAGCAAACATCTTGACTTCATTGGTAGGTGGTAGTGATGTTTGAACCGTAACTATGCAAGCGCCACATCCACCCTCTTGACACATGGATTTAGTGCCTCGAAGATCGGCTACTGTTCTTATAAACTCATTTAATGAAACATCTGGACTGTACTTTCCATCGGCTATAATATAAGCAATTTAATTTCACCAGATTATATACTACTTAGATATACACGAATATCGCAATTTAAATACAGCTATTTTTCCAGTTTTATTTCAATACACTGTGTAACTGTGGTTTCGTACGACTCATCAGCTAAAAAAGCTAGTACTACCCACTAAATCCCAATAGAACTTCTCCGTTCTTAATGGATCCCTATTAAGGGGAGGTTCTCACCCATCACGCCCCCACGGCTGGCCTGCCGAGGCAGACCACAACAATGGGGTTGTTACCACGGTATACTCCGCTATCAGAAAAATACCAGGAGGAGTCAGGAGCACGTAACATGCTTAAAGCCGGTTCCCAACAGAAGTATTAAATACTAAAATAACCATTTAACTTTCAAGGGTAACATTTAATAGATATGATTGCATTTTGATGACTTTATTCCTATGTCAAGATTATATACCTACTCTTTATTTTAATTTTGGCTACAGATTTGTGCTTGTTTATGATTTATTTGCTCAATAAGTGACTTCAAAATTCAAAAACGAGCCTATTAGAGGTACCTACTAGGTATTAATATTTTTAGACTTAGGTTAAAGTATCTGATTTTCAACGCTTTACTTGCTTGAACGTGGTGTTTTAGTTTATTATAAAATTGTCTAATCAGAATTACATAAATATTTTGTGATTAATAAATACATATTTTAATACTACTATAAGTAATCTTGTGAAGGTACAAAATAGCGAGATCTAATTTAAGAGTTGCTTTACCATGCGTCGGCTGATACCGCCTTCAAAAATATTTTATTACCTTAAATATATATAAATGAAAGTTCCTATCAGATATTTCTTACTTTTTGTGCCTTGAAGTCGATTTGCAATTTTTTTTTAAGTTTCACTTTTGTATGCTTGAAGCTTAATGTTGTTATTAGAATACTAATTTACTGCAAAATTATTGCAAAATTATATATAATAATTAAATATAATATAATATATAAATAATTATAATAATATTGAATAGAATTCCAAAAGAAACTTACCTTCATACTGAACTCCATTTATTTTAAAAATAATTTTAGACATGACTATGGAATAATTTATTTTAGAACAAAATTATAAAATATAATACTATTATTACGAGTAGCTTAACTTTGTCAGTTTACTTGTTCAATTCACCTTCATATGTTAAATGAGTAGTGACTCTTTGAACGCCATTACTTATAATGTTGTTGGCTGAAGTAATGATATATTTGGAACATTATAATCGGCTATTACCATGTGAAGGAAATGTTTACTCTAAAAATATTTGTTAGAAAAGTTATCTTATCTGGGAAAGATCACTTTCACAAAAAAAACCTACTCTTACTCTGCTAACTTGATACGGGATTAGTACGATTATAAATACATTGGGTATTTAATACTTATATTTTGTCAACTGTTTATTTTCTCGTAAACAAACTAAAAACATTTTTTATTACTAAATTATACCTTGTAGTATGATTTTTAGAGATATTTTTGATGATGGCCAAATTGTAAATATGTAGAATTACTATAATCAAATCAAAATATTTTATTCAGCATTAAATTATTAGGTACAATTTTTTACTGAACGTCATGATCTACTACTAGTTCGGAAAGAAGAAGCCTCAGACTATAAGATAACCTAGTTACCTAGTAACTATTCATGGTCTTACTTACAGTCTTATTAATTGCTAGATTTTGTCCATTAGTACCCGACTCGCAGAATGATCAACGGTAAATAAAAAACTTCATTTGGTTATTTTTAACTTTCTGTGACATGAGCACTATAATATTTCCTGCGTATATATATAGCTACTCTCTGAGAGATTGGTCGCGTGGCCGAAGTCGGTCGGTAGGACATTTTTTTTGAGTTTTCTTTTTACACAGGATCCAAATTTTACTTAATTTCTTTAAAGAAAATTATTTGAAAAACACATTGTACTGAATGCTATTATTTAAGTTAAAGGTACCCTTATATCTTCTGTATTAATATAACTTATATTTTTTAAATCTTTACATATAACAAAATTGTAACTGATCGCTGTCTGTACATTGAAGGTATTTGAAAAAAAAACTATTACTGGGAGTCTTTATTAACGCAATAGAACCCAAAACAACGATTTTTAGTCGTTATTATTAATATATTCATATGTGCAATAAAAAATATATGATGGTAATTGTAAACCACAATATGTAAAAATGTATTCAATTTTTTAAAATATAGTTGCATCAAGAAGATTGAAGAAAAAAAAGATCATTATTCAATGTCCTATTTTTAATAATCCAATAATATTGAATACTAGCAGAACTCGCGGCTTCGCTCGCGCTAAAACTACAAAAAAATTTTACCCTCTTTGGGGTTAAATTTTAGAAAACACTGAAATACGTAACTCATTATTTTTGCCGTACTCAATTCATACAAAATTTCATGCAAATATGTCCAAGGAATAAAAAGTTTCATACAAACTTTTATCCCCTATTACACCCCCTTGGGGTAGAATTTTGAAAAATCCTTCTTTAGTGGATGCCTTCGTCATATGAGGAATACGTGTGCAAAATTTGAATTTTTTAGCATTAAGGGTTTCGCCTGTGCGTTGATACACCAATCAGTCACTTTTGCCTTTTATATATATATACGTAGATTTAATTCGTAAAATAATTATATTATACGAGTTATTTTAACAGAAAATGTTCAATTTTATGATCCAATGCCATAAAAATATTTTCCACAGTGCAGGGTATGCCTGAAACATAGAAATAATAATTAAGAAAATATGATAATTTCAATAATGGCCTAAGGGCCTGTGAACGCCAGACGCGTTCACGGGCTCTTCCTCTATAAGTAAAATGTAGAATAGTATTTTAATTATTACGTAATTATTCATACCAATTTCTACCCACTGATCTGGATATCCCGCGTCAATTCGTCCGGAACGGATTGCCTCTCGAAATGCGTGTAATATAATTGTAGCCAAACACAATGCTGGCTCACCGGTTCCTATCAAGTTATTTAAGAACAAGTGTTTTTTTTCAAATTGGTTGTAATATTAAAATACTTGACGTAAGTTTGTTCGTACCAAGTACCCACGTACTTGGTACTTACAAAGTATCTAGGTGTATTATTTTCGGTTTAGTGATAGCAAGCCATTCAGGTCAAACACAGGTACATACACAAATCAATTAAATATACTGTATTTCAATCAATAAACGTATATATACAGCGTTTCAACTTATTTTCTTATCCAAAGAAGTTTACCTTTAGATTGAAGCACACCGAATTCATTACTAGAGTTTTTTCTAAAATATATTCTCATATCGGCAGGTATATCTTTTATGCCCGGTGGTTTGTAATTCCAAGTTCGATTTGTCAAAAGTTCTCCGTTGTTTTGATCATAGACAAGATTTTCTGATGTCCAGTATCCAAGCCCCATCATAAAAGCACCTTCGATCTAAATATGATTAATGATTAATCTATGCCATATACATACTCTCGAGTTTAAAGTGATGAGAAAAAAAGAAATAGATATATGACTTACCTGTCCAACATCAATAATGGGACTCAAACTGCGTCCAGTATCTTCAAGCAAATCTAATCTTTTAATTTCACTATTACCTGTCAACAAATCCACTTCGACTTCTAATGCACATACTGCACACACGTTGTATGGCTTTAGATTATCATTTCCTGAATACATGTATGATGCTTGCAAATCTATACCACTTTCAAATGCTTTAGAAATTATTTGCTCCCAAGTAAATTCTCCAGTTGATTTTATTGGTGCTAACCTTTCTAAGAGAATATCACAAGCTTTTATAGTAGCGAAAGCGACACATTCACTGCCGATACTAGCTCCAGTAACCATTGTGTTAGGCGAGAGAAAACTCGAAGTTCCTTTAACACTTATTTTATTTAGTGGTACTCCCAACTTATACGCACATACTTGAGCCACTTTGGTATTCAACCCTTGACCCATTGCTATACCACCATGATGTATAACTACTGATCCATCTCCGTGAAATATCGAAATCACCGAATTAAAATTTCCAAAATAATATATTTCAAACGCCATTGGTAACATTTTTAAAGCTCTTTTCCTCCATCTATTTTGTACATTGAATAATTTTACTTCGTTAGAACGTAACTCATATTCAGAATCAATTTTTAATTGGTTTATCATTTCTGGGATTGGATTATTTTCTTTTACCATATTCGAAAGTCTTACATCTATAGGGTCTATTTTAAGATTAAAAGCAATGAACTCCATAATATTTTCTATCATAGCCACTGCTTCTGCTGATGCTAAAAGAACGCAGTTAAGATTAAGTTATATAAAAACACATATTCATTAGTAATAAAAGTAACTTGAAAAATTTACGAAGCAAAGAATACAGACATGGTGATCGGCAATATGTATTAGATGCAGTGTCAGTGATGAGACTATTTGCTTCTACTCGCCATCTTTTATTGTCATAACAACTGTAGAAATGCTTGACTGTTCTAGCTGCTATAATTTCATTAAATGAATATCCACAATCTTGATAGAAAACATTCTTTAAATATTGAATTACACCTTCGTCATTTACTCCAACCTTTTTAAATAAGAAATAAACAATGCATGTTAATTATACTGGCTGCGTGCGCCTTCAGTATGTACTTCAATAGATGTAAATAGTTCTGTTTTACTACAAGTTCTTTCTTTATATTGTATATAATATTATTAAAAAGATTACTCTCGAATATGACTCAGAGTAACACATAGGCTACTTCTTAGCACCCAGCCCTCGAACGAGACGAGGGTAAGTCGTTAGATAAATTAATAAATCTTTTTACCTAAATTAGTTGCAATTTACATATTTATTAAAATTTCAAATAATTAATCTGTTTGTTGTAAATTTCAAATATTTTGTAAAAAATGTATGTGACTTGACACCAAAATCCGCGAACATACTTAAAATAACCAACTTGAATTATATTTAGGTAAACAGTTAGTTTAGGTAAACAGTGGGTACAACTAAAATAAAAATTAAATAGTAGCGTTTGCTAGATATGAGAATATACATATTATAGGACAGGATACTTACTTCAAATTTACTATTAATAGGCAGACGCTTTCCTATAGATTTCATATTGGTTATCAAAGGCAATATAAATCGGCAGGGTTTCTTTTGTAAATGTGTCACTAAAGCTGCAGCACAAGCGACTTGACAGGCTCGAGATATCTTTCCTCCATATCCTCCACCAACCCTACGAACCTTTACGTTTACTCTGAAACATTAATTTGGCATATTTTAAAATATTAATATTTCATATATGTACATACTATGTTATAAGCGTAGTTAAAATGGTACATACTGGTTTATAGGTATATTAAGACTTTGAGCAACTGCAACTGCGGCCAAATCTAGCCACTGTACTGATGCGTTAACTTCTAAGCCATCTTCAGTTGGTATCACAAAACTCGTTTGAGGTTCCATATAAAAATGACTTTGACCTTTTAATTTTAATATTCCGTTTAAAACATGCTTAACATCATTTCCAATTTCAGTCGGCTCAACTATTTCATTATTCATTATCCTTTTATTTATTTCTGGTGAATTGAGTACATCGTCAATAGTCAATAATGGTTTGTCTGTATTTGTAAAAGAATAAATAATTTTAATTAAATTTGCAGCATCTTGTGCTGTTTTCTCTCTGTCAGCCACTATAATGGCAGCTGGTTGTCCACAAAACATAACTTTTTCTGAACATAAAATTTCTTCTTCAACACTCATAATTGGAACATTTATTGGTGTGAACGTATTATTTCCAGGTATATCTTTTGCTGTGTAAAAAGCTAGTACACCAGGTATTTTCTGAAAATATAAATAATGAATTATGTTAATCTAGCAACTCCTGCTCGCTCCGTTTGATCTGTGATTACACCTGGCATGCAGGTGTAATCACAAGAGTTATCTCTTGATAACAATTTGTAATATAACTTATATCTGGTATATATACAGACACATACATAAATGCGCGCGCACGCACACGCGCACACACACACACACACACACACACGCACGCACGGACGCACGCACACACGCACGCACGCACGCACGCACGCACGCACACACGCACGCACGCACGCACGCACGCAAGCACGCACGCACGCACGCACGCACGCACGCACGCACGCACGCACGCACGCACACACACACACACACACACACACACGCACAGACACACATTTAATAAATAATATATATCACTTCATAGTTGGGAGTAAAAGTAACCTATACCATTTTTCAAAGTATAACTATCTCTATATAAAAATACTATCGAATCGCTGTCCCGGTACTGCTGAAAACTGCGACAAACCACCAAACCTACTTTCACTTTTTTAATTAGGATAGTGAACTGAAAATGATGGACTTTATACAAAAAAAATACACTCACAAAAGCTTCTGTAGTATCAAACCCACTAATTATACTTCCTGCATTTACATCAGCCGTTATAAATGCTCCAAAAACTTCATTACTTAAGGATGGCATGTCATTTACAAATACTGCTTCACCAGAACATTGTATCAACGCTTCAATTTTAGGTATTGGTTGATTCAAAGGCCAAACTTTCTTATCTGTTTCAAACCTTTGAAAGCCCCTTGATATTTGTCTTTTGATTATTTTCGCACCCGATCGGTAAATTGGATTTATTTGGTCCTCTGGGCATAAAGAAATCATAGCCTGTAATATATTAATGCTATGTATAAATCTCACTTTTTTTATATATTATAATTAACTTAATACTTTTTAAAGATTAATTTAAAAAAGAAAATCTTTATAAAAAAGAAAGAATTTATCTCTTTTAAAATTATCTTAAAGAAGAAGTAGATTTCTCAATAAAATTAGGTTAGTCAAATATTACAATATTGTTATGATTAGGTTAAACCTTATAATAAAGACATATTGATAGCATTTTTCTATATTCAACTGTTGGTTCAGGACTATTTTCTTCTGGTTCTATCTCTTCTTTTAGGTTTTTTAAAGCTAATTGCAATGTTTCATTAGTGTATGGGTTCTTGCCAACTAAAATGGCTTCAGTTTTCTCAGCATGGATAAATGTTTTTGATATTCCTCCATATACTATTCTCGCTTTTTCAATCAGTTGTGAAGTTTGGTGAAATTTAAATAGAAATCCAGCATTTATTATTGCATGTGCATTTTGCGCTCGAGGCATAATCTAAAAATAAGAAAATTAAACATAATTAAAATAAATCATAGTAAGATAATCAATTTATGTAAAAATTAACGTATGCAACTTAATTGAGAATAAGCGTTACCTTAAAAGTTTTGACAGAACAACACTGTGATAATGGTGGAAGTATAGCATTAAGAATAATTTTTCCTGTCATATCACTTTTGAGAAATTCCGGAAGTGAAATTATTTTTTTATTAACAACGCTTTCGGCTGTAATTATTTAAAATAATTAGTATCCACACAGTAGAGAAAAGCTGTTGCCTTTTGAAACATTCCTCTGTTCTAGATGACTGGCGAAAAACTTAAATAGCTTAAAATACAATTGTTTAATAAAAAATAACATATTTACCAATTGTTACCATCCCGCCGACAGTTTCAAATAACAAAAAAAGATCTGACTGAAATCTATTTTCAATGTGTTTTATCATTAAATTACCACCGATGGTGCCAATCTATACGTATTAAAAAATAGGTATATTCAAACGATTATAATTTTTAAATATTATATAATAACAACTAGAACACTTACATTGCGAACGGGAATATGTGCTACTAAGTCAATATGATCATAAAATTCTTTTAAGTATGAAAAATCTTCGTTTTCAGATGAAATTTTTTTAAAAACGCTCATTAATTCTGTTAAGGAAATGCCTGCTCCCAAAATCAAATTGACATCTATAAAGTGTTCTTTGATTTCTGATACGTGAAAAATATCAATTAAAGTTGGCGGGTAGTGTTTTTCTCGAATAACTCCTGTAAATTATATTATCATTTAAGTATAGTCGAACTAATATTCATACCTAATGTTATGAATAAAAACGAATCGCTAAATGAGTTGCTAAGCGCAAAACTCGAGAACGGCGAATTCCTTTTTTCAAATATTCGTTGAAGTCCAAGGAATATTCTTATGAAGAGAAAAATTGGAATAATCACGGAAAAACGTAAAACCACTATTTTTCTAACCGGGCCTGCTACACACTTGTTTTGACAAAACAAGGTATGTCAGGTCAGCTAGTATCAAATAAAATTATTTGCTGACCTTGACCAGTATTACCGGCAATGAGTTTATAATTGCTATCACTTTGTATAACTTTAAACACATCTTCTAAAGTGTACGCTTTATGCCATGTGTATGATTCAGAATAAATTGTTAACATTCTATTGTCTGGCTTTTCGATGATACACCATGGAGCTTCTACTTTATTTTGGGTAACTCTTTTACAAAAATTATTTTCACATTTTTGATTACAGACTTTGGAATGTGCAGAGCCCAAATCTTCTAAATCGATTTGCTTTAAAAGATTTTCATCAGCATCCTGGGCAAATGACTTAAATGTGTCAGCTATTGCACGAAATCCAGTGCATCGGCAAGTATTACTAGCAAATGAGTTTTCTATTTCTTCTGATGTAAGTTTGTGATTTTTAGATTCATACAAGCTAGAAAAATAATACTATTATTAGTGTAAATATAAAATAAATATAGTGATTAAAGGTTAAGCAATAGAAATTGCAATAAAATATATTTATTTATAATGTAAGTAGTCTATAGATCCCTATATATTTTTGTTGTTACCTATACATGTTCATAATAAAACCAGGTGAGCAATATCCACATTGAGTTCCATTAAAATTTGCTAACCGTTTTTGAATTTCATGGTAGCCAATCTTGCTATTACCAATACCTTCTATTGTTGTTATTTCCCAGTCGTGGCACGATAGCACCGATACTAGACACTGCAATGTTTATTCATGAAAGTAGAATGTATGCTTTTGTTCATTGTCTTTTCGTTTTATATTGTAAAAATCAATAGAAAGAAGCATGAGAAGTGCCACGTTAAAAAATTCGTAAAATGCTTCTAATAACATTTTATTACTTTGTATTTTGTTTTTTGAAGAATAAATATTGTATTTTAATCACGTGATTCCATTAACTACAAGTCCATTAAATAGAGTTCTTAAAGTAAAGCGAAATTATGTACATAAATAAACATAGTAATGTAATAAACTACAGATATAAAAATATTCTTACGGAATTCACAGCGAATGATTTAACTTCATTGGTTGGTGGTAAAGCAACACGTACATTGACCACGCAGACCCCACAACCGCCTTCAGAACACATAGCTTTAGTTCCGTAGAGATTCGCAACTGATCTAATATATTCGTTAAGAGTAAAATCTGGAGTATATTTGCCATCAACTAAAAATTTATTAAATTTTTCACCGATAAAAGAAAGGTGTCTCGCATTTTAAACACCGAAATGTTTTTTCGTCTACTACTACTAAATGATTTCTTATTACCTAGTACTTTTTTAGGTCCACCTAAAACATCCATTCTCACTATATTATATTTTAATTCGTTATGATCGGTGCTACGTACTGTCTGAATGGCACAACCTATCACGGTAGAGTTTGCAGATTCGATTCCTGTGTATGTTTCTTGATCTTAAGTTCCATCAGCAGTATATATACTTGCCTATTAGATCTGTTGGACTATAAAAGGAAAGTGTTTCGCATCACTGTCGAGGATATTAAAATGATTAAACGTAAAATTGTAAGAATAATATACCTGCATACTGTTCTCCATTAATATAAAATTTTATTTCCGTCATAATTTATTTGTTTTAATAAACGAAAAATATTCTAATTGAAACGGTGATAAAAGCTTCCCTTTGCAACTTATAAACAAACGTCTTCGCTTTATGAAATGAGATTTTGCAATAAAAAATGCAAAAGGTTCATACCTTTTAGAGGCCAGTAAACAGTTATTGGTAATTATGTGCAATTTTAATTAAATAGGACCGATAGGTGGCACAGTTGTAAAGTTCACTAAATAATTTTAACTACGTTAATCGTAGGTTCGATTTTAAAGGAATAATATTATTAAGTTAGTTACGAGCAGTTTGAGTGAAATATATTTAGTACGATAACTAAATACAGCACGAACACAATAACGTACATGTACACAAACACGCACGCACACACACACACACATAGAGAGAGAGAGAGAGAGAGAGAGAGAGAGAGAGAGAGAGAGAGAGAGAGAGAGAGAGAGATAATAGTAAGTTAACTAGAAAAGTGAATTTTACTAGTTAGTTACACCTGATAGTGGGTTTAAGTGGAGCTATAAGGATACAGATAGCGGCGTAAGGTTAAAATTATGTTTTTAGCCATATTTTTTTTTATTAACGAGTAAAATCATTAAATGGACGCTTATATCTTAAAGGTTGTCAATGCCACACTTGTAACTGTCTTCATTTTGTATATAATTTGCACGTTGATGGCATTTAAAATAACATGTTTATGACATATCTGAGATGTAATTAAATTATATCTCTTCGTAATATGCTTCTATTATAAGGTACTTTTATTCTCAGACTCAACGAATCAAGATATTAAAGCCTTAAATTGTAATGTAATTCGCTGTTTTAAAATAACAATATTCAAAAGTAACGACTTATCTTACTTACGGACTTCATGATACGAACATAAGTGTTAAGTGAACGACCACGTAAGTGTTTTTGATTAAGTAAAAGGTATACTCAATTTGGATGTTTTTTTTTGTTACGTGACATTTTCCCTACTTGTAATTTATATAGTCAGATTCATGATCCTTATTTTTTTGGTTATACCTTAATATGGTTATCGTATATTTTCAAGAGAAATATCCAACAAGGAGCGTCAAATAATTGCAAAATTTGATGTAATTTTTTATAAACTGATGTGGACTATTCATTTTTTCAGTAAAGTGCTTACATATTATATTCTTCTAAGAATCGAGAAAATAAATGTATTTTGCGTTTTTATTTCAAAACTTGGTTGTCGCACCTTGTAAAGTAAGGTAAGTCCTTAGTAATTAAGATCTAAATTTAGGGAAACGTGCTATACAGTCGATAAAAGCTATCACTGTCAGAAAGTGAAATTTACAAGCCAGCCTCACTTCGCTAAAGTAATAATTTTAATTTTTATATGTTGGGAAACACATTTACGGATACCACCTGTATACATACAGGTATGTCACATGTGGAACTGACCGGCTAGAAAAGCCAGTACTACCCACTAGAACCGAACAAAACCTTCCTAGTCTTAATGAGAAAAATCTTTTATGAGAAAAAAATTTCGCACTCAACCACGACACCCTGATGGCAGGTCTGCCGAAGCAGACCACAACAACCATGGGGTTGCTCCAACAGTCCACTCTGCTATCAAAGAAGTACCAGGTCGCTAAAGTAACCAAAGTGAACTGGTATCAAAGTATTTTTATAAAGTCAATCTAAAACATATAACTAAATTATCTCATGATAACTACTGGAGGGGTCAGAAAAAAAGACTGTATTTCATTATGCTATAGTTTAAATACATGCAGCTTTTCGTAAAGTTGGTTGACACGTTAAGTTCAAACTGCGAAGTCATATTTATATTACAAAAAAAAAAATATTTATTTTTCTAATTTTATTATCTGGACGATAAGCAATTATTAACCTAATCATATAAATTACAGTTAAATTCATTCATATTTAATAACTTTACCATGAGTCGATAATTTGATAATTCTTGTATAATGGAAACTAATGGTTATATGACAATGCCATGTTATTTTCTAGAACGTCATTAGATATAATGGTTTTTATAGGCGACTAATTTATTCTGGCGGTACTGCGCACTTGATAAGTACATATATACATATAATTATACATAATATTTACATATATATGTATATATAATATACATAATATTTACATACATATTATATATATAATTCTGAGTTGAATCTGCAAATTAAATAATTTTTGGAAAATCTTATTGAAACAGTCAAAATTATCAATACAGAGGCCGAATATATATTTTTAGAATTTTCGTCTATCTGTCCGTCTGTCTTTTCCCGCGGTAAAAAGTATCCTATATGTTGACCCGGATAACCAGCTATCACCAACCAAGTTTCATCAAAATCCCTCTAGTAGATTTTCTGTGATGCGGTAACAGACAGATAGACAGACAGGCAGACATACAGACACATAAGAATCTGATATACGTATTGTTTTATTTATTTTTTTATAGGTAAAGTAGGTGGGTAGGTTTCATACAAACTTTCAACCCCTATTTTACCCTCTTATGAGACGAATTTTAGAAAATGCAAAAAACACGTATTTATTTTATTGTATTGAAAAGCCTTAATACCAAGTTCTAATTCATTCTGATCATAAATATTTTTTTGGGTTGTATTATAACGTATTTTCCCTGAGAATAAGATAATCTCTCGCGGTAATGTCACTCTCCAGCCCTGCAACTATCTCCGTACAAAAAATCATGCTAATCCGTCACTCCGTTTCGACGTGAAAGAAGGTTAAACAAACAAATTAGTATATAGTATATGTATATAATATACACCCAATAAGTGATGGTATTATGAAAAGAGATATGTTAATTTGTTAGCCGGAAGTAATATATATATATATATATATATATATATATAAAATAGCTATTACCTACTAGTACAAATACTAAGTGCTTAGTATAAAAAGGAATTTTCTTTTACCATTCTTAAAGTTTATTATGTTTTATTTTAAATAACATTTTTGTTGGAGGTCAACCTTAATAAAATGCGCAATGAAAACTAAAGGGATTGAATTATTGGTAAAAAAAAATACTATTTTTTTCTGTTGACCTTACAAAATACATAAATAACAGCATTTGCGTCGATGTCGTTCGTGCTAGACACTCGTTTTACGTTTGAAAAGGAATTTAATTAGTAAAATTCTAGTTTTCATTCTAATTACGCAGAACAATTTAAAGGGCAAAGTCAAAAACTTGATAAATTAATAGCAATATAAATTATTATGAGTACATACTGAAAGAATTTGCTAACGTTTCCGTTTCCACCTAAAGATTTTACATTACCACTCAATGGGAAATGCGAATTTTGTGCTTATTTAACGAGGGCATGAGTTATAAAAATATCATGGAGTCATTATTATATGCTCATTATTATCATTATTATATCTAAATTATTATTTTAGTCCCATTGCAATTTGATAGTAAAAAAATAGAGTTCACTTGTGTCTGCGCGTACACTTGTGCAATATAATACTCCTGCGCAGTTGGGTAGTCCACCCTTCCGAGATAAAAAGTAGCCTATGTAAGTCACATTCTAGGCTATTGTAAAATATATTTTTACTTTTTTTTATTAATGTAATATTTATAGGTAATGCAATAGGTTTAACATATCGATCGATTTTTTTAAAGACTAACGCCTTCCCCATAGAGCGCCAACCATCCTAGTGTGGGGCAGACAGATTTTAAAATTTCGCACACTTAACTTTTCTTATATTTCTTTTTTTGGGATAATTTTATTTGGGATAATTAAATATAACTGAAATATAAATATTTTAACTGACAATTTACTTTACTATAGTGGGTAACATAATGCTTATGACTGTGAAGCATATAAAATAGGAATTAATGACTTAAATAAAAAGTTGTTTTATAACACTTATATCATTTTTAAAAATCTATCCAATCATATCTATATAAATATTACAAATGTGAATGTTTGTGAGTATGTATGGATGTTTGTTACTCTTTCGCGCCAGAACGGCTAAGCTAGAAGGATGAAATTTAGCACAGAGATAGATTTTAGACTGGAATAGCACATAGGCTACTTTTTATCCCGGAAAAATATATGGTTCCCGCGGGATAGATTTGTATTTGTTTATCTATAGTTGTACCCGAGCAAAGCGAGGATGAACCGCTAATTTTTAATATATTAATAATAGCATGATCTAGCAATTTATATAAATAGAAATACTGTCCTTTTATCTTAATACTAACATTAGTTTTTGAGAAAATTCTTCCTTCTGATTTCTTATACATTGATGGACAAGATGATATTGTCCATCTTTGCATTTTGTATTACGAATTATATTCTAAGCTTATAATTACGAAAAGATCCTCTTATCCGTGTATTTTAAATTGCATTAGTTAAAAATTAGAATATCGAGATCGAAAACATATACCTATGAAAAGATTTTTTTTTATTTTTTTATTTATTTATTTATGTATCAGAAAAAAAACACAGATACCATGTGTACAAAGGATGACTTATCTTTTTAAGAGATCTCTACCAGAAACCCTCAAACGTGAGAGAATACAAAAATAATAATGAGGTGCGGTGTAGGTACAAACTACAATTAAACTATTTATATAAAAAATAATGAATGACTGTCAATAGCTACTAAACAAAAAAAAGAGAAAATAGTTTAACAAACATAGGAGAAAGAAGTACTGAACGTTTCGTCTTTGATTAACTTATTGGCAATAGACCGCTAACTTTAGAAGATTAATTCTTAACTTGTTTTTAAATATTAGATTTATGAATGTATGTATTATTAATTACGACAACAGTCCTGTTAGCCCACTTCTGGGCACGGGCTTCTCTTCAATACGAGGCCTTAGTCTACCACGCTGGCCAAGTGTGGATTGACGGACTTCACACGTCTTTCGAAAACTTGTTAGGTTTTCTCAAGATGTTGTCCTTCGCCGTAAGATAAGTGGTAATCCTGTTGGAAATGATTCGCACATGAAAATATCAGAGGTGCGAGATACGGGATTTGAACCTGCTTCACTCGGTTTCCCAAGCGAGCGAGTTACCACTGGCGTACCCCATTGCCTTAGATTTATATTGATTTTAAACTTATTGGTTTGGTTAAGAAACAATCTCGTAGCAACTTAATATGCAAAGGTAGTGCCGATCCAGACGGATAAAAATATCTACTAACATAGTAAAATTAATAATAATTTTATATTTTCTAGAATAAATTGCTTAATACTACATATAAACTAACTGCATATCACATTAAAATAGCTATGTTTAAATACAGACTATCATCTTTTATATCTATATCATTGAGTACCGACGGTAAATTACTCCAAAAATTGCTGTTTCGACTCCGATCTGCGTACAGACCCATTCTCTCACCTTATTGTTATTATACGTATGTATGAATAATTGATTCCTTTCAATTATGTCAATAAAGTACAATAAATAAATTATACTACGTATATAACAATGTGAGTTTCAGATTTCGCCATGTCATAATGCACAATTGTATGGTCACACTGACCGTTAACAAAACAACTAGCGGAACTAAATACTAAGTATACGGGAGATAGAAATCACTGCCACTTTGTGATGTTTGAACTATAGTATTTTTATTTATTTATTTAGGGTTAGGATATATTATTTTTTGCTTCTCATCCCGCTTCTAAGATTCGTAGCGTAATTCAGTACGCTACAAATATATTTTTCTATATAACGTAACACATTTCTCAATAAATCTATATAAATTCTAAGTAAATCTATATAAATAAAAATGAATGTTTCATATGTATGTTTGTCCTCTATGGGTTTCTAAACCATTTATCAGATTGTTATGAAACTTTGGCGAGTTGCTCTGCTTACGCCGTCAAAGAGTTCTGGCAAAAAGTATTTTCTTTGTATATACATATATCCTCTTTAAAAAATATGATAAAAAATAATTTTTATATGTTTTAGTTAAATTCACACATATTTGAATACAGAGCCTGTTCTTTCTTCGAAAAATATAAAACAGTATAATTTGAAAGAAGATCATACAAATATTATAGATGCATTTCTTTGTTTACTATATATATATATGCAAAAAAATATAAAAAATTAAGTACTGGGTGAGATCTGTAGAGCTGTAGATTGCGCTAGATTACCTGTTTTAAGAAGAAAGTACCACTCCCCATAAGGTAACTATATTAAAATCAAATGAAAAAAAAAACATGAAAAATTTATATTCAACAAAACTAGTAGTAGGGGATAACGTATCTCTTAGTGAGATCTCTTCCAGCAACGATTCTTATGTAAGGAAATAAAATATTCTGTACCAACTAACATTTATTACCAAGTCTGAAGTTTTCGTATGTAACAATAGCACGAGTACGTCGTCAAGTACACCCAGTGAAGAATAATTTGCTTAATGATATAGTGTCTATGGTGCATTGTTTATTGTATGGTGAAATGACACGTGAGTTTTTCTTTATACAAGTCTTTATTAAATCTTGTTCCGTATGTATGCACGTTGTTCTTTCCAGTAAAAATTTTGCGATTTTTACGACTTTTTTGACTTGGTCTCGTAATCATAGGAAGCCTTTATTTAACATTTAGTTCATATATAATAACTTAAAATTTATTAAAAATCAATTTTTATTTATGAAATAATCTGTTTAATTAAAAGGGATGGTTTAAAATGTCAACGCGATAATTGAATTCAGTAAGAATTCATACTTTATTCAACATACCGCTTGCAACAAACAACGTTGTAGCTAAGTATAGAAATAATTTAAATATGGTAATAAATTTCCTCATATACTTTAAATTCAATTTCAAAATTGCTATAATACTAAGTAACAATGTTGTTCTTAGCAGGTGCGTTTCTTAAGTATGTTCGCGAATTCAGCAGCCGAGTTACATAAGCGACCTTTTAACATAGCAACATAGTTTCTCATGCAGAAGATACAAAAGACAAAACTTTAATACGATACGAGAATTATTAGTGTTTAGTTTATTTTGTTTAAATCAGGGTAAATATTAATTTGACTTCGATAAAACCGGCTAATTTTATGGGTACAATGCCACGACGATTTTAAGTCCTATTTATATAATAAAATTTAAAAAAGTGCGTGTGTGTGCAATTCACACATGGTGGAAGTGAAAGTTCAGGTGAATATTGAATATCAGGAGTAGGATAATTATTATGAGGTTTATTTTATTATAATATTTTTACCAAGTTTAAAAGTTATTTTACACTTTATTTGACATAAATATATATTTGTCAAACAATAACAATGGTTACTATGGCAACATGGCAATGTATTCTACATTATATAATCTACATTCTCTCGCCGGCTTAATCCTATATATTTATGTGTTTGTCTCTTTTTAGTGTCACATTTCCGTTTCATGGAGTTTCAAATCATAACGATTCTAAAGAAGTTTCACATCAATAATTGTTATTTATATCTTAGTTATAGATTGTTAGTATTTGAAGTAGATCAAGGTAGTTTTTTAAATAGATAGTCAGCATTGACATATATACATATACGTAGATTTTATTTTCATTAGCCAAAATAAATGAAAAAGTCATCTTTAATACGCATACAAAAAATAAATTAAAAAAATATGCAGTAATAGATTAGCTATTGAAAAAATTGCTAAGAATATACTTTCATAAAATAAAATTGCTTTGTTTTTAATCCTAAATATATTAGAAACTAATTTACGGTTCATGTAGAGAGAAGGCCGTTCCATATTCTGATTGAGACAAAGTCAATAGTGTCTGTTAGTGTTAACTTTACCCTTGCTTTGTCGGTCCTAGAATAGATGTCCTTTGTCCGTAGAATTTCGAAATGAATATAATGCGTACATATATTCTGATCAGAAAAGAATTTAAAATGCTCATTATATCATTATAAATAGGCAAAGACAAAACAAACTAAAAAGCTTAACCTTTGTTAAAGGTACAAGTTCAGTACCTTTAACAAAATTTTGTAAACATTTTTTTTATATAGATAGGTAAATTGAATTCATATATGTTTTCCTCAAATTTTCATTCAACCACTTTGCCGAACAATTCGACTACTAAGCGAGCACTAGTTTATATAATCTTATACTTATAAACTGTCTCAAGTACTTAAAATATAAGTTTGAATTTGTAGCCCCAACTGTAGCTTGAGATATTTTGTACAAACCTGACCAGTCTCAGTGAGATTGGCCGCCGTAAACGAAATTCGGCCTGGAGGAGTTTAACATATATTTTTTATAATACTTTCTTTGATTTACGTAAATATTTGACATTTTAAAATAAAACTATCTTTTTTATCATGGGGTTCTCTCCCATGATCATGATCGCTGTAAAACATTGGAAACGTCGGGACCTAAAAATCAAAAGCGAGAAAATCCGAAAAGACAGTTTTACTTTAAAATATACATTTTTTCTTCAATTTTCAGTTCAAAATCTGCAAATCCTGTGTATATATAACTTATTGGCTACCGCATCCACAACAAGTATTCCATATCAAAAGGCTAGTTTCAGCGTGAGCTCAATTATAGATCCCGTATTGCATCCCATTGTTGTCGCTGGATCAAATAGATGTAAGTATTAAATTTTTATGGGTAATTATTGTCATACATATAATAAATACGTTTGTCCTGACGAGGTTCCGACATTAAAGACGAAGTCAAAAGGAGTTGGTTTTTGTCTGTATGTCTGATTGGTTATGAAATATAATAACGTATATATAAAATAATCCTTAAGAGTAATATAATTCTATACCATATTTTGGTATACCAAAATATTGCATAGTACATATAAAATATAATAAAAATATTATATATATAGATATATATTTTCAAAACGAATATAAAGGATGTTTCGTATTTTACACAAAAAATCTGTTTTGCGATTCAGCAGGAAAACTTATAGCATATAGTTTTGACACTCGCATGTATAATTATTATAAATGCACTTGAGTAAGTGAGTATGTTTATTACTTTATGCTGGCTAGCGGCTCAGTGGGATTAAATGTAACTTACAATAGAGAAAATCTTGACTAAAACAGAAGCTATTCTTTTTCGACTTACGATTACCTACGATCCAAATGACGGTTAAAAACTCGTAGTCGTATTTTTGACTAATTGATACGAAAATATGTATGTCAGAATTCATCTTCATTTATATTGTATACTTAGAACTATTATATTATACAAGTATTCAGCCTTTTTTTAACGTCCCACTGCTGGGCACGGGCCTCCCTGCAGTACGAGGGGGAACAGGCCATAGTTCACCACGCTGGCCAAGTGCGGGTTGGCGAACTTCACATGTCTTTCGAAAACTTGCTAGGTTTTCTCAGACATGCAGGTTTCCTCACGATGTTTTTCCTTAACCGTAAGGCAAGTGGTAATCATGTTAGAAATGATTCGCACATGAAAATATCAGAGGTGTGAGACACGGGATTTGAACCCGCTTCACTCGGTTTCCCAAGCGAGCGCGTTACCACTGGGCTACCACTATTATACAAGTAGGTACTATAAATATTTCTTTTTTTTTATTAAACTTGCTAAGTTCTTTTTCTAATATATAAAAAACATAGAACCTCTTTTTCACCTAGAATATCTGCGTTATATAATATATTATAAACGCTTTACGATCCTCTTCAAATATTTGAGCAGGATCGTAGACTTGAGATCTCGAAGCTTAAGTAAAATTTCCTATTTATGTTAATATGCTTACATTACTTATAAATGTGCTTAGCAAATATACTTACTAAACTGTACACAAATTTAAAATTTAATTTCATATCAATATTTTTGTATAGAACAGCTGTTATTGGTAACATTGCGTTGTTGTTTGTATTGGTCTATTGCCAGGCAAGCATATATGACTACAAATTCTAAGACTATATGCTAGAATACCAGATCAGATTAAGAAAAGTTATCACACGTCTCTGTTCTGCGCTTGGTTTTTCACTGGTCAAGTCAGTTTGTTGTCCCACTAGACTACAAATTGAAAAGAAAAGATAGTAGGTCTATGTTTATGCATACACTAGCAGCCTGCCAGCATAACTTAAATTCGGTTTGGACGATTTCATTATTAATTTTGTGAGTTTTATTGAAGGCGAGGCGGTCAAAAGTTTCTTTGGCTTATCCTACGAACAAATGCAACACAAAAATGCAACAAATTTTAACGAATTCTTGAAAATTGCTCACATCACCAAAAAAGGAAATATTAAATATAATATGAACGAAACCAACATATTTAAAAGACTTGTGAACAGTGCTACGTCAATAGTTTTCCTTATTCATGGATTTATGGAAAGTTCTGATGGATTAATGGTGCAGGGAGCCGCCCCAGAATTTCTGAAGAAAAAGTATGTGCAAGTGTTTGCTTTGGATGGAAGCAAATTGATTAATTTAGAGTATATGCGATCATCAACCTATGTTAGGTTTATGGGGGAAGGTCTGGGAGCATATTTGAGTGATATCGTTAATAGTAAGTAAAATTTTATACTAAACGTTATTCACAACATTTCATTTTATCTTTTAATATTATAAGAACTTTCTTATATCCGCTATAAAATACTGTAACAGCATTAAATTAATAATAATATTACCATATTTGTTGCAGATGGTGTTAATGTCTCTAAAATAAGTTTAGTTGGTCATAGTCTAGGAGCTCATATTGCAGGTATTGCTGGGAAGCAAGTCTATGAAAAAACAGGTAAACTTCTTAGCAGAATCACTGGACTAGATCCGGCTGGACCGTGTTTCAGTAATGTTAATATTGATTCAAAACTTGATAAGACTGATGCTGAATACGTTGATGTTATACACACGAATGGTGGCATGTTAGGACTGAAAGAGCCTGTAGGTAACGATTCAATTTTTAATGATTGAATACTATATAATATATATGTTTGATATTATAATAAATTATAATTATTTATTAAAATTATGAGGTAAAACAAATTAGTAAGTGTAAAACATTTATATAATAAAAAAAAACGACTGCGTAAGAAGCGAACTAAAAAGATGAGAAAAAGTTGACGAAGGAATATATAAATAGTACTAGCATTGCCCGCGGCTCCACCCGCGTCCAGATGACCAAAAACCAAATTCTTAGGTTTTATATATTAGTATACTCTTACATTGCAGTTTTTGTATTTTTTCTCAGAAATAAGATATTTTACCGCGGTAAAAAGTATCCTATATGATGACCCGGATAACCAGCTATCACCGTACCAAATTTCATCAAAATCCCTCTGGTGGTTTTTCTGTGATGCGGTAACAGACAGACAGACAAAAATTCTACAAGCTATAGATTCCGCCTCTGTATCGATAATAATGTTTATTTCAATAAGATTTTCCAACAATATTTAATGTACAGATTCGGCTTAGTTACAATTTTATTATGCAGCCGGATACACCACACGCAGTTATTATAAAACATGTATGTATTATGTATATATGTCTCCGATTGCTTATTACTATGTTCCTTCGTCACCTTGTTCTCATCTTTTAGTTCGCTTTTTACGCAGTCAGGTTTTTAATTTTTATAAATTATTTTTTATTTACATCTTTTTAGTGTTGCTCAGTTAGACACTTTTAGATTTATTTAAAAATTTCTTATCCCAAATTACTTTGAAACATATAAGTTGTACATATTTTTGTAATCATCTCTTAAAAACCTATATTTTGATACCTTAAGAGGCACAAACTAGCGCCTTAGATCCGCCATTTTGATTTTTAATGATATCTATATAGATATTGATATATACCCAATAGGTATACCTAGGTAGGTACCATATCGTGTTATCAAAACGAATCGAACGACATATGAATCATCAAAACGTTTAAGCTGTTTAGTAATTACAAGGGAACATAGGGTCGGACATACGTACACACATACAAGTCAAATATAGCCCTCCTTTGAGCTTCGCCGCAGTCGGGTAAAAATGAGGAAGTTTGGTACATTAAAAACAATCACCCTTATTAATAAATTAATTTTATCTATGTTAATAATAAACTATCAAACACATAATCGCATATGACAAAATTTGTTCCAGGGCACAAAGATTTTTACCCAAACAATGGTATGTCACAACCTGGTTGTTTTCTCTCCACATGCGACCATAGCAGAGCTTGGGAAATGTTTTCGGAATCTATTAATTCCCCAGATAATTTTCCAGGTAAATAAAATATAGTTGGCCTTTTTTTTTTTTTTAACGTTAGGAAATGCATTTACGCACGACGTGTGGGACTCACCGGCGTAATACAGCCAGTACTACCCACTAAAACCCAACAAAACCTTCCCCCGTCTTAATGGGGCGTCGCAGGATCGCTTACGCATTCAACTACGACGCCCCGACGGCAGGTCTGCCGAAGCAGACCACCACAACCATGGGGTTGCTCCACAGTCCACTCTGCTATCAGAGAAGTACCAGGAGCAACCCGCATGGTACACCGCCCCCCGAAGAGGGCCACCTCCCACCGCCCACCGAAGTGGGCAACCTCCCTGTGCGTTTCTTAGCTTCGCGCCCGGTTGGATTGCCGGGCACTACTGAGCCCCCCCCACCACGACAAGGTGAACGCACGTTGGGGGGGAAAATATAGTTGGCCTAGACGGAGATGGCGGGATAAGTTGGACTCTTTTCAACGAGAGTGGTTTAATATGGCGAAAGATAGGGAGCAGTGGAGGAAGAGTAGGAAAGCCTTTGCCCTGCAGTGGGACACTACAGGCTTATAATAATAATAATTCAAATAATGCATACCAGTGGAGCTTTTTAGTTCACATTTAGTAAGCTTCAAGCTTTAAAAGGGGTCATTTGTAACTGGAAACAATAATTCGGATAAAAATATGTTTATTAAATGAAAAAATAAAACCATATAGGACACAGAAATCATAGCGTAAATAAATAAATTCTAATTTTGTGTTAATTTTGGTGGTTAAACAGAAAAAAAACGAGTGTATCGTGATAATGAAGGAAATTGTTAATCGTCATGCGAATATATATTTAGATTAAAAATATTTTAGAAAATATGCAATACCATATCTAATAAAATAATAAATATGGATATTTTCAACACAGAAGGTATTAATACTTTCTTAGATTACCCTTCACAGACACCCTACCCACAAATAAAATGTATTCAAAATTGAAATATGACACCAAAGTACCTTACAATATTTTTTAACTTTAAACAATTTTATAATTTTAATTAGTTTTATAATTGAATATGGAACATTATTTATTTAATTTTAGTTGTCATTATTATAATTATATTATAATTATTAAATAGTAATCTATATTTAGTGTTGCCATTATTATAATTATAACCACAAAGAAAAAATAAAATATATAATAAAATATATTTAAGCCACATAATTGTTCTATGTGTAATTTAAAAAAGTCCAAATTAATTAAGAATAATAATTTTAATTTAGTTTGCTATTATTTAAAATGAAAGAGAACGTATTTTCATATATTTACTTTGCTTTCTTTCTATTTCATTTCCAAATGAAAAAGATTAAAAAAGGTTTTATTTCAGCGCGTAAATGCGAAAACTGGACGATGTTTCAAAATGGCAACTGTAAGAAAAATGAGGTGACATATTTGGGTATTAAATCTAATGATGGTGGTTTAGGAAATTATTACCTTACCACAGGTTCGTCGCCACCATATGGACTAGGTCCAACCGGAAGTGGCTGAAGATGATGAAGAAAAATGATTTCATTAAATAAATCATAATTACACTTGTCTTTTTTTTAAATAATTATTTGGATTTAAACTCTGAATAACCGAAATTCTACATAATATTATTATGTCTTTTCTATTTTTCGCTATATAGCGAAGTAAATTCTGGCCAAATGCAGTGGATGAAATGGAACTGTCATAACAATATTAATATTTTTTTTTAACAATAAACTTTGATCAACTAATCTTTTGAAAGTGAAAACCCCATTAAAACGGTATGTATGGGAATTATACATTTACAAGTAATATAGCATTTATCTCACTCAAGCATTCATCATCCTCCTGCCCATTTCCCAAATAACTTGTACCCGGCGCAGTATGTCTCCCATACTGCTGATCGGTTTTAGCAAAAGTTTTACGACCGACCGCCCTGCCTGACATCAACCCTGCTTGGGAATCTCACTCAAACACTATCTCCAATTTAATCTATACTAATATTATAAAGAGGAAAATTTGTGTGTTTGTGACGTTGTAGGGGGTAATCTCTGGATCTACTGAACCGATTTAGATGAAATTTGACTACGTATTTCAATAAGATTTTCAAAACAAAAAATAATGCACAGATTCGACCCAGAATTCTATTATACGTATAAATAAATTACAATTATAGTATCTGTCGTTAGAACTGGATTTTAGGTTGTGACGTTACTTAGGATCGATATGTGCTAGTTGTAAGATTTAACAGTTTTGATTAATTGTAACATACAATTTTCGTTCGAGACATTTCATCCTTACCATAGACTCTATGCATTAATTCGATGAAATAGTGACGGTCTACCTTTTTCATTTTCAGGTTCGATTATCGGTTCAGGTCACCTCTTTAAAAATAATATTAAATGCAGTTATTATTATTTTTAAAAATAATGTAATTTTTCCTTTGAGTAAATCTTGAAAACTTCAATATTTAACGTACTTTTCTTCCATGTCCCATCGATTTGTTCCATCCTGTATAATCAACCTAATGAAAACCCCTAAAAAAGCCGTACACAAACTAAAATAAAATTACATCGTCCACGTAAACAAAAATTGTTTATAATTTTTTTTCATAAAATAAAAACTACTGGGCCAAACTATGTTAAACTTTTACTAAACTAAAGAAGAATCACGTAAATCTGATCGTAAATTGAAAAAAAAATACTAATCGAATACCTCCTCCTTTTTGAAATCGGTTAAAAAAGGATGAGGTACTCAATTTGAGTGAATTATTTTGGTTTCGTGAACTGTGAATTAGTTTACGTCATATACCTCAAGGGTTGTTTTACAAAAAATATAATATAAAGAATCTACCCCTCGGTAAAAGTCGGTGTAACCTTTTTGGTGAATAGAAAGTGATTATAATATAAAACAGCAGCACGTTGCAGCCGACACGTTGCATAGTTATAGGTTTATTTGCTTGCTTAAAGAACTCTTATAAAGTATGAAAATGTTTTGCAAGGAAAGTGTGTAACCTTTAAAAAACGTGCTCTTTTGTTGTTTATTTCCGGACATCAAGAAATAATTAAAGGAAAAGAAAGAAGTCGATGAAAGTACTCTAAACTTTGCAAATGATAATTTTAAACTTCGCAACAGATACAAAAGCCACTGGCGGCCGTAAACAAAATATCAAAATAAAATCTCCTTTTGGTTACGTACCTACTCGTAAAATATGATCGCCAAATCACACTAGTGCAATATATATTTAATGAAAATTGTGTGATCGCTTCTTGATTATTTTTTTTTGCAGTGAGATTCCTAAAAAGATAGCGTACATGCTGCATTTAAAACATTGGCTAAAATCAACGTATCCGCCATGTGAACGTGATATAAAATTTCGAGAAATTGTGGCATTTTATAAAAATACTAACATTGCACCGTGGTTCCGCCTGCAATTTTTTTTCATGTATTACTCCGCTTTTATTTACTGGATGGTGATGTTAGACATCCTATAAACTAATAAAATTGAAATTTAAAACAATTCAATAAGTAAATAAAAGTTGAACTTTGCTGTTGAAAGGCTATCATTTCATGAAATGGTCAACTACTAAGATGCGTATGATCAAAATATCTGTCGAGCAAATGGTAATGAAAACGGTTTGCTTAAATTTTGTTTAAAATCCTGCAATACAATACATTTGAATGGCCTTATTGTTAAAAAAAAAAGATATTTGATTGATAAAGCGATGTAAAATTCAAAATATTATTCAAGTATAAGCTCAAAATCAGATTAAGTTGAAGCAACTTAATCCGATCGAGTAGAATCGAGACATAGTGTAGATTAGATGTAGTGGATAGAGCATGTTCTACATGACACCATCTCATTGGTCTAACCGCTACTATAAAACTATAATTAAACGACTTGTATTTTTAGCCCCCGACGCAAAGAGAAGGGTGGTATAAGTTTTACGTCGAACTCTGTCTGTCTGTGTTTGTGTGTCTGTCTGTGGCATCATAGCTCTCAAAGGGATGGACCAATTTCGATTCGGTTTTTTTCATTTGAAAGCCAGTTTCCTTGCGGTGGTTCTTAGCTATGTTTAGTTAATATCAGTCCAGCATTGTAGGAGTATCAGCACTTGTCCAAAATGATGTAAGGCATTTTACGTTGTATCTGAATGATGATGACGATACCTTATTTCTAAGCCCACGTTATTTGTTCATTTGTCCATCTTAATGCCCTATATTTAAAAATATTTATCATTTGAACTGTAATGGGCATTTTTTTCATATTATGTTATACTGTCGGACTTAGACAAATAATGAAATGTGTAAAATATTTTGGGGGTCTCGTAGAATATAAATATGTACATATATAATGTTCTTTTTGTTTTTGCTCTATCGCAAAAGTTAAAAAAAAATATATTTATAAAAAACAATCTTGCTGTACTTTTAGTTCAAACTATTATAATACGAAAACTAAGTTAATGTGGATTTAATTTGCATTCAAAATACCTTCAGTGACTTCACTAAAAAAAATAATTATCGAACAAAAACAATATTCTAATTATGTTATCTATAAAATACTGCTATATTAAATAAACTAAAAAATAGAATCGTATAAATAAAATGGGATACAAATCCAATTCAATATTCTAGATTATTCTTTATTTTTTTGTTTTAACATTTACTACCATCTCACTCCACAACAACAAACTATTTATTTTTTTGTTTATCTTAAAAACTAATATTTTAAAACATAATATTACTTAAAGCTATTCATAAAAGTCATAAATGTTTATTTTTTTTACAAAGGGAATATTTATGATATTTTTGTGTTTGACCAAAGATTCTTAGAATTTTATACTATAGAGTTCCTAGTTAACATATGGCCATACTCTATTCCTTTCATAATGAATCCTTTCCCCAATTAAAATAATTACAGCCAGTATGTAAGCAGCAAGTAATACTGCTATAATGTTTACAAAATGTTCGAACTGGGCCTTGTAGTTATTCGTCTCATGAGCGCATTCAAACGATTTGTACTTCTCAAGAGTCAATATACGCTTTATAAGACCAGCTTCCTTTGCACGTAGAGATCTGAAATAAAAAAAAATAGAAAGGTAAATCTATACATGTAATAAAATTCTAACTAAGCCGAATTTGTACATTAAATATTTTTTGGATAATCTAATTGAAATAGACATTATTATCAATACAGAGGCCGAATCTATAGTTTTTTGAATTTTTGTCTGTCTGTTACCGCATCACGGGAAAACCACTGGATAGATTTTGATGAAATTTGGTATGATGATAGCTGGTTATTCGGGTCAACATATAGGATACTTTTTACTGCGGGAAAATATCTCACCTCCGAGAATTCTATACTAAACGTTAAAACGTAAGTATGGACGAACCCGAGCGAAGCGAGGGTGAGTCGCTAGTAGATAATAACAGATTCCATTGAAGTATAGATAAGTATATGTATGTATTAATTGCTCAATAGCTTGAGGACTGTGAAATAAATTATCTTCATATTTTTACACTGTGCTTAATACTTAAAAAGTCAATTAAAATAATTAAAAAAGTAATAAATACCCAATTTTGAATTCTTCCTTATATTTAAAGATTCTATTCGTAATAAAATAATTCTTAACATTTGAGTAGAGATCTATCTCGACAAGTTGACATATTTCATCCATTTCAAAATCTGAAACAAATATCTTATAATATTAAATGAGCAATTCTTGTTTAAATATAAATTTATTTCGTGTACCTCGAAAAGGGTTATATCGATCTGGATCAAATTTTTTATATAGATAATGTTTTGTTTTTAAAATCTATATAAAATATAACTTTAAAAAAAAAACGCAATTTTCACAAAAAAAAAGGAACATTTTTTTATAAATAATAATTATCATTAGTAGCTCTTTCTTTCTTTTCTCATGCTGACATATGTATAGCGCCATCTCGTTCTTTGTGGTACTTGCATTGTCTGATCCAACGCCTACGCCGAGCGAGTCTCGGTTACCCATATACTAAACAATATAAATCAAATAAATATGCTAATTAAATCATATTAGATTTTGGTTTGATTTTATTTCATATAAATAAATAAATAAATAAATATGTTGGGACATTAACACATAGCACCATCTAGTTCCATGGTAAGCTACGAGGCTTGTGTTATGGATACCAGATAGTTGATACAACTTTAAATATATACATATTATAAATATAAATACCTATGATTGGAGTACAAACATTCGTGCTCATCACACAAATGAATGCCCACAGCGGGGCGCGAACCCGTGACCGCTGGCACAACAAGTCACAACAAACTGAGCCAAACATGTCGTCAACTATAACTGTATAACTAGAGATATACATATTTATTTTAATCTATTTCACAATTCTATGCGGTATAATTTAAAATAAAAACAAGCGAAAATATTTTCAGCTTACTTCTTTTTAAAACAGGGTACAAAGTAATATAATCAGTCAAAAGTGCCGTTTTAGAATACATTACAGCTCCCAAGGCGGTCGGTACGTCCATTACAGTGAGTTGAAGAACTTTATCCCATACAATGCTTAAATTTTTATCCATCCTTGCCTCATATTTCTAAAATAAAAGGACATAAACATAAAAAAAACTACCTTATGAAGATATGAAACTAGATTCTGTTTATTTTTTTGCTTTTCTGTTTCTTACTTTCTTTGAGCAATAAGTTTATTAAAGATTATCCATATTTACGGGCTGTTATCTGCCACATTGATTTAGCGGCTAGCATGTGCAGATGAAGAGGTCCTGGGTTCGAGTTCTGGGTCGAGTCAAGTACAATATATAGGTTTTTATGGTATGAAATTATCAAGTGACAGCCTAGAGGAAAGTTTGCTGTGTTTTAGCCCAGTACTTCACAGAGTATAACAAGCTGCCACTCTTGTATCTGATCTCTCACCCATCGTAGTTTCAGGGAGGAAGGAATAGAGAATGCAGTTGTGTTTGTGCGTATAGTTGTGCACTATATATAACATCTCCTGCGCACATGGCTAGGTCTCATTGAGATTAGCCGCCGTGGCCATATATAATTCTCTGTATGTTCGTATGTATATGTACGCATACCTTTAAAATTCATTTCAATGAGATTTTAGTTATTATTATTAGTTACGTAATATGAGTTGGAAACATTATAATATGATAATATTCGTATAAAAATATTTTGTAATAAAATTTGTTAGCTAATAAAATTTTTATTAATAAAAATAGCTAAGCTAGCGAACATTAGGGAAATTTGAGTCCATTAAATACAACGTAAAAGTCTGTTTAATTAAAAATACCTTGGAAAATTCTATTTAAAAAAAAAACACTTATAGATCGTGCCATATCACAGAATTTCTACGAAGTTTACTTATAAAGGACGATAATTAAATTTATCTATCATCTCTGGTACTTAAATAATATTAATAATAAAATAAATAAATTAATTAATAAAGTAAAATAATAATATAATATTATATTTTTTTCAATCCACTCTTGATTCAGATTTAAGCTTTTAATTCACAATACTTAGCTTCCATTGATGTATCGAACTTTTATTTATCGTAATTAGTAAAGTTTTATGATCTGTTTTAGTCATCTCCATTGCCTGGATATTCGGTAATGTGTCTTACTTGTTCTAGTTAATTACAAACATTGTTGTTAATTTCATATAATACTTTACTAATAAAATAATTTGTAAATTTAATAAATAAATATAATTCACTTGTATTTGAAGAAAAATAATTAGTAAATATATAAATTTAAAAATAAAATTATATTTAAAAAATACATTGCAAGCTGCATTCACATTTAAATACATGCCAAGTTCGACATAGATAAAAAAGCATCAAAGTATTTATTTTTACACTGAGATTCTATTTATGTTATCCCGTCACTGGAACGTCTTTCTGAACAATGCCGTTCATAAAACTGTCTTTTTTTTTCTATAATGGCTTATAGTTGCGTTAACAGACGCAATCCATTCTGCCAGTGTCACGTTTTGTGAGGAAGACACGAATGAGATTGAGCGGTAATTTTAAAATTTGGTAACTTTAATGTGGGATTAAAACTATGAATGAATGATCAAAACTGTCTTTATAATGTATTTAAGCTAAATGTCATTACGAGGTTGCTAAGCAACGAACATATTGACATTTTTTTAAGCTGTGAAATAAAACTGGTGGCACTGGTATATTATTATTCTAGTTACTGCTAATTAACCTTTCACGAAGAATAATTAAGCATATAAAATGGACGGACTCGACATATAGGCAAATTAGTCCTGTCAAACTGATTCTAGTATTATTTTAGCTTTAATTTTATAATAAAAATAAATAAATTATAGCTACAAAAATGACAATAAATATGGTAACTAATAATGTAAATCATTTGATCGTACCTTTCTATCAGTAGCAAGATTCATATCTTTTAATAAAGCAATTTTGTAGTCGCTCTTTACCAGAGCCTCTAGGTCCATTACGACGTCGGCATCATTTACAAGATGAGAGAGCAAGTTCGACGTATAAAAACAATGTACAACATATGCACACATAATGAAAGTTAGATACGCTATCCGTCTAGAACATGATTCAGCCTGAAGTGGAAGAACTGTAAAATAATGAAGATCAATAGATACTTCTAGTAGTTGCGAGTTTGATTCACTGGTTAGGTAAACTAGGTGCTTATATAGCCACATATCGTAAGGATCCTGGGTTCAAGATCGGTTAGGACAAAACAGTTATTGGATTTTTCTATAACGAAGTTCTCGCAATCTAGGAGATAACGAATGGTTATAATTTCTGCGCCAGACTCCTTTGAAATTTTAAAAGCCCACCTAAGTCTCTTACTTAGATCAAGATAGAGATGATCTCAATAGAGAGGATAAGTTAGTGCTCATATTTGGTTAAAAGAAATAAATATGCTTAGCCGCAGCATTAGCTATTTTTATGAGATAATTTTGAATATACATAATACAGAGTTCTTATTACTTGTATTTACATAATATATTCAACATATTAAAGTAAAACTAGGTCGTATCAATTTAATTTAGAAGTTTCATCAAACGACTTGGGATCAAACAACAAAATGCTTCTATAAATACCCGGCAGGCATCTAATTTTATTAAATTTAATTTTATATAGAACTTTGATATATAAAAAAATATTCTTAAGCCTTTTGTTAGCATTTAAAGATATTTGCTACGGTAGCTTTTATTTTTAAACTTAATAAAGAAATGTTTATATAAATAAAATGTACCTAAGTATAAATTCTAACTTATAGGTACAGCGATATGTTAATTATAAAATCTAAAAATACTCACTGTGTTGACAAAATGCAGAGAATGCTAATAAAAGTTCATGTCCAAAACTACATTCGAGTGTACTATTCAGCCTTCGGTCCCACAGACTTAAAATATAAAATACTAATGCACTCAATAGAATAGTTGTATATATGCAGATCCACACGGAGGATGTAAATGGTTGGCTGTAGAAAGCTTTGAGCATACTCTTGTGTTCACGACGCAGAATGAATCCAAATCTGGTAAAATATGAACTGCCCTTTAACACCTCCAGGTAAGTTTCTAAGAAATTAGTTAAAATTCTAAGAAATCTATTGTTAACTGACACGCCGGCGTGTCCGCGGTTCTGGAGGGAATAATTATGATGTAGCAGTGTATCTAGTATTTTATATTATATTATTCTTTTCACTCATTCACTTTTCACTTCGATTCTTTCGGAGTGGAAAAAAGGTTGGAAGTCTGTATGGAAACTCGTTATTTTTTGAATTATTTTATGAATTAGACCTACAAGTTAGTATACGAACGTAGATTCGTTTATTTCCTAAAACGTAAATAAACATTCGACGTTTTTCAAATGTCAGAGTTAAGAAAAAAAAATGTTTACCAAACAACATCTAACATATAACATTTTCTTATACAAATAGTCTTCTACAAGAACCAAGGAAATCGAACTAGCACCTATTAACGCAATGGGCAGTGTCTAGTGTGTCACACACGCAGCTATTCTAAAACATATAGGTATATTATACATATGTATGTCTCCGACTGCACAATATTGTGTTCCTTCGTCAACTTGTTCTCTTATTTTCAGTTCGCATTTTACAATTTTTAAAGTTGTTTTCGAAATAATAACTAATCTTCCAATAATAATCGTATGAATCGATAAATTAATTCACTAAAAACACTAAGCTCACCTCCACGTTAAAATTGCCTGTATGGGATATGCGGTATCCAACAGGTTAGGACACTGCAGGTCCGTGGGCTTTACGTAAATGTCCACAGAGACGTTGTTACCCGGATAAATGGCTTCCTGCTGTCCGGATCTCGTTACATTTGTATATTCATTTACCAGATAGGTTATGCTGAAACACGTTGTAAAACATTTGACTGGTTCTAAAAAAATCGACTACGTATTCATATTATACAAACAAAACGTTATTTTAGGTAGGAAAATATTGATATTGTAATGGATTTCAGGGAGTGCTATTGATATATTTCACAAAGAAAATTTATTTTGTTTGTTTTTGCATACTTTATATTCCAATCACGCTTTCTACAAGAGTGGAGCCATAGGCAAAAATTAGTAAGTTATGAAATGCAGTTTTTAACCCCCGACGCAAAAAAGGGGAGTTGTGAGTGTAACGTGTGTATCTGTGTATGTATGTGTGGCATCGGTGCGCCCAAAAGGATTAACTAATTTAAAGGACAATGGGCGTTCCCCAGAGTGTATCAACTTGAGGTATATGTCATTTTGAAGATCATAAGAATGGTTTCATTTTATTATATGAGACCAACAATGAGACTCGTGCAGAGAAAGAACCACGAATCATTTAATTTTATGAAACCCGTGAAAGTCTAAAACAGCATAAAGTATGCATATCACTTTAAAGGTAATAATAGGTAATAATAGCTTTATTTTATTGTATGACGTTAAAAAGTAAGACACGTGCATGGAAGAACTGTGAATCATTTAATTTTATTATAAATATTATTCTACTCTGGGAACGAAACCCGTACAAAGATGCCCGTTCTCCTTTAGTTTTATTGTTTGAGAGGTGACTTGATCGAGAGTGTTCTTAGCTATAAATGCAAAAATCCGTTCAGCCGTTTGTTGGCTATCAGTTCTTTTCTAGACGGTAAAACAATATGAACAACTTCCACATATCTAACGGATTCGAGACTCCGTCAAAACTCCGAACTTCCGTTACTTTAATAAAATTGCAGTGATACAGTAACCTAGGCCTGATGCTGCAGCATCACCTAGAATCTGCAAGATACTCTTAACTACTGCAGAGATATCGTGTTTAGGCTCATTTAAATGGCCTAAATAAATAGGTTATTTATTGTGTCGGGTTTTTGTTACATTTTTAATTTAAGAGGTTTTTTTAAATCTGAATAGTACTTAGATTATCACGTTCAACAGATAAAATAAATGAGCAATATTTTCAGCACTATAATATTAGTAAAGGTATTAAAGTCAATTGTTACATTTTCTATTTAAAGCCATTCACAAAACATATGTGTACGCACACAATCGGAATAATTTAAAAATCTATTATTTTCAAAGTAAGAAAATTCAAAAATTGGCTTAGATATTTTTTGATATATCAATTATGCCGTATGAGTAGTCTGAAATTGAGGTCAATACGAAATTCTCTCAGACCTTAATGAAATTTATATGGGACTACCTCTGAAGAATAAACATGTCCAGTCGATGCGTTAACTTAAATAAAAGCATTTATTATACCGTCAGACCTTTATCAATGTAGATTAAATTGTAGATAGGGATGTACACGTACATATTTCTTATGTAATATAGATTAAAGAGATATTTTTTTAAGTAATATAGACATCATGTATAATTTTCTCAGTTCTTTTATTTTTTGAGGCTTACAGTTTCCAAAAATAATGTTATCGCACAGACACACACGCACACACACGCACACGCACACACACACACACACACACACACACACGCACACACACACGCACGCACACACGCACACACGCACGCACGCACACACAGGCACAAATTTTCTATTCAACGATCATTACATTTTCATCCCTTAGGGAATAGATACTTTTCAAGGTGATGCCCTTCTGGTAGGGACTTTATACTTACTTGAATTTATATATATCCTGTAATAAATGCAGTACAAAGCAACCGACGATCGTTTTTCTCCATTCTGGGTCGTGCTCCAAAACCGTTTCGTATCTGGCTTCACGTTGGCATGGGAACTGTGATTTCACATTGAATGTTTCGTTTATTTGTAGCATTGTTGATTTGTTATTAAATAATATATGAATTAATTACCTAAAATAACCATATTATGTAATTTAAATAATCATTTTACAAGCACTTTCAGTCTTGGCAGTTAGAACGCTATTATTGCCATAGCACTTTAAATGAAATACCCAAATATCACATTCGTTTATTAATGTATTTAAATAATTTAAATTTACAATAATCAAATAACACACCGGACCGTTACTCGCACTCTCACACGCTGTCAATATGACAGTTGTGTCACATACATTTTTAATAATCAAAAAAGAATGTTGCCATCAATGCCATCGTATTAATATAAATGAAATTAATAAATAATTATTATTTAACACATTATTATTGCCTCTTCAATTCATTTATTTTAATTCATTATTATAAATACAGATATTTTAAATTAAAAGATGTAAAAATATGATGACTATGCTACTAACACTATGGACACAAAATGCTGAACGCAAAAGCAACTATTACTGTTTTACATATTAGTATGATAAATAGAATATGTATGTATATTCATATAAGTTAAGGTATGTAACAATACATATATTTTCTAGTTTAAGTGGATAGTATCCGCTTTTCTAACTGTAAAGTCATATAAATAAATAAATATAAATATTTTGGGACATTAATACACAACACCATATAGTTGATACACTACACATATATAACTTTTAAATACATACATATTATAAATATAAACAACCATAACTGGAGTATAAACATTCGTGCTCAACACACAAATGAAAGCCCCCAGCGTAATTCGAACCCGCGACCGCTGGCACTGCAAGTAGGGTCACTACAAACTGAGCCAAACGCGTCGTCAATCATATAAACTTACATGCACTGCTTTAAAATATATAACCATATAAAAGTTCATCAGAACTCACCTCATTTTTATGTAAAGCTTGCCTAACTAAAAGTCAATGTTCTCACAAAACTCGCAATTATTATGAGATAAGAATAAGCTTTTAAGTTCTGAAAGTTCAAGTCGCGGCCATTAATAAATTTTAATATGCCTGCTTTTTTATAAAATATTGATTGATAAACACTAATATAAAATATTTATTTTATTCAATAAAAAAATATTTAAAACAAATACTTACTACATATCTGTTAAATTGTTCAATAATATTTGAGATGCATAGTTTTTTGAAGTCTAATGAATGCGAAAAGGCGGTCGTCAAGTGTCTGTTTCTATAGCAATTCTAAGCAGTATCGCCCCTTGTAGATACATAAGTAACGAGTCACGATAGCTTTTGTTTGATGTATATTAAAATTAATGAGAATCAAACAATTTTTCAAGTCGTTTAAGAAAATTTAGTTGTTTTTGCTTGTTTAACCTAGTGTATGTATATTTAATGTATACAATATACACGCTTTTAATGAGATACTGAAAAGACCCGGCGATACGTTGACTATCTATACATATAATAAAATTCTAACTAAGTCGAATCTGTACATTGAATATTTTTAGGAAAATCTTACTGAAATAGTTATTATTATCGATACAGAGGTCGAATGTATAGTTTTTAGAATTTGTTCTGTTTGTCTGTCTGTCTGTGACCGCAGCACGAGAAAATCACTGAACAGATTTTGATAAAATTTGTTATGATGATAGCTGGTTATCCGGGTCAACATATAGGATACTTTTTATTGCGGGAAAATATCTTATCTCTGAAAAATCTATACTAAGCAATAACTGTATAATAAAATGATGCTGTTCTTAAATTACGCTTTTTGAAAAAATAAATGTTGTATTGTTATATTGAAGTTGGTCTGTCCAGTTTCTCAGTTTAGAGAAAAAGCTCTTTTAGTTTTTCCCGAATTTCCCAATGTTACATACAAGCTTTTCCAATTTCTTTTCCTCAATCTTTGCCAAATCGTCTTAGCCATTGTTAAATGCACTTACAATTGAACAGTATTTCATATTTACATATATACATAGATTATATACGAAATATGTATAATATAAAATTCACCCCCTAATAGTCCTTGTCTTAAAACGTATAAAATATTCAATCAAATATATTTTTGTTATGTTCTTCCTTTCCTTTTGAACAGCATGATTTACATTCATAAAATATTTATAGTTTCGTATGAACTTGGCTTACTTTGCGCCTCTAGTACCTGAAAATAAGACAGCAACACGCAAGTGTGCGTGCCAACAACACCAAAGTTTGAATATTAGAGGGAAGATCACGTGAATAGAATCATGTAATTTTTCAAATCCATTGTTAAATCCAGTCCCGGATTTAAAAGCGGCAGACGATCCTTGAAAGAAATATAGAAGATTTTTTACAACACATCCGCAGGCTTATTACCCGACTGCAAGGAAAGGGTTATCCCTGTATTAGGTACTTAGAACCACATTTATTTATTAAAAATGATTTTTAGGTTTCTTTCATCATTTTTCATTGTAAATAACAGTTTAGGATATATAATGATTTAAAGTTGGTTAACAACCATTCTCGCTAATTTTCCTTATTAAAAATATTTAAAAAGATGTAAATAAATATATTAAAAAAATATAAAACCCGACTGCATAAAAGTTAACTAAAAAGATAAAAAGATGAAAACAAGTTTACGAAGGAATATAGTAGAAACGACGAAGAGCGGCTCGATGAGCGGCTAGATGGCCGGCTCGACGACGACGAGCGATATATATATATATAGCAGTTAGCAGTAGCCGCGGCTTCACCCGCGTCCAAACTTCCGATCGCTAACAAAATTCACAGGATCACCCGCTGGGCTAATCTAGATTACCTGAAAATTTCATCAAAATCGCTTAAAAAAAGAATAAAAAAAACATATAGATGATTATATATACTATAGAGTTAAACTGCGTCCGTTCGGCTGAATAAAGATATAAGTTAGCTGTGTGAGATTATTAAAATAAGTAAAACTATCTTGTTAACCGACTCCCAAAAAGTAAGAGGTTCTCAATTCGTCGTAATCTTTTTTTTTATGTTTGTTCACCGATTACTCGAAGATGCCTGCACCGATTTGGAAATATTTTTTTCTTTAGAAGGATATACTTCCCAGGTGGTCCCATTTAAATTTTATCGAAATCGATCGAGCACTTTTTTAAAAATCAACAATAAATATTTTTTTAAATAAATTAGTTAAGTTATTAAAAAAACTTTCTTCTTACAATTACCCGCTTATTACGTCTACACTAAAAATGGAAAAATAAAATAGATAAAAATGACTATTTCAATAAGATTTTCCAAAAAATATTTAATGTACAGATTCAGATCAGTTAGAATTTTATTATATGTATAGATAAAATTCTTAGAATATTATTATTATTGAAATGGTAATCGACAGTGAACATAATTTTAATGAAATTAGTCTACATATGTTTTAATTATAAAGTTAACTAAGCATAGGCATAGGCATAATATTTAGAAGAGGCATAAATGTTTAAAATAATATATGTATCAAGTAATATATTAATTAGACTGTACCATAATGAATTCTACACAGAAAAGATCCCGGGTATGGTTCCCAAATAAATACTGATAATAATGTAGGCGCGGTTGCAATAACAACCTTTCTGAAACGTGATACGCTTGTTAAAAACCTTAAAAAAATATTTTCACATAAAAAGTTAAATTAATTTGGTAGTTAATCAGATTGTTTTTGAACAATGGCAAGATATTTTTTTTCTACTAAGAAACGTAATTGGTCACTACTAGTGATAGTTTATTGGTGGAAGCTTACATGTTCCATAAGTTAGCTTAAAGTTCCGGAAACATGCTTATCTCATTTTCAAAACGTTTACAAAATTTCGACGCGTTCATTAGAAGAAGGTGGGTGAAATTTACAAAAGAAACTTATTAGACTTACGTCAATATTTGACATCCATACTAATAATATAAACGTGAAACTGTGTTTGTTTGTTTATTTGTTTGTTTGTCCTTCTTTCACGATGAAACGGAGTAACGGGTTGGCGTGATTTTGTGTGTGGAGATTGTTGGAGGGCTGGAGAGTGACATAGGCTTTTTATCGCGGGAGATTACTTAATTCCCACGGGAAATATCATTATAGCATTTTTCAAAATTCATCCTATAAGGTGGTAAAATAGGGGATGAATGTTTGTATGAAACTACTTTTTTATAGATTTTTTTTAGTTTTAGCGCGAGCGAAGCCGTGGGTTCTGCTAGTTTTAAATAAAACTATCTTTTCGGATTATTTCGCGGATTTATTTCGATTTTTGGTTCCCGACTTAGTTTTTTTTTGGCTTCCCGGTTTACAGCAATCTCAACAGCAATTATGATTGCCAAATAATATAAAAAGATAGTTTTTATAAAAAAGAAACCATTTTGAATAAAATAATGACATAAAATCGAAAAACAGTTATTAAAGGAGAACGAAGTATATTTGGCTTGGCTGTGATATTTCTTGTTAGGAAAACAAAAAAAGATTATATCATCGTCTCACTTCATTCATAAATATTTTTCTTTATGTTCGTTCTATTCGGTCGGCGATTATTGAATTCTGTTTTGAAATTCAATTTCAGAATAATAGTGAAAAAGGGATGGTTAAAATGTACGGAAATGCCTTATTTCATATTAAACACATATAGCGGATGATTTTTCGAGCTATTCGATATGGAGTTTAGTCCATATCAGATTAGAAATAACTTTCGACTTTTAATTAGGAACTACGTTCTAACCGTTTATTTAAAATAACAATACATATATTGTAAAAATAAATCTACATGGCTTTAAAAGTCAAAATGAAAACACATACTCTCGTCTTACAGCATATTTCTGGTCTTGTATTTATATATTTTTTATACATATGAAAGTTATAAATATGTTGAAGAAGTTTGCTCCTCATAAGTTTCTGTGTCGGTATCCTCTGACCACAGGTGCTTTTGTGGGGGCTATTGTATTAATGGTAAGTATTGAACTTTTAGTAGCTACTATTCACTTAATGAATGTATGTACCTTTTTATATCTATACATACATATAATAAAATTGTAACTAAGCCGAATCTGTACATTAAATATTTTTTGGAAAACCTTATTGAAATAGACATTATTATCGATACAGAGGCCGAATCTATAGTTTTTAGAATTTTTGTCTGTTACCGCGTCACAGAAAAACCACTGGAGGGATTTTGATAAAATTTGGTATGGTGATAGCTGGTTATCCAGGTCAACATATAGAATACTTTTTACTGCGGAAAAATATCTAATTTCTGAGAAAAAACACAAAAACTGCAAAGTGAGAGTACTAATATGAAAAACCTAAGAATTTGGTTTTTTGTCATCTGCACGCGGGCGGTGCCGCGGGCAATGATAGTTTTTATATATGGGGAAAGCCAGGTACCAAATATTTGCAAGTTGTACGGTAAAAATTACGATTTATGAGTTTGAATAAAACATAATATGATATTGCATGACTCGAGCTTTGGCTAGATTTTTTATTTTGTCCTAAGCTGTAATTAAAAAAAAAACTGAAACGAAGTGAACTATTATGCAAAATGTGTGTGCTTATAATGTGTGAAATATAATAACAGCAAACACATTGAAATAATCAATCGATAGTTTTTTTTAAAAAAACGCCATTAGCGCTATTAATATAGATACGCACGCACATACAAACTTTTACTTTTATAGTATTAATAAGTTATTATTTAGTATCTTTCATATATATATATATATATATATATATATATATATATATATAATATGTCAATTTCAGTGTGTCACAGTGATATTCATATTCGCTCTAATAGCTCAAGTAGTTTTGATGGGGGAATGCAACGACTGTAGCTTGTATGTGTGGAGGAACGCTTACAGCTTTAGTATAACTGGTGTCATATACTGTGTTATAATGCTCGCTTTGCATGGCTGGGCTATTTGGGGGATAAAAAAGGTATCAAATGGTATCTAAAGGTATCTAAAGTAATAAAATTGCCATCAAAATATTAAATGTTTTCTTATAAAGTATAAATTAAATAAACCATGGCGAGTGATTCAAAAAATATGCAATGGGTTACAGTAAAGTGCTTACACTATTTCAAACGTTTTTTTTTCAACAATAATGGTATTGAAAATGCATAATTATGTAATTCTAACCTAAAGAAAAAAAATAAAGAAATAATCTTAAAATTTGAAAGATTTCCTTCATAGCATCTTGGAAAATCTTTATCCCATATAACTTATTCTACTCGATTTCTTTTCTTTACGCTTACTTTCTTATAAAGTTAATATTTACATAATATAATAAGCATTATTTATAGTAATATAATATTATAAATAGGCAGATTTTATTTGTAGAAACGCGCTAATCTCAGGAACTACTAATCTGATTTGAAAAATTCTTTTTGCATTAGATAGCCCGTTTATTGAAGAAGGCTAGAAGCGAGAGTGAGTCACTAATATATTTAGATTTTTATAGCATTTTATAAAACATACATTTTACTTAAATCGTTAAGGCCATATATATGAATAAAGTTTAGATGTAAGATAATAATTCTACATTGTTTTTTCCAGGAAAAGTCTTCTATTCTTCTATCATGGGTGGTGATCACAGCGATGTGGCTTTCACAGACGTTCTTTTTATTAATTATATTACTTATTATTCACAGCTCTGATGTTAATATTATATTATGGCTATTTTCCTTCGTATTAGGACTAATTGCTATATGTAAGTAAAATAAACGTGTTTTAATGCATTTAAACTATATAAAAAAAGGCAAAGATAAAGCTGTTCAGAAGCTTTTTCTTTTCTGTTTGTCAACTGATTTTCTTTTTTTGTTGAGTAGTTTATTGTTGAGCTTTAGTGCTATTAATACAAAATTGGAATCAGTTAGTTTTTTATATAGATAGGTTTCTATTTATACATATTTCCCTCAATTTTTTTAAAATGTTTTTTTTTTTAATATAGTCGAATTCTGACAAGTGGTCGAACACTAGTGAATATAAAATCCTTATAGTCCACTCATTTGAAAGTTCTAGTGATCGGGAAGTTTCAATTTTTTTTTATATCCATACTAATATTATAAATGTGAAAGTGTGTTTATTTGTTTATCTTTTACGTAGAAACGGAGTGACGGATTGGCGTTTGTGTGTAGATAGTTGGAGGGCTGGAGAGTGACATAGGCTACTTTTTACCGCAGGATTTATCTAATTCCCACGGGAAATCACATTATAATACAATTCAGAAAAATATTAATGATCAGAATTACTTAAAACTTAGTATTAATGCTCTTCAATAAAATAAATAAATACGTGTTTTAACATTTTTTGAAATTCATGCAATAAGGAGGTAAAATAGGGGATGAAATTTGAATAAAACTACCTAAACTACACTAAACTACTTTTTAGAGAACTTTTAGTAGTTTTAGCGCGAGCGAAGCCGCGGGATTTGCTAGTATATATGTATATATTTCGATCATTTCAAATTCACTTTGCTACGTCATACACGTATCCTGTCGGTATGAGTTTATTAATAGGGATTTTTTTTTCTTGAAGTATGCCAAATTAACATTAATTGATTTTACTTCTATCCCACGCTATTTCTCATAAACAACGTTATATAATCTTCTATCGGCTTCCAGCCCTCCCTTACTTAGAATCAAATAACTGAACTGTTGCCTTTATATAATTTTGTGTGATGAATACAAAGATTTAATTTATAAGTCAAAGAGTACGAATGCTCTTAGTTTAGTAATATAAGAGTTCATAAGTTTCTTTTTGTTTTTTAATATATTTCGAGATAAAACATAAGGTCGGGACCTAATTATAAAGTAAAAATGTCAAAGACATATCTATAGAGTCTAATATTATAAATGTGAAAGTGTGTTTGTTTGTTTGTTTGTTTGTTTGTTTGTTTGTTTGTTTGTTTGTTTGTTTGTTTGTTTGTTTGTTTGTTTATCCTTCTCTCACGTCGAAACAGAGTGACTGATTGACGTGATATTTTGTGTGCAGATAGTCAGCGGGCTGGAGAGTGACATAGGCTGCTTGAAATGAAAACACGTTATAATACAACAAAAATATTTATGATCAGAATTACTTGAAAATTGTATTCGTATTAATGCTCTTCAATACAATTATATAAATACGTGTTTTAGCATTTTATGAAATTCATACTATAAATGGGTAAAATAGGGGATGAAAGTTTATATAAAACCTACCTTTTTAGAGTTTTTTGTGGTTTTAATGTAAATATGTCATTAAAGATTTACTTTATTCTTTTACAGGTGTTCTCATATACTTTGTTTTAGTTGCATTTGGCCTTTGGTTAGAGCTGAAAAGTGTTCAAAAAAGGAAGCGTGATGTAGTGATATCGTAAAATAAAACAGAAATTACTTTACTTATTTGTTTAAATGAAAAATGATGATATTTAAATTAAATTTAAAAATATATTAATACTGACCTCATTATAGCTTTAAAAAGTTCTAATTGAAAGAGTAAAATCAGGCTAGCACTGAGTCAAACATCGAAAGTTTGGCAGTATGAAACATTAAATTACTGTTTATACTTTATTTATTGTGATAAAAATATAAATACAATATGTACATATTTTATAAATATAAGGTTGTTTTCTATTTACAGATACATTTATGAAAAAAAAATCCGGTTGGAAAACTATTAGTCTACAGTCTACTATGGGTATTTTTAATGATTAATAACAGCATGTTCCGTATCAATCCACAATTGTATCTACCACTATCAAATTTTCGTAGAAAGTTGGGCGCTATAAACACTAGTGACTCACCCTTTGTCCGCTCGTCCGCTTTAAGTTTAGTATAGATTTCTTAGAGATGAGATATTTCCCCGCAGTATAAAGTATTTTATATGGTGACCCGGATAACCAGCTATCATCATACCAAATTTCATCAAAATCCCTCCAATGGTTTTTCCGTGATGTGGTCACAGACAGATAGACAGACAAAAATTCTAAATGTAGCGATAATAATGTTTATTTCAATAAGATTTTCCAAAAAATGTTTAATGTACAGATTCGGCTTAGTTACAATTTTATTATATGCATAGTTTAAAAAAACCCTGTGGTGGACTGTAGACTATATCGGTAAAGCAGTAACACGGCTTGGTATAGAAAATATATTGAAGTTCTATTATTTCAATTTTTTCAGAATTTTCTTCTTCATATTTTAATAAAAAAAAACTACGTTAAAAAAACCCACTTCAAAAACTAAAAAGTATAAAATAACTTAATAAAGATTTAATTTAATACACCTCTTATGCAAACCTAATACCTTTAATGCTACTTAAATACTATTATTTGTATGTGCTACCAATTGATAGAATTGAAGTCGGTACCAAGCCAAATGTAATAGTAGGTACCTATACTCGCCGCGATCTGAGAAATCTATACTAAAGGTACTAACATTGAAAGTAAAGGCTCTAAGCATTTTTTACAATAATACAAACTAAAATGAAATGATTCTTAGGGGATTTTTTCTTGGAAATTATCTAAGACAGCCTAAGTATTCATAAAAATAGAACAGACATGAAAATTGATGAAAAAAACCTACGCCTACACAAATATCTTCTCCTAAGGATTCAGGCAAAATTTAAAAAAGTTATATAATAGGCAATTAATTAGTTTCTTCTTATGAGCGAGCTTACTGTCTGGTGTTGGAAGGAAAATTAAATTTTGAAGAACGTTAGAAACTTTCAAATATGGTAAAACTATGTAAATCTGTCGGCTATGCCTGCGTGTGTCTTTACAGAGAAGATGAATCCAAGTATCTCTGTATCCAGTTGACTAATTGAAATTCTACATAATTCACTCACAAGCCTGTTTCATTGGCATTCGACCTTTTCATGCGTTGCAGCCTTACATAGGCAGACAAAAAAAATGATTGAAACGCTCACTGTGGCTTGGATTCTGAAATTCAACACTAACATGATTATTTTTACTGGTATTTCAATTTTTTTTATTATTTTTCGATAACTGCAAAATAATTTAGCAAAATTATCAACCTGCTTTCTATTCTGGTTAAAAAATAGGTATAACTCGAACAGACAGACAGTATAATCAATATTATCTGAGACGTATACAATACAAGTGTATGTTTAATATTTTAAATAAATATTTAAAGTGCCTATCAGCGTTAACATAGTGATTTATTTTAAATTCAGTTCAATTTAGGCTATTATCCGGAAGCGTTAGTTTTTATACCAACATAATGTTCTCAGTTGAATCGTAACTGAATCGAACTGGTGCATTGGTTATTGAATGAATGACATTAGCGTTTAAGGTTCTCTTTAGATTTAGGCTGCGACCTATACTGAACGTCATATTTAGCTCTGAGTACGAAATGTCTAAACGGTTCATTTTGAGTTGTTTATTGAATTCTAATAGCAGTTGATGGTAGTCCCTCAATTCTATAATAATATTTTTAGAAGAGGAAGAGTTTGTTTGTTCGTTCGTTCGTTCGTTCCTTCGTTCGTTGGCTTGTTTGTATGTTTGATTGAACGCACTAATCTCAGATATTTTTTTTTGTATTAGATAACCCGTTTTTTGAGGAAGGCTTATGTCGTCATACTACTACATAGACGAGAGATAGAGAGACTTTCATACATTATTATTAATAGCATAAGGCCAAAGAGTTTTTTTTGTAGTTTTAGCGGAAGCGAAGCCGCGGGGTCTGCTAATATAGCATAAAGGTACAGTTATAAGCAGAATTAAAAACGTTGGTATACCTTTTCCCATTTTATTCATTTTTATCTACAAAACTAGTAACGATACCATTGCTAACTTGCAAATTCTTTGCTCCAAGTAGTTGCTTTCTGTGACTGTTCACGACTAATATGAAGTATATGGTCACTGAAAAAAAAAATCAACGATAACATTTGAATTCTACTTTTAATTTGCACACTAAAATATAAACTCTCAAACAACTAATATATGTATTAAGCAGTTCTCACTCGTATCCATACTCTTATTATAAATGCGAACGTTTGAATGTTTGTATTTATGACCTAGATATGAGTAATAAAAAATAATGTTGCTAATAAAAATTTATAGGGTCCCACACAAACACAACACAAAAAAGGCACAACGGGCTCGAGAAGTGAGGTTCTCTCGTATTTTAATTTTTTTTTGTATATTTCGCAATAATTAACAATTGGAAAAATAAAGGTGGCCCTATACAATAGGGGATGTTAGATCAGTTTTGCCTATTTATACTGCGCAGGCAAACCAAAACGTGCGTATTAATTAATCACTTTTACAGTTTTAACAATAATAATAATTGAAGATAATGACAGTTCTTAGAAAAAAATTGCATATTTTAAAACGAATTTCAGCTGAGTATTTTATAATGCACTTTGCACAACAAACTAATTTAATGACATCTAATATATAAAATTCTCATGTCAAAATGTTTGTAACCAAACTTCTCCGAAACGGCTTGACCGATTCTAATGAAATGTGTATATTCAGTAGGTCTGATAATAGGACGTAAACTATTTTATATACCCCTAAATGATAAGGGTGGTCCACCCCAAAAACAATTTTTATTTTTTGGACAATTTTTTTTAACTTTTTTAATGATTCGGAATTAAAAATACATACAACCCAAAATTTTCACTAGAGACGAACCCAAGCGGAGCGAGGGTGTGTCGCTAGTATGAATATAAAGAAGTTAAGCCTTACAACAATATTACGTAATAATATTAACTTGCCTTACTTATTAATACTAATTTGTTTTTGAAGAAGTATTGAAGGCATAAATTCAAATCTGTTACTCTATATTAGCTATATTAGTTCGCACATGAGGTACGTAGCCTCCTTTTGCACGTCAAAGTATTTGAAATGAGTGGCTCACTCTCGCTTTGCTTGGATTTGCCTCTATGAAAACAAAAGCAAATCTATCTCACGGGTATCATAAATTTTTCCAAGATAAAAAGTAGCCTATGTGCTATTCCAATCTATAATCTATTTGTGCCAAATTTCATCCAGATCCGTTCAGCCGTTCTGGCGTGTAAGAGTAACAAACATCCATCCTCACTAACTTTCACATTTATAATATTTAAACTGATTATCCTCTTAAAACGAACAAATAACTGAGGATCATATCGTGATGTTAGCAAAAAAAATATTTTTTCTAAATAATTTACTAAGTCTATTCAGAGATAAACGTGTTGAAACCAACAAAAAAAACAAACGCTTTAACTTTATATATTTAAATAGATAATTAATAATAATAACAATAATAAACTGCTGTTTTGAACTAAGTATTTATATAAAGTGCTCGTAACAATAATAAAATGATATTTAATTTTAGTATCATAAAAATATTTTTAATCAAAATATTACAATGAGTTGATGAGAAAAGCGGCTCGTATAAAGGAGAAATTAAAAAGAGCACACTTCAATATTTCTTTTGCTTCCAGTTGTTTTTATATTTGCTTTATTGGAAAAGGCAATATAAGACTTAATAACTTCAAATTGGTCGACATTTAAGGTTTTTTTAAAGACTAACTTTTACCTCCGGCTTCATGTGCGTATGAATAAGGGCTTGTGCGTATGAATAAGGGCTCTTTATATACCAGGTGAATAATTAAAGTTGTAAAATTAAAATCAATATATCTATCAATTTGTCCCTATGTTACAACGTTTCTTGGAATTAGCTGGACAAAAGCGTTTGATCCTGGTGACGGGTACTTAAAGGACGTATAACTTAAATAAACCGGTTCTGATTTTGAGGGTGAATTTTGACGTTGAAACCGGAAAGTAAAATAGTGTGTTGTTCTTAAATACTACTACCATCTTTAACTTATTACATTTCATATTTTTATTTTATATCATACCACTATATCATTTTATGAGAAACGTAGTACGTATCATATTTACTTACAAATATACCAAAGCATGCCCAATATGACGATAAGAACACGGTTCCTCTGCTTCCGGGAGGTGAAGACGATTGCCAGAAGTATCATCATCATCAACATCAGAACGACGAAGATTACCGCATACCAGATCCAAATAGTGCACAGAACTGGATCGTCCTGAGATACAGGAAAGTAACATGTTTATTGTTACTGATAATGATCAGACGGTACCAATTACTGCGTTACTACGTGCGTCTACGGTTGTAATTCAAAAATTTGTATGTGTGTATGTTTGTCTCTCCTTCACGCTAAAACCACTCGACAGATTTGGATGAAATTTAGAACACAGATGAACTATATATATAAAATATGGCTAAATGTGGCTTTAGTTACTATACGGTACATAATGTATATTATAAAAATAAAAAGCTCTTCGAGAGACACTTGAGCAAAGCGAAGGTAAGTCTCTAACTATTTATAGAAAAAATACAATAAAACTTCGATACACTGTATAAATAAAATTCGATTCGTGTGTCTGTGTGTTTCTCTGTTTACTTCTACTAAACCACGCAACGGATTTTGATAGAGTTTTCACTAATAGAAAGATCGAGAAATTTTATGTATATAATTTATAAATATTTTTTACAGATGACTAAGCGTAGACGGTGTTTTGTCAACAAAACATTTTTCATAGGATTACGTGCTAATGCTGGCTAAACCTTTAGACATTGTGCCTACTATAGCAAAATATACAGACAGACAAAAATTAAAAAAAATGTATTTTTTTATGTACAGTTTTAAATAGTTGTAAACTTTTGTTGTTTTAATTGATGCTTAGGTTAATAAACAAACAGGCATATTAAAAATCAAACTGCACGATGATAGAGCTTACTATATCCGCTACAAAAAAGTTTAAGCTCCGCAAATACTGAAATTTAAGTTATCTTAACAGGTTATGTTATAATAACCTGTCGTTTGTATTTAAAATTTATGCTACCTTAGCTAAGCCGCAAAACAAAATAACACTGGCCGCAAAGTATAAAGCAACTAATATCCAGATCGTAACGAGGAGGTAGCTGAGAGATATGAAAAACGAACAGCCATACGCCATAGGGTGTACCTGAAACAAAATACGTTTTTTTACTGAAAACTTCGTCTAATCACTCTACTTTCCATACTAATATTATACATGCGAAAGTAACTCTGTCTACTAGTCTGTATGTCTGTCCTTTCAGGCTTAATTCGCTGAACGGATTTAGATGAAATTCGGTATGGAGAGACCCTTTAGGAATTGTTTAAAACCGCTAAATTTGTCGGCGATTTGCGGGTATTATTGAAATTAATAAATACGTGATTAAAATTTCAGATTGTCAAAAGTATATTTTTGGGAATTTTAATAAAATATCTTTCTTTGGAGAGGTCTGGTAATACTTTATAACCGATTAAAACGTCTGGGGTTCTGTTTTTTTTGAATTATATAAAAACTAATTTAAAAGATTAAACAAAAATCAAGTTTAAAAAATACGTTTTTTTTTTATATTTTTTGGAAATGTTATATACTGCGTAGTAACGAAATAACCACAAGCGCTATCCCAGACTCGCGAGACTGGACTCTCCAATTGATGAAATTATATTTTTTCACAATTTCAACTTGCCAAAAGGACCTTCCCAAAATTCGTCACCCGCTCTCGGAATAAGCGACGCTATGGTGAGTCGCTAGTTTATTATACATGCAAAGTTTCTAGTATATTTATGTTTGTTTCTACTTCACGTTAAAATGACTGGACGGTTTTGAATTTTATTAAATACACATCTGTGTACTAAATAAAATTCAAAACGTAAACGTAAACGATATATAGTCTATCTAGACTAAAACCTGAAGTAATATACAAGCCTAGCTTAGATTTATTGTAAAACATTACATGGCACATGGAGATTCATCTGAGCGAAGCTAGGTTTCTCTAGGTCAGTTTGATATAATGAACTAGATTAATTTTTGCCAATTAGTGTTGCTTTTCTGTTTGGATGTAGAAAACCCTAAAACTGGTAATTTTTAAAGCATCTTCGTTCTTAATAATAAAATGTATTTCTTTAGCCAGTCATTTCTGATTTCTATAGAAATTTCAATGTTTTCAAATGGGCTTATTGTATTCGTCATAACAAAATTTATTCATTTAACTAGAGACTCACCTTCGCTCCCTCCCTAGTTACGTTTTAATATTTAGTATAGATTTCTCAGAGATAAGATATTTTCCCGCAGTAAAAAGTTGCTATATGTTGCTTGATGTCGGTGAACCAGCTATCATCATACGAAATTCATCAAAATCTGTCCAGTGGTTTTTTCGTGATACGTTCCCAGACAGACAGACAGACGGACAGATTTAAAAAAAAACGATAGATTTGGCAGATTCGTTATCTAAAATATGCTAATAGGACAAGTATGGACAGTAATGAATTTATACTTGCCACCCCTAAAGCAGCTACTATCATAGATCCAGTTTTAAGATCCACTCCAAAAAAGGAGCTGACATCTGGTAAATCATCTAAGGCCGTCATAACTTAAATGTTAAATCTATTTTATTTTATTTCAAATTTTTTAAGAGGCGAAACTATATTTGTCTCAGTAATGTTATAAAAATATATGGAATGCTGTAAATATAATCCTTTTTGAATGACATTTAAACTGATCGACATTCGTCAGTTTGTTTTAAAAGCAGTTTGTATAATACTTTCTTAGATTTACGCGAATATTTGACATTTTAAATAAAACTATCTTTTCGGATTTTGTCGCGGATTTATTTGCATTTTTGTTTCCCGACGTTTCGAATGCTTTACAGCATTCATGGTCACGGGAGAGACTTCCTAGTATATACCAATGTACTCTGTGGGAGAGACTGAGGTGTTACATGTCTCGAAGATATAGTTGTTACAGACAGCCTACCCACAATTAACCAAATGAAAATTGCACCAATTACATTACAATAATTTTTTTCTTTAAACATTTTTATAATTTTAATTATAATTGAATATGGAATATTATTTATTTAATTTTTGCTATTATTTTTATAATTATTACAATTTTAAAAATATTAATTAGTAATCTATATTTAGTGTTGCCATTATTATATTTATAACCATAAAGAAAAATATAAAATATAGTATTAATTATTTAAGCCATATAATTGTTCTATGTGTAATTTAAAAAAGTTAAAGTTAATTAAGGATAATCATTTTAATTTAGTTTGCTATTATTTAAAAACGACTTACTAAGCAACACTATTACTATATACTTTTACAAATGAAAAATGATTAGCAGTTTGTAGTCGACGATATTTGCAATTAAATCCATAAAGAAAAGGCAATTTATAGAAAGAATATTATTACATAAAAATATTATTGTAGAGAATTAAATATTGCTGTTTTTTTTGTATATTTCACAGTTTTTATATGTAAATTTGTATCTATATTAAATAATAAATAAATAATTTCCTTTAACATTTGAAAATGGTAGAAAACAGTGGTTTTCTCGTAATGCATTCTCAGACAGACAAAAAATATAAACACTATAGATTTGGCCTCTGTATCGACAATAATGACTATTTCAATAATTTTCCAATAAAAATATTTTATGTACAGATTCGACTCACTTAGAATTTTATTTTATATAGGTATAGATTTCTTGACTAACAAAATCAATAAATAATTTAAAGTAAGCTTCTCTCATGTAACGAATTAAAGAAAGTTTCTTTATAACTCACCATCCTCATCTTTACCTGCCAGATACTATATGATTACGTAATATATAATATTTCACTTTAGCTGTGTACTAAGAACTATACAAAATAGGTAAAATTTAATTAATATACCAAAATTTATTATCTGTAAATATTTTGAAGACGTGGTTAACGCTTGTTCATTATGAAAAGGTTATTGTTCTTAGTTCAATGGGAACATTGAATTGTATTGAATTTTGAACTATCAATATTAAGAAAGCTGCGAAACATCTATTGTTAGAAGAAAATCTGTTTTTAATGAAAAAAAAAAACTTCATTAGCGCTCTACTAATTGAGATTTATAAATGTACTTAATATTAAAATAACAACAATATTACTCTTTTGTATACAATATTTATAAAAATGAATACTTCATCTATTGATGGAATCAGAAATGAGCAGATTCGCAGAAGGTCACAGATATAGCCCGATGAATTTTAAAGCTTATGTGGAGTGGGGCACATCGCTCGCAGAACGGGTCATTGGCGATGAACAGCTGTCGAGTGGTGGTCACCAAAGACGAAGTGTAGGCAAGCCTCCCACAAGGTGGACTAACGACTTCGTCAAGTCGCAGGAAGCTACTGGTTGCAGATGACACAAGACTGGCAATCATGGAAGGGGGGAGGCCTATGTCGAGTAATGGAGTGTTTCGGCTAAAACGTAGACGATATATAGATAAAATTGTAAACGTACTTTACAATATCAGAAATTCTTTACTAATTCATTAACAATTTTGCATGTATAAGTGCTAAGAAAGAAAGAAAAGAAGAAGTGTGTGAAGAAGATTTTTTTTTATTATTAAAAGACATTTTATGCTATTCATTTAGCTGTAACATGCCATTTTGACAATCGCCAAGAAAACTAGCACTGATGTGGATTTCCTAGCGGGCGGGGAAACCGCGTGCAAAAGCTAGTTTAAATGATTTTTATATACTCCAGGATATCCTATTAAGCTTGAAGATGTATTAAACTACAATAAAAAGCAACGACATTTTCAATCATTACAGAAAGACAAACTATTTAAGTCTTATGTCGATTTTTATTATTAGTTTTATACGTATAAATTAACTTTATTAAAATAAATAAACGGCTCTTCAAATATTTTCTTTTATCCTGTGAGAATCCTTTATTTTCCTGGGATTTCCTATCTGTCAGTCAAAGTTCTGACAAAAGTTATTCACCCGTTGCGGAGTTAAACAGGTATAAAAGTTCTGACAGACGTACATACATACTTAAAACTATTGTTTGGATTTAGATACCATGCAAATAACGATATGAGCTTAATATGGAGTACCTAGTTATTTTGAATTTATAGGCAGGTTACCGGAAGAAATATTTGATATCCTTTTTTATAACATAGATATTATGTACATTATATATTTTAACTGCCTCGTTGGTCTAGTGGCTATGATATCATAGCTGTAGATTCGGAGGTCCTGGATTCGAGCCTCGGGTTAAGCCAAGTTCAGTTATGCCTAGGTGAGTACGTAAAACTGTTAGTTTTGCGCTTATTTTCTAATTGGTCGTCTCAAATTGTCGTCTAACCGGAGTATGAGAGTGACTGGAATACAGAATGCAATTGTGTTTGCGCACACACTTTCGCGATCAACAAAACTAGTCTCAATGAGAAATCGGCCAGAAGAATTGGTAACAATATACCAGTACCGTAATTGGGATTGAATGGGATTGGGCGGTGTACCATGCAGATTACTTCTGGTATTTCTCTGATAGCAGAGTGGACCGTGAAGCAACTCCATGGTTGTTGTGGTTTGTTACGGTAGACCTGCCGTCGGGGCGTTGTGGTTGAGTGCGTAAGCAATCCTGTGACATCTCATTATGACGGAAGTTCCGTTGGGTTTTAGTAGGTAGGGTAAGCTTTTCTATACGGTGAGTCCCACATAACCACCAGTATGCATGTAGGTGGTATGCGTAAATGCATTTCCCAACGTTAAAAAAAGGATTTTTTCATAAGTCAATGTATGTAAATATAAATATACGATTCAGAAATTCCACGTGACTTATGATCACACAAAAGCTAGTTATATCTTTTCGTTTATATAACAAAAAAAATTGCTTAGAGTGGAAATGTCGCACACCTAGTTATCATTTTAACTCTATAATCCAATTAACTCTGGCTCGTTTGTCACGAATTGTTGAAGGATTTGTCGGATACGACTATATTAATTAAGCCCATTTTTTCGTTTTAGTCCCTGTTATGTCTGACTGTTACGTATGAGATCAATTTTTCCATGTATCTAAAATATAAAATTAATTTAAAATTATATAAACCTTTACTTCTGCGCTGTACCCTAACCTCTAGTACTATAGTACTTTTTTTATTGAAAGATAGTTGAAAGATAGAGTTCACTCTAGCCTTAAAGGTACTTGGATTGTAGGTGGCAGGAAACACGGATGCTGGAAGGGTGTTCCACTCCTTAGATTCAGAAACGTAGAACTGAAGCGTTTCGTGCGAGTTGGTTGGATTTCTACCACATAAGGATGCCAGCGCTCACGACTTCTCGCAGTTCTGTGGTAAAACGGTGAAGGGCGCACAAGGTTGTGAAGTACACTCTTGACTTACACTCATGATTATTGGAGTATCGAGGTTCATGGATATAGCCAAATAAATAAAAATAATAGTCCGAGCTACGCCGGGGCCTATCTCGTGTGTCTTTTCATACAATCACTAGCAACTAACGCTCGCTTCGATCGGGTTCATCCCTCTACGGATGTTTTAACTTGTAACGGTTAGTATGGAATAGATAGACTACGTATTATAAGATATAATATAGCCTATAGCCTTTTTTAATAAACGAGTTAACTAATGAAAAATAATTTTTGAAATCGAATTAGTAGTTCCTGAGATTAGCGCGTTCAAACAAACAAAAAACAAGCAAATTCAGCCTCTTCATAATATTAAGTATTCAGTATAGATTATCCGGTGACTTCCTTTGAGCAATTCTCCATGAAACCCGACTGATGCGTCATATCAAAAGATTTCAAACTATGCATATTCCAACCTTAGTTTCTACCTGTTGGAATATGGAAAGATACAAATAATAACAATAAAGAGAAATTAAATTATTAAAAAAATCTGCCTTCTTTTTAAAATCTTATTGTTGAGCTTTTACCAAACGCAGCTTTTCAGATATTACATTTATTTTACAAAGATTTGCATGTATAATTGCTATAGGTATTGTGAAAATGGATATTGTTCTATTAAAAATTCGTCTATTGCATAGTTATAGTAACTCGAGGAGAAAAAGAAAACCTTGTCTCATGTATCAAAATTGAACAATTGAACAGTTACCTAAATGGCCCCTTTTTTTTTTTTTTTAACGTTGGGAAATGCATTTACGCACGAGGTGTGGGACTCGCCGGCAAAGCCAGTACTACCCACTAAAACCCAACAAAACCTTCCTCCGTCTTAATGGGGCGTCGCAGGATCGCTTACGCATTCAACTACGACGCCCCGACGGCAGGTCTGCCGAAGCAGACCACAACAACCACGGGGTTGCTCCACAGTCCACTCTGCTATCAGAGAAGTACCAGGAGCAACCCGCATGGTACACTGCCCTCCGAAGAGGGCCACCGACCACCGACCACCGAAGTGGGCCACCTCCCTGTGCGTTTCTTGGCTTCGCGCCCGGTTGGGTTGCCGGGCACTAATGAGCCCCCCCCACCACGACAAGGTGAACGCACGTTGGGGGGGACCTAAATGCCGCCTAAATTAAGTTCATTAGTTCAAAAAGACTGTCTTATTTTGCTTTAGGAGAGTAAATATAAAAATTAGAACTACCTTTCTAATATTTTTTCTTACTAAGACTATTTAAGCCAATTAAAATGTTAAGCTGATACTTTATTTTCTTCAAGACGCTTTGAAATTAAAAACAAGTTTGACTTTGTAAAAACCTTGCATCACTCTATTACTATGTATAATGTTACTTATTTAAATTATAAGTCAAACCATCATAGTTATCATCGATTTCCTCTTTCTTGTGTAAGGTTGCATTTTTATATATTGAGCGTTTTAATAGAAAATAATATATTTGGTTAATTTGTAATGATTTATGTATAAGGCATTTAGTTATGTGACCTTGGCCTTTAGGAATTTGTTTTAAAAAAAATTAATAAGGCGCGGATATTCATTTGTTTTCCCGCGCTTTTGCGCAGAGATGTCGGTACCACCATGTAGGTCACTACGAATTGTTTGTAATACTGAAAATTATGATTATAAATTATGTAATTCACTGACGATTATAAAAGTACTGAATATAAGAATATTCTTATATAAGCAAGGAATATCTCAAAGTTTTATTAGGGATCCTACACTTGGTATTTACGAGTACTTCAATGGTTTATAACAGATATGGTGCTTAGGTGCTTAGTAGAAGAGAATAAGAAACAATGGATGATATCAAAAGTTTTAAACATTTTTCTCTTTCCTGAGATTTGTCCTTGGATGCAGAGCCATTATGTATTAAAGTTAAAGATAGTCTACACCTTAATATAAGAAATGAATTTTTGAAATCGGATTTTGAAACAACAGTATGTTCAAACAATACACTCTTTAGCTTATAATTTGAGTATAACTATGAAAACTACCCTTCTTTTCATTTTTAAATTGCGATATTATATGGTAAAGATAATGCATTTGTTATTATTTGTCTTTTATTTATTTCTTTTTCTTAGACAGACATAAAAGGCAGTGGTAACCCAGTGGTAACGCGCTCGTTTGGGAAACCGAGTAACGCGAGTTCAAATCCCGGGTCTCGCACCTTTGATATTTTCATGTGCGAATCATTTGTAACATGATTACCACTTGCCTTAATGGTGAAGAAAAACATCGTGAGGAAACCTGCATGTCTGAGAGAATCTAGTAAGTTTTCGAAATACATGTGATGTCCGCCAACTTGCACTTGGCCAGCGTGGTGGACTATGGCCTGATTCCCCTCGTACTGAAGAGAGGCCGTGCCCAGCAGTGGGATGTTAAAATGGGCTAAATACTTACAGATTGTCAAATAATACATTGCAAGCTAATAAAATATAATTGATATATTGTATTCCCAGAATCGATTTTATTATTTAACCAATGTTATCAATGTACCAATAATACCCAATATAGTAAACTACTTTGCAACTTCGCTATCGATAACGATATTTCCTTATTTTTAATCTATACATATAATAAAATCGAAGTCGAATCTGTATATTAAATAATTATTGGAAAATCTTGTTGAAATAGTCATTATTATCGATACAGAGACTGAATCTATAATTATTAGAATTTTTGTCTGTCTGACTGTCAGTCTGTCTGTCTAGGAACACATCACGCGAAAACCACAGGACACATTTTGATGAAATTTGGTATGATGATAGCTGGTTATCCCGGTCAACATATAGGATACTTTTTACTGCGGGAAAATACTCATTTCAGAGAAATTTATACTAAACGTTAAAACGTATCCGAGCGGAGCGAGGTTGAGTCGCTAGTATTAACATAATAATGAAGGCTTATATAGAATGTAAAATCAGAGTAAGGTTTTACGTAAACAATGAGTATTGAATTTTGTAAGTGAAGAAATTATTTCTTAAGAAAATAAAAAAAGTTTTCATAACAATGTTTCGTAAACTTTTATCAACTTTTATTTATATGTATTCTTTGCAAAATTTGTTTCGAAATTATACGAAATGAAACAAATCAATATTTTCTTTTTTATTCAACTCGATGTAGTCGAAAGCTACTTTTGAATAAAGATATTTCATATTCGACTTTCCTAAGGCTGCATATATTGTATAGAAATCTAATAACTTGGCAGTTAGGTTCGTTAAGATTAAGGTTTTGAAAGCATATATAAATGTTGTCATAATTTAAAATAAAAACTGCTCCTAAAAACTGCTTAACTAGGGTGCAAAATAGTAATACGAATTGAGAAAAACCTACAAAAGTTGTTATCAACTTAACAGCAGCTTAATCCAATTGGATTAAGCCATCCCCCTCAGTCCTCACATAGGGACAAGTATACTTGTGCACTATAATATCCCCTGCGCATCTGGCTAGTCTCAGTGATATTGGTCGTCGTGGCTGAAATCGGTCGGGATGATATAATTATTGTACGCGGAGAGATAATTGCACTCCTTATTCCTGTCACTGTGAAAAGTCCAATGGGACGATACTTCGACACAACCGGTGAGAGTTAAGTCCGATTCACACTATAGTGCCGCTAACGGTTCATTTTCGGTCCGATAATAGTTTGGTAATATATTTTTATACAATAAACAATGAGTGCATTCACACCATCAGTAAGAGTCAAGTTCCGGTCGAATTACAGCTTCAGCTATGTTTCTTGTATAAGTTCACTATCAGTACCATAGTGTGGATCGGGCCTTAAGGCGCAAGACTAAAAACTTTACGTGCTCCCCGAGGCTTTGGGGTGAAAAGCGCCAACTTTCCAAATCGAGCTGTTACTTAGAATTTCGTGACAGAAAAGACCCTGTAGTAGTCACTACATCACTGAAGAAGTCGATTATAGCTTAATAGTTACTATTATAAGCAGTTCAGGTACACCAAGTAAAATTCCGTGCGATGATACAATTTTTTTCTTAAAATAATCAGATTAATAATTAAATGTATTTTGTATCTATCTATCTACATATATATGTTACAGCACTTGTAACTCAAGAACGGCTGGACCAATTTCTATGACTTTTGATTTGAAGGATTTGTTTAAATGTTGTTCACTATGTTATTTAGTTTACTTTTTATTGCTTTTTAAGTTATTTTCAATTTAGAGCAGACTACGTCTTGAGCGGGGTCGAGACACCATCATATAACATTCATTCGAGATAAGTGATTTATTAACGTTGGTTGATCATGATGGATTATGTGGTATATGAATGTCTGATCAGAGCCTGTGAACCCGCTGGCTTTAAATCATTAGAATAATTATAGTTTCAAGTCTATAACATTGTGATTTCCCTGATTAAATTGTGTATTGAGCATTGAATACTTTATTATTTGAGCCCTGATAACGCCCACAATAACGTAGTATATGGATAACACGACATAAACGTCATATATTTTTGCCCATTGTGAACCAATTTTCATGGTTCTTTTGTATTATAGATTTCATCAAAAATTCTATCCCTTAGGGGAATGATTGTGTTAAAAGTAGGTAATTTTAGAGTCGGTCTATCCTTTTAGTTTAAAAGTATGTCATTTTGTTATGTTTTATTTTTACTACCCTCTTCGCTTCACGTCAGACTTTTGACGTTTAACCGTTTTCTTCTCAGGAAAATCCTGTCATTTGGTTAAGTTAGAGTTTCGTCTAAGATAATGAACGATATTCCTCATTTATAATGGATGTTGATTTTGAGTACTTTAAATGATAAATATCTTACTTATTTCCCAAATATCTGAGTAATAAATGTTATGAAAAAGTAATAGCCGTTGTGTAAAAACTCATAGACGATAAGATGAGGTGTCACGTATTTCAAGATGTTTTCGCAATTCGAGTTTTTTGGCCAAGGGTTTCTTCTGCGAATGGTATAAAAGAATAATTTTGAATAAAGGAGGCCTAGTTACGTAATTTAAGCAGTTCAGTCCTTTTCGCTGCCGCTCGGACATTGGGAATATTTAGTAACAATACTGGTCTTATTCCGGAAATTCTTTCACTAATAGGAACGTCGTGGACCCTTTTTTTTTTAACGTTGGGAAATGCATTTACGCACGAGGTGTGGGACTCACCGGCGTAATACAGCCAGTACTAACCACTAAAACAAAACAAAACCTTCCCCCGTCTTAATGGGGCGTCGCAGGATCGCTTACGCATTCAACTACGACGCACCGACGGCAGGTCCGCCGAAGCAGACCACCACAACCATGGGGTTGCTCCACAGTCCACTCTGCTATCAGAGAAGTACCAGGAGCAACCCGCATGGTACATCGCCCCCCGAAGAGGGCCACCTCCCACCGCCCACCGAAGTGGGCAACTTCCCTGTGCGTTTCTTGGCTTCGCGCCCGGTTGGCTTGCCGGGCACTACTGAGCCCTCCCACCACGACAAGGTGAACGCACGTTGGGGGGGAACGTCGTGGACCCTAGCGCATCTGTTTTGTAGCAAATTATTTTTATACAACAACATATAAAGGTTGAACTGGTTAAAATAAGAGCACGAAGAGAAAGGCACTTTTTCAATATAGATTAGGAATTATGATAGCTATCCGATTAAAAAAGCTTTAAGATCATTTACAATTGCGAATTGAAAAGAAATAATTGCGTTTTAACTAAAATGATACACCGACTTTTATGACTTTAAAAGTTTACTTTGAATTCTACCTCGGGTTGTTTCTTTTATTGTTTATAGAGAACTAGCATTGCCCGCGGCTCCGCCCGCGTTCAGATGATCAGAAACTAAATTCTTAGATTTTACATATTGGTATACTTTTACAATGCAGTTTTTGTATTTTTGTCAGAAATGAGATATTTTCCTGCAATAAAAAGTATCCTATATGTTGACCCGGATAACTAGCTATTACCATACCAAATTTTATCACAATCCCTCCGGTGGTTTTTCCGTGATGCGGTAACAGACAGACAGACAGACAGACAAAAATTCTAAAAACTATAAATTCGGCCTATGTATCGAAAGGTCGAATTTGTACATTCCATTTTTTGGAATTAAAACTACGTATTTTAAAGACACATGACGACATTTATTGACAAATATCTAAATAGTACAAAAATATATATTCAATAAAATAATTTTTTAAATGGATAAATTGTGCTATTGATATACTTTTTCAAGATTAGCTAGTTTTCATAGTTTTGGACATATTTAGTAAGTTAACTTGCTAAAATGTATATAGTATCATCGTTTTTTTATTCTAACCAGTTTTTGTGTTTTTTCTCAGAAATGAGATATTTTTCTGCGGCAAAAAGTATCCTATATGTTGACCCGGATATTCAGCTATGACCATACCAAATTTCATCCAAATTCGTCTAGTAGTTTTTCTGTGATGCGGTAACAGACTGACAGACAGACAGACAAAAATTCTAAAAACTATAGATTCGGCCTCTGTATCGTTAATAATGTCTATTTCAATAAGATTTTCGAAAAAATATTTAATGTACAGATTTGACTTAGTGAGAATTTTATTATATGTATAGATAAAGACATTAAATAACTGCTGCTTTTCAAAATCTGTCAATCTATACATGGAATAAAATTGTAACTAAGCCGAATCTGTAAATTAAATATTTTTTTGAAAATCTTATTGAAATAGACATTATTACCGATATAGATGCCGAATCTATAGTTTTAGAATTTTTGTCTGTCTGTCTGTCTGTTACCGCATCACGTAAAAACCGCTGGAGGGATTTTGATGAAATTTGGTGTGATGACAGCTGGTTATCCGGGTCAACATATAGGATACTTTTTACCGCGGGGAAATATCACATTTCTGAGAAAAAATACAAAAACTGCAATGTAAGAGTATACTAATATGTAAAACCTAAGAATTTGTGTTTTAGTTATCTGAACGCGGGCGGAGCCGCGGGCAATGCTAGTATATAAAATTATAGTATATATAATTATTTTTCCAAAAAAAAAACTAATTGAACAATTCTTTCGTTTTTAGTTCACTACGTATACGTATGGATATTCATGTAATACATGCCAACTAGGAATATATTATAGGATTTTTTACATAATTTACATTGCAAAACAAATAGTAGGCATAGCTTAGCTCAGCATAGCTATAAACTTGAAAAACGTAAGCCCATAGGTATACTTTAACAACACCAACGAAATAAAAACACACTGTATTACCTCATACGTACATACGGCATATTTTTTTTAAAAGCTTTTATTTAACTTGCAATGTTAATTATATTTTGTTACGTTTGTATGGATCAAATCTTGTAACCATTTCCTTTTTTCTGAGTTGGAATTTTACATATTGGTTCAGTTCCGATGACAAATTTTACAAAATTAACGGTAGTTATTATATACTAGCGGCTCACCCTCGCTTCGCTCGGGTTCACCTCTAGAAAAGCACAAACAGATCTATCCCACGGGAACCGTTCATTTTTCCGGGATAAAAATAAGTAACCTGTTGTTTGACCTGCAATATTATCAGCTTAGTATCAGCATGCCAAATTTTACTAAATTAGGTGCATAAGTTGTTGTGTACTGAGCTGTATAAGTTACTATAATTTTTTAACTATCCCACGGGAACTCTTTAATTTTCCAGAATGAAAAGTATCAAATTTAATTTAAATAGGTTCAATAGTATTGGAGATTAGCCCGTACGAACAGACAAACAGACAGAGAAACAAAAAATTTGAAAAAATCTGGATTTGTTCTATTTCTCTCCTTACGGGATGTAAGAAAAAAACTGACTCGTTTTTTAGCAATTTTTTCTACCATCTATGTACAGACATTCGACCTCTACAGTTTTATTATTTATATATGTACCTATATTCAGATAGAATAAATAACGTATAATAAAACAGAAATATATAATAATGAAAATAGTTATAGCGAGTGTACCTTAGGAGATAGACATATACTATGTAGAACTTTTCTATAGACCTTTTTAAGACTTACAATTTTCTTACAATGTTTTGATCTATCTCTTAAGGTTGAGCCAACGTAAGCCATATAAATTTCTAAAGACAATTCGATAAAACCAGTTATTGTATTTTCCCGTGGGAATGAATAATTTGCCTGTCGTAAAAAGTATTCTAAATGTTGACCCGAGCACTAAGTTTTATCATTATACAAAATTAAGTTAAAATCGGTTGAGTACTTTTTGCGTGAAACGCGCACATCGATTTGACTTAGTTTTATTATAGGTATAGATAAGAATAAATATTGCGAGTGTAACTTAGAAGATAGACATATACTATTCAGAACTTTTCTGTACCTACAATTTTTTAGTACATTGTTTTGATGTATGTCTTAAGGCTTAGCCAGAGGAAAGTTTCTGGGGAGGACTCGATAAAACCAGTTATTGTATTTTCCCGTGGGAAAGGAAGATTTTCTTTAAGTAAAAGTTATCTAGGCAGTGGTATCCCAGTGGTAACGCGCTCGCTTGGGAAACCGAGTGAAGCAAATTCAAATCCCGGGTCTCGCACCTCTGATATTTTCATGTGCGAATCATTTCTAACACAATTGCCTCTTGTCTTAACGGTGAAGAAAAACCTGCATGTCTGACAGAACCTATCAAGTTTTTGAAAGACCTGTCAAGTCCACCAACCCGCACTTGGCCAGCGTGGTGGACTATGGCCTGATCTACCTCGTACTGAAGGGAGGCCCGTGCATGTGTTAAAAAAGGCTGAATACAACATACATACATACAAAAGGTAACCTAAATGTTGACTCGAGTAATAAGTTATCATTTCACCAAATTTCGTTGAAATTGGTACATTACTTTTCGCGTGAAACGCACACACAAAAACAGACAAACAAGCATTTTTTTTAATAACTATTGTTTTGGGGTCTGTGTTGTGTACATAATACGTTACAAATAAACAAAAACATCTATCCCACGGGAAAAGTACATTTTTCCGGGATACACAGTTACCTATTTGTTATTCTGATGTATTAACTATATTATTGTAAAGTTTCATCAAAATCCAATCAGTGGTTTTTGTGTACTAAGCTGTATAAGTTACTACAGTTTTTTGACTATCCCACGGAAACTCTTTAATTTTCCGGGATGAAAAGTAGCTGATTTGTTTTTGTCATGTATGAACTATATTGTTGTAAAGTATCATTAAAATCCAATCAGTAGTTTTTGTGTACTAAGCTGTATAAGTTGTTATAGTTTTTTAACTATCCCACGGGAACTCTTTAATTTTCCGGGATGAAAAATATCTAAGATGTTGCCCGGGGATATAAGGTACCACCATGCAAAATTTCATTTAAATAGGTCCAATAGATCCGGAGATTAGCCCGTACAAAGAGAAAAACAGATAAACAGCTCGCTCGGGTTCGTCCATACATACGAATATGTTGTATTATCTCTTTAACCATTTGTCCAAATTATATGCAGTAAAAGGGAAAAGTCTTTTATTTTAAACGTTTTAGACGATAAATTTACTTATTTTGATAAGAATTCATAATTGTTGATAATATGACCAATAAACATGACCTACCGATTTAAATGATTTTTTTATTATAAAAAACTACTTTTTGTGACTTAAATATAAAAGTTAGACATATGCTGTCGCTGACTTTTTTGTAGGCATTATTAAGCTCTACAACTTTTCTCTAGAACATAATCATATATCTCTCATCGTTAAGGCAGCGTTCGTAAGAAACGTTTTCGTTCGACCGTTTTTTCTCCGACTTACTTTGCAAATCCGACTACCACGAAAAAGCCTTTTCATTTTTCGGGTTAATATATAGCCTATAACACTCAGAAAGAACGTGGCTTTCTATTGGTAAAAGAATTTTGAAAATCGGTTCAGTAGATCCAAAGATTACCCCCTACAACCTCACAAACTCACAAACTCACAAACTCACAAGATCACAAACTTTACCTCTTTATAATATTAGTATAGATTACGGTATTCCTGGACGTAGAATTTACATGCCAGACGCTTTTTTTATAGGCTAGGTTCAAATATTGCCAAAATATGAGATCTATTTATTATAACTATGTATTAACTACACAATCAATTATTATAAAAAAAATCTAATGTTCTAATCTTCTAAAGCATGATATAATCAAAATATAATATATAAGATTAATTTTAAAAAACCAAACAAAAAGCAGTAAGTCATTAGTATTGCTAAAGCTCTTCATAAAAAGCTCTTTTCTAAAAAAATCTTCATTAAAAAGCTACACACATTCAACAGGTAGTTATAACTGCTATCATCGATAGGGGTATATAAATAAGGGTTGAAACCCTTAGCGGTCAGTGTCGCTCCGGATGCCGCGGAGAATAGATGTTCTCGCGTCTTCGTAAAATATATATAAAAATTGTTTACGTGAAGTTTGAAGGATTTCCATTTAAATAAATATGGATTTTGGTAAGGAGATTTAAATTAATATACAAAAAATATAATTAAATAATAATAATACTATCAATTTGTATACAAGCAATACATAATGAATGTAAAATTTTAATAGGAGCTTTTAAGAAAAAAAATCGAAAGAAATTTTACTTTTAATATGAATTCCATTGATGGAGATTGAATTTATTTAGAAATAAAAAAATATATCTAAAAATGTATATTTGTTATAAATCAATACCAATCCAACTAGATTAGTTATAATTTTAATTTTATCTAATTTCTCGGTTCTTATAAAAGAGAAAAACTTTTTAATTTTTAAAAACTCAATATATTTCTAATGACCTGCCAAAAAAGTATAGTATTTATTAGGCAAAAAGTGATCAAACTAGAGTTCAGTCAAGAGGTATCAACAATAATAATAAATAATAACAACTAATGTTCACCTAGTAGTGCGAAATTCGACAATAATCATTATTGAAAATTTTACGAAAACACAGAACTGTTTTGTCTTTGCCTATGGACATAGTAACAATATTAAATATATGTTTAATGAAGAATACTTTTGATATGTCGAAATAAGTAAAAACTTAAAGAACTCGTTTTAAATGTCGTTATCCACCATTATGGGCTATTTTTTTGGAGTTTATTGATACCATCACCTGTTTTACATCTTGTCATTAAAACACATTCATGTAATGTAACATACCCAAAGCACTCTAGAATTAAGTTGGTACTCTATGGAAATTGCTTAGTAATTACTTTTAGACAAAAAAGGTACACTGACTTTAAAACTCCAAATCAAATCAATTATTCCATCCACCCGTAAGCTTTTTATTTAGAGTTTGTTTATTTGGAAGACAAACAAAATTTTAGTTATATAAAACTGAAAAAGGAATAAAAAATTATGTATACCGATTGAATCTTCACAGTTTTCTTAAGATGGATATAATGCATGTTAGGTCATTAAAAGTATATAAGGAGAACAGGGAAACATTAAACAAAGGTTCTAGTTAAAAGCTTGAGCTTATTTTAAGATAAGAAAATAAATATATGTTATCAAATATTGCGTTATGCAATTTGCAAGAACTACGTAAAAAGCGATAAAATGAGTTCGTTTTCTAGACAGATAAAATAATGACAAATTACGCATTATTTCACGTATTTATATTGGACCAAATTTGTATAATCTATACATATAACAAAATTGTAACCAAGCTGAATGTGTAAATTAAACATTTTTTGGAAAATCTTATTGAAATAGACTTTTTCTCTATAGTTTTTAGAATTTTGTCTGTCTGTCTGTCTATTACCGCATCACAGAAAAACCACTGGGGGGATTTTGATGAAATTTGGTTTGGCGATAGCTGGTTATCCAGGTCAACGTGTAGGATACTTTTCACCGCGGAAAAATGTTTCATTTCTGAGAAAAAATACAAACTAAAAAGTAAGAAGTAAGAAAAAAGTAAAACCTAAGAATTTGGTTTTTGGTCATCTGAACGCGGGCGAAGGTGCGGGCAATGCTAGTCCATTCATAATTGGATAATATTAAAACAAGAAAACTCTTTCAACACTCTTTTTGTCACAAAACAGAAATACGATAACCTTAGAGCACACTACGTAGTGCTTCCCCCAGATGTATGTGAACACACATGTGGTCCCCCACCACACGGGGAGGGGGGGGGGACTTATTAGCGTCCAGAAATTCAGCTGATCATGAAGAAAGTAATAGAAGCCAAGAAAGTTTAGTTTAGCCAAGCTGGAAGGTATGCCATGCTTGGTGCTCCTGGTACTTCTCTGATAGCAAAGTGGACTGTGGGAGTAGCCTCTTTTTTGTTGTGGTCTAATTTGGCAGACCTGTCGTCAGGGCGTCATGGTTAAGTGCGTAAGCTATCCTGGGATGCCCCATTAAGATTGGGTAGGATCTGATGGGTTTTAGTGGGTAGTGCTGGCTTTTCTTGCCGGTGAGTCCCACATAACCACTTCCATGTATACAGGTGATGTGCGTAAATGCATATCATAACATTAAAAAAGGTCACTTGGAGCTTATAATTCAATATGATCGCTAAATCCTTTCAATAATGATTTAAATTACTACATACTAGTGACCTACCCTCACTTCAGCTGCGGCTCTACGTGCCAAACAGCCTATGTGTAACTTCAGTTCATATTTTATCTGTGTACTAAATTTATGTAATTAACATTTATTATAATGACATCGATTCTTTAATTTTTCATTATGTTTTTTTAGATATATTTGTCACATTTATATTAGTAAAAAATTAAAAAGTTATGTTGTAGTAAAAGCTTACTAAAACACGAACTTCCTCTTATTATTCATACTGTATCTGTAGCGTAGGTGACATTTTAAATATGTATTCCTCAAGGAAAGGCATGTGCTGTAACTGTTATCTGCGATATAAAAAGTTTATACTTTCTAAACGTGTAAGTATAGCTAAAAAGTTTTGTAATGATATGAAGTTATTAGTGAGTTATTTTTGATGTCGTACGTCGAACGTCGTCGTAGGTTTGTAATTTGGAAGTTCTAAATATATTTTTTTCTTTGTATTTTTGACTTGGATGTATATTTTTGTCATTATAACTTTCGATGTTGAATCATCAAAAACGAAAAGAAAAAGAGATATTAAGTAAAATAAAAGTTATATTTTTTCCTACAAATGTACTCGTAATAAGATAGAATAAAAAAGAACATCTCAAGGTAAAACATACTACTGAAGGTTTTAGGTTGCCTGTTTAAAAAAAAACGTTCCAAAAATTCAGTACTTTAAACCTTTTATTTACTGACTCAGGCCTGTCAAGTTATAGTTTGTAACTCGTATCAAAGAACGCAATAGAATTTCTCTTAGATCAATTGAATACGTAATATTATCAGCTATGATTTCAAGAACAAATTGCTATGAAACTGATACTCTTTGAGCTTTTTTGATGAACTCGTTGAGATATTCGATTTTTTATAAATTTTATGCTTGCCGATAAATTTGCTTATCGATAAAGTTACTTCTCCATACAAATTTCCATCCCCATTTTTAACCCTTTAAGGGATTATTTACGAAACAAAAACTATCCTATATCCTTCCCAGGATCTCAAACTATTTTCTTACCAAATTTCTCTAAATCGGTTTAGTAGATTCAGAGACCCCTATAACCTTACAAACTCACAAACGTTACCTCTTTATAATATTAGTAAATCTATACTTGTAAAATATAATAAAATATGTATGATTTTAATCTATCTATGATCACAATAGCTGAACATGTTCTCCAATATATAAGTACTCAAGATCGGGGAAATTAAGACATATCTTTGGTGTGATCGACTTCAAAGAAACGCTACTTTTAGTTCATTCTGTTGAGTTTTGGATATATTAAAATTCGACTAAGTCAAATTCTTGTAAAACTGTTACTTTAGCTTTCTTCATCTTAATAGTCTCTTATATTTAATTATCCAAAATATTTTTATTTTGCGTCTTTTATCTAATTGCCTTTATATTAACACATCTTTACTGCCTACCTTTTAGTTATAGCTCATTATCATTTTAAAACTCACATTAAACGTTAATTTATTTATTTACTAGCATTGCCCGCGGCTCATCCCACGTTCAGATGACCAAATATCAAATTCTTAGGTTTTACATATTAGTATACTCTTACAATACAGTTTTTGTATTTTTCTCAGAAATGAGATATTTTCACCATACAAAACCAATACAACACCATACCAAATTTCATCAAAATCCCTCCAGTGGTTTTTCTGTGATGCGGTAACAGACAGACAGACAAAAATTCTAAAAACTATAGATTCGGCCTCTGCATCGATAATAATATTTATTTCAATAAGATTTTCCAAAAAATATTTAATGTACAGATTCGGCTTAGTTACAATTTTATTATATGTGTAGATAAATATGAATTTACTAATTACGTTTCTCTCGCATGTTTTCACTGTGACAATACTGCCAGTGGCAGGTTCAGAAAATAATTCAACAAATCCGTATTTATTACATTTGTTTAGATCGCTTTTACACGTGTTTTTGACGCGTTATCATTATATTTTATAAATATACGAATGATATCAGATTTTATATTGGACTGGAATTGGAAAATGACAAGTTGTATATACGTAGAATGTAGGTACATTATATTAAAAACTAACAGAAACCCGCGGCTTCGCTCGCGCTAAAACTCATCCCCTATTTTACCCCTTATGAGATACCTTATGGGATGAATTTCAAAAAATGCTAAAATACGTATTTATTCAATTGTATTGAAGAGCATTAATACCAAGTTTCAAGTAATTCTGATCATAAGTATTTTTTGAGTTGTATTATAACGTGATTTCCCGTGGGAGTGAGATGATCTCCGCGATAAAAAGTAGCTTATGTCACTCTCCAGCCCTCCAATTATCTCCATACAAAAAATCACCTCGATCCGTCACTCCGTTTCGACGTGAAAAAAGGACAAATAAACAAACCAGCAAACCAACAAACAAACAATATGGATGTAGACCCTGTTAGCTATGTTATATTGTTATAAACTTAAAAAAATATTTTTGATAGTGATCTTATTACTATGAAATACTCTTGATAATTAGTAATGATAATAAAATTTTGATATATTAAATTAGTTAAAAATAATCTTAAAGAGCTTAAAAAGATTTTTGGTGTCAGAACTTTCAGAACTCGTATCATAACTTTACCACTAATAAAGTACACTTGTACTTGGTACTACAACTATTTCGGTATTATAATTAACACAGTCACGGTTGATTGTTTATTTATTTTTGTCCTTCCACCACCTGACATTAAAAATTATTTAAACTAAAGACAACTGAAGACTACGACGACACGTTTGGCTCAGTTTGTAGTGACCCTACTTGCAGTGCCAGCGGTCGCGGGTTCGAGTCCCGCTGGTGGCATTCATTTGCGTGAAGAACACGAATGTTTGTACCCCAGTCATGGGTGTTTATATTTATAATATGTATGTATTTAAAAGTTATATATGTGTAGTGTATCAACTATCTGGTATACATAACACAACCCGCTTACCATGGAACTATATGGCGCTGTGTGTTAATGTCCCAACATATTTATTACTTTTAAGCCCACAGAAACCTTTTGATTTTAAGAAGTAAATCAGAAATTTCTTTTGAATAAATAAGCAGCATCATTCCTCATGATGCAGAAAGAAGCAAAAAGAGCTTATATTTAATATAAAGTTTTTTTTTAATTTTAACGATAATTTGTGTGATTAATTGTATAAAACTAAACTCAAAAAAAAATATCGCGTGCGAAAACAAGCATAGTTGTGCGTATCATTCATTTAATAGGTAAATAAAAACTGATAATCAAAAGTTATAGCATGCGATTGCGTGTCACAGAAACTGGCATTTGAGTACTCGATATTAACCTCACGTATCTTACTACCTATTGAATGTAGTTATTTATTTAATTCTGGTTAATTTATTTGGTATTTCTGAACAATTTATTATCATAAATCCATATTTACTAACAATATAAAGGTGAAAGTAACTCTGTCCTACTTTTCACGCTTAAACCGCTGAACAGATTTCGATAAAAATTGGAAATATCATAAATGACATCCTAGGTACGGACATATGCTACCTTTTTACCCCATCTCCACCGTATTTACAAGGCGAGCATAGCAGTGTGCAAAAACTAGTATGATATATATATATATATATATATATATATATATATATATATATATATAAATATATTTGTGTTGAAGCAGAGACCGCATCTAAGCCAGCGGAGTGTGGAACTAGATGGTCAGACGACATTGAGAGGATTACTGGCACTGATTGGATGGATAGAGCTCAAGACAGAGAAACATGGTGCAAACCAAAAGATGCCTACAACAGTGGTTGGATATTGGTGTACTTGATTGATAAACATTATCGGACTATATTACACTCTTTGTAAGTGAAAGTTAACAAAAATAAAATAGATGCACGTAGAAAATGTACTACAACTTTTGTGTGTGATCTGTTTGAATTTTTTCAAACAGAATGCTATGAGGAAGTAACTCATTCTGATAGCATTATAGATCCATGGTCGGATGCGCCTCGTCAATATATATATATAATCTATGTTTGTAATGTGTCCATATATGGAAATGTGTAAATCAAAATGCGAGTTTAACTGTAGGTAGATTGTGTAGATTTACATGGGATCGCGGTGAACGTTATATGGTTTTGTTGTAATTGACAAAACAAGTATCAGACTGCAAAGACTTTATACAAAATACTTTTTTTTTATACAAAATTATTTTTACAAAATTTTTACATTAATTTATACAAAAGTATGCTAACATTTTTCGTTTGAGTTCTATTCTTCTCGTATAATACTTATTAATGTAATTATATCAACGCAAAGTAAATTTTGTTGTATTTTACTATGGAATAAATGTATTTCAGCTTAAAGCTTATGTTGACTTTTAGGAATTTGATTACATAAATCTATTTTATACTAGTATTGCCCGCGACTCCGCCCGCGTTCAGATGATCAAAAACCAAATTCTTAGGTTTTACAAATTACTATACTTTCACAATACAGTTTTTGTATTTTTCTCAGAAATGAGACATTTTCCCGCGGTAAAAAGTATCCTATATGTTGACCCGGATAACCAGCTAACACCATACCAAATTTCATCAAAATCCCTCCAGTGGTTTTTCCGTGATGCGGTAACAGACAGACAGACAGACAGACAGACAGACAGACAGACAGACAAAAAATCTAAAAACTATAGATTCGGTCCCTGTATCGATAATAATGTCTATTTCAATAAGAATGTCCAAAAAATACTTCATGTACAGATTCGGCTCAGTTAGAATTTAATTATATGTATAGATTAAGACTTAATACTTTTTTTAGGATTTACGCGAATATTTGACATTTTAAATAAAACTAACTTTTCGGATTATTTCACGGATTTATTTTGATTTTTGGTTCCCGACGTTTCGAGTACTTTACAGCAATCGTGTCACGGGAGAGACTAAGTTTATAGACGTCTCAAAGGCTTTATATACTTGTTACAGACAGTGCCTACCTACTATTTTACAAAAATGATTTCTAAAATTCAATAATGGCACCAAAGTACCTTACAATATTTATTAATTTTAATTTCTAAACATTTTAAAGAACTTTATAATACTCTAATCTTTAATTATATTAAGACTCTTATGAATTTTTATTTTCATTAAATTACCTCCTACCTTCAAGCTTGAGTTTTGCTATTGATATTCTCTACAGAATAATTATTATATACTATATAATTTGTTTTTTTTTTAATACATAATTAGCATTATTTTTAAATGAAAGTTATTTTTATAACTATGTGGGCGATAGGATTTGTCTAGAACTACTCAGCAGCCATCTTTCGCGTTTCTAAATTAAAAAAAAATAATTAACTACCTTAATCTATATTATCTAACTTACTCTACCTAAACTTGCTTTATCATTATAAAATGATTTTTTTAAAATCGTTCTTAAATAGTCTCTTTTGTTATATAAAGATTCTCATTTATGAAACGTATAAGTTCATAAGCTCCCGCTACTAAACGTTAAGCTTTAAATAAAAGCTCTATTTCTTTACAACTCTATATAAAGGCGTATTTCACGCATTATTAATATCGTTTTTGAATCTCTTAATATTCCGTATATCGATGTGGAAGCTTAGAGTAAGATTAGTTCATGGTTTAGAATATTATACTAGCTTCTTTTTATTAAGTGCGTATAGTGAAAGGGTATAATTAAAATCTGAACAAAGCAGTGCGGTATACTAGTCTTTACTTCTTCAGACTTCAGAGAAGGCACCTTTAAATAAACGAACAAACCCGCACAAAATAGATAGTAAAGTTAAAAACAGTAAATTGTGCGTAAATTGCAATATGATATGTATTTCACTTCTTTAAAATGAAATATAAATTCAGTGAGTCAAATGTGAATGCGGAATTAATTATTTGTAAAGAATAATTGGTGTTAATTTCTTGAAAACGAGAAAACCATTAATTATGTTCAAACATTCATTAAAATTATTCATCTGTAAAAAAATATTTATATTTAATATAAATTGTTCTTCTTATAATTAACTAGCATTTCACCCTCGCTTCGCTCGGGTTCGCCTCGAATCAAAAACCAATCTATCCCACGGGAACCGCACATTTTTCTGGATAAAAAGCGTATAGCCTATGTACATTCCCGACTATAATCTATCTTTGTGCCAAATTTCATCCAGTATTGTTCAGTTGTTCTGACCTGATTGAGTAGCAAACATCCATCAAAACATCTAAACTTTCAAATTTATAATATTAGTAATTTTATTTAAATTGCTGTTTTTATATTTTTTCTGAAAATGAGATATTTTCCCGCGGTAAAAAGTATCCTATAAGATACCTAGGATCCTATAGGATACTTTTTACCGCGTTTAACATAATATATGTTGACCCGGATAACCAGCTATCACCATACCAAATTTCATCAAAATCCCTCCAGTGATTTTTCTGTGATGAGGTAACAGACAGACAGACAGATAAAAATTCTAAAAACTATAGATTCGGCCTCTGTATCGATAATAATGTGTATTTCAATAAGATTTTCCAAAAAATATCTAATGTACCGATTCGGCTTAGTTACAATTTTATGATATGTATAGATTAGTAAGATTAAATCATTAAAGATTTCTTTTTGAAAGATAATGTTTTTGTGTTGATCACAATTTTGTCTAAAGGTATTAAAGTCATATGAAGTGGAAACTATTATTGCTATTTCCAAAGTACGAGAGTGGAATAAGTATACACGTCATCGATAGGTAGAAAATTTGTTTTCCTCACAGTCCCACCCATGCTTAAGTGAAAGCATAGCCGCATGGACAGTTGACACATACAGACAATATAAGCACCTATTTATAACAACCCATTTCATGCCAGATCATGGAGCTTAGACAGGATGTCAACCTACAATCGTAGAAAAATAGAAATCTTAAAAAAATCATATATTTATTCGTTACATTTCAGAATCATAATTCCAAAAAGTATTTCATATAATACTTTTTGGAATTATGATTCTGAAATGTAACGATTCAATCTTTCATTTTAACACAAGTTTTAAAATATCTTTTTTCCAATTATTGTAGAAAGATATGCCTAAGATACTACATCTTCATATATAGTGCTTATATCATGCACTATAGTAATAAAAAATGCTTATATTAGGTATATTATACAACGTAAATCTTGAAAGTGTCGTTTTATTTAATTGGATGTTTAGGTTCGGACATCACCTTCTAAATCCAAGTTGATTAACTTATAAGCTTTCACTTTTGATAATACTAGCGACTTACCCTCGCTTCGCTCGAGTTCGTAGGGACTAACGTACGTACGTATAAAAGATACGTTTTAACGGATAATACGGAATGGATAAATTATATGCTATATAGTTTATAGTCCTCGTCAATAAGCAGGATATCTAATGCAAAAAGAATTTTTCAATGAGATTAGGAGTTCCTGAGATTAGCGCGTTCAAACAAACAAACAAACAAACAAACAAACAAACTGCCCCTTTATAATACTACTAGCGACCTACCCTCGCTTTGCTTGTGTTCCCTAGCTTGCTTCCCAATACAAACATTCATCCTCCTAATCATAATATCTCATCTCATAATCCTCAACCCTTTGACCGATGACTTCCGGGATAAAAAGGTCTCAAACTATCTCCTTACCAAATTTCATCTAAATCGGTTCAGTAGATCCAGAGATTACTCCTTACAACCTCACAAACTTTACCTCTTTATAAAATTAGTATAGACATATTATACTGACTATATTATCATTATGCTTAGTGGTAACTAAGAAGAATTAAAATTTGAATAATTGAATTTCTAAATTATATACATTTTACAATAATTATATTATTATACTATTTTACAACATTTACTATGGTACATTACTATGGTACAAGGCAGTGGTAGCCCAGTGGTAACGCGTTCGCTTGGGAAACCGAATGAAGCGGGTTCAAATCCCGGGTCTCGTACCTTTGATATTTTCATGTGTGAATCATTTCTAACTTCATCACCACTTGCCTAACGGTGAAAATTCGTAGAAATATAGCTTATACATCAGAATAATACATAGGCTGTAATTTTTAAATAATACATAATGGAAATACGTACGAAGCCGCGAGAAAATGCTAGTAAGCTATAAAATGCAACCAATGTAACAAATATGACTTGTTTTCCGTTGTAACATCAAACAAACAAACAACCGAAAAAGAAAGCTTTATAATATTAGTGCAGATCAACTAGCTACGTGCAAGGAAGAAAATATTAAATCAACTATTCTGTCCTTCCACTCCTTTAGTCTTTTGGAACAATCTAATTCCTACAAGTGAGCTCAACCGAAAAGCCAATACGTTTACGAACCCCAGTACAAGGTGCTGCGTCAATAATTCGAGAAAAAGAACTTTTTGACAGAACAATTTCATTTTGATTCGATCCGCAACAAAAATTTTGGACCTTATAATTTTCAAAGTATATGTCTCGAATAATAGAAAGGTTTTCTTCGAATAATAGGCACTTTAATAGGCACATATTTTAATTATTAAACATTTACACTTTTTAGAGTGTTTTTACCTTGTTGTAATAATAATTACTCGAAGTAAGTTCGCAATTTTCGCGTGATATCTTTACTGTAAAGAAAATAATAAAATTGCAAGATGTATAAAACATAATCTACATACGAGTGTCCCTGTATAAAAGACGTTTGAGAAGCAAACTGCTTTGAGAGTATAAAAACATGCCATATAAAGTTCAGTACTACGGCTGATCTTTTCTCTTTACCTTTTAGCTTTGCTTAAGAAAAATATATTCAGTTTATCTGGAGATAGAGTCTAAGTTTCTGTTACTTAGTGCTTCTATTATTTTTTTTGTAAAAAATATTTCTTTTGTAAAAGATGGAGACAAAACAGACATCTCACCATATAACTTCACAGGAACCGGTTGAAAAAAAATTATATTATTACACTAAGGCAGAATAAAAGTGATATTTTTTGTAAAATGTTAACTTGTTTATGGTGTAGTCTGGAAATCAAACCCTCATAAACAGCATTTCTTAAACCCAAACATAGCAATATGGGTTTACTATAATGATTTACTAGCATTGCCCGCGGCTCCGCCCGCGTTCAGATGACCAAAGTCCAAATTCTTAGGTTTCACATATTAGTATACTCTTACATTGCAGTTTTTGTATTTTTTCTCAAAAATAAGATATTTTCCCGCGGTAAAAAGTATCTTATATGTTGACCCGGATAACCAGCTATCACCATACCAAATTTTATCAAAATCTATCCAGTGGTTTTTCAGTGATGCGGTAACAGACAGACAGACAGACAGACAAAAATTCTAAAAACTAAAGATTCGGCCTCTGTATCGATAATAATGTCTATTTCAATTAGATTTTCCAAAAAAATATTTAATGTACACATTTGACTTAGTTACAATTATATTATAGGTATAGAAGAAAATTTGTAAATTAACTAAGCCTTTAGCCTTAAGGCTTAGTTAAAATTAATTCAAGGTAGTACTATGTGAGTTCAGTACACTTTGTTCTAAAGTAAATTAAATTATCAGGTAATATATTTATAATATAAAACATGGTCTGGAATATATCAAAATTTAATTAATCACTGGATCATAACACAAAACATAAATAAATCTTTAATAAATTTAATAAGTAAAACTCCAGTACAGATTTGATTCCGAAAATTCTTTCACTAATAAGATGATCCCTGAGTGACATAGCCTTATTTATCTCGTTATATTAAATATTTCCTCTGAAATATTAGTCTATTGGCAGAAGTTTTTAAAGAAGCCGCTGCGTATAATGAGAGTATGCTCGTAGGTAGGCTATTAAATACAGTTGAGTAAAATAAAAAAATGTCTCTATGTGTTTAAATATATTTAAATATAATTTGTATGAGAACTTAATAATTTATTAATTCCTATACCATTGATATGCTTATTATATCGTATTCAGCCCTTTTTCACGTCCCACTGCTGGGCACGGGCCTCCCTACAATACGAGGGGGATCAGGCCATAGTCCACCACGCTGGGCAAAGTTCGGGTTGGCGGACTTCACATGTCTTTTGAAAACTTGCTAAGTTCTCTTAGACATGCAAGTTTCCTCACGATGTTTTCCTTCACCGTAAGGCAAGTGGTAATCATGCTAGAAATGATTTGCACATGAAAATATCAGAGGTGCGAGACCCGGGATTTGAACCCGCTTCACTCGGTTTCCCAAGCGAGCGTGTTACCACTAGGCTACCACTGCCTTTTTTATGGTTATTGATAATATTATAAGACTACACCTCTTACTTTGGAATTTTATGTTCGTTAAGGACTAACATTTAAGTAGCACATCTCAAGATACTCGTAGTTGGAAACAATTATTACAGTTATACAGTATTTAACATTATGTCCATTATTCGTAGAAGGCTAATATGAATGGATTCTATTAAATTATTGTAGCTTAAGACAACTTTATACAAGAAACATCTTTTGACACTAACATATTAGTAAAGATGAAATGTTGGAGGCTAAATGGACTTTTTCAAATTTTTTACAAATATAATTTCAAAGTTATAAGACAATATCAACTCTTACTACTATCTTTCAAAGTAAATTCGATATTGGGTATTAGTCAAATTATTTCTTATCTTCAATAAATAAATCTTCTTTTTCTTAACTTTATAAATAGATACCTACGTAAATAAATAAATAAATAAATAATTTCTTAAGACAAAATTGAAGTAGGGAAGGGAAAATCAAAATCTGGTCACGTTATTTAGGGCACACGAAAAGTTTTCAACGCGCTGCCACACGTTTGTATCGATACAAGCGCAAATCGATACAAATCTGTATATGTAAAGTATAATATCACAGAATTTGTGCAAGGACGTACGGTCATGAGCGCAACGATATCGCGTTTATAAAACATACTGTGCATAGATCCTTTTAAAATTACCACGGAATAAGCGTCTTGAAAGGCTTTTATAAAGTTTGTATACGAGCATTTAATTATGCACAAAAACATCGTGCATGGGCCCTTTAGGGTATACTTTTTTGGAGCTTCATTATATACATCAATAATCATAGGTTTAAATCTTGTCCTCGATTTAATCTCCTTATAAATGCCTTTTTTTCTTAAACTTTCACGCGAAATTTAAATATAAAATTAATAAATTGTTTATGACAAAGTAGCTGAAGCTGTTGAAATTTAATCAAATTTATTACTAAGTGAACTTATTGTCCTTCAACTTTTGATAAATGTAATCAAAAATTGAATGATACATTCATTTAACAAATTTCAAAAATTTATTTAACAAACTAGCGGCTCACCCTCGCTTTACTCCGGTTCGCCTCTAGAAAAGCACAAACAGATCTATCCCACGGGAACCGTTCAATTTTCCAGGATAAAAATTAACCTGTTTTTTGACCGACAATATAAAGTATCAGCATCCCAAATTTTATTAAATTAGGTGCATACATAAGTTGTGTAATAAGCTGTATAAGTTACTTTAGTTTTTAACTAACCCCCAGGAACTAACAGGAAAAAAGTATCTGAGATTGGCATAACTTTTTTATTTATGAACCGATTGACATGAAACAAACACTTAATGTTATATATTGTATGTTAAGTGAAGCTTACCAAAATATATTAATGAAAACCACATCAAATCGGATAAGTCGTTTCTGAGATTAGCGTGCACAAACGCACAGACAAACAAATAAACAGGCAAAAATTCTAACAATCATTGTTTTGGGTGGTATATGCGTTGATAAAGGTCCCAATAATATTTTTTGTCATATATCTTCCATGTACAGACAGCGAACCGTAACATTTTTATTATATCTATACATTTAATAAAATTGTAACAAAGTCGAATCTGTACATTAAATATTTTTTGGAAAATTTAATTGAAAAAGACATTTTTTAGAATTTGTGTCTGTATGTCTGTCTATCTATCTGTTACCGCATCACGAGAAAACCACTGAACAGATTTTGATGAAATTTGGTATAATGATAGCTGGTTATCCGGGTCAACATATAGGATACTTTTTACCGCGGGAAAATATCTCCTTTCTGAGAAAAAATACAAAAACTTCATTATAAGAGTATAACTAATATGTAAAGCCTAAGAATTTAGTTTATGGTCATCCGAACGTGGGCGGAGCCGCTAACAATGCTAGTGTATAAATAAAACGCAGCTTTATTCTCAAATCTCATGTAATTGTGATGAAATTTTTCGTGATTATTCAGTAAAAATGTTGTAAGCTGTAGGTAATGAAAACTTTGAACCTTGATATTTTTAAGCTATAATAAATAACTTATAATAATACTAGCTACTCACCCTTGCTTCGCTCGGGTTCGTCTCTAGGTACGTTTTAACAGTTAGTGTGATATTTCATACTAACCGTCAATAAACTGTATATTATGTATAAAAACTTATGTAGGTATGATGAGTTGTTTGAATTGTATGATAACGTATTTTCCAGCCGGAATGAGATTATCTCCCACGGTAAAAAGTAGCCTTTATCAGTTTCCAGCTCTCAAACTACGAGTATATATCCATATACTTTCTTAGATTTACGCGAATATTTGACATTTTAAATAAAACTATCATTTATTCATATGTAAATGTATGTAGTAATAGTGTTGCGTAATAATTTGTTTTTTTTTTTAATAATAGCAAACTAAATTATTTTTTTTATTCCAAATTAAGTTTATTTTTTTTGAATTACACATAGAACAATTATGTGGCTTAAATAATTAATATTTTATTTTTCTTTGTTTATAAATATAATAATGGCAACACTAAATATAAATTACTATTCAATATTTTTTCTAAAAAAATGTATAATTATAATAATAACAGCTAAAATTAAATAAATAATATTCCATATTCAATTATAAAAATGTTTAAAATTAAAAAAAGTAAATTACTTTGGTGCCATTTTTCATTTTTTTGAATTAATTTTGTTAATTGTGGGTAGGCTGCCTGTAACAACTATATAATAATAAATGATAAAACACACCTTCCTCTCCTGTGACCATGATTGCTGTAAAGCATTCGAAATATCGGAAACCAAAAATAAAAATAAATCCGCGAAAAAATCCGAAAACATAGTTTTATTTAATATACATATTTCCACACAAACAATCACTCCAATCCGTCGTATTGTTTCGACGTGAAAGAAGGACAATTAAACACACTTTCACATTTACAATATTATAGTGTGTATATTATAAAGAAGTATATTTAACCAAATCTTCAACTAGTCAGTCTTCTATTTGTATTAAAACTTACGCAAAGTTTTAACCCTTATAAAAAGCAGAAAGCGGCCTTTGAAGGGTGACACTTTGATGGTACAATCAATTCTGTACGTCCAAAGTCTAGGAAGTCGTTTTAAGATAATAAAATAAAATTGCTCTTGATGCAATCACTAGTTCCCATTTCTTAGTAAAAAATAACGATAAGAGAAAATACAAAGCATTAGAGATAAGCGAACAAATAATTTATCTTGCGTATTAAAATGTCCCAAAAACTTAATTTTTTACTGTGCAATATAATTAATATAAAACTTTGTTAGATTTACGCATTGATATATAAAAACACATTTCCTAACAAAATATATTTCTTCAAAAAGGGGAATCGATATGTGACGTTAATTCAAACTAAAGAATAAAATTTAAAAATCGAAAGTTCTAATTGTCTAAACACAAATTCGAACTTATGTACACCACATAAAGTACTTTTTAAAATTTTGTCATCCGAAAATCAATAAAAACCGAATTTTGAAACGCTATTTGTTTATCAAGGGTTTTTGTATGTTAATAGATTTACGCGAATATTTGACATTTTAATAGAAGCTATCAAAATATTTTTTAAATATTTATACACATACCTACTATACCAATAATTACTTAACCATTACCAAATATATATATATATATATATATATATATATATATATATATATATATATATATATACCTTATACAGAGTACTTATGCTATTCTAGAGGGACTCAACAGAATGCAAGGTTTGCCCTTATGTTTAATCTGCCGCGCTTGAATAAATCCCAAATCTCCTCTTAGGATTCCCTACATATTGAGGGATTTTTTCATTCTATTTTTATTTAGGGACTTCTTAGCAACAGAGCTAAGTCAGTCTCGTCGTTCTCTTAATACACGTATACCGCTAATAATGCTAGTAAAAACCTCTAATTATAACTTATTTTAACTTAAAGTGATATACAGCTTTGGCTATCTCTGAGTCAGGTTTAGACACTGCGCTTTGAAAAACTCCCACATCATTTCATTAAGGGATTTTAATTCAATGTCCTGTTCGTTATTATCCCACCTCCTGTCGTGGAAAAATTACTATTTTTTCAATACTTTATGTATAGTGATTTTGAATCCGACGTAACTTATTATTTAAAAAGTATTCATTGCATTTGTTCTAACACGAATTCAACGCAATCGGATCTCTTCATTTTGTGTACAGCTCTAGTAAAGTACTAAAAATAACCATTACGTCTAATTTTGTGGAATGAAACAGACCCTTTGTGCGCGCTTCAAGGAGCTCGGAAGTTAAAGTCCGGGACCAACTACACTTGATGATTCCTTTGTTATTTACTGAATATGTTATAACCTACCAACCTGTTTTTACTCAAAGATCCAAAATAAAAATTATTATATCACAAGCAACTTACCCTTGCTTCGCTTGGGTACAGCCCTAGGTGTCTTTTGTGCTTATAATATCATAGACAGGTAGTGTTTAGTGTTGTACTGTTAGTAATAAAATATTCCAAAAAGATCCATGTGTAAACTTAGTAAGTTAGTAAGTTTCATCAGGAGTCACAAACATACACTAACATTTGATTATATGGTCTGGGAGATAATGAAAATAGAATAATCACGATTTGCGCACAGAGATATAAATACATACATATATACGGTCGCTAGTTTTCTATAATATAATAACAGATTTGATGGGCTAACTTGGATTTTGTCGATAGAGCTTTCGATTTAAATTTGAATCGAAAGCTTTATCGACTCTGCAGCATAGAAACGCTTAGTTATATATATTCAAGCTTCGCTGTGAGTGAATGTCGCTGAACAATGCTTGACTTTGATAATAAAACTACATGAAAGAATATTTAATATACATACATATATAATTCTCCTGTATGTGTGAACCTACTCCTCGTAATGGACTGGACCGATTTGGATGAAATTTTGTGTGTTTCAATGGGCTCCTGGATGGTTTAAGACACAATTGGACCCGGTAGCTGGCGCTGCTGTCGGTGTGTCAAAGAATTTGTTTTCTTAGTAGTTTGAACGCGGCGATGCCTAGGTGCTAGTTAATTATATATTTTTCATTTTGTTGAGTATGCGAACACCACAGACTTTGTGTCCGTCCCTTTTTTGAGTTCTGGTTTTATATTGTCGTGATTTATTTTTTTCTTTAATTTGCATTCACGTTTTGAAGTCATTAACAGGAGAATTGAATTGATCGAATTAATCTTTAATAGGAGATCATGCTTGATGTAATAAACTTAAGCTTTCATTAAGTTATGCCAAAAAATATTTTTATTAATATCACTCTGCCTACTGTCTGTCTGTCTGTGACCGCATCACGAAAAAAACACTGGACAGATTTTGATGAAATTTGGTATGGTAACTGTAACTATGTGTAACTGGTTATCCGGGTATAATATTTAAAAATTAATGATATTAAGAAGCAATTGTACCTACTTAAGCTCATTTTACGTCTAAGTAGAAATTATACGTAAGGACCATAATTGAATAGAAATTATCTCATAACGTTAAGAAAAAAAATATCTCTATGTTATTAGACGAAGACAAAATCGTTCAGTACCTTTTTCCTCTGTTTGTCGATTGATTTTCTTTTTTTTACTTAGTACATATTGATAAACTTTAGTGTTATACAATAAAAAAGTTTTCATAACAGTTATTTTTTTATATACATACATACTCTTTTTGCCTCTGTCTGTCTTTTAATTTTCTTCTTTTCTGTATAGTAACTATAGACGATCTAAATCAATAAAAAAATGAATATAGTCTAATTTTGACTAATGTGCGAATTGCTGGTATTAATAATGTAAATAACTAGGTAGTTTTGTGACAATAGATGGCGCCTTCTACACGATTTATGCAAATAGTAACTTCACAAAATATATTTTTTTAAATATTTGTTTTAAATATTCTTGTATTTTGTCGTTAGATAAATTTGAAGAGAATCTTCAAAATGATGTCTGAATTAATCATTTTGTCAACAAGTGTAACCAATATATACTAATAAAAATCCCATATAAGTTAGCTCTTATATAAAAGAAAAAATACCAAAAATTTGCACAGAATTTAAATAGTAATCAGCTTATACCTAGAATTCAGCTCATTATTAAAAGTACCTGGGCTACCGAGCATCGCTCGGAGTTTTAGGCCAAAAGTACAATTTTCTTTTCTTTTTTAAACTAAAAACTTGAATAAATATAAAAAAAAAACAAAATTAAAAACCTTGTATGCGACCGAGATTCGAACGTGGACTAATACAAAACTAAAAAATAATTTTCATTGACAAACAAACTTTATCAAACGCTATAGTAAGACGATCTCTGATTCCCTTAAGGCACATTGCCTACTTTAAATAGCACTTGACGAAATTTACGTAACATTTTTGTTATTAAAAAAATTAAAAATGCCATATTAGAATACTCCCGTGTGTAAAACAAAACGTACATCAGAATACCACGCCTGAATTAAGTTTAATGATAATTGTAAAAGGGACAGCTAATGATTTCCATAAGTGGAAAAGAGATACAAAATTATCAAGAAAGAAATCTTCGCTATTAGAACATTTTGTCTATCACTAGAATGTTTAGTTTGTCGAGAATCGATTATTTCCACCAGTTGATTTATTTTTCTATATGTGTTCGAAGCAAAGGCAAAGCAACTCACTGTTGTATTTTTTTTACAGAAAATGACTTTATAATAAATATATTGCAGAAACTCATTAGAAAATATATTATTTTTATAACAAGTCTTAAAAGAAGCATTGCTGACTAACGAAGTTAACTATATAATAATTTTCTGGCTTTCTTTGATCATTCCATAGCGGAGTGTTAGTGAAAAATAAAACGTTGAAACCTAATTTAGTTTTCAACAGTATACGCTGGACATCCGTTTTGTGGCTCGCGAGAATTACGTGACATCCTGCATGTCTCGTATATGCATCATATTCATATTTAGGTCACGTGGGGGCTTAGACGTTTTTATATGAAACTTTTTGCGTTATTGCGTGAGAGATGAATTCGTTTTATTTTTTTACAAAGTTTAAACCTTTTGTCTAATGATTTTTCGTCGTACATACTTGTATTATTCATTTGTCTTATTGTTTTGTACGTCTTTCTTTTGCTGATTCTGGACTATTACCGTTTAGAAGGTGCAATAAAAATATTTTTATTTTTGTAAAATATAAGAAATATTTTTTTTTCTTACAGATGTTGCTGTTATGATGTAAATAGTATATTTATAGTCGACATGATTTTTTTCCGACATCTTCAACAATCATCGTCATAATTTAGCCAATTTACACAAAACCTTTATGAATTACGTAAACATTTCTCATGAATCACTCCATCCATTGAGAAAACCGTATGAAAATTTGTTTAGTAGTTTTTGAGTTTATCGCGCTCAGACAGACAAATAGAATTTTTTTTATAATATATATTTTTTCCAATTTAATTCAAATTTATTCAGCGGTTTACGCTTGAAAAGGCAACAAACAGTTGTATGAATTCATTAAATAGGAATAAAGGAAATATAGAGTGCCTTCTTTTGCTTAAATCGATCAATAAGTTACTGATACGTAAGAAAAGCGAAATTCAAACGGTTAAAAGCATCATGATTCATTAATAAGTATACTCTATTTAGCTAAACAAAATTCACAGAACACCACTCACCTTGAGTGTTACTTATAAGTTTTAATTAGTAAATACATAATAAATGTCTTCTATATAGTTATATAGAAGGCATTTATTATACAGAACGTATAAAATCTACACATATAATGAAATTCTGAGTCGAATCTGTACATTATTTTTTTGGAAAATCTTATTGAAATATTTATTATTATCAATCCAGAAGCCGAATCTATAGTTTTTCGAATTTTTGTCAGCCTGTCTGACTGGGAACGCTCACGAGAAAACCACTTGACAGATTTTGATGAAATTTGGTATGACGGTACTCAAAAATGGTCAACATTTAAGACACTTTTTACTGCGGGAAAATTTCTCATCTCTGAAAAATCTATACTAACCTTAAAACGTCGTATCGGGTTCGTTCCTAGTATATTATTTCGAAGTGAAAGAAAGACACACAAACAAACAAACAAACAAACAAACAAAAGAACAAACATTCACATTTATAATATTAGTATGGATTTACGTGAAAATAGCTCACATTCAGTTATTACAACCATACAATCCAATCAGATTAGTAAACAACTGTTCGCCTATCTGTTTGTGCGTTTACTTTAAACGACTTTATGCAGACTTCAGTGAATTTCTCCCTGCGATCCTGCGACGCTCCATTAAGACGGAGAAGGTTCCGTTGGATTTTGAGTAGGTACTTTTAAGTCTTAAATATATATACAGGTTATGTGAAGACTCAAAAGTACCCACTAAAATCCAACGGAACCTTCTCCGTCTTAATGGCCTTGTGTGTGTGTGTATATATACAAGGCGTAAAAATACTTCCCAAAGATAAAAAAATAAGTTTGTTAGCGAAGCACAGATTTTTCTAATACTGATTTTTTTCTCCAACTAAATTAAAAAATATAGTTGTTTGAATAAAGGAATTCAATAATTTCACTTTTACATTTAGTTAGATTGCTATTTAGTTGACAGATATATAATTAATAGCGAATTATGCTCTAGAGACGAAACTCAGTTTAATTTAAGATTCATTGTGGCATTTTATTAATAGAATTGTTGATGAGGGCCAAATGAAGTCTCATGTCGATAGTCGCCAAAAATTTATGTTTCAGGGTTGCCACGTACGTATAATTTAGATATATTATATATATATTAAAATTTTTAATTGTTTTATGTTTATGCGTCCAACGTAGAATATAAATAATAAAGTGAATAAAAAATAAAGTGCTTTCTTTATTAAGATTTTAGTCACTTAATTTTTTACTTAAACTTAGTAAAATAAATATTGTATATTACAGAATAATGGGCTATATAGGCAAAGTTTTGTTTATATTAAAAACTAGTCGATCGGGTTCGCCTCTAGGAGAACAAAGACAAACTTATCCCACGGGAACCTTGTACATTTTTCCGGGATAAAAAGTAACATATGTGTTATTTCAGACTACAATCTATCTCTGTGCCAAATTTCATCTAGATCCATTCAGCGGTTCTAGCGTGAAGGAGGAACAAACATCAATACTTACAAACTTTCACATTCATACTATTAATATAGATGTTAAATTGCCTCGGTGGTGTTAGTGGCTAGCATGTACGGCTGCACACCCGAAGGTCCTGGGTTCGAGTCCCGGTTCGGGCCAAATTTAGTTATTGAGTCTTTCTGTATAGTAAGCCTCAGTAACAGCCCGGAGTTGGAAAGTTGTCGGTTTTTCACCCCCGTGCCTCGGAGAGCATGTAAAACCGTCTGTCCTGCGCCTTATCTCTCACCGGTCGTGTCGAACAGCCGTCCCACCGGAGTATGAGAGTGATAGGAATAGAGAGTGCACTTGTGTCTGCGCGTACACTTGTGCACTATAATATCTCCTGCGCAGTTGGCTAGTCTCGATGAGATTGGCCGCCGTGGCCGGAATCGGTCAGGAGAACATCATCATAGATGTTTGTCAACCGATTTTCTTTTTTTAATTTAAATATTTAGCTATTGAAAAGCTTTAGTGTTATCAATAAAAAAAATTGAAAACTTTTTTTTTTATAAAGATAGGTATTTAATTTATTTATATATGTTTTCCTCAAATTTTCAATAATGGTTTTGCTTGAATTGCGACCATTGGGTGTAAAAAAATATAAGAGTCGGAGAGTAATATACCTTTGTACTTTCACTCTGAATAATATTGCAGTGTGATATAATTTTTTAAGGCAATGGTACCCCAGTGTTAATGCGCTCACTTAGGAAACCGAGTGAAGCGGGTTCAAATCCCGGGTCACCTCTGATATTTTCATGTGCGAATCATTTCCAACATGATTACTACTTGTCTTAACGGTGAAGGAAAATATCTTGACGAAACCTGCATGTCTGAGAGAATCTAGCATGTTTTCAAAAGACACGTGAAGTCCACCAATCCGCACTTGGCCAGCGTGGTGGACTATGGCCTGATCCCTCTCGTACTGAAGGAAGGCCCGTGGCCAGCTGTAAGTCGTTCAAAAGGGCTGAACACATACATACATACATAATTATTATATTTAAAATGTTAAATATTCGCGTATATCTAAGTATGACGTGGTCATTAGTATATTATTTTAGCAATACCTTAACTTGGTAAAATCATTGTTCTATAAATTTGTAGAAGACTTTAGAAAATGAATTTTAACATCCCTACTAGATTCATTAAATTATATTACCCTCGACATAGGACACTGGGCATCTATCAAGTACAGAAATCGAAGGTCGTACTTTGTCTCATATGGCAAATTTAAATTATTTTCCAATATTTCAATGTGTTTTACACGAAACTTTCATCAAGTGTTTTACAGACTTTAATGACAGTTGACTTTCAAGTTGTCATAACAACTATTTTATTTTATTCTCATGAATGTATTACCACAGAAAAATAATAATAATAAAAATAACTTAATTTAAAAAAATGCCATACTACCATACTATAATTTAATTAAGATAAATGTGTCTACCATAGAATAGAATATTATATTAAACAAGCAGATAGCTCAATGAGATATTTCTAACTTCGATAGAGACGCTCTTCTATTCCGACATTCATTCCCAACTTAACATCTTTTAGGGATGAATTTTGAAAGCACCTTTCCTTATATTTGTTGTTTTTAATTTTGTATGTTAAATCGTTACAGTTGACAATAAAATGTCACGAAATTATGAAAGAACGACGAACTCTGGACAATCCTGAAGTGAAGAAATTATGAAAATTGGCATTTTAGAAATAATAGACGGGAAATATGGATATCGTCTCGCTTCACGAAAAAAAAAACAAAAAAAGGTTTCAGACGATAAGTGATGATTGGGTGCAATGTCTTAAGTATACGAAATGGGCCCATGAAGGCTGTACTGGTTGAGAGCGAGATAAAATGGATGTCGGATGAGTTCCATTGCTTCCATTGTTAAGGGGCAAAGTCGGATATAAAAAGTAGGTACACCCGTTTTTGGATAAGGTATGGGGCAAAACCGTAAAAAGTTAACTTTTGAAAATGATAATTTTTTTGTGATCTTGTTGACCACGTAGGTAATTAGTAAGTTAAAGTATAATAAAGTTAATATATAATGTTGGAAATTTATTTTTTATTTAATATATCCCTTAGCGTCCCGATTTTATCCCACTTTTTCATATGTAGTTTATGCCATATTTAAACGTTTAAGGTTTTCGTTAGACAAATATCATTAAAATCTTTACCTGTTTCATAACAAGCGAACAAATAGCGAAAGACTTTTAAAGTATTAAATGGATTTTTAAAACCTTAACTGACATATATTGCACAATCTGCTCTACTGTTTGACTTTTCAAGATATAACTCTACGTGAAGTGCAAGTGCAATCTGTCCTATAAATTACGGACTAAAGGAGGTAAGCTGGTTTAAATGAGCATATAAACAATAAAGATTAAGGTCAATGGTAGTTCGAGGTTAAGATGTGAAACATGTGATAGTGATACTTGGTTCTAAAGAAACTACTACTTTATTATACTTATTACTTAAGTTAAATATTTTAATTTTTTATTTTAAGTAATAACAAAAACAAATCTATCCCTCGGGAACCATATATTTTTCGGGGATAAAAAGTCTATGTGTTATTCCAGACTATAATTTATCTCTGTGCCAAATTTCATCCAGATCCGTTCAGCCGTTGTGGTGGGAAATAGTAACGAACATACATCCATATATACATTCTTACAAACTTTCGAGCTTATAATATTAGTAGGATATTAGGATAATTTAAATTGCCTAATAATTAAGGTCCTAATGTCCGTGCATTAAGAGAGTTCTTGGAGAAATTTACTACTTAAAATACAGATAAAATGTAATAATACTTTAGTCCCTCTCTAATTACAGTACTTGTATGTAATACTGAGTATAATACTCTTATATTGATATTCGACCTAAAAGCTGTATGTAATCATTTCTTTTTTTATAAAACGGTGCACTGATTTCAATATCATCATCATCATTATAATTAAAGAAAAATTGTAATATTTTGAATTTGAATTTAAAGTCCTAGATGGGACAGAGGGCAGAGAGCGTCCACAGGGCATCCTCATCTTGGCCGGCCTAGAGCTTCGCGCTTTATTTCGTTACAGGTCTTCCCTATTCCCTTCGTTTCTGTAATGATTGAGCATCACGTCACCAGATTTGTTTTGGGGCGGCCATGCTTACGCTTTCCTTGGGAATTCATATCTAAGGCTTGTTTCGATATCACTTGACTGCTTTCTGAATAGTTATAATAAAAACTATATAATATCGCTATCACGAGCTAGTACTTTTTGATATATCTTTATTACTTTATATATATATTATATATATATATATATATATATATATATATATATATATATATATATATATATATATATATATATATATATATATATATATATATATATATATATATATATATATATATATGCTAGTGATTGCGATTTCTATTTCCGCGCGTGATAATTTATGTTTATCTTATTTAAAGCAAAGAGTATGACTGAGGCGTAACAAATTACTTTACAATATATAATACATATATTTAATTAATATTTTAAGTAGAACTGTATTTTCGGATTTTTTTGCGGATATATTTAGATTTTTGGCTCCCGACGAATGCTTGCAAATGCAGCAAACATGGTCGCAGAAGAAACTGACTGATCTCTGATCTGATTGTTCTCTGGGCCATAAATCAAAATAAATTCACAAAAAAATGCGTAAGGTTATTTTATTCAAAATTTCTAATATTCGGATAAATCTGTAAAAGTATTATATTTAAATAACATGTTTAATGTTTATATTGAACAAGAATTAGGAATATTTTCCTCCTCGAGTACACATCTTTTGTATTTTGACATATTCTTTAATAAAAATACATATATCATAATAGTAAAAGAACCCATGTCAAATCCTACATTAGAATGTGTTTAGTTTATTTATATGCTGACTTTGCTCATGAATAAATTACAACTTTTTATTGAGTTCATTCTGCGTTTAGAATAAATGACTGTCGACCTTTAACATCTCCAAATCCAAGTGCTAGTATTTTGCCAAATGGTAAATACTTTGTCAAATAGTTTTGATGTTTGTTGATGTGATTGTTCCTTCAGTTAGTTACGTTGGGTGCGTAAGTTGTTTCTATTTGCTGCTATTATCATTTACGTCTGTTTAATTGTACATAGATAACACGATTTGTTCGTCAAGACAATTAAGATAACCTTAATTTCAAAGGTTTGTAACTCCTGACTTTGTCAATGAATTGTGGGAAATTATTATATTACTATCCAAATTTTACATAGAAAGTTTAAAATCGATAAAACATTTTGAAGTAGTTTCAAATCAACTAAGAAGATTTGACTTGCAACATTTTGTAACAAATGAAGCTTATAAAAGTTTTGTTAACCGACTTCCAAAAAGGAGGAGGTTCTCAATTAGTCGGAATCTTTTTTTTTATATATCACCGATTACTCGAAGACGCCTAAATCGATTTGGATTTTTTTTATTTCAAAGGGTATTATTCTTCCCAGATGGTCCCATATAAACTTTATCGAAATCGGTCAAGCGGTTTTTTTTTTAATCAACAAATATATTTTTTTTAAATAAATTGCTTAATCGAACATGTTTTTAAAAAACTTTCTTCTAACAAATTACCTGTTTATTACGTCTACCCTAAAAATGGACAAATAAGAACTTAAAAAAAACCGACTTCCAGGTACTAAAATGTAAAAAATTACTAAACGGGGGTTTTCATTTAGAATAGATACCTAATCAGATATTTTCGAAGTCGGTTTTTTTAAGTTTTTATTTAAATATAGATTATAATATTTTTTTACACATTTCAGTTTACTTAAATCTTTTCGCGCCTTTACGATTTTTACAGTAATATAAAACTTATCACCGGCATATTTCCCCTGACAGCTTTATGCTTCCCTCTCAATATCGAAATAATCTTCTTATTTATGTTAACACATACCAGTGAGCAGAGTGAAAGAAAACATGATTTAATCTTAGGCAGTAATATATTCATACTGCTAATATTATAAATGTGAAAGTGTGTTTGTTTGTTTGTTTATTTTCTTTCTTTTACGACGAAACAAAGTGACGGATTGACGTGATTTTTTGTTTGAAGATAGTTGGAAGGCTGGAGAATGACATAGACTACTTTTTGTCGCGGGAGATAATCTCATTTCCACGGGAAATCACGTTATATTTTACAATATATCTAACCAAAAAATTAATCATAATCAGAATTACTTGAAACTTGGTATTAATGCTCTTTGATACAATTAAAGAAATACATGCTTTAGCATTTTTAGAAATTCATCGCATAAGGGGGTAAAGTAGGGGGTAAAAGTTTGTATGAAACCTATTTTTAGAGTTTTTCTGTAGTTTTAGCGCAAGCAAAGCCGCAGGTTCTGCTAGTAACTCATAAAAAATATATATTCAATTACTATACTTGATCGACTTTTCTATTTCCATAGCTTTGATACAGTTTTTCTAAGATATTGTATCTGTGTAAAAAATAACTAGCGTAATATAAAGGGATAAACAAATTATCGGGACATGAAAGGAAAGTACCTGAAATGTTGAAGACACTAAGTTTTACCACGGTAATGCATTATTACCGTGGTTTTACTTAAGGCAAAAATTCTTTTGTTTTTTTAAATTAGATTGACTGATTTGAAATATTTTAAAAAACTTTGACTGCACCGATAAATGAACAAATTTAAAATGTAAAAAGTACACACGGTCACTACTTTATTCAACTAAAATATTTCGGATAAACATTACTATAATACAATTACTGCAAACTATGAAATTTTACTGTGTAATTTTTTCATATCAACACTAAGTAACATTGTAGAATAAACGTACCAGATATAAAAGAATCAATCAAGTTCTTTAAATAAAGATAAAATTCAGATAATGCGGAATATTTCCTTTGTGTGAAATTTGATATCTTCAATATTTAAGGTACTTTTCTGCTATTTCCCATCCCGGGAATCAAGTATGTGCTAATAATAAAAAAATATATAATATTAAAAAAAAGCCTGCTTAAGGTTCAATGTGACGACACGTTTGACTCAGTTTGTAGTAACCCTACTTACTGTGCCAGCTGTTGCGGGTTCGAGTCCCACTGGGGGCATTCATTTGTGTGATGAGCACGAATGTTTGTACCCCAATCATGGGTGTTTATATTTATATTATATTATATTATATTATATGTATTTAAAGTTACATATTATATATGTAGCGTATCAACTATGTGGTATCCATAACACAGGCCTCGTAGCTTACCATGGAACTGGATAGTGCTGTGTGTTAAAGTCCTAAAAAAATTTTTTTGAGACTATTGAATAGACAGAGGTCCGCTATTCTCATCCAGTCAGCCCAGTTTTGTAAGCTGCCTATGTATTAGAAAGCTATTCAGACCCGATTCTATAGTTTTATTAGTAATTAAATTTTTATAACTGTTATCTATTTATGTGTGTGGGTAAACCTTAAAAGGGTACTTAGTGGCTGCGCCCACAACGCGAAGCTTGTCGAGCAATAAATCAGTGCGTATCCAACTACCAAGCATTTCACTTGTCCCCGTCAGCATACATAACAGTGGCGACGATCTACCTGCGTTAATTGTTTTAAAAAAATAGCCGTTATATTTGCAATGTCTCACTTTGGAATTTTATCAAATTTCGATCACAATTCACAAACGTGGCAAATATATAAAGGTCGGCTTACACAATGGTTTATTGCGAACGATATTACGGATGCACAAGATATTTCGGGGGTGAAAAGAAGAGCGATCTTGTTGAGCGCACTCAGTGAAGCAACATATCAGCTTGCCGTAGACTTGGCGTTGCCTAAAGAACTCCAATCTGTGCCATTTGAAGACATACTTAACCTGCTGGATAATCATTTTACACCGAAAAAATGTGGTTTTGGTGAGAGGTATAAGTTTTATAATGCGAATCAGCAGGAAGGAGAATCTTATTCCGAATGGGCGGCACGCTTGCGCGGGATGACGGCGTACTGTGGATTCTTGAACGTGGAGGAAGCATTAAGGGACCATTTTATAATGGGAATGCGGCCAGGAGCGGAGCGAGAGAAATTATTTGCTCAGGATCCAAAGGAGTTAACGTTAGCAAAAGCAGTCGAGTTGGCGGAGAGCGTGCGCTGTGCGCGCGCTGGTGCAGCTTCCCTGGTGGAGGGAGCCGGCATACCACGGGTCGAGCAGCTGTTTAAAATCAATAACACAAAAAGTGATAGTGATAAAGTGTCATGTTCGATATGTGGTTTCAAAAACCATACGGTAAAGCAGTGTCGGTATGCTAATTATAAATGTAGAAAATGTAACACAAAAGGTCATTTGCGTCGAATGTGTAAAAAAAATAATTTCATTGTAAGCGACAGTGCGGATGAGAACGGCGATGATGGTGAGTTATTTAATATTCGTACTTATAACGGGGAACCGATGACGGAAACGGTTTGCGTTCAAGGAGTGCAAATGAAGTTTCAGATTGATAGTGGATCGGCTGTTACAGCGATTTCAGAACGTACTTATGAAAAATATTTTAAAAACGTTAAATTAATTAAAAGTCACAAAAAGTTATTGACATATAACGGTAACAGCATTAATTACGTAGGCATCGCTAAGTTGGCATTTACTTATATGAACAAAACGCACACATTAAATGTGTATATTATTCCCGACGGCGGGCCGCCGATCTTGGGAAGAGATTTTATTTGTTTATATAAATTGGAAATGTTGCCTTTAAATTATTGCAATCAGTCAAAAGACTTAATTGATAAATTTCAAACACAATATCCTTTAGTTTTTTCAGACGAATTAGGGAGGTTTAATAAATATAAAGTAAAGCTTAATATAAGTAAAGATGCCAAACCCATATTTTTTAAGCCGCGGCCGGTTGCATTCGCACTACGTGAAAAAATAGATAAGGAGTTAGATAGGTTAGTAAGCGTCGGCATATTAAAACCAGTTGAATATTCAGAGTATGCGTCACCTATTGTGCCCGTGTTAAAGCGGGATGGAACGATTCGCTTGTGTGCAGATTATTCTGTGACCGTTAACAAACAGCTGTTAGTGGATCAGTACCCATTGCCTACTGTGCAGGAATTATTCTCTAAATTGCACGGTGGACAACAATTTAGTAAATTAGACCTTTCTCAAGCTTACGCACAGTGCGTTTTAGATGACGAATCACAAAATTTGACTTGCATTAATACGCACAAAGGATTATTTAAGTATACACGGTTAAGTTTCGGATTGGCTAGTGCGCCTGCCATTTTTCAGCGTGTGATGGAATGTGTGTTAGCGGGTATGAAAGGGGTACTGTGCATGTTAGATGACATATTAGTAACAGGTGCTAGTAAGAGCGAACATCTTTCTAGATTACATGCAGTTCTCCAGCGTTTACAGGATGCAGGGTTAACACTACAAAAAAATAAATGCAGTTTTTTTAAGGATGAAATAGAATACTTAGGTTATGTAATTGACAAACACGGCCTCAAAAAATCACCACAAAAGATTGACGCCATATTTAATGCGTCGGTACCAGACAATGTTAAAAAATTAAAATCATTTTTAGGCCTCGTAAATTATTATCGTAACTTTGTTCCTAACGCTTCTTCGATATTAGCTCCATTATATAAATTATTACATAACAATAGTAAATGGCAGTGGAATTCGGAACAAAGTATCGCATTTAATACAATAAAAAATATATTATCTTCAGATAAAGTGTTAGCTCATTTTAATCCAAATTCGACAGTTATTTTAACCGTAGATGCTTCACCGAACGGGTTAGGCGCAATTTTGTCTCAAGTCGATGAAAATAATATAGAAAGACCGGTATCTTTTGCATCGCGAACCTTAAATTCAGCTGAAAGGAGGTATTCACAAATACAAAAAGAAGCTACGGCTATTATATTTGGGGTACGTCGATTTCACCAATATCTATACGGGAGGTCGATACCTTTTATTCTACGGACGGATCACAAGCCTTTAATTACTATTTTTGGCCCGTATCGTAGCATACCTGAGGTTTCAGCGAATAGGTTGCAACGGTATGCAATGTTTTTGAGTGCATACAATTTTAAAATTGAGTATATACGCAGCGATGACAACTGTGCTGATTATTTATCGCGCGCAAGCGTTAATGATGAAAGTTTGCGCGAAGAGGCGAGCTGTAATGGGGTTGTGGGTTCAATTTTTTTTGATGATAGGGCGTCATATATAAATTTTGTAGTAGATGGTAGTTTGGCTGTTACTCTTGACGTATTGCGTGAAGAAACGAAAAAAGATGTAGTTCTAAATTCGATAATTAAATATATTTTAAATGGATGGCCTAAAAAATGTTCTCATGATTACATTCGTCCTTATTTTTTATGTAAAACACAGTTATCTTATGAAAACGGGGTGGTATTGCGAGGCCATAAGGTCGTTATTCCAAGCAACTTGCAAAGTAAACTTTTAGAAGAGCTTCATAAAACATACTTAGGTATTATTAAGTGCAAAGCTGAAGCTCGTAGTAGATTTTGGTTTCCCGGGATAGACAGGGCTATAGAAGTAATGATTGGTAGGTGTGGCATTTGCACACAGTTAAGGGCTTCACCAGCGCGTGCGCCGCTGGCGCCATGGCCGTGCCCCCCACAACCGTTTTATAGAGTACACATTGATTTTCTGGGTCCTATTAACAATCAGACGTACTTAGTGATCGTAGATGCGTATTCTAAATGGGTAGAAGTGTACAATATGAATAAGACTACTTCAGATGTTGTTATCAGTAAGTTATACGATTTTATGTCACGATTCGGTCTAATCCATACTTTAGTTAGTGATAACGCAACAAGTTTTATGTCAAAGGAATTTGTAACTTTTTGTAATACTAACGGAATATCGCATGTAACATCCCCCGCATATCATCCAGCCAGTAATGGACAGGCGGAAAGTTACGTTAAAATTGTCAAAAGAGGTATTAAGTCTTGTTTATTAATGAGTAAAAATGTTAAACAAAATCATAATGATTTATTGAAATATCTTTTTGACTATAGAAATTCAGTTCATGTTACGACGGGCTTTTCGCCTGCTCAATTGGTGTATGGACGGAAACTTCGTTCGCGCTTAGATTTTATAAACCCGTCACCATCAAAGAAGTTCTCATGTGACACTGTCGTTAAGGGAATTGAACGTAATCAGTGTTTACAGAGTAAAAGCTACAGAGGTAATAATGATAAATGTTTTAAACCCGGTGATGATATAATGTATAAAAAACATTTTCTTAATAAAAATTTTACCTGGAATAGAGGTTTAGTGATAAAAAAAATAGGAAAAACTATTTATATAATTAAAGATTATGTAAATTCGGCGGTTTTGAAAAAACATAAAAATCAGCTGATTCCCTATAAAGGCACGGATAGCAGCAACACTTCTCAGCCAATCGAACGTAGCTATAGTTATGTCGATATTCACGACACAAGCTTGACGCCGGAAAGCTCGTTTTTGCCCGAGGAAGCTACGATACAGAATCGAGAAAAAGAAAGAAGCGATAACCGTCCGCAATTAACTGAAACGCCGATAAATAATTCATCTGTTGAAGACATAGATAGAGAGGAGTTCTTTGAGGCTTCTGCTGACAATAGAGTGTGTCACGAAGAAGAATCCCAAAGCGGGGATAGCTCCCATTCCAGAGCGGGACAGTCGGAGATGTCGTTGCGTCCGTTGCCTAGGGTTAATTATAAGCCTTTTCTATGTTTAAAAATCTAAATATATATATCGACTACAAGTAAATGTATTAATTGCTATTTTTAAATGTAAGGATCTAAAAGAGGAGGATTGTTATATATTTATGTGTGTGGGTAAACCTTAAAAAGGTACTTAGTGGCTGCGCCCACAACGCGAAGCTTGTCGAGCAATAAATCAGTGCGTATCCAACTACCAAGCATTTCACTTGTCCCCGTCAGCATACATAACAATAACGTTTCTTCTCATTGGTATATGGGCACATTTTCCTAATTTCATTCCGGGATAAATAAATTTTAATTGCCTCTACGTTCAGCACGTACTTCCTGCGTCTTACCTGCGTCCCTTTCAAACGACCAGGCTCTTTTGACCCTTTTGCAAAATAATACACATTATTATATAATATACATTTATATTATACATAAGTAATATACATTTATATTTATCATGTGACCAGAAATAATTATATTGTATTTTGGTTTACTTTTCCACCTATATCCAGATAAAATGAATAGTGTTACAGTGTCCAATGTAGCGTTTTCAGACGAGGGTATTCGGGGACTATAAATATATATGTATATATTTTACTCCGTTGAGGAAGTATAGGGAATGCGTCACGAGGACTATGTGACAAGTTGAATAAAACACACCTAATTGTACATTTATGCGTACTGATTGTAAATAAATTGCAGCATGTATGACGACTACGACTGTTATGTCTTGCTTTTATTAAAATGTTCGGATTCTAATGTCAACAAACAAAAAGAACCCTTATAATTGCAGCATATCTGTCAGTCCATATTTTACAGATATTTTACTCAGAGATATGATATTATGTTGAGGTGTAAGCTGCTACATAAAATTGATAGTAGATGATCCTAGATGGAAAGAAGATGCTTCCGACTGCGTAATACTGCGTGTATGTACACATACCACCTGGTAGTTATATAGGACTCGCCGGCTAGAAAAGTCAGTACTATCCACTAATGCCCAACGGAACCTCCCCCGTCTTAATAGGAGCCTCGCAGAAACATTTACGCACTCAATCACGACACCCAAAAAGCTGCCCGATGAGGTTCAGGCCCAAAGTTCATTCTGCTATCAGAGAAATGCCAGCCACCTCTTTTCCAGTATGTCGCCAGAATGTAATTAATAAATATATATAACTAGAAAAACACTAATAAAAATCTATTAGTTCCCACGGGAACCGTTCATTTTTCCCGGATGAAAAGTAACCGGTTGTTTGACCGGTAATATAAGGTATCAGAATGTTAAATTTTACTAAATTAGGTGCATAAGTTGTACAAGTTATAATAGTTTTTTAACTATCCCACGGAAACCATTATATTTTCCGGGATAAAAAATATCTAAGACGTTGTCCGGGGATATAAGGTACCACCATGCAAAATTTCATTTAAATCGGTCCAATAGATTCGGAGATTAGCCCGTACAAACAGACAAACAGACAAACAATATCACACGGGAACGCAGTCGAACGGGATAAAAAGTATCCTATGTCCGTCTCTGGGTTCTAAGCTACCTCCCCGCCAATTTTCAGCCAAATCGGTTCAGCCGTTCTGGAGTTATAAATAGTGTAACTAACACGACTTTCTTTTATATATACATATATATATATATATATACTTACACGACTTTCTTTTATATATACATATATATATATATTAGTATTAACAATATATATATATAGATCAATAGATATTTCTAATTAAAATTGGTTACAATTAGTTCTAATTCAAATAGAACCCTACTTGGGTATTATTTACTTAATCTATTTTCGCGACAGTTAACTTGAATGGAGCTATTCATTGACATACTATTTATAAAGAAATTGTCTATCATTATTATCCATTTCTATTTGTATTATACCTATCTATATTATCTAATTTTCTGTTACGTATCATTTAATTGAAATATTACTGATTCATTTAAATCTATTACGAGTAATATTATAAATGTGGATGTTTGTGGTGATGGACGTTTGTTACTCTTTCACGCTAGAACGGCTAATCGGATCTGGATGAAATTTAGCACAGAGATAGATTATAGTCTGGAATAACACATAGGTTATTATTCCGGAAAAATATACGTTTCCCGAGGGATAGATTTGTTTTTGTTTTTCTAGAGGCGAACCCGAGCGAAGCAAGGGTGATCCACTAGTTTATTATAACTACAGAAACATGATCAAAACAAAATTTAAAATGTAGTGTGTGTGTATGTGTGTGTGCGTGCTGTTATATCCCTGTACTGTAAGTGTTAATAATGAATAAGCGCCTAATCAGCGCCTTAGATTTTAGACATTCATTTTGTAGTTAAGTTTAAGTTAGTTCAGATCAGAGCGCGAGACCATAAGCACTTGTCGAATTTCCTATAATAACTCTCCGAATCAATTCAAATTTATTTAGTTCTAATAAAAGTATTTTTTTTAAAACCCTCTAGTTTTCCTCGTGGTAACCGTGCGTGCGAGCGTGCGGGCGCGCGCGTTTGTGTGTGCGCGCGCGCGTGTGTGTGTGTGTGTGTATGTGTGTGTGTATGTGTGTGTGTGTGTATGTGTATATTTGTGCAAATATATATGATTTTATTCGTAAAATAACAATTTAATTAAAAAAATAAAAATGTGAAAATCATAGAGGTTCACATTTCTAGCTCTAAAATCGTAGCTTAGACTCAGTTATTAACACTATCGTAGTAATGTGATGCCAATTACCGCAGAAACCTATTTCCTATAATTGGTGCTAGTTATTGACTTTCTAAGCTTTCTTACTTTGTTACTATAGAAACAAGTGTGAAATTTTTAAACATAAGCAATTAAAGAAAACTTATATAGATATAAAATATGTGCATATGCATCATTATATAATATGGCATAGGGGAAAAGACTTAACAAGAAGACGAATAAGTAGACTTATACTGAGTTCAAAGATCGTAAAGTCTACAAGTATATGAGATTTTCCGATCTTTGACACGACTTTCACTCTTCAGTTAGTCATAATGCCAGTAAGATGTAAAGGAAATCAGTTAAAGTGAAAACTTGTTAATTAAGTTAATTATAAAGGTGATAAAATCTCTACATATATACAGTATAATGTATGGGTAAATTTGAGGAATGTTTGGACTTGAAGAGTAACAAAATTCAATAGATTTTTGAATCTTTGCATATTATTAGGGTACGAGTAAAGGACTTTTTAACACGCTTTTATTATGCTTATAATCAAGTAGCCAAATCTTAGACATCTTCACTAATTCAAATCTTTGTAGGTTACCTATACGTATAAGTTGTCAAAAAATGTGGTATTTTTGTTGAACTAAAGATAAGAGAAACAGAAAATAATTATTTATTAAGAAATATGTGTGTATGTATGTACATTGTACACTAATATGTATGTATACAAATATATTTGTATCATTTTATACCTAGTCAAAGCCTGGACAGGTCAATGTCAGCGTCGTACATTATCATACTTTTTTACTACCACCATTCTCTTGAAATATGCCACTCGTAAATACCTTGAACGAAATAATTTTTTCTTTCTTTGATATATGTAACATAAACTTAGTAAAAAGCACATATTATTTTGTACAAAATAAGGAAAAGCTTTTTATATAAAAATATGACTCTCTCTCAGTTTAGTACCGCTTTAAAGTCCCTTCACTTTTACCTGCATTAAATTATCCTTTACGCAGAATAAGGGTTAAACTTTCATATTCTTACTTAGTACAAAAAAGCCTTTCTTTATCTCACTTACTATCAAAATTTACTGCTTATCTAAAATTCTTAAATATTAACCGCTCGTTTTAATAATACACTTATAATTGGTTTATTATAATTAGTTTTTCCTAATCCTTATTTATATTCTATATACCATATAAATTATCAAAATAACTAACTATCTATCATGTAAAAACGAAATCATTTTCATTATGTTTTCTTAGATTTACATAAATATTTGACATTTTTTATGTACATTGTACAATGCTTTACAGCAATCTTGGTCATGGGAGAGACCGTGACCAGATTGCTGTAAACCATTCGAAAGGTCGGAAGCAAAAACCAAAATGTATCCGCGAAAAATCCGAAATATACTTTTATTTACAACTTGCATCTCACCCTCGCTCCGCTCGGGTTCGTTTACAGCTAGATACGTTGGTTTGTATAGATTTCTCAGAGATAAGATATTTTCCCGCAGTAAAAAGTATCCTGTATGTTGGTTGAACCAGATACCCAGCTATCATCATACCAAATTTCATCAAAATCTGTTCTGCAGTTTCCTCGCGATGCGTTTTTTTTGCGTAGACAGGCAGACAAAAAATTTAAAAACTATATATTTAGCCTCTGTATCGATAATAATGACTAGCTATTTCAATAAGCTTTTCCAAAAAACATTTAATATACAGATTCGGTTCAGTTACAATTTTATTATTTGTGTAGATGTCATTTTCATCCTTTTTCAAACTGTCATATCGATTTGAAACTTTGCAGGGATATATAATTCAACTTGATTTATTGATAGGGTTAGGTTGAGGTTAGTGAAACTTTTCAATAGGTGCTTGAAAACTTCTCAATTTTAAGATCACCTGGTTAGTATTAACAAGTCCAATGAAACACACGCAGTGACGATGATCTAATTATGAGGCCAGAAGATACTCGTCGATAGCGTTTTTTTAGTTTTTTAAAACATTAATTATTACTTGTGTTCTAAGCTTTTGATTGAAAAAAATAATATTCGTTTAAAAAAACATCTAAAGAAATTATTATAACTGCAAAATATTCGCATAATTCTGATTTTAAAGAAGCTTCTAAGAGTCTTAACGTGATATTAGATAACCTGTAGCTCTTCCTCAATAAATGCGAAAAGAATTTTTCAAATCGCACAAGGACATCCAAAGATTAGCAAGTTGAAACAAACAAAAAAATCTTAATTTTTATTTATTCGTATCGATATTTTTAATGTAATTTTTTACTTTTTATCAATATCTATTAAAAACGTTATTTATAAAAAAGGCTAAGAAAAAAGTCTTAATCAAAAAATAGGAAAGTATTAAAAGAATGAGTGTGTATTGCCTACATCTATAATATGACAACAATTTTCAAGAAATTATAGAAATGAAATCTATCTGTATCTATTAATTCATTCCTACGATAAGAAGTATAAATTGAATCTTATTATGAAAATGGCAACCACTGATAGGCTCAAATTTTTCGTTCACTTCTAAAACGGAAGAAATATGGAAATTGGAAACAACCGAAGGAGATATCATAAAATTTTCATTTTGATACAGTGCCGTAGAAGCAATCCAATCTGGTAAGAATACACTTCTGGCCAGCAAAAATTATCGCCAATCTAAATGCTCACTAAAATGGAACTGAAGCTTTTTATTTTCTTATTATTTACCTGAAAATTATCGATATTTATTGAATATCATACTTTATTACATAAATTGCTTTGATATACCTAATTATTTATGACATTAAATATTTTAATCTATACATGTAATAAAATTGTAACAAAACCAAAACTGTACATTAAATATTTTTTGGAGAATTTTATTATATAGTGTGTTTTGCCGTAGGTATAAGATAATCTCCCACGGTAAAAAATAAAAACTTTTTTACAAAAAAATAAAAACTGACTTCAAACAAAAGCACTAAAAAGTAAAAAAATAACTGATTGGTAGTTTTCATTTACTATACATACCTAATAAAATATTTTCGAAGTCGGTGTGCTTTGGCTAAGTAAAAGCCTACGTATTAAATACATACCTAATCAAATATTTTCTAAATCGGTGCCAGCACCAGTACAAAGCAAAGCACACCGACTTCGAAAATATTTGATTAGGTATGTATAGTAAATGAAAACTACCAATCAGTTATTTTTTACTTTTTAGTGCTTTTGTTAGAAGTCGATTTTTATCTTTTTGTTAAAAAGTTTTTATTTTTCCCTTTTTAGTGTAGACAGTAGTAGCAAAGTAAGAATTCTAACGTTTTAGGCTTGTCAAATGAATCAAAATAAGCCCAAACTCAAAGTATCTACTATTAGCCATTGAAGAGTTCCACCTATCCACCTTCTGGCCTTACCATCAGATCAGGTCAACAATACCGAACCGTACTATCAACGGAAATAGAAACACTTGCAAAGTTTCAAGTCAATATGACAATTAGAAGTAGGTTAAATTCATCATTAGCTATTTTTCCACCCTTAGGGGTAGTATTTTTTTTGAAATTTAAATGGGACCAATCTGGAAGTATACACTTTCAAACAACACAAAAATTGTCCAAATCGGTTAATAAATGAGGGAGTTCTAAGGTAACAAACATAAAAAAAAACATACAGTCGAATTGAGAACCTCCTCCTTTTTGATGTCCTCCAGCCCTCCAACTATCTCCACACAAATAATCACGGCAATCTGTCACTCTGTTTCGAAAAAAGGACAAACAAACAAACAAACACACTTTCACATTTATAATATAAATAAATATAAGTATGAATTATAGCGTATCTCATTTCTTCCAGAATCAGATGTGAGTTTCGATGCGGTAAATATTATGGGGGTTTTCCCCGGATTAGAGTGTTTTCTTTATAATCATAATGGATCTATATTATATTATATAGGATTCTTAATGTATAACCTATTCATTGAATATTATGAAAATCTTTCTTTTCAAATTATCTGACGTACTGCGTTTACCCGTTTGAGTACCGTTACCGTACCTATCTTTTGTAAATTGGTATAAAAGAAAAACAGTTCTTTAATTAGATTTACATACATATTACATACTAGCGACTCAGCCTCGCTCCGCTCGGGTTCGTCTCTACTTACGTTTTAACGTTTAGTATAGATTTTTCAGAGATGAGATATTTCCCCGCAGTAAAACTATCCTATATGTTGACTCGGATAATCAGCTATCATTATACCAAATTTCATCTAAATCTGTCCAGTGGTTTTTCCGTGATGCGGTAACAGACAGACAGACCGAGAGACAGACAAAAATTCTAAAAACTATAGATTCGGCCTCTGTATCGATAATAATATCTATTTCAATAAGATTTTCCAAAAAATATCTAATGTACGGATTCGACTTTGTTACACTTTTATTATATGTAATAGATATTGCCTTGTCAAAATCTGCGATATCTGGCGGAGTCTTATAGAGGCTCGGTACGCCAGATTATTAAGACAATATCGGAGTACTCAAAGCAGTCCTCCTCTGAGGACTGACGCAGGTGTTCGAAAAGCGTACAGCGCGTATTAAAGTTACAAAAAACACATTATATTAGATTTCTAGGGATGTATTGTGAATAAAAAACATACAGTCGAATTGAGAACCTCCTCCTTTTTGAAGTCGGTTGATTAAATTATGACGGCCGTCGTGGCTGACTTTTGTTACGAAAAATGTTTTAATTTTTTTTTGTTATCCAAAATATTAAATTAAATCATGCCTATGTCTAATAATAAAAATCCTATTTATTCCTTTGTGATTTTATGCCATGTATAGGTACGCCATTCCATGAAATACTTAGATTTTATAAGCTAGCTTCATTTAAAAATAATTATTGTTTTCCAATACTAGACTTCAAAAAACGAGGTTATCAATTCGACACGTATGTATGTAATATAATTATTGAAACTGCTAAATATTCACATATAATAATCTATTAGGGTTTCCAAACAAATATACAAAGTTTTAAAGGTGGATGTATGTTTGTATGTATGTTTGTCCGAGCATTTCTCTGAAACTAGTAATCGGATCATGGACATTCTTTATTAATTTGCTTACATTTATAAATGAATCTAACTTACAATACTATTAAAAATTAAAACATATTTTATAAAACATCAAATCCAAATGAAAATTAAGCTCAAAACAGTCAACAAGTCAATCGTCCGTTACTGGATCAATACTTTAGGAGCTACAGAATATTTAATTTGATAAAAATATAAAATACAACAGTAAAAGTGTATATAACACAAGTTATAGAAAATCTATCATAGTTAATTTGTGTAGAAGTAATAATTACTTAATTTAAATATACCTATACTAACATTGCCCGCGGCTCCGCCAGCGTTCAGATGACTAAAAAGCAAATTCTTAGGTTTTTCATATTAGTATACTCTTACAATGCAGTTTTTGTATTTTTCTCAGAAATGAGATATTTTCCCGCGGGAAAAAGTATCCTATATGTTGACCTAGATAACCAGCTATCACCATACCAAATTTCATCAAAATCCCTCCAGTGGTTTTTCTGTGATGCGGTGCGGACGGACGGACAGACAGACAGACAGACAGACGGATAGACAGACAGACAGACAGACAGAGAAAAATTCTAAAAACTATAGATTCGGCCTCTGTATCGTAATAATGTCTATTTCAATAAGGTTTTCAAAAAAATATTCAATGTACAGATTCGGCCTAGGTTCAATTTTATTATATTTATAGATAATAATCTTTTTCTTTTACAGATTCTCACAGCAGCGGATGAGATCTTAATATTTGGTCTTACCCCTGGAATGAAGTGATTAACTTAACAGTGTAGTGATTTCAATAGTGTAGTGTGTGTGGTACCTATGTCATAATGTCGTTGTATCAGGATTTTAACGATACAGTTGTTAGGGAATATGGAGAGGGATTCCCCCTTTTAATGCCACGTTGGGGGTACGTTGTTTCGGCGTTCGTGTTATTTCTGATTGGATTCTTTGGATTCTTTCTAAATTTGATGGTTATTCTACTCATGTTTAAAGACCGACAGGTGAGTTTACAGATGAAATTTAGTACAGTACAACGTAAATAAATAGCTTATTTTTTTTTTAAATATCTGTATATGTATGTATACTTATAATAAACTAGAAATATAGAAACGTTAAAGCAGTTAGTACGTAATCGATGGACTCTATATTATAAATATATATGTTGATGATGAGTTTTATAATATTATGCCTTACTTGAGAAATTATTGATTCCCCATACAAACTTCCACTCCACTTTCCACCCCCTTAAGGGATGGTTTCCGAAATAAAAACTATGACTACGAAATATAAATATAACTACGAAATAAACTCCTATGTCCTCCTCAGGTTCTAAAATTATCTACATACCCAATTTCATCTAAATCGGTTCAGTGGATTAAGCGGGAAAAGAACAGACAGTCAGAGTTACTTTCGCATTTATAATATTAGTATGGATTATTCCTTGTTTCCCTGTTTTTATTTAATTTTATAGTGTTTTGTGTCTCTTTTATATTATGTGCTTGTATTGTACTTTAATGTCTTTCAATGACACAATACAAAGTGTTTGCGAAGTACTTAGACGTGTTCGATGGTTTCTGAAGTGATAATCTGCTTTTAAGTGGTGATAAAACGTTAGGAATTATTTCCTACAACCGTTTTACTGACATTTTACATGGTGAAGAATAAATAATAAAAATTGAGCAAGTGAGGGTCTGACTCGTATACCAAGGAGACAAGGAGAGCGTGAAATAAAACTGTAAAGACCTATCCAGACATACCATGCACTCTTAATAGAGTAATTTTCTTTTCCATTCCTCAGTTGCATCTATTACCACCACCAACATGGAGGGCCACCCATATTTTCTTATATTTAATAACTTGCCCTTAAAATTGTCTAAAAGTTCACATGTGACACCGGTTTATCAAATTTCAGTCATTCATTTACGGACAGATGAATATGACTTATATTTTTTAATTAGGTTTTAATTTATTGTCTTTTAAAATGATTCGACATTTAGCTATATAGCATATTATTATTAGAAACTATATAGTATACTAGCGACTCACCCTCGCTCCGCTCGGGTATCCCTAGGAACGTTTTAACGGTTAGTAGGTATGGATTTCTGAAAGATGAGATACTTTCCCGCTTTAAAAAGTATCCTATATTTTGACCCGGGTAACCAGCTATCATCATACCAAATTTCATCAAAATCTATCTTCTCTTAATGCGTTTCGAAACAAGCAGACCGACAGAAAATCTAAAAACTTTAGATTCAGCCTCTGTATCGATAATAATAACTATTATAATAAGATTTTCTAAAAAATATTTAATATACAGATTCGACTCAGAATTTTATTATGCGTACCAATAGATTATTATTTATATACATAATATTTCTACAGCTTGAAGAAAATAATAACAGTAATTTTAATGTTCTAATACTGAATGGTGATTTTAAAGAAGTAATAAAATACTTACCAGATTCTTTTTGTTTGTTCTGCAAGTAATGAACCTATCCATATTCTAATATGAGATAAGAGTAAATCCAATAGATATAAATAGCTCTAGTGGTTGAGCGGAACAAATCCACTTCCTCGCAATCTTTCACATTTTTAATATTAAGTAATATAATATAAAATTTAATTTTATCTCCATAACTACTCACATAAATACCCATCTCGTCTTATCTTATTCAGCCCTTTTTAAAGTCCCACTGTTGGACACGGGCCTTCCGCGAGGAATCAATGCGAGGAGGTTTAGCCACTACGCTGGTCAAGTTCGAGTTAGCGGACTTTACCTGCGTAGTAAGGTACTCTCAGACATGCAGGTTTCCTCACGATATTTTCCTTCACAGTAAGGCAAGTAGTAATCATGTTGAAAATGATTCGCACATAAAATATCAGAGGTGCGAGACCCAGGCAACCCGCAGCATTTGGTTTCCCAAACGAGTAAATAATACTCGTAAACCACTGGTCTATCATTATTTATTGCCTTATAAAATATACAAAGGAAGATATTTGACTTATGATCTAAGGTCGCAGATTCCTTCTGAGGTCAAGATCAAACGCGGCATAAAATATTTAATGCCCAATATCTCGATATTGTTGGAATCTCTTCTAAGTAAAGGAATTAAGAACTTTATTAACAATTTTTATTACCTAAGGTTTTATTAATAGAAATATAGCTATCTCCGAGTAACATATTTTTCATTGATGAACGGCGGGCCTAGAGCCATTGAGTTTTAGTAAAATAAAGTAATAATATTTTAATTTCTAAAAATTTTCATTTTAGTAAGAAAGCATCAGTATCACGTGCTCCGATTTAGACCAATTTAAATTGGAAATATCGTATTATGCAAATAGAATGAAAATGTTCGAATCTGTAAATGAAAATGTTTGAATCTGTTTTCCCTGAACGCTATAACATGGGGTCCTCAAAAGCCGTGTCTTCAGGTTCCTTAAAGGCCGGCAACGCATTCGCAACTACTCGTGTATTGCAGATATCTATGAGTGGCGATAGCCACTTACCATCAGGTAGATCGTTTGCTCGTTTGCCCCTTTTTACTATAAAAAAAAGTTACAAAGACCAAAAATAATAACAGAATGTCCATCAAATATTCGATAGCAATTTACTTTTTCAACCGACTTCAAAAAGAAGGAGGTTCTCAATTCGACTGTATTTTTTTTTGGAATTCAAGTCAGTAGTAACAAAGGCATTTTCGTATCAGATTCAAAAATGTCTTCAACTAATAGAAAGCATTGTTATTTCTGAATAGTATAGGCTATTTTTTACTTAATTTATCAATTACATATAACCAATTATATTATATACGGTTAATGGCCTAATGTAAATTTAAAAAAAAACTAAAAGGAAAATATTACATTTAATGTGCTTTTAAAGTTTCTTTTAGTTTAAAAGTAACTATAATTTCTGATAAAGAGTTTTCAGTAAGAACTTATAATATCAATATCTGTAATGCAAATCCTTACAGCCTATGAAGCGATGTCAAGGCGCCAGTGTATATGTAAATTAGAACCGTCTAATTTTGCGACCGTAGTAGTTCAGTGTACGACTGGTATTGCCTTTAATGAAGTTACAAATATTTGTTATTTCATGATCGAATTAACTATACAAACGTTAGAGACTGTCAAGTTAAAAAAATCTGCGATACTGGCAAAGTAAAAACCAAATAGAATACTTAGACTTTAATATTTTCTGTACAGTCTAAATGTGTACATACGTCTCTTTGTGTGTGAGAATACAGGAGAACAGAATAAGAAAAGAATATTATGCAGGTATCGGCTTCCACCTTGGAGTCACCAAATTTTTTTTTTAAGCTATTGCATAGCTTCTATCGCGGGCCTTGAGCGTGGGGACCGAATCCAGAAATTCCGTAACGAAAAAAACCAGACACGGTGACAGCGGTGATACTTTTTAGTTTTTCCATCTATCGATAAATACCAGAACTTTTAATGACTTTTTGAAATATCACGCTTGTCTCTTTAGTTCAGCAACCCGCCTTTAGGTGGCATTGGTTGTATTGGAAAACTACCGTAATCAGCTGTTTGTGAGAAAGTATATAGGTGTATAGGTATTTATCATCTATGTACAACAGTTAACATCTGTACTCGTATAATTTGTGTACAAAGTGTTTTAATCATATTTAAACATACATAAACAAAGTGCATTTATTAATGAAGAAAGTCACGAAAAAATAGTGAAAGAAAATGAGTTAGTACTCTATATACATTCATTTTATTATTATTATCACAAATGCAGCATTATTTTTTGTTTTGTTAATTTATATATAATACTGCTATAAAGATAACCAAAATTTTTGATACTAAAATAAGCTTGCATAAGTTGATAAAAAATGCTATGCAATAGCTTTACCGCGGCAGTCTCCGAGTGCCACATTTAATTTTTTTTAAATTACTTGCTTATACTATTTGTTATTAAATTAATATAATCATAGCTTTTTGAAAATTTTCTTGATCTTTGATTGTTTTTTTATGGATACGAAACGCGCAAATGACAAATAAACACACATACAATTTTAGGATATAAAATATAGACAGTTGAGACATGAGGTCCATTGGAACCAATGCCAAGTATCTTCTAGTACCTCATCGCTGTTGTCAGTTATTTTACACATCGTATAAGTCAGCGTTACTTTTCAACATTAATAATAATAATAAATATGTGGGGACATTAACACACAGCGCCATCTAGTTCCATGGTAAGCTACGAGGATTGTGTTATGGATACCAAATAGTTGATACACTACACATATATAACTTTAAATACATACATATTATAAATATAAACACCCATGACTGGAGTGCAAACATTCGTGCTCATCACACAAATGAATGCCCCCAGCGGGACTCGAACCCGCAACCGCTGGCACAGCAACTAGGATCACTACAAACTGAGCCAAACGTGTCGTCAAATCATTGCAATCAATTAAACGCTGACAGTTTTATGGGTACCTTGCCTTGCGGATATACGCTTGATGGTATTTATTGTTTTTCTTCTAAGTTTGTATTATTATAAAATATGAAAATATTTTGTAAATTTTTATTTTATACTTGAATTAAAATAATAATTTTATCTAGTAAGTCAAAATGTTTATATATAATATGTATATAAAATATTTATCAAGTGTAACACGTACATATAAAGCCTTTAAACAATCAACAACAAGCTGTAGCACAATACACTATTATAGAAAAAAAACTTTTGTTTAGAATATAAGAAATGAATATGAAAGCTGAAAGTAATATTCCAACAAAGCATTATCCCATTGTAATAATAAACAATAAAACGGACAGTCAGTAAGCAATAACTATATATATACTGTCCACAGCAAAGTTTACTAACCACTGACATTTTCCGCCGAACGAGAGGTTTTAATTAAACTTCACTGTGCGGCTTTACTGTTCGCAGTGATGTAACATTGCTAGTATATTTTATTCTACTGAAGTTTTTAACTTCAATTGGGTGATTAAGTATGTTGAATTCGTACTAGTTCTTATTGATTTAAGTATAAACAGTAGAAATGCCTCCATGAGAATATACACCACATTTGGTGAGTATTGAAACTCACACTTATACACACTCAGACATAGGCACACATACAGGCACACACACGCACATATATGCACACACACGCAAACACAGATTGTAAGTGTTTTTTGTATTGAAAATATGGATATGGGATTCTAATATTTAATCATACGAGGCAAGGATCCGGGAATACAAATAAAAGCGTTTGTCCTACACCGGGTATTTATTCTATTCAAATTAGATAGCAATGTTTATGCGTATCGTCGTGCCGCCGCTTTAACAAAACATACTTCTTTTCGTATTCATTTCACCCTTTTTATTCAACTTAATAATTCCATTCTATTATTAAGATTATAACATACGCCTATTTTTACTCTTATCATATATATCATTTTACGCATATTTATCTCGTAAATCTCATACTCGGCCTATAACTTGCGTGGCACCTTTTGAACATCTCATTTTGAATAACGGAAATAGCAGACAAAGCACACAAGCCTATTCGCTATTAGAATATATATCAAAAAAATGCGTCGCGTTGGGGGACCGCTCCGGATGTTTATTTGTAAATTTTAGAATTTTATAGAAAACTTATAAATAGAAATAGCCACGTGCCTGATGGAATTCGAACTAACTTGCACGTTTTAAACTTTAACTTTAACGAACACCCACACAAACTTTTATTCCAGAAGCGGATAAACAAAAATCTTACCGCACTTTCGTTACATACTCTTTTGCAAAATTTCAGAACTTGATTAACTTTGATTTTTTTATATTGACATTAGATTTTAAGTTGTTTGTATACTTTAGAAGCTTACCAATTTAAGTTTCTCTCGTATTTCTCAGTTTTTATATTTATCTCTAAAGCGTGACATTTAAGAAAAGTACCTTAAATATTAGAGATGATAAAAAAATTCACTGAAAGGAAAATTTCTTTTATTTTTAACTTTTAGAAACATATTTGTACCACATGAGTCAAAATATTATTATTTGAATTTGCTTTTTTTTCTTATTTCTACCTAAAAAAAATTTATTTTATTATTATTTACATTTCCTCACGATATCTTTCTTCACCGTCAGCCAAGTGGTAATCACGTTGAAAAAAGTCTTAATAAATGATAATATTCATGATCATAACTAAGAAGGTCCATTAATCAGTTGTTTTGCAAAGTCTATACATATAATAAAATTGTAACTAAGTCGAAAAATACAGACTGAACGTATAAATGTACCTATAAAAAAGCATCTTTTTGGTAGTCTGTTAAAACGTTGCGTGAAACTTCCACGTCCAAGACTGACATGGAACGAAATGAATTTAAATATATTATATGGTCTTCATAAACATTTTTCTTTCATTACTTTAACGCAAAATCATGAATTTATTATAATATGATAAAATTTCTTATACAAAAAATTTGCGGTGTAAAATTTTGCAGCAATTTCAGAGAGGTTAACGTTTTAGCTTACTCGTGTGGAAACTGATTGTTCGTACAGGTTTTTGATTTTGTTTACTCTCGGCTACAGCGTGTTAACATGCAATGGAAGTAAATAAAATTCTAACTGGGCATTTTTCTTCTCTATTATTATATATAACCTCAGGTTCAAGAATTATATAGACCGAGTCTGCCAAAATAAATGTGGAAGTCAAAAATAGTAGCGCGATTTGCTATTTATGCTACCATTCTCGAATTTGACATTCAGATAGATAGTTTACTTTCTTTAAAGAATAAGGAAAATTTTGTATAATCAAAATTATATAAAAATTTTCATATATACACATATCATAAAATTGTAATTAAGCCGAATCTTTACATTAAATATTTTTTGGAAAATCTTATTGAAATAGACATTTTAAATCTATAGTTTAAGTTGAAATAGACATTTTAAATCTATAGAATCTAGAGTTTTTAGAATTCTTGTCTGTCTGTATGTTACCGCATCACGGAAGAAATTTGGTATGGTGATAGCTGGTTATCCGGGTCAACATACAGGATACTTTTTACCGCGGGAAAATATATCATTTTTGAGAAAAAATACAAAAACTGCAATGTAAGAGTATACTAATATGTAAAACCTAAGAATTTGGTTATTGGTCATCTGAACGCGGGCAGAGCCGCGGGCAATACTAGTTCTTTAAATAAATCATAAGAAACACTAAAAACTTTTTATGATTAAAATCAACCAACTAAAGTTGGTTGTTTTATATCGAGCACATGAGATACAAGACTACCAAGTTCCCGACACTCATTTACAATATGTTGAAGTAGGCTCTATAAAATTAAATATGTGACTCTAAAAATATTATGATACATGTTTGGTTAGTGCGAGTTTGTTTTCTTTGTAAAGAGGTTTTTGTAATACTGATGTAGAAGGTATACGGTAGATCTAAAAACAACTTGAGCTTGAGTATTCTACGGGAAAATTCAGAAATAAAGTAAACAAAGGTAATAAAAGCTAATTTTAAATAAAAAAATAATTTATAATAAAATCCTGTTGTATTTCTACATAAACATTTCAGCTTATAACTAGGCCGTCGTAGGCAGGAACGTGTGCTGCCTGTCATGGCCAGACTACAAGGAACGTCACGTGACCTATTTGTTTACGCTTTTGCGAATATCAAAGCAAAAATCAAGTGAAAGCATTTTTGATCTAATAATTATTTGTGTATTATATATTTTTATGCTGCTTTTAAAAGACGGCTTAGTTAAGATAATACTTAATCGCCATAGCTAACGAGTGTAACTTACATAATGTATCTAATATCAAGTCATGTGGCCATCACATATCCTACACTTTTTATGTACTTTTAAAAAAACGGCACCTCCGTAGTTTATTTGTTTAATTAGTTACTTTTTGCTGATAGATTATACAATATGGTTAACACTTTAAGTTATTTAATTTTTACTTAATTATTTAATTTTTACTTAATTATTTAATTTTTACTTAACTTATTTTACAATGTTACTTCTCCTGAGCTCAACAAGAAGTTAAGTATTTGTCAAAAATTATCTCACTCATTACATTTGTTATCGCTAACTTCACAAGACTACTCATTTTCTGTAGATAATATAATTATAAAATACAATTGCTAAGGAAGTCATATAACTTTCTACATAATTATTAGTTCAAAATATGTGCCATTTTCAAAATCATGACAAATGTAAAAACTTATTCTTGTGAAGCATATATCGAAAAACTTTGGGAAATCAAAGCGCATACATATTCGTTTGGAGATTCTTAGACTAACAATCTGACCTTCTTAAATATAATAAACATCTAGTACTCAAAGGTTCTCCAAGGCGTCATATTTCACTTCTACACACTCTTTGTTATATAATATATCCTTTTGACTATTCTTTCGTCAGTAATTCTTTCGACACCTCCAAACTATTTGAGCGTGTCCTTTTTATTATTATAACTAGCGACTCACCCTCGCTCCGCTCGGGTTCGTCATTACTTATGTTTTAACGTTTAGTATAGATTTCTCTGAGATGAGATATTTTCCCGCAGTAAGTATGGTATAATTTGGTATGATGATAGCTGGTTATCCAGGTCAACATATTATAGGATACTTTTTACAGCGGGAAAATTCTCATCTCAGAGAAATCTATACTAACCATTAAAATGCGAGTGTGAGTCGCTAGTATACTCGTAATAAAACAGCATAAGCAAGTTACTTCATGCTTCATCACTGATGCCCGCCGTCGACCCTGGGACCGTCACATCTTTTGACATTCAATTCACATCAACAACTACTGCTACAGTTTCACTTTAGTGACACTTTAGTGACATAAGTGAAATAGATAGAGACTTATCATATATTTTTTTGTTACCTATTAAAATTTAGACTAAACAAAGTGAACTATCAGACAGATCATAATGAAAACGGTGATCTTTTCAGTCACCACTGGAGCTATAATATCTTACCTACACCAAAAGTGGTCGAGAAGGTTCAAAGTCTTAGGAATTTAAAAAATATTATTTTGCGGACAATAAATTTACAATCTGATATACACTACATATTATGTATATGAATTATGCGTTTACAGGAATTGAATCATACATTTGACTCTGGCAAATTTCTCGCTACGTAACCTTATCCTTTGTCCTTTTTGTTATTCAGTTTCAATATTGTCGGGGTAATGATGAACATTTCTCAGAAATCGTGTTCTCTTTGACATATAGTACTTAAGTGTACGTAAAATTTACATGATATTATATCCACAAACGAATTTTTCCAAGATTGTAATTCTCTTTGTACGCAATATAAAACACATTATTATTACACTCAGTAACATAAAATAAAATATTTTATAAATGACTCAATAATTACAAATGAAAAAAATAGTATTATTACTTTTAAAGACTAAAAGCAAAGATTCTAAATCTTTGCGACAATAAAAATAAGAATATTACATAATATATATCTAAGTGTTAAGTTATTTGATTCGAGCATCTCATATGGACTGTTTAAGTTTTTTCTAACTGTATCGATGGTCTAGTGGTTAGCACGTACGGCTTTAGTATCTTGACGTCCTAAGTTCGAGTTCCGAATCGGACCAAAGTGAGCTATTTAGTTTTTATCAAGAAATCATCAGTAACAGCCCGGAGTTGAAAATTCGTCCCTTGTGTCTCGTAGAGCATTTAAAGCCACTGATCTCTCACTGGTCGTGTCGAATTGTTGCCCCATTGGAGTATGAGAGTAATGTATTTTGGTTAAGAGTAATAACGTCTTTAAATTTGCTATATCTATACATATAATAAAATTGTAACTCCGAATCTGTACATTAAATATGTTTTTTGGAAAATCTTATTGAAATAAGCATTATTATTGATACAGAGGCCGAATCTATAGTTTTTAGCTTTTTTGTCTGTCTGTCTGTTACCGCATCACAGAAAAACCACTGGAGGGATTTTAATGAAATTTGGTAATTGATTGCCATATAGCTCTATTGGTTTACACGGCGCTCTGCATAAAAATTCCCAGTCGGCATACTACTACGACTAATAAGTAAAACCTAAGAATTTGGTTTTTGGTCATCTGAACGCGGGCGGAGCCGCGGGAAATGCTAGTATATTTAATAATATTATACATTAAATACATAAACATCGAAAATTGTTCCATTTATTTTTAGGACTTATCCTTAATCAAATTTCAATCATTTAATTACTGTATTTATCCTAATAAATATAGTAATTAAATGATGGTAATGAAACCATGCCAATTATGTTATTTGAGGAAGAAAAATAAGAGCCTACTTTGTTATTCAGCCTGATAAAATTCAGTAAAATATTTGACTTTCCCATTCAGAAGAGATTTATACTGAGGTATGCAAATATAAAAAGATATAATATACCTTTTTATTACTATCATTACAAGTAAAATATTAATAATAAACTAAACTTTAACATTTAAAAGAGCATTTAGATAAGTTTTGGCTTCGGCTTTACGTTCTGCGGCTTGATCTATGCGATTACTGATATATTCATTATGGAAAAATCCCATATACCAACCGAGAATCGAACCCAGAATCTTATCAAGTAACGACGATCGCTTACTGTACTAGCTTAGACTAATGCTGCAATAAAATAAATATAAAACAATGTAGAACTTACAATAATAGTTTTCCGTCTTACATTTTTCTTTACAGATAATAGACTCTCGTAAAGAAGTGCCTTATTCAAAGTTGTGAAAGATCAGGAAAAAACTAGGTATGACAAGAAAGTGGAAAACATCTCAAAAATAATTATAGGGCAGGTCTATTATGGCTACCTTTTAACAGTTGTACGAGAACTACGCATTGTGGCAATTATTTATCTAGCACTACCTCCTACGACAAAAGTCACGGGTTCCTATCCTGTGTAGGGTTAATAATAGTATTATACTATTAATCCCGCCTTTGCGGCTCTGACACCTCACCTTTAGTCTGATTCATTATTATTACTATACAAATATCACGTCAATCTCTACTTTCTGTTATTTCTGATTTAAAACCAAAAAAATTCTTTAAATTTATAATTCTGAAGTACGCTTATTTTTTATCAAAAGTACCTCATGGAGAAACATTTTATTCATGAAAATTATAAATTTACAAATTTTACCTTACGTTGAAATAGCCTGGAGGCGAATGCATCATTCTCAATGATTTGTTATTTACATCTGTACTAATATATAGAGTTGAATAGATTGTATGTTTGTTTGTTTGTTTAAAAGTGCTAGTATCTGGATCTTCTAATCCGATTTAACAAAATCAGTAGAAGCTGCCAATAATTTTGAAAGAAATAAAAAAATAATTCTTCGAGCAAACAAAAGCACCAGCAGAAAATAGATAGTATATAAGATACAGATGAGTATATAATTTTACTTAACTTATGTTTTATCCCAATTTGAAACTACCAAATAGGTGGAAACTACGTATTTCATATAGTCGGACCCAAAATACCAAGGATTTCTTGCCTTTCTCACAAATATAAATGCTACAAAGAATTTGGGAATGTGTTTGTCTCCAAATGAATTCTGATTTAGCAAAAATATTTACATATGGTAATACTAGTATGTACGCATATTTAAATTAATTTTTGGAGTTTTTAAGCTTTTTGAGTATTGTTTTAGAATATGTGCTCCAATATAAAAAATATATTAAAAGTAAAAATTGATGCTAATCCTGGTCGACTTAATCAAATAAGTTTTTTTATTAATCGACCAGGAATTTTTTATGGTCAGTGTTCTGAAATTTGTGGAGCAAATCATAGTTTTATACCTATTGTAATTGAAAGAATTTCAATTAAAAATTTCATTTCATCTCAAATTGATAAAAAAGATACGCGATTTGAACCCCCTTCCGTTGGTTTTACTAGCAAGCACGTTAGCACTACCTGCAAATATACGCAAAAACAATTTAAAATCTGAATGTACATTTTATTATTACTATTTATTTATCTTAATTTATTTACATATTTTTAGAAGCCTAGTCGGAAGTGACGCAAACTCGAAGCGGCTGACGGCATTTACTTTCTTAATTATATTTAACTACTAGCGACTCACCATCGCTTCGCTCGAGTTCGGCCCTAGGTGATTTTTTAAATTGACAGAACTTTTTCATTTATGAACTGATTGAAATAAAACTAATACTAAATGTTAATTGAAGTCTACCACAATACATTAGTGGAAACTGAATCCAAATCAGTTAAGCCGTTAGATTATTAGATTAAAGATTATCGCGCACAAACGTATAGACAAACAAACAAATATACAAAAATAATATTGCTGTACAATAAAGTGTTAAGTATATTAGACCATATTCCATATCCCATACAAAGAAATTGACCTTCTTAATTGAGGCAATTCTTGCAGCTGTTTTATTTTATCTGAATAAACGATAAATGGCGCTTATTTGAAAGCTTATACACAATTTTTGTACAAAAAGGCTATAGTTTTTATTGATTTTATTAATTTAACGTAAAGATTAATAAAAATGTACATCGGTATTCATATGACACCACTTAGATATATAGATATACTTTATCGTACACCTCAAAAGAAATACACAAAAGAAGAAATTAACAAAAAGATGATGCACAGGAGGCGGGTTTATTGCTATAAGCGATCTCTTCCAGGCAACCTTAGGGCGTAGGAGAAATTATATGAAATGGTAGGCAATGTACTTAATACATAATCTAAATACATACATGCATTAAATACTTACATATATATATATATATATATATATATATGTAAGTATTTAATGCATATATATATATATATATATATATATATATATATATATATATATATATATATATATATCACAGAAATCTTAATAATATTACCTTATTATTAAGATTTCTGTGATATATATATAGACACTAAAACACTAAATAACTAATATGACCATGACTTACGTTTTAAGGTTTATGATAGATTTCTCAGAGATAACATATTTTCACACAGTAAAAAGTATCATATGTGATGACCCTGGTAACCAGCTATCATAAAACCAAATTTCGTCAAAATCGATTCAGTGGTTTGCTCGTGATACGTGATCATGATTCTCAGACAGACAGACAGACAAAAATTATAAAAAATATAGATTCGAAATAATGACTATTTCAATAAAATTTTCCAACAAATATTTTATGTACAGATTTGACTCACTTAGAGCTTTCTTATATGTAAAGATAGATTATATGTAACATAGGATCTATGTTTGTGACAAGGAAAAAGTCAAGGAAAGTTTCGATATTGTCAACATTAATATTCCACATTTGCGACCTTAAAAGACCCTCGGTAAGTTATTCCAAAATATCTTGTCTACAACGCCAACTAGGTTAAAAATACTTGTTACACATGTTCTAGTATATGTATATTGTATAGAAAGTAATAGTTTAAAAAACATGTAAATTAATGCAAAACGTGTATAATATTTTTCGTACAATAACTTTAAAAGTCTCCTTAACCTTCTGTGGCGAAAACCACTCTTTATCTTTTTATTGACTGGATTATTACGCTAGATTTATTTATTATGATAATATAGCCAAATTTTTAAAAGCTTTTTTGCTAATTTAATAAAAATAACATATAATACCTTCTTAGATTTACGCGAATATTTAACAATTTAAATAAAACTATCTTTTCGGATTTTTTCGCGAATTTATTTTCGTTTTTGATTTGGTTCCTCCCGTGATCATGATTGCTGTAAAGCATTCGAAATGTGGGGGACCTAAAATTAAAATAAATCAGCAAACCTAAAATAAAAAAATAGATAGTTTTATTTAAAAATTACATAATTAAGTGGTTAAACTATTATTAACTAGATTAAAGTCAAATATTTGTATGTTTTTTTTGTATTCCTCAAAAATATTTTCAAAGCATTTTTTTATAAAAATAGCCTAAAATGTATAAATACTGTGAAACCCCGGTAATGGGATGTCGGTTTCAGTTGAATGTACGTGAGTGTATTTAAATTCTGACCACAACTTTTGGAGCTTAACGAAATGGACATAAGAAGTTGATCCTTTAATTTCAAGTTTCAAGACTTATAAAAAAGTATTTTTTATTTGTATTTCTTTATTTCTGTTCGTTAACATACATTATTATGTTAATTTGCAGTTTCTAATCAATAACACGTTATTTATAAATTACCTAAAAATAGTATAATTTATGCCTTTAGTATCACGCAAAACTTTATGGATTATTGTATATAGTTTATAGTTGTAAAGCTATAATATTTTACATAATTATCACATATTATTTTAGGATGCTTAAGTTATAATTACAGACAGATACTATAATTATAATTTATTCATACGTATAATAAAATTTCATTGAAATAGCCATCAAAAAATCTTATTGAAACAGTCATTATTATCGATAGAAGAGCCGAATCTATAGTTATTCGAATTTTTGTTTTTCTATCTGTCTGGAAACGCATCACGAAAAAATACAGACCGATTTTGATGAAATTTGGTATGATGATAGCTTGTTATCTGGATTAACATATGGGATATTTTTTACTGCGGGAAAACGTGACATCTCTGAGAAATCTACATATACTAAACGTTAAACCATAACGAGGGAGTCGCTATTCAGATATATTCTCCTGGGAACTCTAGCTGACATAATACTATACTAGTATAGTTAGATACCCCATATAAAGAAATCAGATTACTTTTATTTATTAATTGTTAATTTATTTACTTATTTGCTTATGAAGTACGTTTTAAAATAGAAGAAATTACTTGTGACTACAAAATCACTTTATAAGTATTTATTCCACTTGGATTTAGTAGATTTATTTTTAATTTTTACCTTTAAGATGGACGACATTTATTTAAATAAACAATTATGAAAATCGAAAAATGAAAAGAGAAGCGAAGATATCGCTTAACATACCAACAAACACAGCATTTTTTAAGGTTGGTCAAAAAACTGAGTAGTAACTGTTGCAGGCATATTTTGTTTTTTTTTTGTTGTTGATAGTCAAACATGAGTTTGGTATGAACGATATTTTAAAATGTTTTTCTTAGAGATTTTACTGTAAAAACCTTTATCATGATCATATCATATCAATGTAATGACAAGTGTCGCCCGCACCAAGCTATAATGAATATACTATAGACTAGCGGCTTACCCTCGCCCCGCTCGGACTCGTTCCTAGATACGTTCTAAGGGTTACTATAGATTTCTCAAAGATGAGATATTTTCCCGCAATAAAAAATATTGAATAACCGCATCTGTTTAGTTTTTATTCATCATGGTTACACCCTTACAGGATAACTAATTTTTTTAAGTACTACAAAGCTATGATTCTATTGTTGATGGCTTACAAAATGATTAAATTCGATTGAATTCCTTGTTCTGTTGCTTATGGCAACGCTTAAAGCTTTATTGAAGCGTCAAACTTTCTGTTCACTGCAGTGGATAGTTTGACACTTAACATTGGCGTTTTCAAAGAACGATGTAAAACGTGTTTGACACCTTTTAGTTATTTAATAAACCTTTTTTCATATTTATGAGTACCTTTAGATTAATAAAATATTGCATTTTTTTTAAATTAATTGCAACTCAAAACCATAAAAATCCTATTGTATCTGTCATGTCAATAAAGTTCAGTAAGTAAAATTTTACAATATTGGAGACAAAAAATATATATAATAGGAATGTTATAATCAGTAGTTCCATTCAGTAATTTTTCTTCTCCTTCCTTCACAATTTCAGTATATAAAACCGGGCCCCTGAAAGAGTAAGTAAGATGTAGCAGTAGGCTAGTATTTAGTCCCTAGATGTCGAATATGAGTAACAAAGTATAATATCACTAGCGGCTCACCCTCGCTTCGCTCGGGTTCAAACAACAAAAACAAACCCCGCGGGAACCCTAAATATTTCCAGGATAAAATTTAGTAGCCTTAGTGCTATTCCAGACTGTAATCTATCTCTATGCTAAATTTCATCCACATCCGTTCAGCCGTTCTGGCGTGAAAGAGTAACAAACATTTATACTCACAAACTTCAACATTTATAATATTAATACGGTTTGTTTAGAAATATCTTTGTCAAGAGTTCCTCATATATGTGGTGATAAGTATATATATATATGATATTTTCAATATATGTACAATACATACTATATGCATGTACATATATCTCATTATTAAATACCACAATGGAAATAGCAAAAGTGTATAGTTTTTAAATTTTATTAACAAGTGGTCACTTGCCTGGCAGATCTCAATAATCTATCTACCCGGGATTGTCCTTACAAAAGATAAAAAAAATGCCATAAGCTCCATACAAATAATGGAAAATTTACACACAACAAATAGATAGATAGGTTATTGAAAACCGACGAAAGTCACTCTCATACATAATATTATATGTTCTTATTGCGTAACCACTTTGGGTTCTAAAGGTCAATATTAAATCCCTTACTTAGGTAGGGTAATCTTCCGATCCTTTTATTATGAGTTTCGTTATCAAACGTCTTATTCTGACGAATGCTTAAAAAACAGAGCAGAAAAACTTTTTATATTTTATCCATAAATACATGTATCCTTTAGAAGCTTTATATAATATTAGCAGAACCCGCGGCTTCGCTCGTGCTAAAACACATTCCCTATTTTACCCCCTTATGGGACGAATTTCGAAAAGTGCTAAAACACGTATTTATTTAATTGTATTAAAGAGCATTAATACTAAGTTTCAAGTAATTCTGATCATAAATAATGTGTTTTCCCGTGGAAATGAGATAATCTCTCGCAGTAAAAAGTAACCTATGTCACTCTCCAGCCCTCCAACTATCTCCACACAAAAAATCACGCCAATCCGTCAATCTGTTTTGACGTATAAGATGAAAAAACAAACAAACAAATACACTTTCACATTTATAATATTAGTATGGATTTATTATAGAATCTTTCTTTAGACATGGCGACTTATGCCGATTTTGTGTATATTTTATATAAATCATGTAATATCCAGATGAATTCCCTTAGAATAAAACTGTTTAGAGAAAAGAACGTCTTTCTTGTACATGAACATATTAATGACTACACTTACTTAGCCTCGCTTCGCTTGTGTGAATTTCGGTATGTATGCTGATTTTGTTTATAATTTCATGGATTTTAAGTTTTTTGAGCGGGACCCTCATATTTTTTCTAAAATAAAAATTACTCCTTATAACATTAGCTATCTATCAGTGAAAGTCCCGTCAAAATCGGTCTAGCCGTTTCGTAGATTAAGCGGAACAAACAGTAAGACAGGCAGATAGACAAAAATAATAAATTGTTTTTTTTTCTCATAAGTACCGTATATACTTTCATAGGCATTTAGTACAAGCTTGTTGCTTGGACTTCTCTTCTGTTAACTACTGCATATTTTAGGGCGGAGAGTCATAGATTTCACTTACACTTTATGACAAAGTTCTTTTTTTAGCAGAAATGTTTCCTAGTCTTTATCCATTATTTATAATTTATGAAGGGATCCGTTTGTGAAATATTAAGCTTTAAAGTGCTAATTATGTTAGTATCAAGTGTCAGCCGTCCCTAGGTTTCGTTCGGTTCGGTTCGTTTTAAAAACAGTTATTAGCCAGCGATAGCCATGTAAGTTTTAATTTACTTTTTACATAGAGGTGGAGACAAATCCAACAAATCAAAAACCATGAAAATCGGTCCAGCAGTTCTCGAGTTATAAGTGTTGTAACAAATCCGACTTTGGTTTGTATATTTAGGTACGTATGTATGTATTTTTTGATGTAAGAATAAAACAGTATGAACAATGTAGTAATTACTATGTTATGTGTATTTATGATCCATAAACAATATAAATCTTGACTTACTTTAATTTTTTCCACGAAATCGTTTCATAAATTAAATATTCTAAATTTGGATTTGAATAAAAAATAACGCTTTATAAAAAATGAAACAACAATTTAGATAACTAGCAGAAATTCCTTTGATTTGTGATTCAATTTAATTTCTGAAAATCATACCTACATCAACCTCAAAAGTAAAATTTATTTGAATGAAAATGTAGCCTTAAAATATTTATAGCGTTATAAAAATGAGGATAAAAAAACAGAAAATTTATAACAATCTGCAAAATCTATCTATATCTTTCCATATCTATACATACAATAAAATTGTAACTAAGTCGAATCTGTACATTAAATATTTTTTGGAAAATCTTATTGAAATAGACATTATTTTCGATACATAAGCCGAATCTATAGTTTTTAGAATTTTTGTCTGTCTATCTGTCTGTTACCGCATCATAGAAAAACTCCTGGAGGGATTTTGATGAAATTTGGTATGGTCATCGCTAGTTATCCGGGTCAACATATAGGATACTTATACATATTACATAAAAATACAAAAACTGCTTAGAATAAAACCACGATGATATTATAAATATTTTAGCATGGTAACTTACTAAATAAGGCAAAAACTCTTAATAATAGCTTATTTTGAAAAAAAAATGACAATAGCGCTATTTTATTTGGTTTTTGGTCATCTGAACGCGGGCGGAGCCGCGGGCAATGCTAGTAAATAATAAAATTGTAACTAAGCCGAATCTGTACATTAAATACATATTTGTTGGAAAATCTTATTGATATAGACATTATTATCGATACACAGGCCGAATCTATAGTATTAAGAATTTGTATGAAACATTATCCATCTCTAAAAAATCTATACTAAATTTTAAAGCGTAAATAATAATAATTAATAAGCATTCTACATCAAGATATAATATTGCCAACAATAATAAATCTAAACATAACAGACAGGTAGATGTAGTAAGTTCTTCCGGTGTGGATCAAAATAATAGTATTTCAGATTAATATTTTTCATTTTTCATTTGTAAAAGTATATAGAAATAGTGTTGCTTAGTAATTTGTGTTTTTTAAATAATAGCAAACTAAATTAAAATTGTTATTCTTAATTAATTTTAACTTTTTAAATTACACATAAAACAATTATGTGGCTTAAATAATTAATATTATATTTTATATTTTTTCTTTATGGTTATAAATATAATAATGGCAACACTAAATATAGATTACTAATTAATATTTTTAAAATTGTAATAATTATAATAATAACAGAAAAAAATAAATAAATAATATTCTATATTCAATTATAAAACTAATTAAAATTACAAAAATGTTTAAAGTTAAAAATATTGTAAGGTACTTTGGTGCCATATTTCAATTCTTTGAATTCATTTTGTTATTTGTGGGTAGGTTGTCTGTAACAACTATACCCTTGAGACATCTAACACCTCAGTCTCTCCCGTGACCATGACTGACCAAAAATCCAAATAAATCCGCGAAATAATCCAAAAAGATAATTTTATTTAAAATTGCCGACTTACTTAATACTTTGATTTATTTTTCAGATCCTTTTGAAAGTGTTGTTTTCGTATACTAACAAAGTTTTTACAAAAGTTTAAAAGAGTTCTGATCGTTATCTCTTTATAACTACATATTTTCTGATTTAGATATTCTTAGTGCCATTATTTACATCCATTGAAGTTTTATTCAAATCGGTTCAAAAAACAGGATCGAATAATTTTTTTGAAGATATGTGAGATATATTGTATAATCTGTACTAAAACTATAAAGAGGCAGAGTTTATTTGTTTGAACGCACTAATCTCAGGAACTTATTCGATTTGAAAAATTCGTTTTTCATTAGATAGCCCATTTATTGAGGAAGACTAAAGGCTATATATCATCATGCTACTACTCAAGGGAGCTTAGCAGGAATATAACACATAGTCAATCTATTCCATATTAACCGATAAAACGTACCCAAGCGAAGCGAGGGTGAGTCGCTAGTAAAATAAAAAAGAGATGTTTTCATTTATCTATCGTTTAAATGACATACCTTATACCTATTCAACCTTATAAAGAGCTGATACTTCAAAATTCCAAATAAGCACAAATAAATTCTAATATAAAATGATCGTTTTGTCAAAACTGATTTATTTGTACATTAATAACATTCATATGGATAAATATGCTCTATTTTGTAGGAAATCATAAACGGATGCGTATATAATAATATATATGTATAATGCATACACATATACTGTTTACTTTAATTACTTACAGATTGTACTTTTAAATTATTCCATATATCTCGCACGCTTAAGTTACTATGCTAGTATCTTAAAGTAAAAAAGCTTTATGAAATTCCTGTGAAAGCTCTCAAAAATATCACAAATAAATATTGACAAAAAAACTTTAAATACTTACACAAATATAAAACCTTTTATCAAATATTTAGAATGTCAATCAATTTACACGTCTAATATCCAATTTATGAACGCAAACAAAAATAGAATGAAATCCAACTCGATATAACTCGCCTCAGGGGCAAAACAAAATATATTTTAGAATATTGTTATATCGAGGGCTATTGACTTAAAAACATACGCAATATATTTTCATTGTTAACACATTATTGAAAATTTCTGTGTATCAAAACGCTTTTGCTAATTACTTCCAGGATTTTATTTTTAAAACAATATTTACTTTTATATTTGTTTTTATTTAAATTCATTCCATTAATATTATAAATACGAAAGTTTGGATGGATGTTTGTTACTCAATCACGCCAGAACGAAAAGAGATCTGGATGAAATCTGGCAGTGATAAATTAAAGTCTGGAATGCACATAGGTAACTTTTTATCCTAGAAAAATGTACGGTTCCCGTGGGATAGATTTGTTTTTGTTTTTCATTAGGGACTAACCCGAGCGAAGTGAGGGTGAATCGCTAGTTAGTTTATAAAGCTGATGGTAACAAAAAGAAGCTTTTATCGTCAAATCAAAATTAGTTTATTTACCATATACATACGTTATTGTGTCATCTAACTGTAAACATGAGCAAAATTTTCATTCGGACGGACGGACGGACGGATGGACGGACAGATAGACAGACAGACAGACAGATAAAAATTCTTAAAACTGTAGATTCGGCTTCGAATATAATGACTATTTCAATAAGATTTTCCAAAATATAATTAAGGTACAGATTCGACTCAGAATTTTATTTTATGTATAGATATACGAATTATAAATATTATACACCTAGAAAGTAAATCAAATCGTTTTATGCCTTACTTAGCACTCTAGTTGCTTAAAGATTTTCATCTTGCAAATTAATATCAAAAACTCACAAAATCTCTTTATAAACATAATAATTTCTTAATAAGATTTTGACGAAAATAGGTTACACGTGATATATATATTTTCTTTGATTTCAACTTGTACTTAGTAAACTTCACGAACCATTTAGATGTTCCTTATCCTACTCAATGTCAAGATCAATTTCTACTTTTAGCTGTTATTTATAAATATAAATTGTTGTTTTTATATAACTGTCCTTATTAATATTAAAAGTATTAAGTATGAGTTTTCTACCTTTTTTCGAAGGCACAATGGAGTGATGGATATTGTGATTTAAAAAAAATTGAAAAAAAAATCGTCCTGTCCAAATCCTGGCAATAAGAAACACAAAAAAAAGAAATATCTAATTTAGTGCAATCGATCGGAAGTTATGCGTGTACGTGTACAATATATATTATACTAGCTTTGCCCGCGGCTCCGCCCGCGTTCATATGACCAAAACCAAATTCTTAGGTTTTATATATTAGTGTACTCGTATTAGTATATTAGTTGACCCGGATAACCAGCTGTTACCATACCAAATTTCTTTAAAATCCCTCCAGTGATTTTTCTGTGATGCGGTCACAGACAGACAGACAGACAAAAATTCTTAAAACTATAGGTTCGGCCTCTGTTAGCGATAATAATGTGTATTTCAATAAAATTTTCCAAAAAATATTTAAACCACAGATACTGCTTCATTAAATTTTAATGTATCTATAGATGTAACTAATTTATAAAGCCAAAAAGATTGTTTTTTGATAATTTAAACACGGGCGGGGCCGCGGGTAATTTAGTAGTTATTCTAATAAAATCATAGAAAGGTTGAATTTGTATATTCAATTTTTTAGAATTAAAACTACGTATTTTAAAGACACATGGCGACATCGATTGACAAGTATCTAAATAATACAAAAATAAATATTCATTCAAATATTTTTTTAATGAATAAAATAGTGCTATTGATATACTTTTTCAAGATTAGCTATTTTTAATAGTTTTTTACATATTTAGTAAGTTAACTTGCTAAAATGTATGTAGTATCATCGTTTTTTTATTCTAACCAGTTTTTGTATTTTTTCTCAGAAATGAGATATTTTTCTGCAGTAAAAAGTATCCTATATGTTGACCCGGATAACCAGCTATGACCATACCAAATTTCATTAAAATCCGTCCAGTAGTTTTTCTGTGATGCGGTAACAGACAGACAGACAGACAGACAAAAATTCTAAAAACTGTAGATTCGGACTCTGTATCGATAATAATATCTATTTCAATAAGATTTTCCTAAAAATATTCAATGTACAGATTCTACTTAGTTACAATTTTATTATATGTATAGAAAAGGGTAGATCGCTAGCTATTAATAACGTTAACTGAAAAGCGACGCTTTATTTATATTACGCTCTGTTTACCTCTCGCTAGCAAATTTACTGACCGATAACGCACAGCCTAAGTAAGCCACAAAAGGTAGAAATATAAAAAAATCTTTATAAGTTTTAGCTTAAAATAACACATGTGTTTGAAAATTCGTTTCCTAAAGAAGTTAAATAAGAGATGAATCTCTGTATGGAAATTTGTAATTCTTTTTCAAAGTTATAATATGGAGAGGCTCACTGTTTGTCTTATAATTTAATTTTAAGACAATTTTTTTTTTATCCTCTAGGGATTGATGGATCTATTTTTTTTTAAATAGTTTTTTTATTTCTTAATCATCTTTACATTTTGTGTTCGAGTTTTAGTTATACGATCCTTACTGTGTTGCCGTTTTTAGTTTTCTAATTAAGTTACTACAGAAGTTACGATAACGCTTGAAGGTAATTTTTAGAATTTCATTTTAGCGATTTACTTTTAACTTCATTTGCAAGTGATTTCTAAGTCTTATACAACGTAAGACCCCAGCGATTATCCAGGGTTTAAGGACCTTTTTACTGTTCGATACTTCAATTATTTTTGAATTTGCTTTAATCGTTTCTCTAATCATACCTATCAATGAATTAGCAAAGAGATTAGGATTATTATAAATATTTAAGTTAGTAACGTCTGAAGTAATAAGTATATTATATGTCTTTCGTAATCTATTATTGTTCTCGTTTTTCTAGATATATTATTATGATGATTATGAGTGCGAGATAGTCAGGGTCATGGTCTGTGACTGTGGTGTTTAGGATAGCTATAAAAGCTGAGTTATGTTTTTTATCTAACTTCAAAATAACATGGTCAATGCAACTGTCAAGCCTCGTAAGAAGAGTATGACCAGGCAGAAGGCCATGTGAAGATAATACATTGAGATAATTTAGTCTATTTGTTCGTTCATGATATATTTCTTTTGGTGAGATTATTAGATTAATATTTATGTCACCTAGAATTAAAATATTTTTATACATTGAAAGTGTATCAAGATGCGCATTCAGGGAAGAAATAAAATTGTCAGCGTTAACGTATGACGGTGACCGATATACACCCAGTAGTATGAAGGTGTCAATAAGAACTTGAAAGCCAGTTGCTTCATTGAGATTTAATTCCGTTATTTTACTATAATAAATGTTTTTTATGTATATTACTACATCGTCATTTTGATTAAGTATTTTTTTAGTTTGGTAACATGTGTAGTTATTTAATTGTGGAACTGGTTTTATTGAGTTAAGTCTGCACTCAGTGAGTATCAAAATATCCACTTTATTATGTAATTGTGATAAAGTAATTTGTAAGTCTTCGAAGTTCTTGTATATACTCCTTATATTTTGAGTGATGACAGTTAAGCTATTATATGACTTTTTTATGTGATGTAATGGTGCATCTTGAACGTTACATTTAATCGAGTTAGCAATTTGTAAACAATCTAATTCCTGTAATGTATTTAAGCTATCCATGGCAGTAGAAGTAGGAATGAAAATCTTTTACAGCGAGGTGTACAGGTATGTACACCATCTATTGTAATTTAAAATTTTTAAATGAACAATCTCTTTTGAATTTTATTTCTGAATATAAGTAAATATGTGTATATTACAACATGAGATATAGTCTTCTTATACTTATATAAATATCTCGCGTCACGGTGTTTGTGGTCACACTAATCCGAAACGGCTCGACCAATTTTGATGTTTTTTTTTCGTAAATTTGTATTTATGAGAATAGGTCGTAAAGTATTTTTCACCCTCCTACAACCCTCGGCATTGCCATTGAGCGCGAGAAAGCGGCTTTTTTTTACTTCTTACCACAATTCCACGCGGATGTGATTTATAAAGTAATGATTAAGTGTACATATGTATCTTTGCCGTGATACATTTTCGTTTTATCGAGTTTGAAATCACAATATTACAATGATTCTAAAGAATTTTCACTTCAAAAATGTCCATCATTTGTCAAGATATAAAACTCATTGAAAAAAATATTGGAAGCTCGAAATTTTAATAAATAAAAAGGGCTGCGTTGATCGAATAAAAAATAAAAATTTGTCAATGTTTTAATTTTATCGTAATTATTATGTATTCATATTTTGGGCCTCGCCATCAAAATCTCAACTGAGGTTTAAAAATTCAGCGTAGCGTAGCACTAGGTTTTCCGGGCGGGTTACTACCACTGCTTTGTTCGTTTGATCGCGCATTACTTGAGAACGACTTACCGGAATATAAGGAACGTTTCAATTCAGGTTGTCTAAATAACATAGTTTAAAAACAATAATTGACGAAATCCAAGGATAGAAATTAAGTTTTCTGTTCTTCTCGTTCCAAAGCAAAGCAAGGCTCATCTACACTAATATTATAAAGAAGCAGAGTTTGTTTGTTTGTTTGTCTGTTTGAACGTGCTCAGGAACTACGTGCTTTAGATAGCCCGTTTATTGAGGAATGCTATAGGCTATATATCATATAATATATAATCTATCTATTCCATACTAACTCTTAAATATACGGGACGAACCCGAGCAAAGCGTAGGTGAGTCGCTAGTATTAAATAACTCCAAGGTAAATAGAAACCCGGAGCCGAAATTCAAAATTCAACATAACATTATCCTACTAAAACTAACGTTAAACTTGTGCCTAATTAAAACTTTAATAATTGTATAAGATGTATTATATATGTTTATAAGTAATATATGTGTATGTATGTATATGTGATAATTATTACCTTTATTTCTAGTATATATTTAGTTTTTTTTGCACTATATTGCCCGCTGACATCTTCTTCCACATCCAGGGGTTGACTGGAAGAGATCTCTTTTAGAGATAAGTCCACCTTTGTGAACTATGTTCATTTTTGTTATTTTTTCTGTATCATATTTTAAGTGCAATAAAGAATATAATAAAATAGACATTGTTGGCAAATTCAATTATTTAAATATTAAGCTCAAATGGTCAAAACCCACATAGAGCTTCTTGAGATCTTTTTATCACGTCACTTAAAGTCGAAGTGATTTGACGAGGTTTTCTTCTAAACAAGACCGTTAATATTCCATCACGAACGATGAATTTATTTTTCTAAAATTTGATTGCTATCATCGTAAATTATACTTAAAAAAAATATTATAGCTTTTCATTTTTTGTATGTATAATAATACATGCCTTTTTTATAGTCGGTTAATATCGACTTCAAGTTTTAAATATTGGAATATTGAGTTGTGTTATTCTTCACCGTACCAACGTAACTAATTCAAAGCGTTCAAAACAATTTTTTTATACATTATGAACTCTTTCAATAATCATAAAATTGATAAAATAAAAAAGTACAGAAATAATTATTTGTGATCGTATACTAATAACCCATACATATAATAAAATTGTAACTAAGCCGAATCTGTACATTAAATATTTTTTGGAAAATCTTATTGAAATAGACATTACGAGTATTATCGATACAGAGGCCGAATCTATAGTTTTTAGAATTTTTGTCTGTCTGTCTGTCTTTTACCGCATCACGGAAAAACCACTGGAGGGATTTTGATAAAATTTGGTACGATGGTAGCTGGTTATCCGGGTCAACATATAGGATACTTTTTACCGCGGGAAAATGTTTCATTTCTGAGAAAAAATGTAAAAACTGCAATATAAGAGTATAATAACATGTAAAACCTAAGAATTTGATTTTTGGTCATCTGAAGGCGGGCGGAGCTGCGGGCAATGCTAGTTACTTATAAACTATGTTGTTATAGTTTCAAATAATATGAAAAGGCATTTTCAATACTTACGTCCTGTTTAGGTACACCTAAAATGTAGATTTTTATGCAAATTATTAATTAATGCTTAAAACCGCATTTACATAGTTGAATAAACGTACCTAACTATTTAATTTGAAGTTTATCTATACATATAATAAAATTCTAAGTCTAATCTGTACTTTGAATATTTTTTGGAAAATCTTATTGAAATGGTCATTATTATCGATACAGAGGCCGAATTTATAGTTTTAAGAATTTTTGTCTGTCTGTCTGCCTGTCTGTCTGGAAACGCTTCACGAGAAAACCACTGGACTGATTTTGATGAAATTTGATATGATGATGATATACAAAATTTTCCTAGAAAATCCACAATTTTATCGTAAAAATTCATTATGAAAATCAATTTATTATTAGTGAGGATATCGCGTAATATGTACATAAAAAGGCAACTGCTTTGAATCCCTTATTTTTTAAGGTCCATCAAAAAGTAAAAATATTTTTTTTAAAGTAAAGATTTTGCTAACTATGATATAAATTATTAAGTGAATACAATTATATAAATTGGACGGCATTTTTAGTTTCGAAGAAAATTTAAGCTATCGCTTTATACAGTATTATAATATATGTATATTTTCTATTGTTCACAGCTTTGGACACCGCTAAATATAATACTCTTCAACCTAGTGTGCTCCGATTTCTCCGTATCGGTTTTGGGTAACCCACTAACCCTCATATCTGCACTCTTTCACCGATGGGTCTTTGGACACACCATGTGCGTCCTGTATGGCTTCTTTATGGCACTACTAGGTAAGTTACTTTCAATTAAATACAAATATATTTTTAATATTATATTACTAGCATATGCCCGCGGCTCCACCCGTGTATCTGTTTATGTACATATTATATTTCCTAAAAATCCTTTCTTAGATAATTTTTACACTCTATATAATGTCATTGACACACTATGGACATTGCTATTGAGCAATATCTGCATATATTCCTTACTTCTAAAACATCGAAATGTCCAATCTAACAACAACCCCTATTATTCAAAATTATATTTTTTTCTCAATGTTCATCACTGCAACTTCAACAATTGACAGAATACCATACAAACATCCAACCCCTTTTCGCCTTTCTCTCCTCCAATCCTCTAATCCTTTCTTAGCGGATACCTATTCTGTATGAGGTACCTGTCAAATTCCAAGTTAGTAGCATTTATGCTTTCTGAGATGTTCTTAATTATACAGCGAGTCACCCTTTCCATCTGTCGTTTTTCGAATATGTCCAGAATATATCAAAGTTAATTAAACTCTGTTGTTATTTAAAATTTTAAAGTTGAGAATAGATGTAACATCTCATAACATTTCAGAATAAATGTAGTACAATTTCAAAAGTTTTATATACTTTTTTTGATAATATGGCTGCCTGTCATATATTTATTTTTTAACTTACTAAGAGACTCAACCTTGTACTATGTATAAATGTTATTTTGTTATCAAATAAAACATTTTTAATTTTTTCATATACTCTAATTTCGTCTTTGGTCGACATGAATAAATACTAAAGCGAAAAAATATTCATTCATTAAATCTCGCTATTTATTTTCATTTTATATAAGAAGATATTAACTTTATACTGTGAGGCAATGAAGGCAGGACGGCTTTTTCAAAGTTCCCTGAGGCGCGGATAATTTCGAAAATAAGTTTTATTTTCAGACACTGTATTAGGCATGCGTAAGTTGTTTGAAAGTTAAACTCGTTGCTTCTTATCATGTTTAATTATTGTAATCTATACATATAATAAAATTGTAACTACGCCGAATCTGTACATTAAATATTTTTTGAAAAATCTTATTGAAATAGACATTAATATCGATACAGAGACCGAATCTATAGAATTTTTAGAATTTTTGCCTGTCTGTTTGTCTGTCTGCTACCGCATCACAGAAAAACCACTGGAATGATTTTGATAAAATTTGGTATGAAGATAATTGAAATAAATATTTTTTTGAATATTATAATTAACTTCTTCTATCATAGACGAAACCGAAGGCTTTTATTAAGAAGTAAGAAGACATATTCGTACCTTGTAGATACTAAATAATGTACGTACATGAATCCATGTTGGGGAAATCTAAAAAAATGTTTACTGTTTGCGAGTGAAACTAATTGAAATTGTACAAATATACCAAACGAAGTAGTTTTTATGAAAAATGTACCTAATATTAAGTTTAATTATTATGATTTTTTTTTCTTTCTTTTCTATACTTCAAGTATTTTTTCATACGAATAAATACATATGCTGGGCACGGGCCTCCCTTCATAGAGCGGGATCAGGCCATTATCCACCACGCTGGCCAAGTGATGGCGGACTTCACATACCTTTCGAAAACTTGCTAGGTTTTCCCAGACATGCAGGTTTAATCACGATGTTTTCCTTCACCGTAAGACAAGCGGTAATCATGTTGGAAATAACACACATAAAAATGTCAAAGATCCAAGACTCAGGATTTGTACTCACTTCACTCGGTTTCCTAAGTGAACGCATTACCACTACTTACACTGGTAATCCACTGCCTGCATGAGTTTAAAAAGGGCTGAATACATACAAATTATATCATACAAACACCACATGACAAACACATATGTAATCATGTTTGTTTGATAGTAACGTGTTGCGTTACTAATATAGTAGTATGGGATACTAGTTTTTGGCCGCGGCTTCGCTCACATGATAAACGGGCGGAGTTCAATCTATGTCCCAGCCAAATTTTACGCGTCCTATAATATAAACATTAAAGAATAATTAAATCAGACCGTTACCTTAATAAAAACCTTGCGAAATGTTCCTAAATATTCATTAAATAAAAAAAGCAAGAAACATAGACAAATAATAATTTATCTAAGCATTTCTCACAATCTTCAAACGAACTTTATTACACTTAATTCGTAGAAAAGCCCATCTCATGAATTTTCTTTCCATTTTTCTCTTGAATTTCATTTTAGTCCCTTTAGATAACGAAGTGCCTGTACCACAGTTTGTATTTTATATTATATACTCACGATCCGTTCTAAATTGCTTTGGTGTTTTTTTTTCTCAAAAGCTTCTTAGTACCTATTGTATTCAGCCCTTTTTTTAACGTCCCACTGCTGGGCACGAGCCTCCCTTTCAATACGAGGGGGACCACTTACACATGTCTTTCGAAAACATACTAAGTTCTCTCAGACACGCAGGTTTTCTCACAATGATTTCCTTCACCGTAAGGCAAGTGGTAATCATGTTGGAAATAATTCGCTCATGAAATATCAGAGGTGCGAGACCCGGGATTTGAACCCGCTTCATTCGGTTTCTCAAGCGAGCGCGATACCACTGAGCTACCACTGCCTCACTACACTGTCTTTTAGTACCTAATTGTATTAAATGTCCTTATTATAGCAAATCAATCAATCAAAATATACCTTATTGAAATAGACTTTTACAAGCTCTTATGAATCGTCAATTTTACATTAAAAGAATATTTACTTCTGTTGTGCAATCATTCTCATGCTACTAACTGTTGGTGAAAATGACAAATGAGAAATCCATACGCTCCAAAATTTTACCATCTGTTTTTAGGTAGGTAGGATACTGGAAAAGTATCACTTTCAGTCATTAAATTCACTGAAAACTATATTACAATACTAGCGACTCACTCTCGCTTCGCTTGAGTTCGTCCCTAGGTGATTCTTTAAATTGATGTAACTTTTTATTTATGAACCGATTGAAATAAAACAATGTTAGGTAAAGCTCACATTAGTGAAAACCGCACTCAAATCACAAAACACAAACACAAACGCACAAATAAACAGACAAAAATTCTAAAAATCATTGATATGGGTTGTATTAATAAGACCCCCAACCCCAATTATTACGTGTACATTATTTATTTTTATAAGTGAAATATATAATAGTTTTGTCAAATATCTTCTATGACATGATCATACAGACAGCGATCAGATACAAATTTTATTATATGTATAGATTATATACGTATGTATTATTATTATGTACAAATATAACTTAACCTAGATACAAAAAAAACTATCAATCAAATTAGTGATAGTTCTTGTAGGCTATCGATAAACGATAAAGCAATCAGGTATCCTTGTTTTGTCGATAAAATTGTAATAAAAGCTAATAAGAGGCTAAGGACCCTCTGGGGATATTAAACAAATTAATAGAAAATGGATGCCAGGCCAGTAGTTAAGATGTTTCTAATCAATATTAAATATATGGTACATTAGGCTGATTAAAAATATTTGTAAATAGTGCCTATTTATTGCCCTCGTTACTTTCAGGCGCGTCCCTAGTTAACCTTTGCGTCTTAATGCAAAAATATCGACAATCTTTATATATATTACTAACGACTTACCCTCGCCTCCCTCGAGTGCGTCCCATAACTGAAATCCATGAACGAATTAGCTACCTGGAATCTTTTAAAAACGCTTAAAGACAAACGTACAAAGAAAATTTTTTTTTGCGCCAGGAGTTTGCAGGCCAGTATACGGAGTAACTCACCAGGTTTTCATCACCATCGGATCAATCAATGACTTAGAAATGCATAAAGGACAAACATACGAACATATATTTTTATTTATATAAACTAGCGGCTCACCCTCGCTTCGCTAGGGTTCATCGCTAGGTACGTTTTAAATGGATATAAATAGTTAATAGCCAACGTTAGCCATATACATTTTTTTTTCGTTAACTTTATATTATATCATATATATATCATAAAAAATTGTCCAGCCGTTCATGAGTTATAAATGGTGTAACTAACACGACTTTGTTTTATATATATTTACCTTATTTTATATTTTTTCTCTTTATTAAAACTTTTCGTGTACCTTAAGGAACATACGAAAAAAAAAATATTTGCTAAATTGGTGGAGCCGTTCTCGAGTTTTGCGCTTAGCAACATTCATTTTTATTTATATAGAAGATTTAATATGAATATTTTGACAAATGTGAAGTAATGTGAAGTAGTAACAAACATATATACACACTAGCGTTACGTTTTAGCTACTACTGTATTGTTCTTTTTTTATATTTCTTCCTATGTTGTGTGTGCAATAAAGAGTTTTTATTATTATTAATATAACACATATAATAAAATTGTAACTAAGCCGAAACTGCACATTAAATATTTTTTGGAAAATCTTATTGAAATAGTCATTATCATCGATTCAGAAGCCGATTCTATAGTTTTTAGAATTTTTATGTGTCTATCTGTCTGTGACCGCATCAGTAGAAAACCACTGTACAGATTTTGATGAAATTTGGTATAATGATAGCTGGTTATCCGGATCAACATATAGGATACTTTTTAAATAAAAAATTCTGAATACAAAAACTGCAATGTAAGAATAGACTAATATGTAAAACCTAAGAATTTGGATTTTGGTCATCTCAACGCGGTCGGAGCCGCGGGCAATGCTAGTGTAACATAATAATTATATTATAATATGTAATGCACAATTTTGAATTTATTACAATTTTATTACACTATCCAGGGCCTCCAGATAAACTTTTGTAAAAGCAATATGCGGCCACCACGATGAACCTCAGGAGGCATATGTATGCTGGTTGCTTCTTGTACTTCTCTGACAGTAGAATGGACAGTGGGAGAACCCGACCTGACCTGTTGTGATCTACTGATGTCCCAAAAGACGAGAAAGGTTTCGCTAGGTGTTACTGGGTAGTACTGGCTTTTCTAGTCGCTATGTCTTCACATAATCACATTCACGTGGTATGCGAAGTTGCATTTCCCAACGTTAGAAAAAGAGTCATGGGTTATGGTACAGCTACATAATCCCCCCCAACGTGCGTTCACCTTGTCGTGGTGGGGGGGCTCAGTAGTGCCCGGCAATCCAACCGGGCGCGAAGCTAAGAAACGCACAGGGAGGTTGCCCACTTCGGTGGGCGGTGGGAGGTGGCCCTCTTTGGGGGGCGGTGTACCATGCGGGTTGCTCCTGGTACTTCTCTGATAGCAGAGTGGACTGTGGAGCAACCCCATGGTTGTGGTGGTCTGCTTCGGCAGACCTGCCGTCGGGGCGTCGTAGTTGAATGCGCAAGCGATCCTGCGACGCCCCATTAAGACGGGGGAAGGTTTTGTTGGGTTTTAGTGGGTAGTACTGGCTGTATTACGCCGGTGAGTCCCACACGTCGTGCGTAAATGCATTTCCCAACGTTAAAAAAAAAATGGTACAGCTACATAATATATAACAACAAATATTTACATATAATATGTAACAAAGGTATATATGTTAATAAGAATGGTATTTATAGTTGATTTGGTACGTAAATGTTGTTGTTATGTTATTGTACAAGTTATGTAAATGATTGCTTTGCCTAGAAGCCACTAACCATTATCGTCTTTGTGGTTTGTTGGCTTCTAAGGTTTATATTACTTTACAAGGCCGTGTCTCAGTTTCGTTCAATTTATCCCTGCCTCTCTTAATCGTTGTGCTTACCAGAAAGCTCTTTATAATCGAAAGCTGACATTATTTAATATCTAACTATATATTTTTTGAGACAGTGGTAGCGCGCTCCCTTGGGAAACCGAGTGAAGCGGGTTCAAATCCCATGTCTTGCGCCTCTGATATTTTCATATGCAAAACATTTCCAACATGATTATCACTCGGCTTACGGTGAAGGAAAACATCGTGAGAAAACCTGCACGTCTGAGAGAACCTAGCACGTTTTCTAAAAACATGTGAAGTCCGCCAATCCGCACTTGGCCAGTGGTGGACTGATCTGATTCCCCTCTCATTAAAGGAGGCCCGTGCCAAGCAGTGGGACGTTAAAAATTTCTGAATAGGTTACTATATCTATGTTAGATTTTTTAATAAAAATTAACATATATGCTTATTTAAATATTAATTTTCTTAATGACAATTCCTTAACTAAAATAGTACACAGGCTTTAAGATTTTTTTAAAGTATTTCGGAGACTTTTTTTATGTGTAATTTCACTCCTTCCTTTTAAAACTCGGTCAAAAATGCCTAACTCTAAAACGATGATGAGACCATCGCACTGTGTTGATCTATGCTAATATTTTAAAATGAAGCGTCACAAAAGTACTTAATCACTTGAACTAAGACCCCATTTTGAACATTCTCTCGCAACAACAAACAAAAGGAAGCTACGCTTTCCTTGATTTATATAAACTATTTTCTAGCTTTATAAATTCCAAAGTGTTACTGAAGATTTTTCGGGATGTTATTAGGACGTATGCCAAGCAGTTATCTAATTGATACTGTTCACAAATAATATGTATAATCAAAATTTCTTTAAATATTGTTTTTCTTAATAACCTTTTATATTTATAACTTTACAGATTTTAATTTAGTCTAGAAGAAATGTTGTGTGTACAATATTAATAAGTATCTTTTGTTTCCAGGAATAACTTCGATAACAACACTCACAGTAATATCTTTTGAGAGGTATCTCATGGTAACCAGACCTCTCAGTTCGAGACATCTTACCTCAAAAGGTGCTGCCCTATCCGTTATATTCATCTGGATATACTCCTTAGCACTCACGATGCCACCTCTTTTGGGTTGGGGCAACTATGTCAATGAAGCCGCTAATATAAGGTAAGACTAGGTAGCAAAAGGTATAGCATGAGGCCGAAAATTTTCTCAGTTTTCTAACATAGATCTGACTAAACAACGATACCATTCAAAAATCGAAAAAAGGATGAATATCACACAAAACTTATTTAGTAACTCATCTACGATATTCATCAATAGTAAGATCATTTTGCTGCTTGTTACAAATATAATTCATATTTAAATAACAAAAAATATATAAAATAACCATTCATCTAAACCACAAATCTTTTAAGACCTTATTAAGTTAATTAATTACTAAATAATAAAGTAACAGCATTACAAAATCTATTGTGATTAACTTTAATACCTTTTACATTAAGAAATCATCTATCTATACATATAATTAAATTCTGAGTCGAATCTGTACATTAAATATTTTTTGGAAAATCTTATTGAATTAGTAATTATTAGTTATTATTGATATAGAGGCCAAATCTATAGTATTTAGATTTTTTGTCTGTCTGTCTGTCTGGGAACGGATTACGAAAATACCACAGGTCAGATTTTAATGAAATTTGGTACGATGATAACTATTTATTCAGGTCAACATATAGAATACTTTTTACTGCGGGAAAATATCTCTGAGAAATCTATACTAAACGTTAAAACCTAACCCGAGGGGAGCGAGGGTAACTCGCTAGTGTTATTATAAAAATCTATTAAAATATATCCTAAAATTAATTATAAAGTGTAAATCAGATTATATTATCCTATTTTATACACTAATTCTACAATTGGATGTTGTTGTAAAATTACATAATATTGATATATTATATTACCAATATTTTAAACTAGATAGACAGGATAATTGCGTGCTCATTGTAGCATCTTACAACGCCCCAGTATATTGATGATTGATTTCCGCTATGGATCTTCATGGCTAAGAATCTCATTCCCCTGCTTAAAGACGGACAAGAACCCTTCATGATTTTTCAAGTTATATTACAACAAAACTAGGCTCTATAATGACTATAACTAACTAGTATTCTTTTGTAAAAACGGTAATATAAGCCCTAAAATATAAAGAGAAATAGCGTTATTTTTAAAATTTCGTCGGACTTTGCTATAAGTTTTAACGGTTTTTCGATAGTAAATTATAACTTATGTGTAAAGACATAACACAAATACAATTTCTGGTTTAATAGAACCAAAAGTGCAGTCATAAAACCGTTCAAATATTAGTTTATCTCGTTTTCGAAAGATTTTATTTATTCTAACTGTAACAATTTTTTTATAATGACCAAAATAAATGCTTATATAATCACTAGTGTATAATATAATACTCTAAGTTAATCATAATGGCGTATACAAAGTTGTTAATGATTACATGTTAATTTAATATCACGTAGGACTATACTAATGGCTTTAACTTCAGCTATAACTTAATTTACGTACTTAGCAAAACTCTACGTTTTAAGACTTAAGAGTGTGTACCAATTTATATTCTCAGAAGTTAGACACTTATAAATTTATAAATTACTTCTTGATACATTTTAACGGTTAGTATACATTTCTCAGAGATGAGATATTTTCCCGCATTTCATCATACCAAATTTCATCAAAATCTGTCCAGTGGTTTTCTCTTGATGCGTTCCCAGACTGATAGACAGACAGATAGACAAAAATTCTAAAAACTATAGATTCAGCCTCTGTATCGATAATAATGACTATTTCAGTAAGGTTTTCCAAAAAATATTTAATATACAGGTTCGACTCAGGTAGATTTTTATTATATGTATTTAAGTATTAGGTACCTATAGATAACTCTTAACTTACTTTGTATTATTGTACTCGTATGTACCTACTTCGTATCTACGGCATGTGGTATCCATCGTGTTTATTTTTAACCGACTTCCAAAAAGGAGGAGACATTATTACGTCGGTTTATCTTTTTTTTTAAGTTTTTGTTATGAAATCAATACCAAAACATGACATTATCGATCATCATCGTCATCTAAGCCGAAAGACATCCGATACGTTCTATCGACCCTACTAATATTAAATACTAGGCCCGTAATTCAGAATATTATTTGTACAATCAAAATAAGTCTAATTCATATTTTATTCACTTCCTCTAGCTGTTATAGAGAGGCGCGTGAACTAAGACGGACAAATAAAAAATATGAATTTCTGTGAATAACAATGTTTTAAATATACTTAATTGACGTTTTTTCATTTAACACGAATTTTCATATATTATTTAAGATTGAATAACATTATCATTTAAAATACTATTAGCTCTGTAAATATTTACATATACATATATTAATTTTCTTTTCTGTACTAATGTAGAGATTTAAAACTGTTAAAACGCGAGATCTCTGAGACTACCAGTCCCAACTTTTTGCTTTAGATCATAGGAAGATATTCTACATCACGAAATTATTCTAAGGAGAGCAACAGTTAAACAAACTACGCAAGCGTGCCATAGACAAAACTTACTAGATAATCTATAATCTACATTTACATAAATAAATAAACAAAGACAAAACGACTCAAATCTTTTTTCTTATGTTTATCCAGCAATTTTCTTATTTTTTTGGTAGCTATCGATGAGCTTTAATGTTATCAATAAAAAAATGGAAACAGTTCGTTTTTATGGTTTTGTACTCCGACTGCTGTCCGTCCGGCCGTCCGTCTGTCTGTCAGAGGGCTTTAACTTATGAGCCGTAATAGGTAGGGAGTTGAAATTTTTACAGCGTATGTATTTCTATTGCCTCTAAAACAACAAATAATAAAAATAAATAAAAGTAAAAAAATAAAAATACAAGAAACATTTTTTTAACGTTCGTAATCGATCATCGAAATTAATATACTACATATATATAGTAAAAGTTATATAAAAAAAGTACATGTACGGTCGTACGGAACTCTTCGTATGCAAATTCGACTCGCACTTGACGGATTTTTTATATAGATAGGTAAATTATAATTATGGTCGCATTTCGACCACTGCATGAAAACTATTAGAGTTTAAGTAAGGCTCCTTAACAGGTACAGGTACAGGTATATTTAAAGACCAAACACTCTCCTTATCTATTAAATATTATACAATACAGATGTCACAGCTTCAACACTCATCAAAGAGATTTGTTTCACATTCCTGTCCTGGACGAAAAATGAATATACGGTCCTGTCATAATTACAATGTTCACTTTAACGATATTGACTTAATGAATTATACTTGAGAAAATCTTAAAAGAAAAATTAGAAATATACTTATTCTAAAAGATTTATAATTTAGCTTCATATCTTATTAATATTTCAATTTATTTCAAGTGTTGCTGTTTTTGTTAAATCTCTACTCTCTTACAAAATGAATTGTTTGTTTGTGGAAACTTTATTGGTGTATTTACTATTATTATTGTTATTTGCTGTTCGTGTTGTAACACTGGGTTTCTCTAATAATAAATTAAATAAGTATAGGAAATTTTATATGGTATTAGTAATTAATTTAGAATTTTTAAGAAGAAAATATGATTAATACAAAATACTATATTTGTTAAAGCACTAATTCTCTTCCCCTCGAAAGAGAGATAGCATAATAGTAGCTTATTTTTTTAACCAACTTCCAAAAAGGAGGAGATTCTCAAATCGTCGGAATCTTTTTTTCCTTAATTATATAAAATTGTTTTAGTTACTTTTAATTATTAACATTATTTCTTATCAGAGTTACAAATATTTTATTAAAATTTTGTTTATAAATATTATTTTAAACATACTTTGGCTTCATGTTTAGTTCTACGACATTCTGTCTATATTATTGCTTACAACTATTTAATTTTTGTGTGTGATTAATTACTTGATTGAAAATGAATGGATAAAATAAACTTGTTAAAATTCCTTAGTCTTCAACATTAATTTATATAAAGAAATAAATAAGTTTGGGTAAAAGCTCTCTCTTTTTAGGCTATCACATTCCTGTACAGATCTTAGATTATATTACTTAACGTCGTTTATTGCCTAGTCCGCTTTTTTCTTATCAAATTATAAGGTAATTATGCTAAAGTTCTATTTAAAAGGCAGTTATGTGATTTCAAACGTCTAATGATAATTTTATTGAGAAATGTCGCATTCTTCTAATTCCTATCTTCAAATTCTAAAAATTGTCTTGTCACTTGAAGCTGTCCTTAACTTTAAAATTATATTTTTAAAACATTTTCTCATAACGTTTATAGAGTTCCAATATTAATTGAGGGAAAGTGGTGCTATATACTACTACCACTATCTACTTCTCAAGAAAAATACCCATTTACAAATACTCGTAGAATTATAGATGATTAATATAAAATGTTCAATGTATAATTGACTGTACGTTATTATAAAATATCTTATTTTATCCCTCATTTTTATTCGTTCCGCTCAAAAGGCTCTTATTAAATTAGTAATAAAAGATCCCTTATTATAAGAGCCGGTCGTTTTACTCAATGATTATTGATAAAATAAAGTATTTGTAAAGTGGATATCATGTGAACCGATAGAGAATTATGGAAGTGACTTATGAAGTAAGAAATATATTAACGACCTCTCTGCCCTAGTCACGAACAGTGAGTTGATGCCTCCGAGACACGAGACTAAGGCGCCGCCAACTTCCTAACTCCAGACTATAACTGAGAATTTCTTGATAAAACAAACTCAATTACGTAACTTGACTTGACCAAAGTCCCAAACCTATGACCTCGGTATCCGCCATATGTATTATGTACTAAGCTATTGAGGCAGTTAAAGCTAGAAATACATATGTATGTGATACTGCTTCAAACACCCGCTATCTATACAGAAAATAAAATTGTAACTAAGCTGAATCTGTACACTAAATTTTTTTTTGGAAAATCTTATTAAAATAGACATTATTATCGATACAGAGGCCAAATCTATAGTTTTTAGAATTTTTAACTCTCTGTCTGTCTGTGACCGCATCACGGAAAAACCACTGGAGGGATTTTGATGAAATTTGATATGATGATAGCTGGTTATCCTCAACCTACGGACGAACCCAAGCGAAGCGAAGGTGAGTCGCTAATAAAAACAAAGCAAGACTTACTAAGAAATATACTAATACTTAAAAAAGAATAACAATAGGTACATACATACAAATAGAAAGAAATGACTGTAAAAGACTAGCCAAGAAAATAATTAAAGAGTGTAAAAGTAGTCATTTAGACATTTTTTAAAGAATCATTATAGTTAATTTGCATTCCTGATACTTTGGGGAAGGGAGTTCCAGGACGAGGAGTTTTAATAGAAAAGGACATAAAAGGAAGAACAGTGAGAAGGGATTTTTAGGATTAGGTTATGATCGGAGCAAAAAAGTAGGCGAGAATAAATAATAATTAGTGAAACTAATATGTTTTTTACACAGCATAGATACCAGATGATGATATGTTATAATTGACTTGATTTGATATAACTTGATTTATCTATATTTTAATTCCAATTTTTATTTAATGCACAGATAAAATCCTCTATATAATAAATACCAAAATCAACAACTTACCAATACAAAATAGGTTGCATAGAAAATAAGCAGTCGATGTAACATTTAATTAATTCATACATTTAATTCTATTCTTATTTATAGTTATAAAATTGTACCTTAACATTTAAATACGATTATAAAAAACAATATTTAGTAAAACATCTAAACTCTTTGAATTTCCTTTGTAGCCTTCTCCTCTTGCATTTTTGTGTAATAACTTTTCATGACGAGGAGGAAGTAAATGCCAAATACTGAAAAATACAACATATTATATTATTATCAATGAACCAACATTAAGTTATTTTTGTAAAAACTTGATCCTCGGTTGTTAAAATTACTTGTAGCCTTTTTATACGCATATGTACGTACTAGCAAATTACACTCGCTTCAGTCGGGTGCGTCCGGTTACAATGTACGGTTTCAATAAATAAAAATAGTTATGGCGTTACGTTTTACGTAATTTTGAAGGGTTTTTGATTTCCTCGCTGAAACCCTGATTATTTCGGAAATATAACATAGAATATATGTAGCCCTACAAACTCTTTTAACTTTTAATGAAAGTCTTATTAAAATCGGACAATTCCAAAGATTACCCCGGACAAACAGAAAGACAGGCAGATAAAAGTTTAAAAAAGGATAATTTAGGTACTGGTATCATATAAATAACTTTATGTACTTGAGAATACAAAGTTATTTTGAAATTACAAGCCGATACTTCAATTTATTTATATGTAAAGATCCGTTTTTTACGGTGTCTGGGCAGACGGGGCAAAAACTAATAGATATGTAATAGGTACCCTACGATACAATGTTTTACCAAACAGTGTACGAATTAGAAGAATAAAAAAACAAAATAGTAACGAACAGAGTGATTATTATTTTTACGTACCGATCTGCAGAATTCCGTCGATTATACCATCCATTCCTTTTATAATCTTGAAGATAAGCACGACAGTGTATATAATTAGGAAAATCAAGTTATATATTAAGAAAGCTTTCACGTGCCCAGGTTTATTCTAGAAAAAAATATGTAATTGTTAATGCGGTAACCGTTAAACAAAGAATAAACGTATATAATAATATGTATATATAATATATTATATAATATGTACTATAGTCTCTCCCGTGATCAAGACTACTGTAAAGCATTCGTAACGTCGGGAACCAAAAATCAAAATAAATCCGCCTAAAAATCCGAAAAGATTTTCAAATGTTCGCGTAAATCTAAAAAAGTATTATCTACAATGTACATATGTTAAAGCGAAAGATCGTTCATTCACGCACTGACTAATCTCGAGAACTACTTGACATATATAGCTGAAATGGCAGGTGGGTAGTTTATAGGTAGGAGATGTCAATTAAGTAAGCTTTCACGACTGGACTGATTATTAAGGAGGTCTAAAGGCTATCGTAATATACAAAAGTCGTATATTTTTGGCGCTAGAGACATAAAGATTCCTTATCTACGGACAACGCTAGTATTTTTAACATTTAACATAAAATTGTAATTAAAACGGCTTTTGTGTTTAGATTTTTTTAAAGGGGGGAAGGTAGGGTTATTACTTAACGAACACTATGAATACAACTTAATTGATCAAAGCAAGTTGTCAGTAGACATACATATATTACCTATTAAGCATCATCTCTTAATTTATAATGCTGGTTTTAATGATAAGCAAGTAAATTCATTAGCATATACTTTAAAAATTATAAAATATTTGTATATATATAAATTATTGTATAGATATAAATTATAATATGTTTCAAGTATAGTTTGACTCAGTTTGTAGTGACCCTACTTGCTGTGCTAGCGGTCGCGGATTCTAGTCCCGCTGGGGGCATTCATTTGTGTGATGAGCACGAATGTTTGTACTCCAGTCGTGGGGTTTATATTTATATCTATAACATGGTTGTGTTTATAGTGTATCAACATATTTATTTATTTACTAATATATAATTATACTCATAAATTACTAATTTATTTACCTTATTTATTCCTACGAGAAGAACGATACAAAATGCTAACGCTAGCACAAAAAAAACCATAAGTACTACAGCGATACCAATTATCATGTAACCAGCATCAACCAGTTTCGGATTAGGAGAATGTGTAGCTTGAACTCCAAAAACTATCGTATATATTGACAAAATCATTGCTATAATTGTCCCAATCTGCAAAAAAACAAATATTATTTACAGCTGTTTTAATCTATCTATACTTATCTATTATAATTGTGAAAAAAACTGTATAACTTTCTGTTACGTTTTCTTCTTCTGTTACGCTTAAATTGCTTAAGAGATTTCGATGAAATTTGGTAAAGGCTAGGTTAAGTCATAAATGCCCGATTTCACCAACAACCCATAAGCTACCACCAACGTATGGGATCCCTAGCTTAAAATTCCCCTAAACTAGCCCCTAAATTAAATTTCGTTTTACGATTGTCTTTAAGCCCATATTTCGAGCACCTAAATTTAGGGGGCCTTTTAATATTTAGGTGACCCCTAACTGTCGGTGAAACAGAAACTGTCCCCTAACAGCCCCCTAACCATGCTTAGGGGATCCCTTAAACTTAGGTGACGTTGGTTAAATAGGACAAAAGACGGCTGTATCCGTGGACGGCTGTATGCTATGAAAATACTAGTTAATAAGTTATGCATAATTTCTCAGATAATTTAATCTTGTACATAATAGCATCTGCAGCAACTTTTATCAATTATCTATACAAATATAAATATATATTTTCTAGGCTGTAATTTTTCTAGACTTTAATTATATTAAAACAACTTTATATTAAATTAACAAGTTAACAGCCATATAGGGCCAATCAAGTGATGAGCAAATGATCAAGGAAGAAGAAAGATGCCTTTGTAGCCCCAATAAAAGGTTCCTTTGTGTGCTCCTTAGATTGTATTGATTATTTATTCATTATTGAATAGTTATCTCAGTAATCTCATGGTAAGCAGAAACAGAAGATTCAGATCATGGTATTCTGGACTCGAGTCCCATAGGTTGTGCCATATGAAATATTGCATTTTTCTGCCGTGGTGGCAAAATAATGAAATTGATTTTTGTTAAGGTTTTTACAAGCATAGAAAAATATTTTTTTTATGTATATGTTTTCTTTTTTTTCTTTAGTATATGGCTCAGGGTCATCTCCAGAAGGACACACAGTCATATTCTAATATCAGTAAATATATTTAAAGTTACCAAATTTAAGTATCCTATAATTAAGCATCCTGTCTTCAGCGGAACGCAAAAACAGCATTTCTCAAAAAGAACCATTTTTCACCTGAAAGATAATAAATAATATTAACAATTGAAATATGCTTAGTCTTTAAAATTTAAAAAGCTTTCAACTAAAAAAATAGCATTAAAATCCCAAGATCCCACTGTTGCCCTACGCGATTCAAAATGTGTACTAGCGGGAGAATTTATTAACTAATTTATCTTGCTAGTACGAGTATAACTGTAATCAAAGTTAAAGGTATCGATTTGGTGTCATTTAATAGAGTAAAAATAAGAAAATACCCCATAGATCTACTACACTTAAGTTCCTAAAAGCCATACTCGTAGCTTATTCTTCGTAACTCTCGAGTTTCGCCGAATAAATGGAAAACAGCTCTTATTACCGTTATAATTTATACAACATAATAGTCCACTCACGACAATTCGACACGACTAATAATAAAATAGATACAAGATCACGGGGATGTATACATCAAAAATTTCCCAAATCCGGTGCTGAGTATTTTCAATCACCATGAATCAACCAGTTAAAATAAATACAATGATATCCTCCTGGCCCATTTTGACCACGGCGAGCAATCTTACAATTAATAATTCTAGCCAACTGAGCAGGAGATATTATAGTGCAAAAGTGTACAAGCAGACATAAGTGCACTCTCTATTCCTTTCTCTCGTTCCAGTGAAACGATAATTCGACACAACTGATGAAAGATCAGGCGCAGGACCGACGGTTTTATGTGCTCTCCGAAACACAGTGGTGAAATAGCGCCAACCTCCCAACTCCGGGCAGTTACTGGGACTTTATAGTTACTAGAAAAACTCAGTAACTACACTTGGCTCGACACAGGACCTCCAGATGGATAGCTGTATATGCTAGCCACTACACCACAGAGGCAGTTATTATAACTCTACCGTGATTATAACGATATATTATTATGTATTTATACCTAGGTCCTGTACCTATGTCATTTTTTTAAATGTTGGAAAATGCATTTACGCATACCACCTATAGACATACATGTGGTTATGTGGGACTAACAGGTTCGAAAAGCCAGTACTACCCACTAAAACTCAACGAAACCTTCTCGCGTCTTAATGGGGCATCACAGGATCGCTTATGCACTCAACTACGACGCCCCGACGGCAGGTCTTCCGAAAAAAACTACAACTACCATGGGTTTGCTCCACAGTCCACTCTTCTATCAGAAAAGTACCAGGAGCAACCGCCATGGTAGACCGCCCACTGAAGTGGGTCACCTCCCTGTGCATTTCTTAACTTCGCGCCCGGCTGTATTGCCGGGAACTAGGAACTACTGAGCAACGACAAGGTGAACGCACACATATATTTATACATACAACACTATTTTTATGAGAAATCTTTCACAGTTCAAGCAGCGAAACTGGATCTATCTACTCGATAAAATTATAAATAGCAATACATCACTGAACTTTTTAAATCTTGCTGAAAGGAACTTTATCTGGGTCACTAGACAGTTTCCTTATTACATATTTCTTGAAGGATGTATGTATGTACTATATTTGCATGTATGAAATGGGTTATTGAAAGGGATCTCTTAATGTGATAAAAAAAAAAGAATACTGCCTCAGTGGTGTAGTGGCTAGCATGTACGGCTGCACACCCGGAGGTCCTGGGTTCGAGTCCCGGGTCGGGCCAAGTTTAGTTATTGAGTCTTTCTGTATAGTAAGTCTCAGTAACAGCCCGGAGTTGGGAAGTTGGCGGTGTTTCACCCCCGTGCCTCGGAGAGCACGTAAAGCCGTCGGTCCTGCGCCTTAACTCTCACCGGTCGTGTCGAGTGGTCGTCCCACCGGAGTATAAGAGTGATAGGAATAGAGAGTGCACATGTGTCTGCGCGTACACTTGAGCACTATAATATCTCCTGCGCAGTTGGCTAATCTCAATGAGATTGGCCGCCGTAGCCGGAATCGGCTAGGAGAACATCAATCATCAATGTGATAAACCATTTTTCCACACAAAATATCTGTTTTCTATTTTAATAAAAAAATAAATATAGGTGGAAGCTTATTATTATTTTTGCTATAAACAATATATAGATTTAATGATACCTACCTAGATAATGTAGTCTATGGGAAACCCAAAGCAATCAAAGCTATATAAGTATATATTCTTTTAACTCATATGTTTTCCTTATTTTTAACATCGATAAAACCAGTTTCACATAGACCCGTTTATGTTTGTGTTCGTCATCATCTATTTTAGATGATTATTGAGATTTGGATTTTAGTAAAGAAAAGAAATATTCTCGTCACAAAAAATGTACTTAAACGATGACACTATATTATATTATAAGTGTCCCACCTAGGCCTTTTTACTGTTAAAATTAGATCAATTATTTATTGTTACTAGCGACTCACCCTCGCTTCGCTCGAGTTCATACCTAGGTACTTTTTAACGTTTAGTATGGATATCTCACGGAAACCGTACATTTTCCCGAGATAAAAACTATAAATCTCTATATCAAATTTTATCAAGATCCGTTCAGCCGTTCTGGCGTGATTGAGCTACAAACATCCATCCAAACAAACTTTCGCATTTATAATATAATATTTATGGGATAGTATTATTTGACAAAAGTATGCAAAACTACGAGATATGAAGTTGATATAAAATGTTCTTACACAAATAATAATAATTATTAAAATTAAAAGACCTTGTAGCAGAAGCAAATATTTTTTTATAACATAATATGTTCCGCGAGAGACGTTAGATACATGTACTGTATGTACTTATATCTATTTTACAGACTACCTGCCAACTAATAACATACATTGACTCTATGTGTATAACGATATTTTTAATTATATAATTTTAAAATTTATATAATTAAAATTAACAAAGTATATTGTAAGGTACTTTGATTCTACATTTTATTGAATTTTTGAAATCATTTTTATCAAATTGTGAGTAGGCACTGTCTGAAACAAGTATATAACACCTTTGAGACATCTATAACTTTAGTCGCTCCCGTGACCATGATTGCTGTAAAGCATTCGAAACGTCGGAAACTAAAAATCAAAATAAATCCGCGAAATAATCCGAAAAGACAGTGTTATTTAAAATGTCAAATATTCGCGTAAATCTAAGAAATTATTATAATATTAGCCATTTTACTTGTACACATAGATTGCATTCCAAATGTCCTTTAAACACAAAATTAAATTTTAATCGTAACATCGACATAGTGTAGATACTAAGTACCTATATTGTATAAGCTCCAACAAAGAGGCCGCGCCGCTTAAGGAGGGGTTTATAGTGAAAGATGCGGATTGTAACAACAAAGAATATTTTATGAGGCATCATTTATTAAATTCTAAAGCACAAGAAAAAACCCGTTTAAAACTTTATATCTTAGAATTATCCTCTTTAGAACATCAAATTAGCATATTATATTTTTTTATTGATAAATATGTACTACGTAATTTTTATTATATGTATTCTCGAGTATGTATACTCGTGTGAATTTTGTTTTAATAAAGGTATAATTTTTCTTTGTATGTATGTGTTCAGCCCTTTTTAACGTCCCACTGCTGGGCACGGGCCTCCCTTCAGTACAAGGGGCACCAGGGCATAGTCCACCATGCTGGCCAAGTTTGGATTAGCGGACTACACATGCCTTTCAAAAACTTACTAAGTTCTCTTAGACATGCTGGTTTCCTCTCGATGTTTTCCTTTACCGTAAAACAAGTGGTAATCATGTTAGAAAATGATTCGCACATGAAAATATCAGAGGTGTGAGACCCGGAATTTGAACCCGCTTCACTCGGTTTCCCAAGCGAGCGCGTTACCACTGGGCTACCACTGCAAATATTTTTTAATATTTCTTTACATGAGTGAAATGTTAACAGTCTTATAAAATCATAATTATATAATATATTTTTTATTATTGTAATTAATTGTCGATTGTACTTATTATTTCTTATTTTGCTCGCATTACTGTACATATTATTTAATTGGGAAAACTTAATTGGTCGATGATTATTTTTTTATGTATTGTTTTTAATTGTATTACATTGTACTGTTTATTTTCCAAATAAAATAAATAAAAATAATGTTTTATTCAACTAAAGTGTTGTTTAAGCAAAGGACGAAACGATACTTAGTTAGCATTATTATATAAAACAAACACAAAACTATCCCTCAGGAACCGTATATTTTTCCGGGATAAAAAGTAGCCTATGTGTTATTTCAGACTATAATCTATCTCTGTGCCAAATTTCACCTAGATCCGTTCAGCCGTTCTGGCGTGGAAGAGTAACAGACATACGTCCATACATACATACATTCATACAAACTTTCGCGTTTATAATATTAGTAGGATGCTAGATAGATTGGTTAAAACAGGTTTTATGTGATACAGACAGTTGTAACATCGTTTTAAAATGAACCCGCATGTTATTTTCATTAGAAAAAATATATGTTATATTTAGATATTTAATAATAAATTGTTAGTGTGTAAAAGGCTTAATTCAACTTTATAAGCAGGTCTGTAAACAAACCTGAACAGTGCCAATTAAGAACGTACAAACCAGTTATGGAGCTAACATATCTATATACTATTCTATACGTCTTTACAATATTCGAACAATACAAACTTATTTCTACATATATACGAGTATATAGAGTTGAATGAAACCTTGATAACATTTAAGATAGTATAAAGATTAAGTCTTAAGGCTATCTCAATCAATACAATTGATAACTAATTTGAAATAAAACATTATTGTAGATACGTTTTTAAGAATATGTTCAAAGGCTGTTTTTCACCTTTGTGTTACGATTACGTAATAATACAATACAACCAAGTGTGCGAGTCTTATTGTATTATTTATTATGAAAATATAACATCTTGTCTAGTGGCAGCATGTATACTAAACAAAATCTCACGGATTCTGTTTTTGCGTAAGGCAAATATTTCATTTAAAAATGAAAATCTCTCAGGCAGCTTATGTTATGAATGTTATGGTAAAACCCCCGTTCATAAAGTCTTAAGATTTCGTTAGCCTCAAAGTGAACAGGAAAATATTCTTTACCGGTCTCTATCGTTCTAAAAATAAATATGAATTACTTATATTTTAACCTTCTTTTTTATTTTAACCTTCTATAAATTAAATAAATATTCCGTTAATGATCATTTATAATAATTAAATAATATTCATTTCAAAAAAAGTTAAAGAATAAAATATAAACCAACTTAAAAATAACTGATTGGTAGTACTTATTAGTGTCTTTTTTAAATCGGTTTTTATTTTTATTTTATTTTAGTTTTTATTTTATAGGCAGTGGTAGCCCAGTGGTAACACGCTCGCTTGGGAAACCGAATGAAGCGGGTTCAAATCCCGGGTCTCGCAACTCTAATATTTTCACGTGCGAATTATTTCTAACACGATTACCACTTGCCTTACGGTGAAGGAAAACATCGTGAGGAAACCTGCATGTCTGAGAGAACCTAGTAAGTTTTCGAAAGATATGTGAAGTCCGCCAACCCGCATTTGGCCAGCGTGGTGTACTATGGCCAAATCCCCCTCGTACTGAAGGGAGGCCCGCGCCCAGCAGTGGGACGTTAAAAAATAGGGCTGAATACTAAGTTTTTATTCTTTTCTTTTTAGTGTAGACAGAGTAGTAGCAAAGTAAGAAGAAAGTATTTCAATAAAATATTCGCTTGTAAGTTAGTTTGATGCCAATTTTTATATGAAGACTGAGATACTAAAATTCGCCTTTATTAGTAACACTAAAAATTCTGGCTCTAAAATCCAATTCTAACATATTGGGCTTGTCAAATCAAACAAAATAAGCCCAAACTCAAAGTATCTACTATCTACTATGAGCTGTTGAAGAGTTTAGTTCAGAACCACTGCACTATCATCGGAAATAGAGGCACTTGCAAATTTTCAAGTCAATATAACAAAAGAAGTAGGTAAAATGTTCATTAGCTAGTTTTTTTTATTTATTTTTTAATTCAAATGAAACCAAATTGGAAGTATACACTTTCAAACAAAACAAAAATTGTCCAAATCTGTTAATATATGACGGAGTTCTGAGGTAACAAACATAAAAAAATATACAGCCAAATCGAGAACCTCCTCCTTTTTGAAAATAATAAAAACTAACAGTAGATTTCGATAAAAATATCCTAAGTATTGTGAAAGTTATACGCAGTTTTATTATTATAAACATTAGCGAGTTCACTGTTTTCGCTACAATTATTCGTAGCAAAAACTGGGGCTATCTTCCTTTGGGCTTCACCATAGTCGAGTAAAAAATAAGGCCTTTTAGAGTCTTAATAACACTTGAAAACTTCAATTCATATTATTATTAATATATCTCTATCCTATCAAGTAAACGGAGTTTATTATAGAAAATTTTAAAAATCAAAATTTCGAGTTAATAAATACAAATGTTTCAAACTTACTTTTGACCGACGTACACGTTCACTTTAGAGAACAGACAAAGCTTCACTAATCGAGCTTTAACATCTAACATATCTTAATTGGCATATATTTATTGGCGAGTATATCGGGTATTTCTTTAAAGGAAATCTGATATATGTATATTGCATCATTGTATATTACCGGATGAGCGAATAAAGCGGAAAATTAAACTTCAATTCTAATTCCAACAAGTTCATAAATTCCTATTTACTACAGCCTTAACTTAATTTACGTACTTAGCAAAACTAGAGTACACCAATTCATATTCTCAAAAATTAAGCATTTTATTAATTTATAAAGTATCCTATATGTTGACCCGGATAACCATACGAAATTTCATCAAAACCCCTCCAGTGGTTTTTCTGTGATGCGGTAACAGACAGACAGACAGACAAAAATTCTAAAAACTATAGATTCGGCCTCTGTATCGATAATAATGTCTATTTCAATAAGATTTTGAAATCATTCCTGAAAGGGGTGAAAATGGGGATGAAAGTTTGTATAGGGAATCAATCCAGGGACGAAACCGAGCGAAGCGAAGGTGAGCCGCTAGTTATTAATAACTAGCAGTACCCGTGGTTTCGTCCGCATTTGAACCAAAAAAAAACAAATTCTTTGGACTTATGTTAGGTATATGTAACTAATAATCTGATGGCTGTAATGATTTTCAAATGCGAGTATGATTTCGACTCATGCATCGATGGTTCCGTACCGTCGAATATTGAGTTGTTTTTTTAAATAAAACTATCTTTTCGGATTTTGTCGCGGATTTATTTGCATTTTTGTTTCCCGACGTTTCGAATGCTTTGCAGCATCCATGGTCACGGGAGAGACTGAGGTGTTACATGTCTTGGAGGTATAGTTGTTACAGACAGCCTACCCACGATTAACAAAATGAAAATTGCACCAATTACATTACAATATTTTTTAACTTTAAACATTTTTATAATTTTAATTATAATTGAATATTGAATATTATTTATTTAATTTTTGCTATTATTTTTATAATTATTACAATTTTAAAATATTAATTAGTAATCTATATTTAGTGTTGCCATTATTATATTTATAACCATAAAGAAAAATATAAAATATAGTGTTAATTATTTAGGCCATATAATTGTTCTATGTGTAATTTAAAAAGTTAAAGTTAATTAAGGATAATTATTTTAATTTAGTTTGCTATTATTTAAAAACAACTTACTAAGCAACACTATTACTATATACTTTTACAAATGAAATTTCTCATTTAAAATTAAAATTGTAATAATTATAAAAATAATAGCAAAAATTAAATAAATAATATTCCATATTCAATTATAATTAAAATTATAAAAATGTTTAAAGTTAAAAAATATTGTAATGTAATTGGTGCAATTTTCATTTTGTTAATTGTGGGTAGGCTGTCTGTAACAACTATACCTCAAAGACATGTAACACCTCAGTCTCTCCCGTGACCATGGATGCTGTAAAGCATTCGAAACGTCGGGAAACAAAAATGCAAATAAATCCGCGACAAAATCCGAAAAGATAGTTTTATTTAAAATGTCAAATATTCGCGTAAATCTAAGAAAGTATTATTGAGTTGTTCTTACTAACATATTATTTACAAGTATTTAATAAGGCAAATTGGTTCAGCAATATGTAGAAATAAAACACATACTTGGATACTTTAATTTATTTTATAAATCATCATCGTCATCAGAATAACATAATTAAATATTTATAATTGTGCAGTAAGTGTTATAAAACCTTAGTGCCGTGCCCACCCAAAAAACCATATTATCCTCATTGTCTGAGCACAGCAACCGACTGTTCTTTTTCCACAATACAGTTGCAGTAATATCGAATTATTGCATTTCTCCCACTTAAAGAGCTATCAACTAATATTTTAGTTATCAAACAAAATATATTTTATGTCTTGATTTTATACTTCCTTTAATAACCATTTAGTTTTAGATGTTGGCAGCTCCTGTAGTAACCCTGCCCATCTCCCTGTACACTTCTATAACATAAGAGCCATTTGCCCTTATATGCTTCCCATAATATAATCGGGCCTGTTTAATTTGATATGTACCCAACTATACAAGAATTAAATCACTATAACTCAGAATCTTTTACATTATTATATTAGTTGTAACTGCGTCCTATGCCGATTTAATTTATACTTATGCAATCAATAATTATACTTAAATCGGTATACGTGCAGAAGTACAAGAAATTCGATAGAAATTAGGATTCAGTTATAACACATTTACTTGCGTACAAATACGAAAAAAAATGGAAATATTATGTCATACGATTTTCCTGTTCAGATATTTAATATGGAGGTTTTTATTTAGCGTTTAGATTTTCGTTTTATATTTAACATTATACTTACTTCAAACATTTTCTATACAGATAAATAAAATTGAAGTGTCTGTTTGTAATGGCAAAATAACAGCTTTTTACTAAATACTTCTGGAATTATATACGGTATTTATAAGACAAACACAATTTTTAAATTTTTGTCTGTCTGTCTGTACGTTCCGGCTAATCTTCGAAACGGCTGGGCCGATTTTGACGGGACTTTCACTGGCAGGTAGTTGATGTTATAAGGAGTAAGTTAGGCTACTTTTATTTCAGTAAAAGAATTAAGGTTCTGCTCAAAAAAATTTAAATGTAACTAAGCAAGGGTGACTCGCTAGTCTTTCATACAAACCTTGTCCTGAGATTACAACCACAACAAAGAAAGAATTAGGAAGTGTTGCGCTTACATATGTATGTACATTCGGCAAATTATTTTTATTTATATAAATATTCTACCCTCTGTGATGATAAGTTGATCTGTAATAAGTCCAATTTTTATTTAATACACAAAATCTATACATACAATAAAATTGTAACTGAGTCGAATCTGTACATTAAATATTTTTTGGAAAATCTAATTGAAATAGACATTATTATCGATACAGAGTCCGAATCTATAGTTTTTAGAATTTTTGTCTGTCTGTCTGTCTGTTACCGCATCACGAGAAAACCACTGGACAGATTTTGATGAAATTTGGTATGATAATAGCTGGTTATCCGGGTCAACATATAGGATACTTTTTACCGCGGGAATGTATCTCATTTCTGAGTAAAAGTACAAAAACTACAATGTAAGAGTACTACTATTTAAAACCTAAGAATTTGGTTTTTGGTCATCAAAACGCGGGCGGAGCCGCGGCCAATGCTAGTTACAAATAAATATTATAAAAAAGGTAGCGTATAAAATAAGCAGTCACCGTCAATTTAATTCATTCATACATTTAATTCTATAAATTATTACTTGCAGTTATAAAATTGTCCTATAACATTTAAATACGAGTTTTAGTAACAATTATTAGTAAAACATCTAAACTTTTTGAATTTCCTTTGTAGCCTTCTCCTCTTGCATTTTTGTGTAATAACTATTGATGACGAGGAAGAAGTAAATGAAAAGAACTGAAAAATACAACATATATTATTATCAACGAACCAATATTAAGTTATTTTTGTGAAAAAAATACGAGAGCCATGCTTATATGTAGGTTGTAAAAACTATATTGCATAAAAATACTTGCAGGCTTTTTCTATACCAACATATTTATGTATTACTAGCGACTTACTCTCGCATCGCTCGGGGCGTCCCTAGGTAGGTACGGTTTCAATAGATAAAAATAGTTATTGCGTTGCGTTTTGCGTAATTTTTAAGGGTTTTCGATTTTCCAGATTATGTAATGCTACAAATTCACAATCTTTCGGTGGAAGTCTCATTACAATTAGTTAATTCCAAAGATTACCCCGGACAAACAGAAATTAAGACAAACAAAAATTTAAAAAAGGGTTGTTTAGGTACTGGTATCATATAAATAACTGAATATACTTGAGAAAATATAGCTATTTTGAAATCACAGATAAACACTTCAATTTTATTTATATGTAAAGGTTTATTCTTTACGGTGTCTGGGCAGACGGAGTAAAAAATATTTATTATGTAGGTACCGTACTAAACCATGTTATTTTGCGTATGCGTATCCTTGGTTATTTTGCGTATCTCCTCCCACCGTATATTTGTAAATATAAAATATATCAGGTAAACCGGTCATGGTATCTGTTCATGCACTCACAAATCATTTACATAATACTAGCGGACCCGACAAACGTTGTCCTGTCTACACGTCTTTAATTTGAAAATTTCAAACTTTTTTAATAATTTTTTTGATGAAAATTATTATTCAAATTGTGAATATAAACCATTCCCAGATCCCCTTGAACACACACAAAAAATTTCATCAAAATCGGTCCAGTCGTTTAAGAGAAGTTCAGTGACATACACACTCACAGAAGAACTATATATATAAAGATATGAGCGATTATTATTTTTACGTACCCAAAAGCAAAAGAGCGTCGATTTGAATGCTGAGGAGAAGCAAGACAGCGTGTATAGTTAGGAAGATCAAGTTATATTTTAAGTAAGCTTTCACATGCCCAGGTTTATTCTAGAAAAACAAACATATAATTTTTAAATATACTTTAACCGTTATACAAAGAATATATGTGTGTATGTATAATATGTAATATATTATAATTTATGCTGTGTTTATTGTGACAAAGCATTGGGAACGTCGGGAACCAAAAATCAAAATAAATCCGCATATAAAACAGAAAAGATACTTTTAATTAAAATGTTAAATGTTCGTGTAAATCTAAAAAAGTTTTATGTACATTGTAATTATATTAAAGCGAAAGGTCATTTATTCACGCACTGACTAAGCCCTAACTCTCGAAAACTATTTGACATATAAAGCTGAAATGGCAGGTGGGTAGTTTATAGGTACGAGATGTCAATTAAGTAGGGATTTCATGACTGGACTGACAATTAAGGAGGTCAAAATGCTATCGTAATATACAAAACTCGTATATTTTTGCTGCTAAAGATGTAAAGATGGTTACACATACATAATATGTAAATAAAAAAAAAAGTAGCTTTTAACATAAAATGTAATTAAAACAATCATATAACAAAATTTTAGGCTTCATTTTTTCTAAACGAATACTAGTTTTAATTTTAGACGATACGTTTGACTCAATTTGTAGTGACCCTACTTACTGTGCCAACAGTCGCGGGTTCTAGTCCCGCTAGGGGTTCATTTGTGTGATGAGCACGAAGGTTTGTACATGGGTGTTATAATAATAATAGTCATATATTATATATTTACCTTATTTATTCCTACGAGGAGAACGATACAAAATGCAAACGCTAGCAGAAAAATAAGCGCAAGCACTACAGCGGAACCAATTATCATGTAAGCTACATCAACATGTTTCGGTTTAGAAGATCGTGTAGCTTGATCTCCCAAAACTATCCCATATATTGAAAAAAGCAATCCTATAATTGATCCAATCTGAAAAAAATAAAAATGTTAATTATAGCTGTTTTAATCTGTACTTATTAATTTTAATCTGTACTTACTAATATTACAATTGTGAAAGAAAATCCGTCTGTCTTTGTGTTACTTACTTTTTCTTCTTCTGTTACTCTTATATCGCTTAACAGATTTTGATGAAATTTGGCAAAGGCATAGATTATCAAAAAGGCAGTGGTAGCCCAGTGGTAACGCGCTCGCTTGGAAAGCCGAGAGAAGCGGGTTCAAAACCCGGGTCTCGCACCTCTGATATTTTCATTGGCGAATCATTTCTAACATGATTACCACTTGTCTTACGGTGAAGGAAAACACCGTGACTCGTGAGGCAACCTTTTCTTATTAGAATAAGGTTTTGGAACGAGCTCCTTAACGCGGCTTGAGGTAAGAGTTGATAGGTAGGTATAGTATAGGATCCCAGTATAAGACGACCTTCACCGAGCTGGTTAATGGATGAAAAGTATTTTATATCAAATTAAATATGTCCATAAATATATTGCAAATTGGTTGACTAAAAAATTTCAGTCCAGAATATGATTATATATGATATATATTTACTAACTTCTGCATGCGGCTTCGCTCGCTTTACCAATCAAATATAACATACTTTATATGAGAATGCGAAGAATCGAAAGCAAGCTTATAGTAAACACTGTTTTAAATTGGGTATTTGAAATTATATACATATTTAATCTTTACTAGCGACTGACCCTCTCTGAGCTCGTGTGCATCCTATGTATGTATCTTTTATATGTTTAATATTATACTGCTAGCGCCACTTTGTGGCAAATGTTATAACTAACACTAGGCTATGAATGGATTAATAATTCAGGTCACTCTATCTGTGTATTTTTCATCCAAATCAGTCCAATCGTTTCAATGTGAAGCAATAACAAACATACGCAATTAAAAATAACGTAATCAAATATGGGATATTTTGTAAGTATTTAAACTTTGAATCTATAACTTAACTTTTATAACGAAAAAGTGTAAGTAAGATACCAGTAGTTCATCTCCAGGAGGACACACGGTCATGTTTTAATATTAGTAAATATATTCAAACTTACCAAATTTAAGTATCCTATAATTAAGCATCCCGTCTTCCGTGGAATATAAAAACAGCATTTCTCAAATTGAATCATTTTTCACCTGAAAAATAATAATATTTAAAATTTAAATATGCTTAAAATCTTTACAATTTAACAAGCTTTTAAATAAATATATTTATTTATTAAAGTCCCAAGATCCCTCTATTGTCCTACTCGATTTAAAATACATATATACTAGAGAAAAAATACATTAACTAATTTTTCCTACTAGTACAAAATGTGCCCGATGTTAAAGACATCGATTTGGTGTCATTAAATAAAGTAAAAATAAGAAAACACCCCATAGATCTACAACACTTAAGTTCCTAAAAGCCATATTCGTAGCTTATTCGTCATAACTCTCGATTATCGCCATATAATGGAAAACAGCTCTCATCTATACATATAATAAAATTGTAACTAAGTCGAATCTGTACATTAAATATTTTTTGGAAAATCTTATTGAAATAAACATTATTATCGATACGATTAGGCCAATTCTATACTTTTTAGAATTTTTGTCTGTCTGTCTGTCTTTCTGTCTGTTACCGCATCACAGAAAAACCAGTGGAAGGATTTTGATGTGGTATGGTGATAGCTGGTTATCCAAATCAACATATAAAATACTTAATACCGCGGGAAAATGTCTCATTTCTGAGAAGAAAATATAAAAATTAAAATGTACTATGTAAATCTGTCGGTCATCTGAACGCGGGCGGAACCGCGGGCAATACTAATTACTGTTATAAATTTACAATGTCACAGTCCCCTCATGACAATTTGACACGACCAATGAGAGATCAGGCGCTGTAAAGTATAAAAAAGAAGTACCTATAAGAAGTATCAAAATGAAATTCGGTATGAAAAACAGACAGACAGACAAAAAATCTAAAAACTATAGATTCGGACTCTGTAATAATAACTATTTCAATAAGATATTCCAAAAAATATTTAATTTACAGATTCCACTCCGTTAGAATTTTATTATATGTATGTACAGAAGATAATGTAGTCTATGGGAAACCCAAAACTAATCAAAACTAAATTCTTTTCACCAAAATGTTTTTATTATTTTTAACATCGATAAAGACAGTTTCACATAGACCCGTTTAGATTAGCGTCTAGATATCTTAGATATCAAAAAATCATCATTTTTATATTTTTTGACAAAAGAGAATATTCAGATTACAGGCCCAAAAAATGGACATTGTGATTTTAGTAAAAAAAGAAAAATATTCTCGTGGTAAAAAATGTACTTAAACGATGACACAATTATTAAAAACCGTCCCTCCTAAACCTATTTACTGTTAATATTCGATCAATTATTTAGATTATTATAATATGGTTTGAATAAAGTATGCAAAACTACGAATATACTTGATATAAAATGTTTTTACACAAATAATTATTAGAATATCTTCTTATAGCAGAAGCATTATGCTTTGATAATAATCACTAAATAAAACTATCTTTTCGGATTTTTTCGCGAATTTATTTTGATTTTTGGTTCCCGACGTTTCGAATGCTTTACAGCAATCATGGTCACGGGAGAGACTGAGGTGTTAGATGTCTCTAAGGTATTATATAGTTGTTACAGACAGCCTACCCACAATTAACAAAATGAATTCAAAAAATTGAAAAATGGCACTAAAGTACCTTACAATATTTTAACTTTTAACTTTAAACATTTTTATATAATTTTAATTAGCTTTATAATTGAATATATATTATTTATTTAATTTGAGCTGTTATTATTATAATTATTACAATTTTAAAAAATATTAATTATTAATCTACATTTTTAGTGTTGCCATTATTATATTTATAACCATAAAGAATTCGAAAAGATAGTTTTATTTAAAATGTCAAGTAAGGTCTAAGGTCTAAGGTAAGGTAAGGTACTAAGGTCGCAGCATTATGTTGGATAGCTTATATCAATAAATAGACTAAAAAAGCAAAAGAATGTTTCAAATCAGACTTGTAATTTCAGAGATTAGCGCGTATAAACAAACCAAATCTTTTTCTATAATATTAGAGTACTTAAATATATCACTCAATACGTTGTTGTCCAAACTACAGGTGGAAAAACTTGATGAGATGTCTTTCATTTTACTATTTAAACAATCAGCATTCGGAGAGACTATCCAAAAATTACCTCAACTACAAACTATGTAATAGGTACGTTTGTTCGTATTTATTGTTAGCTACGCGGCTGACGGCAGATAATAAAAAAAATATAAGAAATCAAAACGAAAACGAGATAGAAATGGATTCACTTCTTACCTGGATCCCCTAACTAAATACAATTATTGTATATGATCTAGAAAGGAGTCGAGTCACTTTACGAAAGCTGGTATAGTAGACTCTACGATTAACAGTAATATTGTTGATCGAAGAGTAGAATAATGTAGTATCGGTGCGTCTCCCTCTCACCGGGCGTGAGACGTATGCGCCGCGCGGGCGGGGGACCCAGGCCAGCCGTGAGCGCATCTCACCTGACCGCGAGGTACGCCGTGGCGTGCGACCACTTGGATATTGACCTGCGCGCTGGACTACGGTCTACGGACACTTCTATAAATGCTCAATTTATTATATGTAATTTATATACAGTCCTCTATACTTTCATTTAAAGTCCCGTTAAAACCTAAACATATAGTCCATCGAGAGATATGCCGATTACTGCTGAAAAATCAAGTCATCGGTGTCATCGGACAATGGTTGAACTTTGACTGTGGTAAGCTCATTTCAACCGACTTCAAAAAGGAGGAGGTTCTCAATTCGACTGTATGTTTTTTTTTTTTGAAACAAAGAAGTCGTTACCGTAGGACGTATGCCGGACTACGGGCACTTCTATAAGCGCTTTATTATACGTAATTTATATACAGTCCACTATACTTTCATTTAAAGTCCCGTTAAGGCCTAAACAAGTAGTACTTATTAACAAATAACGCCTGATAAAAAGAAATAGCAAACACAATATCTCTGGTTTGTTACGGCTTAGCGAGTTCGTTTCTTCTTTAATAGAATCCTTCCATAGTCTTCTAATTATGATCTAAGTTTCATTACGAGCGAAAGAAAAAAAGTAATGCCATAAAAACGACAATGGAACCTTCTTTTGGACTAAAAGGTTGCATTGTCCTTTCTATAGTGAGCAAACAGCTAATTTAATGCTGCCTCAAATAATTAACTAAATACCTACCGCAGTTGCAATTTTTATATTTAGTTTATTCGAAAAAAATATTCGTAACGAGATATTAGATCTGTTGATGTGATCGGCTGCAAAAACACTGATACCCCTCTCTTTAGGTTGAAAAGAAAAAAAATCAAGACGGCGCGGCGCCTGTAATCCATATATAATTAAAATATGTTTAAACATAAAACTGATTTGAGGATTCTTCTTTTTTCAAGTCAGTTAAGAATTAGTTCAATAATTTCAAATTTTTTTGGTTAAAACAGGCAAATGAAATAATAAATATATTATTAATTTAATTTTGCTTTACGGATGCTTCTTTTATTTCTAACTTTAAATATTCATTGTCCTTCTTTTTGATATCGTTGAGGAAACCCATCATGGGGGCCCGAATGTCAACGGGCAGATGACTGTTAGGGTCCCAAACATTTACTATCCTGCTATAATTCAAATAATTATTTTAGGTCTACTGACAAATATATAACATATACCTTTATAATATTAATTAACCTTTGAAATATTTATAATTTGGTCAAAACTTGAAAAAAAAGCAATTATTTTTATACTAAAATTCAATCCACTCCATAAAAACGATAAATTAATTAGAAGAAATTCAACAGAAGAATCAATTTGATATAAACTTAGATTAAAGTTGTCACATCCCGTGCCAAGCTCTTCATTTTACAAATTAAGAAAGATTAATTATAGATAAGAACAAATACTTTTTATATAATAAGGTTTACCGATTTCAACATTAACTTAAAAATAATGATTTTTAGTGAATTTTCTTTAAAATTTATATACATAACTTGAATGAGGTTTTATAATTAAAAAAATGAGTGTGTACTTATGTACGCACGTAAGAAGTTATACTTCTTTGGCAATTGGCATAACAAAAACAAAAATAGCTCCACAAATTTTATCCTGCGTGCCAATACTATACATTTGTAGAAACGATAACAAGCTATTATATTTTACTAAGTCACGCTATTTTATTATGATCATTATAAAACGTCAACGGTCAAACACACATGGATCATTATAAATCACAGTCGATGCTGTTTTTAAATTGTACTCAAACACAGTAGAACAGGTAATATACGTACAACATAACGCATCTTTACTGATATTCCCACTCCTATGCACGGGAGTAACAAATTAATAGTATTTATCGGTCAGAAAGTGCCACAAGGTGAGTTTCTTTTATTTATTTAATTTAGTGATTTATTTTTAGTGGAAAAAACTTACAAGCTTATTACGCGAGCGAAACCGTGGGCTGAAACTAAATTATTTTTGTTTTAAATAAATTTCCCTGTACGTCATTAATTTTATTGTTTCTTCCAGTTGTTCAGTGAATTGGCACGAGCAGTCCATGAACACTCTGACTTACATACTGTTCCTGTTCGCAATGGGTCAGATCGTGCCGCTCTCAATCATCACCTTCAGCTACGTTAATATAATCAGGACTATGAAACGGGTAATGTATAAAGCTTTATCTACTAAACTAGATTTTCATTATAGTCTGTTTTACACAGAATTTTTAACCAAACAAAAAACGGATATATTTTTATTAATTTTACTATCATGTTTGTCATCACTACGATTTAAATTCTATAGGTAGCATAAAGCATCACAAAAGGCAATCCATATTAATATTATAAATGTGAAGGTATGTTTGTTTGTCAGTTTGTGTGTTTGTTTGTCTTTCTTTCACGTCGAAACGGTGTGACGGATTAGCGTGATTTTTGGTGTGAAGATAGTTGAATAGCTGGAGAGTAACATAGGCATAATTTTTATCGCGGTATGAGATGATCATCTCATTCTCACGGGAAAACACGTTATAATACAATCCAAAAATTTATTTCTGATCAGAATTACTTGAAACTTGGTATTAATGGTCTTCAATACAATAAATAAATACGAGTTTTAGCATTTTTGAAAATTCATCCTATAAGGGGGTAAAATAGGGGATGAAAGTTTGTATGAAACCTAGAGATTTTACATAGAACCTTTTTTTTGTAGTTTTAGCGCGAGCCAAGCCACGGGTTCTGCTAGTTCTAAATATATAATTTTCAGTTTCTAACTCATAGGCAAACCAAAATCATGAAGCCCACACGGCGCACCAACTAAATATAAACGAATTTATTAGCTAGTTATGCGTAAGGTTGTTTCAGCCCGACACCGCAGGCAACGTGTTAATTTACTTGGTTAACTTAAGTTACATTTTCTTCTAATTATAATTAATATCTGTAATAATATTAAAAAAAATGAAAGGAAGCCAAAGTTATTTTTTGTAAAAAATTTTTTGATACTTGGATGTTAGTTTTGTCACATTTTTAATATTTATTCAAAATTCATATCCATCTATATTTTAAGTTAAAATATGATAATATTATCCTCCTTTGGAAAATCCAAGTGAAGTAGGTTTGAATTCCGAATCTCACAAGAGTGATAATTTTACGAGTACGAATGTATCATTTTCAACGTCCAGCCAACCGTTTGATCAGCGTGTTGGACTATGGTCTGTTCCCCCTCTTATTGCCCACACAGGCCAACACAGAGAGAAAGAGGAAAGTTAAAATTGATAAATTTATATTTAATTTATGTGTAATAAACAATTATATAGGCAGTGGTAACCCAGTGGTAACGCGCTCGCTTTGGAAACCGAATGAAGCGGGTTCAAATCCCGGGTCCTCCTCAAATATTTTCATATGCGAATCATTTCTAACTTAATTACCACTTGCCTTACGGTGAAGGAAAACATCGTGAGGAAACCTGCATGTCTGAGAAAACGTTAAAAATGTTCAATACACAAACAATTATAACTAAGAAAATATTAATGAAAAACCTTTTTATCTAGAATTCGCAACGTCTAGGACGAGTCAGTCGCGCTGAAGCAAGAGCGACTATTATGGTCCTAATCATGATAATCTCGTTCACAATAGCCTGGACTCCCTATTCGCTCTTCGCACTCATGGAACAATTTGCAACTGAAGGAATTGTAAGTCATTTAAATTAATAAATAGTTTGACTTAGAATTAGTTTTAATAATTTTTATAGTAGTAATTTTACCTTACCTTGGTAAACTAGAAAGGCCAACGAATACGCTGCCAAAAAATACATACATAAGTGTTAGTTGATAAAAATTAAGCAAATAAAGTCGTAGATTTTCAGTGTTTCTTATATGATATATATTATACTGCCTCATTATTCTAGCATGTACGACAGCAGGTTAAGAGGTCCTGGGTTTAAGCCCTGGGTTGGGCCTAAATAGTAGCCCGAAGTTGGGACATTATGAGTTGATGTTGTCACCACGTGCCTTGAAAAGCACACTTTATCTCTCATCAGTCTTGTCGAGTCGCATCTCATCGGAATATACATATAATAGTGCAAAGTGTAGAAGTGCCGCACAATTAGTTAATCTCAGTGAGATCAGCCGTCATGCTACAAATCACATATATACATTATACATATTATCTCGTATATACATATCATCGTATATACAATATACATATCATATTTTTATCATCTTTTTCCTAGCTTGTTGATATAACGTTCATATAAAATCAATTCAAATGAGCAAATTAGTTCACTTGACAGTGTTATTCTTAAAATGGTACAGTTATTCGTAAAATTATAATAATAACAAAACATACATCTAAATACATCTTTTTACAATTATATTTAAAGTTTATAGTTATTGTAATTATGTATAAACTATTTATTATGATGTTATGTATCAGTTACACCAATCATATTATCACAAATCTATAAAATTAAACAAGCAAATTGTTACAATTTGTTAATACAATTGGTACAAGTTGTAATTAAATCATATTATTTCCAGGTGTCCCCGGGCGCTGGAGTCATACCGGCACTTGTGGCTAAAAGTTCAATCTGCTACGATCCATTAATTTATGTCGGTATGAATACTCAGGTAAATATAAAATATTATATCTATACTAATCAATAAATTACGCATTCCATCTCTATTTCGAGTATACACTATACGGTAATAATAGCCTCTCGCTATATATATTTTTCCTTTCATAAAAATGTGATTTTTTATAAGAGAGTTTAATGGTACTATTATTTTTTTAATTAAATTAGCAAAAAATTAGAAATTCATTCGCTCATTTGCATAATTTTTCAAAACAAAAGTTTTGAACTTTTATACAATTCCTTTTCCAGTTTCGACAATCAATCAAACGCATTTTTGGAATTCACTCAAAGAGAAGTGGCTCTCAGGCTGAAAAATGTTACAATAACACCATAATGTCTCCCGCACACAAACAGTCAGCCTATAACGACATCACAGTACGATACAACTCTTCAGAAACCATTGTTTCTACTCCTAAGAGACTAAAGGAGAGATATACAATTACGTCTGAGGACTCCGATAATCACTCAATATCATTGTGCATCAATGAAATTAATCGACCTTCGGCAAAAATGTGCGAATTGTGCACTATACAAGAGAATAAAACAGTATCTGATGCCGAAAGGTCAGGTGATACAGTTTGCGATGAAGAAAGTTGTACCAGTAACAAAAAGCTAGATCTCGTTTTCGGTGAGTCGTGTAAAATAAAGGAATCCTCACCTATAGTTACTATTGTCGATACTGACAAGTTAGTATTTAGCAAGCCACAAAATACTGCACAAAAAACCTTGAACGATGTTTATGGCAATGAAGGTTTCGAGAATAGTACAGATGTGGCAGATAAGAACGAAACTGATTTAGAAAGCAAAGTTAGTGTGACTATACAAAAAAAACCTATAAAACATAGCTTCTCATTGGACTTAGGAAAAGTTGCAAATGAAGGTAGAAAAAGAAAGTTCTCAATAGAAACTAAGCTCGACACTTTCAATCCGCCTAGAATATTTTCTAAAGATCGAGTCGTCAGTAAGCTATTCGATTCCGAATCTTCACGACATGACAGTGTTAAAAGTTATTTGTGTGAAAATTATAAAGATGATGATGAAAACATTAAATTGTAGTTAGTGTGTCAAAATGAGGGACAGACACAGTGGTAATAAAGTAAACCAGTAAAGGTAAAGATGTAAAAGTACTTAGAGTAAGTCCCAGTTATAAACGTCTCTTAAAACAGAAATCGGATAAAAAGTATTTTATGTTAAAAATATATAAAGAATGTTCAACTTCAGGAGTATCATTTAATACAAATAATACCTAAATATATTATATATGTAATTATACACGATAATTTAAAAAGTTATAGAACATCTTTTTTACGCAATGTCACTAATCTGCAATTTAAAGGACGTTATCATATTTATTTATTTATTTTTTATTCACGACTTATTACTATAGTTAAATATTTTGGCTTTAATGCTTAAGGGACGGTTTGAAACAGGAGTAAGTTGATAAGAATGAATGTTTTCGTCAAGGATCTGTGATAAAGATATCAGTGCCAAGAGAAATATGTACATATATATTTTGGATTGATAAAACGAATTATTAGACTAATATGATCAATTACACTTAGCTGTAAGGAGTTTTTTCCTCTCGGGAAAATTTAATGGAACAATTAACTTAATATATTGATATTGGTAAGTTGGCTAATGGAGTTTTTGGTATAAAAAATTAAATACAAAAAAATTAATGTCAATTCTTATATATTTTTACAGTCAACGAATATGACAATTCTTAATTTTAATATAAAATATTTCTTTATAAATTGATTTTTTTGTATTAATGAGTAAGTTTGATATTCGTCGACCGACGGAATAATATATACATAAGTTTTAGTAATTGCTTACTCCGTACATTCTTCATCTTCGATTTTATGGAATTTAGGTAAATTAATTCCAAATATTTGTCTCTAAGACTGAGTTAGAAATTTCATACATTTCCAAACAATTAATCATAAATAATATTTTTTTCTTTAGTGGCTTAGAGTTGCGTTAACAGAATAATAAATATCAAGCGCAAAGTACATTTGAATTCTATCATTATTACATAGCACTTCTACGACAGTATAAAAATAGGTACCCATACCTACGTATCCGTTATGGAGAGTAGAGGTAATATAGTATTATATGATCTGTGGTAGAGGTAAGGAGTCTCTTATATAGTAGACAAGTTGAAAGAGTGTCCACCTTTATGCTGAAAATAGATGGCGCTGGCATATGAAAAACTACGATATGAATTTAGCTGTAGAAGATGGAGTGATTCAAAAGTTTTAAATTTTTCATGACCAAAGTAATTACAAAACCTCAACTATTTACGTATTCTAAAATAATTTAGTAAATATAACCATTTGTTTATTTCTCTATCTTACACTAATTGGTTTTGATGCTTCCTTTAAAATTTATCTTATGCTACCGCAGCGCCACCCTTATTGGACACTTTGAACGGACACTTTTTCATGCACAGAGATAGTACTCCTTATTTCTACGCTCCATAGTATCCGTACCGTCGTCGGTCTTAGATCTTAACGGAATTCCCGCCAAAATTCCCGGAAATGCAAGAATTGACAAAAGTATATAGGTAGGTAGAGTAAAAGTCAAGTAAAAGAAAATATATACAAAGATTTGAAATAAGGTTACTTACAAAATTCTATTTAACTTTTTTTATGACTTAACTCTTTTGAGACTCAGCTGTTGCGCCTGTATGGTACGCTATGCTATTTGCTAAATTAACGTCATATTGTTTTTTTAAGAGAATGAAATTTCTACTAGTATTATTTATTCTCAAACGTATATACTCATATATTATTCACAGCTTTTACTTAATTTAAGGCGGATAAATTTATAATCTTACATATTCTGTTTTCCCATTAGGCTGATTGTATATTTCTGTACTGTTAATTGTATTAAAGAAAAGAGATATCAATATTTAGCTAATTTTTAAATTATTATTTAAATCAACTTTATTTAATTAGGTGCTCGTTTATAATATTACAAGTCATTTTATTATTCATTAATAAAATTAATAATTAATTATCTTTATATCTAATTATAGTATTTTGAATTTGTGTATTATTAATCATAACAATTTAAGATTTACATTTTAATATTTAAACCTAAAGCGTATTGATGTCAATCATTTTGAATCTATACTATTTATAAAATATATAATTGATTGTGTATGTCAGTGTCTTCGGTATACATTTTTAGCTACATATGTACCTACCTTAGGTATATCGATATGGTCTTATGTTTAGTTCATCTCTCCATTTGCATGATTTTTTTAATGTTGAGAAATGCATTTACGCATACCACCTATATACATAAAGGTGATTACGTGGAGCTCACTGGCTAGAAAAGCCATTTCTACCCATTAAAACCCAACAAAACCTTCCCCGTCTTAATGGGGCGTTGCAGGATCGCTTACGCATTCAACTACGACCGGAACGGCAGATCTGTTGAAACAGATTTCATATCCAAGTAGTAGCTCTCACAGTCCACTCTGCCGTCAGAGAAGTACCAGGAGCAACCCGCGTGGCACAACGTCCACCGAAGTGGTCCTCCCTGTGTGTCTCTTTGCATCGCGCCCCGCTTGGTAGCCGGACGCTAATGAGCTCCCCGACCATGATGATATGAACACACTTTGAAGGGATTGGATTTGCACGATACCATAGCAACCAATAAAGATTTTTTGTTGTCTGTCCGTTTGTTTGAGGACACAAATATTCTTAAAAAAAACTGTTATATTCCTATATTTTTTATCAAATATAAAAAAATATAATTTAACTTATCCATGTAAGGATCTGTAAGTTACTGTTCAGATTTTCTATTGAGTTGTGTGATGATGTTGTAGTTAGACACGTCTCGTGAACCATTCCAAGGGTAGCTCTGAAAATTGAAAATAGCTGTTTGTGTCCGACGAAACAATGACCGTAGCTACAATGTCTCTCAATGTGCCAGATGCACACACCTTGTTGGTCCACAGGCGACAGCCTTCACTCCTGATATCATCTGATCCTGATACGGGACCGATGTCAGACAGAAAAAGAAGTTTCCGCGGGATATATGATAGAAAAGAGCCTAAAATATAGAGGACAGACTTTAAAAGATAAGAGTTATGGTGAGAATGACAGGCAGGCAGATATGAGAAGTATCGTCACAACAAGCGAGCGGAGCCGCGAGCGTAAGCTAATGTAAAATAGGATATTGAGAGTCTATTTTATAAAAATAAAATAAATAAAAATTTTAACACCAAAATTTTACCGGTAATGAATTTTATAAGTGTGTATCTAGCTTTAAAGTTCGTAGTTAGATATATATAAAATGTTGAAACGGTTACGTCCGTAAATAACTAAATATATGTATTATGTATTTTAATTCGATCGAATTGTCATTTCATATTCTGCGGAAGCAAATGATATTCATAGCTCGTACGATAATAATAATTAATACTTTGTTTTATATAATGTAATAATTTTATATAGTCTTAATTTTAAAGCAAGATTGATTAACATAAGAAGAAAATTATAAAAAAAACTTTATTTATATTAAAATTATAAGTATTCTGTAAGATAGTCTGCAATTACTTATTTTTACTCCCCATATCAAATAAAGAGTATACGTATAACAGTTATATGAAAATATATTTTTAAAGTTATAAAGAAATATTAAAAGTATCTATGTATTAAAATTTCTAATCTTATAAATGTGTCATTCCATACATAAGTTCACTGTAAAAGTAGATTAGCCTCCGATGCGAGTCCGTCATGTAATTTTTGCGAATTTGTCATGATTTTGTCATGTTATAGATGTTTAAGTTATAAAGATCTTAAATAAACATATTGTGTGGATTTTATTTTCTGTGTTTTAATTACAAACATCTCTACTAAAGTTAAACGATATTAAAATATATTTGAAAATAATATCAAAGATGTTATTTTATTATACTAATATTATAGTAAATATTTTAATAATAATTTATTAAGCAATAAAACACAAATAATATTACATACAAAAACTAACATATATATATTATTATACAGAACAAATAACAATCTTAGCTTCTAATCTGTGTAAGTTTAACTTAGGCAGTGTCGACACACAAGATATGGTAGCCTCTGTTGTCGTACTAAGAGACCTGTATTACGGCATGCAGCGCCTATCCCCCAAGTATCTTTATTACCTCTTCATAAAATTATATTATATTATCTTTATAAAAAAAATATTTATTTTAAAACTTTATATCGAAATGTTTTCTGTCACATTCAAGACAACACTCACTGCCGAGCTTCATTATCCCTAAGTAACATAGCCTGCTTTTATGCCTCTATGTTGTATGTAATTTTATAATATTGGTATAGCAGAAAGTTACTAACCGCTTGTGCTTTATAAAACTTGATTCCCCATACAAACTTTCATCCCCATTTTCACTCCCTTAAGGGATGATTTTCGAGATAAAAAGTATCCTTCCCAGGGTCTCAAACTATCTTCTTACTAAATTTCATCTAAATCGGTTCAGTAGATCCAGAGATTACCCCCTACAACGACACAAACTCACAATCTCACAAACTTTACCTCTTTATAATATTAGTATAGACAAAAACTCTACTGAGTACAAATAAAAAGTAAATCTACTTTTTTTTACATTTAGTCATATTATTCAGCAAACAAAATATTAAAAGACGTTTCATTTTTTTTATAGAGAATGCTAGAACTTATTAATCAAAATTATAGTTAGAAAAAGCCTCAAAATATAAGCCTGTGTACCGATCTGCTTCTGATTTTACGTAACTTTAGTATTAGCCAGGAAAAGTTTCGAGAGCTTCGAAAAGTTTGAAAAGCTAGTAAACTTCAAATAGGGTCAGTGCTAAAATCTATCATTTTAATATTTATGAATACATAACACAAAACATCACTAGGTCATTTGAAATTGCATAATTTATATTCATATAAAGGTTTGGGTTGAATAAATAAGCATGATTAACATCTGAAAGTACAAAATGAGATGGAAACTTACAATTTTTAGGTTTTCGTAAAGTTTCAAGTTTGTTTTTTTTTTAGATTAATATCTATAATTAAATAGTAACAAAGCGAAATCTTTACATGTTTTTTTAAACAATGACTGTAACAAATATGTACAGAATATAAACTCCAAAACAATAGTTTTTAAAAAATTTTGTCTGTTTGTATGCTGTTTGTCTATATAAAATATATGTACCTACATATTGAGCCCTCAGACCAATAAAATTTTTATTCGTAAATTTTATTCGTCTGAGTTCGAGTCGTTCTTAAAAATGTACAATGTACCTACATGACTAACGCTGGCTAGACCTCAACATAATATGAAATAATAAAATCTATGTATATATAAATAAAAATAAAATACTGTAAATTTGTAAACATTTTATTTTAGGGCTCACCGAGGCAATTACGAAATAATTGCGTTCGTTTCAAAATGTGTATTTGTTTTAATAATACGAAATACCAAAATTTGCACGCGTTCCGTCCATCCTAGCACCCCCCCCCCTCTCCGTCCCCTTACCTTCCCCCCACCTCTCTCCCCATTGCTCGCTGTCGTCCTACTAAAATAAAAAGCCCGATGCCCTCTTCAAAAATACTAGACTGAAGTAAAAATCAAAGGTAATTAGTGATTAAAAATTGTGCTCAGACTGAGTTAAAATAAAACGTTGTATGTACATAAGCCGATAAAAGTGATTTTCTTCAACCAAAAGCAACAAAAAAAATCTAGAGAGCAAAAGACTTTAATTTTCGATCCTAGAATTCATATATCGTAATAATATTGAATAATAGGTATAATATATTTTAGGCTATCGTCACTACTAAAGATTTAGAATTTTTGTGTTATAAACTCAAAAATCTCAAACAATTTAAAATTCGAACAGGACATCTGTAGAGTTAACTAACTAAACATAAAATATAAAAAAAACTCTAACTTATACTAATACAAAAATAAATTATGTTCTTTAAAAACATTACCTAAGTTGTTAAAATAATAAATACGAGCGCTGTCTGTAAAGTTCCCGCTTAAAACTTCATTTTATATTTCAGAATGTAAGCAGATTCTTTTCAGTCATTAGTGTGTAACAATAAACGCTTGTCCGGCTAACGAAGCCATGCCTTCATTATCGTCGTGTTTTAATATAGATGAAGCCGAATTGTGAATATGTTATTATTTTTGTTTTAATGACTTGAATATATTAACAAATCTTAATAATATATATATTTCTTCTGTACGTGTGTTAGTCACCTAACTCCTCTTAAGCGGCTGGACCGATTTAGTTGAAATTTTGTGTGTATATTTCAATGGGTCCCTGGAAGATTTGAAAACACAAATGGACCCATGGGCCATTGAGGCGGGCGAAGCCGCGGGTATTGCTAGTAATAATATATTTATTTAACTACATTAATGTATTACTTTAGCATAATAAATCTATATCGAATTTTGAACTATTGTTATCAAACAAAGTGAATGAATATTGAACAAGGATATGTCCTTCCTCCGATAACATATAAGTATGCATTAGAAATGAGGAAAATTTCATTGTTATTATCACATTATCTATGAAAGTTAAACATCCCACTGCTGGACACTGTTTGTATCAATGCCCATTCACATCTTAGGTACTAGCGGAACCCACGGTTTCGCCTGCGTTTAATCTAAAAAAAACTCATTGGCTTTATCATTTATGTAATACAGTGATGTAAATATACATCTATACATATAATAAAATTGTAACTAAGCCGAATCTGTACATTAAATATTTTAAGCTATTGCATAGCTTCTATCGCGGGCCTTGAGCGTGGGGACCGAATCCAGAAATTCCGTAACGAAAGAAACCTGACACCCCCCACTCCGACCGGCACAGCGGTGATACTTTTTAGTTTTTCCATCTATCGATAAATACCAGAACTTTTAATGACTTTTTGAAATATCACGCTTGTCTCTTTAGTTCAGCAACCCGCCTTTAGGTGGCATTGGTTGTATTGGTAAACTACCGTAATCAGCTGTTTGTGAGAAAGTATATAGGTGTATAGGTATTTATCATCCATGTACAACAGTGAATATCTGTACTCGTATAATTTGTGTACAAAGTGTTTTAAATATGAATAAACAAAGTGCATTTATTAATGAAGAAAGTCAAGGAAAAAAAATACTGCATTAATAAAATAAATAAATAATTATAATTGCATAACTTGATAAAAAATGCTATGCAATAGCTTTACCGCGGCAGTCTCCGAGTGCCACATTTAAATTTTTTTTGGAAAATCTTATTGAAATAGACATTATTGTCGATATAGAGGCCGAATCTATTATTTTTAAAATTTTTGTCTGTCGGTCTCTCTGTTACCGCATCATAGAAAAACCACTGGAGGGATTTTAATGAAATTTGGTATGGTGATAGCAGGTTATCCAGATCAACATATAGGATACTTTTAAGCGCGGGAAAATGTCTCATTTCTGAGAAAAATACAAAAACTACAATGTATGAGTATACTAATATGTAATACCTACAAATTTGGGTTTTGGTTATCTGAACACGGGCGGAGCCGCGGCCAATGCTAGTATAATATATACATATAATATATACTAGCAGAATCCGCGGCTTCGCTAGCGCTAAAACTACAAGAAAACTTCTAAAATGGTAGGGTTCATACAAACTTTTATCCGCTACTATGGAATGAATTTCGAAAAATGCTAAAACATGTATTTAATTAATTGTATTGAAGTGCATTAATACCAAGTTTCAAGTAATTCTGATCATTAATATTTTTTTGATTGTATTATAACGTGTTTTCCAGTGGGAAAGACATAATCTCCCGCGGTAACCAAACTAGGCCTCCAACTATCTCCACATAAAAAATCATGCCAATTCGCCAAGCCGTTTCGACGTGAAAGAAAGACAAACAAACAAACACACTTTCATATTTGTAATATTACTATGGATGTATAGATTTAATCAAATTACTGTTCTAAATTCAAAATACGACCCTCGAGTGGCACATACTCGTACACTCGGAGAGGCGCGCTATTACGAGTATAACAAAACTGTAGGTGGAAAAAATAGGCATTAACCCTATTTTTATATAGGTATTTATTAAAACATCCTTCTTTATCCATATATGTACAGCAACCTTCATTACATTGAGTTACATTTAATAATAGAGAATTTAATTTATAATATACAGGATCATTTTTAATTTACTGAAAACCTTTTGGTAATACACTATTTACAACATAATAACAACATCTGTAATAAAAAAATATACCTTAAATTTAACAAAATTAAAAATATTTTTATTGCACCTTCTCAACGGTAATAGTCCAGAGTTAGCAAAAGAAAGTGCGTGTCCGGTGGAGGGTTGTAGGAGGCCGCGCTTATACATTTAAACTTGGCTAGATGCTAAAACTTTAAAGTTTAGAAGGTGCAAAAACAATATTTTTATTTTTGTATGAAAATAAAAATTTAAGAAATTTTATTTTTTATTGTTACAGATGTTGTTGTTATGATGTAAATAGTATATTCCCAAAAGGTTTTCAGTAAATTAAAAATGACCTTAACTAGGGCGCTTCGCTCGGGTTCGTCCCTAGCTTTTTTTATTTATGAATCGATTGAAATAAAACAAATACTTAATATTAAGTGAAGCTTACCACATTAAATTACTGAAAACCGCACCCATACGGTTAAGCCGTTTCCGAGGTTAGCGCTCACAAACACATAGATAAACAGACAAAAATTCTAAAAATCATTAATTTGGATTCTATTGCGTTTATAAAGTTCCTTATTTCCCAGTAACTGAAATGAATAAATTTATCACTGAAAACGAAAACAACTTGACATATAAAAAGATTGCCCTTATAAACTCGCAAGATTAGGTCCTAAAAATGAATCACTCACTGCCATGTCTGGAACACTGTCTATTTCGATTTACAGAAAACACATTTTGTTCGTGACAGCTTACATAAAAGTAATGATTTTCAAGTGTGTATCAAGTGACAACAAATATCGTTAGACAAAAATTCCTTAACTCCAATAAAAATTCACACTTTTCATTTTAAATCAACAAACTGATTAAGTATTGTTTTTATAGACTTGATGACACGTTTGGATCAGTTTCTAGTGACGCTACTTGCTGTGCCAGCGGTTGCGGGTTCTAGTCCCGCTGGGGACATTCATTTGTGATGAGCACGAACTTTTGTACTCCAGTCATTGGTAATATTTATATTAGCGACTCACCCTCGCTTGGCTCGGGTTCCTCCCTAGGTACGTTTTAACGGTAAGTATAAAATACAAATCTTTGAATTTCTCGGTTTTTCTGTACAATATGTTTGTGTTATATAATATACCTGTATTATACATATTATAAACCTCTTCGCACTCATCACTTGACTTCATCACTTCTACACCAATAGTACTTGAGCGGCTCTGCTGCAATATTATGATGTTCAACTGTTTATATTGAATGTCTCATGCTTAAGTATTCATATACCTACTATTCTTTTATACTTATTTTGTTTTATATCTTAAATACTTAAGAGAAATAATCTGGTTCTATTCAAGTGGCGTGGAGGTATGTAGTGTATCAACTATCTGGTATCCATAACACAAGCCTCGTAGCTTACCATGGAACTAGATGGCGCTGTGTGTCCCAACATATTTATTTATTTATTTATAACCCTTGTCTCTATGTCACGTGTCAATTAAACAGTTGGGGTGAGAGATCATGCGCAGGAGCGAGAGCTTTAAGTGCTCTCAGTAGCATTGGGGTGAAACACCGCCAACTTTACTATCACTGAGAATTTCTAACAGAAACACACACTATAAATGACTCAACAACCCTTAGAGCTGTATACGAGTGTATATGAACGCGATAATTAACATATGCTGAAGGCAGTGATAGCCCAGTGGTAACACGCTCTCTTAGGAAACCGAGTGAAGCGGGTTCAAATCGCGGGTCTCGCACTGCTATTTTCATGTGCAAATAATTTCCAACATAATTGCCACTTGTCTTAACGGTGAAGGAAAACATCGTGACGAATTTTTTTTTAATATTAAGAATAAAAACATTACTTATTTTTTTATTAATATATCTAGGAGGATAATCAAAATTCCAAGAATGAAATAAGAAATCAAATCAGTTCCAAGGTTTTATTTAAATAGTATCTATTAAGGTATGATAATATAATATACTATACGCTTAAGCAATACTGAACAAAACAATAAAATTTACATATAAACTTCTATAGGTACTGTAGAATAAATTATTAAAAACCATCGCGGTAACAAATTGCATCGAATTAAAAATATTATTTACATTAACTCAAAATCACTTAAGCTTTCGCCTAAACGAAAAAATAATAATTAAAAAAAAACAAATTATAATCAGATCAGAGTACACCAAAGTATGTAAAATTACAAAACTGTATATGTATCGAAAATTCCAAATATGGCCTATAATTATAAACGTCCAAATAGTTAAGAATACTTAGGCATAGATATCAATTCCTATTCTATTCGTTTGTATGCGAGATGTGAAACAATTCCGATATTTAACTATATATTTAGCATTATAAAGAAAATACCACGAAAACAAAGCTAAGTAGAGTTCCGGAGAACAAAGTGGCATCTCAAATAGTAAGCACTAGGATGTAATTTAGTGAATTATTAAAAATGGTACAATATTGTTACAAATTAATTAAATAATGTAGTAACACTTTTAAATATAATTTCCTATAATTACATTTGTTATATACGACTTTGTTCTCCGTAACCTTAAATGACCACATGATTTAAAAAATTTAGATAACAAAAAAAATCGATAAATAAAAACCAAACACAGATATCGATGTATTTATTTATTGATTTTTTCATCAATTTCATCGGATCAAAAATCACAGATTAATCTGGTCGTCGAAATTTTCATTTATTTGAGCTAAAAACGAAATAAAAATAGAATTAATGTGCCCGATATGTTTTAAAATTTACTTCATCGGTGTAAACTATTAAAAGTACTTACTTAGCAATATTGCTGAAAATTTAACCTACGATCCATCACAATACAACTCTAAATCAAATACCATGCAGTCTTAACTTTAGTCCAATTCAAATACGTCAATCACAAAATGTCGTCAATGACAAATTAGGCGTTTTAAATATGAAGTATATAAAATTTTACATTCAAAATTAATTATTCATCATCAATTTAAAACAATTTTTTAATAAGTATAAAGAGTAAAGGAAAAATTTTATTCGTCACATGCAAATCGATATATAAAAAAAATCGATTACATACATACATATATTGATGACGTCACACATACGCCAAATATAAGATTTCTTTATAACTCTATACAAATCGGTCAAAAGCTTTTTACACGCTCTCCAATAAGCCTATACAAGCATCTAGACTAAACCATAAACTAAATTTAAATAATAGATCCATACACTACGATGGAACTTTTTCAATAATTTATAAAGAAACCGAATATTGGCACAATCTACAATTTCGCTACATTTGTGACTCGATTATTATTAATCTACGTCCAAAACTGGGAAATATCACTTTATACGGGAATATATCGATGTTCTCGTTATAGAAAACGAATGCGATTACGAATGATACAATTAATTAATTTAATCGATAACTGTATGAATTTGAACCTTTACTGCTGTTTCTATGAGACCTAACTTTGGCTTATCTACGTTGACTTTCTTTTATGACAATCGCTAATTATACATAAAAAATGAATCGCTGAATGTGTTGCTAAGCGCAAAACTCGAGAACGGCTCGACCAATTTGGCAAATTCTTTTCTTTTTCAAATGCTCATTTAAGTTCAAGGAAGATATTTATAAAAGGAAAAATTGGAAAAAAAATCACGGAAAAAGGTAAACACGGAACACGTTTTTTAATTTTCTATTAATGTTAGCGATAGTAGAAAGTTAACTTCTATATATAGGTAATATAATCATTTTACCACTAAAATAATTGAGCAATATGGCAAAAAATGTATTGAATTTAATCATTATCATTCGTAATCACCATATCAATATATATATATAAATATTTATATAATATACTAAGCTCAAACTCAATTAAGTATACATTTCTTTCTTATTAAATGTGTTAGTTGACAGAAAAGCCATTACTAAAGGGCAGTGATAAACAAACCCAAGACCAGTCTGATCAATTGCTTTAATTATGCCAAAATGTACCGACAACAAATAAAGAAGGTGTTTTATAATAAAATAATAGTAGATAATCAAACATTAAACGGTACAAATATTAAAATATCCAAAGATGTCCGAATATTTTCCGAATAATTAAAGAGAAGCAAACAAGAAAATAATAAATGTAATATAATCTTTAAAAAAAACATTATTATTAAAATTTTTGGAAATCTAAGAACTATTCCGTTCAGATCTCATATGTAATTGCGCTTTCTGCTTTCCTTCTATATAACACGAAACTAACTTTTTACAACAAGACAATAAACACCGCCATCTTATTTTATATTACGTGAGGCATATACTATCAAATCTCACTAGCATTTTGGCATAACTAAACTATTCAATTAAAAAAAACGAGACACAAAATAAACTATATGGTCGTTCAATTCTTTTGTCTCTCTCTTGAGTCCTCCCTACAAACGCCTCTTGGCGGGGAATCCCTGCCCTTTTTAGTAGTTTTCCTTGACCTTTTAAACTTGGCGACGTCATCGCCGAAAACATCACCTGTCCTTAGGGCGGATATGAGGTCATCAAATTCTCCTTTCTGTCCGTTTGTCAGTGTGCCGTCTCGGGAGCTGTTTTCCGAGTGTCCATTGCAGTCGGTACTGTTGGATTTCCCTAGAGATTTCCCGACTGAGCTTAGCAGACTAGAGCCTTGTTTCCTCTCCATTGTACGTTTCTTGAGCTGTGGAAAATATTATTATTACATTTTTTGTATTAACGATGGATATGGTTAACTAGAAATATAATAGAAAATTGCTTTTCTAAAGTTTAAATATTTTATTAGAGCTTATACTCATGACTAAAACAATAACATAAAAGTCAATTGTGAATTTACAAACTGTATCCTATTACTAAATTGAAACCGCACGTTTACGATCATAATATATATCCGTATTATAATATAATATCATAAATGCGAAAGTTTGTGAGTATGTATGGATGTTTGTTTGTTACTCTTTCACATCAGAACGGCTGAACGGATTTGGATGAAATTTGGCACAAAGATAGATTATAGTCTGGAATAACACATAGGTTAATCTTTTTATCTCTAAAAAATGTACGGTTTCCGTGGGATAGGTTCGTTTTTGTTTTCCTAGAGGCAAATCCGAGCGAAGCGAGAGTGAGCCGCTAGTAATTCATATAGTTGTATACACCACCCATACACCCCCCCCTCCCACCCCCCCCTCATCCTCCCTCACCTACCCCCTCCACGGGATACACTACACATATGTAAGTTTAAATACATACATATAAATATAAACACCCATGACTGGAGTACAAGCATTCGTGCTCAGTGCACAAATGAATGCCCCCAGCGGGACTCGTACCCGCGACCGCTGGCATAGCAAGTAGGGTCACTACAAACTGAGTCAAACGTGTCGTCTAAATACTCTCTTCTCTCTCTCTCTCTCTCTCTCTCTCCCACTCACCTCCTGCTCATGCCTGGTGCGCCTCTCCTCCTCGTCGCGGCGGCGGCGCGCGGCGTCACACTCGGCGCGAGCCTCGCCCAGCTGCTGCAGGAAGGCGTCCAGCGCGCCGAACAACTGCTCGGGAGATGCGCTCGGTTCCTCCCCGAATGCGTGCGCGCATGCTTCCAGGCGACTCTTCATGTCCTGTGGGGGATATACACATTGCAGTGTTGATACCGGCTTTATAAGCTACTAGCGATTCACCCTTTGTTTGATTCCCGATACGAACTTGCATCCCCATTTTCATCCCCTTAAGGGATGATTTCCGGGATAAAAACTATTTTACTAACTGACTTTTCATATCATGAGATTTAAAAAAAAATCTTATTTTTAGTATTTGTTTTATTAATTTCTTCTATACAAAGCTTTTCCTGACAACAACAAACACAAAAAAAAGAAATAACCAATTTGGTGCAGACGATCTAAAGTTATGCGCATGTACATACATTTCGATGATTCATTTTTATAGATTATAATTTGTGAAAATATGAAAGTTTGTATGTATGGGTGTGTATTTGTTAACTTTCACGCTATAACGGCTGGACGGTTTTAGACATTTACTAGTAGATATACTATGATCTAGAGTAACATATTAAGTTGATAGTTATTTTATATTTTTACAAGAAAAGTTTAGAAAGTTTCTTGAGGCTTTAAGCGTATAAATTGATTGACCATATTTATAGACGAACAAATATTCAAACAAACAGACAAAAAAACCCAAAACTTAATCCCATCACCATTCCCAACTCCCAACTAACCTGGAACAAATCCTCGAGCTGTGTGAACGAGCATACAGCATGAGCGTGGAACTCCCTCATGACGGGTACGAAGGCGTCGTGGGGCTGCGCGGGCGCCGGCAGCGACGCGTGGTAGTCCAGCTCCTTTGACACCTCGCGCAGACCATTCCTCAGGGCGCCCACGTCCTTCTCTAACTGGTCGACGCACACTTTGGCCGCGGCACGTACGTGAGGCAGATCTTCTTCGAGTAGGAGAACGTCTTTGAACTGGAATAATTAATTATATTATAACAAGAGGCTATTTGTTGTAAAAGGAAGACAACTCTATAACTATTTACCCAATTTTGGATATAATTGACTAATCGCAATGCTATTTAATAACATTCAAATAAGAGCGCTAAGGATGTGTATACACACATAGTTCCATCAATGTACGTTAAATTTCAGTATATTATGGTGACTGCATCGATCAAAAAAGTATTAGATACACAATCAGCGACAAAAAAATGTCCTCACCGAATGAGCGCTCATTTGAGCGCGCTTTTAATTTTGTATTTGTGAAAACAACTTTAAGCATTGCAATTAAAATTCAATTTACATGTGTTCTTGTTGTATATTTATTTCAACTGGAATAATTACCTAAACACAATCGGTGACAGTTTTAAGAGAACTTTTGCATGGGATCGTATATTTAGTACTTTTTTGATTTATGGCTGACTGTGACAAATACGATCAGTAATTTAAACTAACGAAACAAAATGACAATTTCCCACATATATGCCAATTCAGTGTCTAAAGCGTGATAAAATATAAATAATCTCGAACATTTCAAGCTATTAACAAACGAACGTTTCCCAACAAGAAAAACAAACAAACAAACAAACAAACAAACAAACAAACAAACAAACATACCTGTGTCTCGAGCAGCTCGACGAGGTAGTGCAGCAGCGTGGTGTTGCGCGTCACGCTCGACTTGGTGTCGGCCAGCTTGTTCAGCGACGACAGCCGGAAGCCGGACGCATTGCCGCGCGCGCCGCTGATCAAATTCAAAATATTTTATCAAGCATTAAATTATTACAATGTTTTACTGAACGCCATGAGTCTACTACCAGTTAGGAAAGAAGAAGCCTCAGACCTGAGAAGAACTGGCGAAAGAAACTCAGCGGGACTAATATTATTTCATTCTTTTTTTATAAAGTTAAATTATAAATTACGATATTTCTTTAAAATTGAAGTCATGTCACACATTGTAATATATATTAAAACATGTGAAAATCTTCGTTTAAATATTTACCTAATATGAATTATCAGTTTGGAACAATAAATTAAAAAAAAATATTATTATTATGCCCAAATTCATAAAAGTACAAAGTATAATTTGTATTCAGTATGTAGATTTTTATATTTGTTACGTGATATTGGCAAAGATAATGGTGAATTAAACTATGGAAGCACTTTGTGTTTCTATAACTCTAAAAGCTTTATAGGACTTTCGCAGTAAAACATCAGATGTAGAAAAAATAGCTTACGTGTTCTCCTCACTGGGGTATAACACAAGAATTTATGAACAAACAATTTTTGGACTAAGATCCCACTGCAAGATTGCTACGTTCATTGCGTATTTAATCGAAATCAATTTTTTATATATAATAATAAAAGGGACAATATGTTTTGACCGCGGTGCCTATTCAAATTTGCCCGCTAGTATGTTTAATTAACTAAATAATAGTTGACTTTTTGGAATAAAAACGATGCATTTGTTATTACAATGAATTATACTCCACTTCACAGAACTATACATAGAGATCTTGAGAAATGATAGCTGCCGTTGCGCATTTGGCCGCAACCTCTTCGCAGTCAGGTGTAAGCGGGTCATATTTTGGTATGTTAAGCGTTCATAGCGTACATGCATCATTTATATATCAAATTAAAGCTAATTTTTTTCTGTACCTGGTAAACTACGTCTGCCTATGTAAAAGTGGCCGATGACATATAATATTATATTCTTTCCTTCTTTTCTTTCCTTTGCGGCCACTTTTACATAGCTGAGAGGTATTTTATCATGCACAGAAAAAAATTAGCTTTAATTTGATATATAAATGATGAATATAGGCCATGAAAACTACGTCTGCCTATGTAAAAGTGGCCGATGACATATAATATTATATTCTTTCCTTCTTTTCTTTCCTTTGCGGCCACTTTTACATAGCTGAGAGGTATTTTATCATGCACAGAAAAAAATTAGCTTTAATTTGATATATAAATGATGAATATAGGCCATGAACGTATAAATGTAACAAAACACTTTTAATGACTCGCAACCACTTTTGCGGCCACTTTTACATAGGCAGACGTAGTTTACCAGGTACAGAAAAGAATTAGCTTTAATTTGATATATAAATGATGCATGTACGCTATGAACGCATAAACATACCAAAATATGACCCGCTTATACCTGACTGCGAAAAGGTTGCAGCTAAATGCGCAACGGCAGCTATCATTTCTCAAGATCTCTACGTATAGTTCTGTGAAGTGGAGTATAATTCATTGTAATAACAAATGCATCGTTTTTATTCCAAAAAGTCAACTATTATTTAGTTAATTAAACATACTAGCGGGAAAATTTGAATAGGCACCCCGGTCAAAACATATTGCCCCTTTTATTATTGTATATAAAAAATTGATTTCGATTAAATACGCAATGAACGTAGCAATCTTACAGTGGGATCTCGATCCATTTATAACAGCACATAGCTCGAAGTCAAGATCCGGACCCAGAACAGATGAGTATACCAGACGACCTTACAATTTCCATCCACGCACCGGTTCATATAGTAGCTCAAAGAGAGGTTCCAAATCTAGGACAGATGAGCATACCAGACAACGCCCTTTTTTTTTTTTTTTTTTTTTTAACGTTGGGAAATGCATTTACGCACGACGTGTGGGACACACCGGCGTAATACAGCCAGTACTACCCACAAAAACCCAACAAAACCTTCCCCCGTCTTAGTGGGGCGTCGCAGGATCGCTTACGCATTCAACTACGACGCCCCGACGGCAGGTCTGCCGAAGCAGACCACCACAACCATGGGGTTGCTCCACAGTTCACTCTGCTATCAGAGAAATACCAGGAGCAACCCGCATGGTACACCGCCCCCCGAAGAGGGCCACCTCCTACCGCCCACCGAAGTGGGCAACCTCCCAGTGCGTTTCTTAGCTTCGCGCCCGGTTGGATTGCCGGGCACTACTGAGCCCCCCCACCACGACAAGGTGAACGCACGTTGGGGGGGTACCAGACAACGCCCTAACAACCCCCGCGCACTCACCGGTTCATGTAGTTGCCGAGCGCGAGCACGATCTCGAGCAGCGCGCGCAGGCGGCGCGAGCGCGCCATGTCGCGCGCCGCGCGCAGCACCACGGCGGCGCGCGCGCGCGCCTCCGACACCGCCGCCGTGAACTTCTTTTTGAACAGCAGCGTGCGCACGCGCTGCGAGTAGTGGGGGATCCTGCGTGCACGTACACAATCATTTATTTATATACTTTTGAAAAGACGAGTTTTTCGCCAACTCTAATACTAAAACTAACATTAAAATTAAATTTTGAAAATGTAAAAGTGACGATTATATTATATGATGATATGATAATAGCCTTTATTGACTGACAATCATAGGAGTTGCATTTCATCTTATTACTACTTAATATTAAACAGAAATTTTTATTTGTAAAAGTAAATATAAACAATATTTTTTTTATCTAAGACACCGGTTTCTTGATTGTTTTGCTTTCCAGCATAGGCCTCCCCAAGTGTTCTCCACAACGATTTATCCCTTGCTTTCCTCATCCAAAATGTTCCTGCCACCTTCTTGATATCATCTTACCATCTTCGGAATTGTCTACCTCTACTTCTCTTTTTATTTTATTTTTAAAATACATCGATCGAAATATATTTGATTTGCTTTGCATCGGCTGGCACCGACTTCGAAAGAAACTTCGACGAATTGAGAACCTCCTCTTTTTTGGAAGTCAGTTAATTAACACCGATAATAATTAATTTGGATCCGAACTGAACTAGGTTAAAAACCTGTGTTTCAAGTTATGGTTTAACAATGCATTTTTTACTGGGACAAAAGGGAAACATACAACGTTGTAACTGAATAGTTTAACAATTTTGAATTTTCGCTACTCAATCATTAATGCTTGAGCAAAATGGTAGAAAATTACTTTAAGAACAATCTAATAATTTATAATATCATTATCTACATCATGAAAACAGACGACTCACTTAGATATCTCATATAGGAACCGATCAGCTCGCGCCATGCTGTCCAGCTCATCCTGGTGCTCCTCCAGCAGAGCCGCCTCCTCAGCACTGGGCGTGAACTTCAGGAGCTGTTCCACCATGTCCAGGGGGAGTTGCTCGCTGCTGTCCATGCGGAGGATTGCTCTGGAACACGATGTACATGTAATAAGTAATGTAAATTAACCTACTAATATTACACAAAAACTTAAAAAAACAAAAGATTCCTACGAATTGAGAACCTCCTCCTTTTTGAAAGTCGATTAAAAAACGCGAACGTTTGTGAGGATGTATGAATTTACGATTAAATGGTATATATAATTCTATTTGATCACAATAAAGATTTTGTGGTTTATTACCGATGGATGTCAGTAAAAATTATGATAATTCGTGATTGTGAAGTGAATAGAGCCGACGCCATTATAATTCCATTGTTTATCTGTACGTATTGTATAAGTACTCTACATGTCCTTTAAAAACTTGCTAAGTTCTCCTAGACATGCAGGTTTCCTCACGATATTTTACTAGCTAATTGAAAATGGTAAGACTCTGATTTTGTACCCGCTTCACTTGGTTTTCGTGTTACCACTGGGCTACCACTGCTTTACATACATATATACAAATAAAAAAAAGGAACTCACCTACAAATTTCCTCATCAGTCATTTTTAGTTTGGAAAGTAATATAGTGCAATTCTGAGCGCGACGCCCATCTATAACTGATAGGATTTTGGTACGTGGCTTAGAACCTAATTGCCTTAAATCTTCTACTGAGCCTTCGTTCTGGAATAAAAAAAAACAAATTGTAATAAATTGTAGGTACCTTATTTATAAACTAATATGAATTTGCAATTTTAGATTTTTTGCCTCTTCGTCAAAAAACACCTCCATACTATTAAATACCTTCTTCTCTGAAGTTTATCAAATAAACCATATTTTATAAAAAAACGCGTGTGTGTGTACTAATGTACGCACGTAAAAAAATTTACTTCTATGGTGTAACAGAACAAAAATAGCTAAAGATTTCATCCCGTATGTCACAACTGTCTGTTTGTAAAAGAAATGCAGCTAACTTCATCATGTCGCTTTGTGGCTGTCGGTGTTTACAATTTGTAAACATTAAAGAGTTCACTTCAATCGTCTAAAAGGTGTTTAATTCTGAAAAAATACTGGAGGATTCCTGTTGAATTTCTTGCTTTAGAAGTCCATTTTGTTTTAAATTGATGATGAATCAAAACAAATGAAATAAACTAGTCTATCAAGTAAATAAAACAAAAACCCACCTGTACACCATTCTTCTGATAAGCACAAAACATCCTATCAATTCCATGGAGATCTATGGCGTTATACAACTTCGTATCGTCCAACTCTTGCCATATTGTTCCATGTAGCTTCGTATCGGGGAGTTTGCTCCAGTTGAAGCTCTTCAGGGGGTTCCCGGGAGTGGGTACGTTCTTCTTTGGACGAGGGGGTGCTGGGGCGAGAGGTGCGGGGGGTGCTAGCGGTGCGGGAGGGGGGAGGGGTGCTGGTGGGCACAGGGAGGGGGGAGGTGGGGGTGGAGGTGCTGTACAAGTTTCTATTACTGCGCTCTTCAAGTTGCTGACCTAGGTTGAAATTGTATTGGTTCAAATTGGTTTATTTCGTCAGAGTTAGAGAGAAAGTTATTTTCAAATACTCTTAAAATTATTTGAGCCTTTGCCTAAAAATTGAGACAATAAAAATGTAGATTTTAATTCAATTCAATTCGTCTGCAAAACGTGCTAGTAATGTAAATTTAAAGAAAACTATATTTTAAAAATAGAAAAAGCTTAAATAGAATTCGCAAACTTTTCTTTCAAGTTATTTAATTCTATCAACTACTAACATTCTAAGAATAAAAAAACTTAATTTCCTAAATCAAACTCATATATTACGTACATATAAGTAAAATTAAGACCGGCAATTTATTAACATCAATTTTTTTTAATTCAACAAAAAAATCATTTTAAATTAGCATTATTAATTATAAAATTAATAATAATATAATTTAACGTATCATATAATCTTAAATAACATACCTTTGCATCATCAGGTATGCTTCCTTCACTGACCAGTTTCTCGAATCTCGTACGTTCAGCTCGCTCTTGGTTCAACTAAATATTTAGAAAGTAAAATATCTTTTAAAACGCATTCTTGTAAATATTGTAAGGTAAATTTTCTACGTGATTTTTCAAACTTTTACCAAATCAATAAATATATTATTACAACACTAGTGTAAAAGCTACAATAATTGATATCTGTAATTTTATTTTATGTTTATATTTTATAAACATTGCAAATTTAATACTTTCTTATATTCATATTATTTAGAAGATTTGACATTTTAAATAAAACAATGTTTTCGGATTTTTTGATGGATTTATTTTGATTATTGGTTCCCGACGTTCATAATCAAAATAAATCCACGAAAAGATCGGAAAACATAGTTAATTTGAATTTAAAAAGTTTAAATTTCATAGCCCATAATTTATGAGTTTAGACTTAGACTTAAGACAGCTTAAGGGGCTCTGAAAGAATACTATACCTTTCTTTTTCTCTCTCCACTTATCTCTCTCTCTTACCTGCTGCTCTAGCTGGTGCGCACGACACGCCGCCGCGCGAGCTCTTTCCGTGCACTCCATATGGGCCGCAGTTTCCCTCTCTAACCTCTCCTTCAGTCTGCCTACTACTCCCTCCAACTCCTCTCTCTCCTGCGTGTGCTGGTCCACTTGCTTCTCCTGTTAGTTGTTAGTATGATAATGGACTGTTAGGTTTGTACTGTGAGCGATGACGGTTTTAAATTTTGTCAATTTTCTAATAATAAGAGTTTCACAGTAATTATAATATATGAAAACTAAACGAATACAGCAATAATTTTTATTTTTTAAATTATATTTAATATCTTTATTAATAATAATAATAGAACGTCCAAATAAACTTCGCTCACAGTCAATTAAAATGAGTGTAAAATATTTTATTTAAATTAGGATGGATCTTTTATTTGTTAATTAATATGATATTGAAAAAAATATTAAATCCATAACAATAATAATAATAGTATTCCGTAAGCACCTATATCCTCTCCATGGGGCTTTAGAAAAGCCAATAGGATGGCGTTATTCAGTTAAACTGAATTATTTATGAATATGTCACTTAGTTAAATGATTTTCAAGACACCGCAACCCCTTATTGAAAAATAAAAACTTTGACGATTCAATTTATTTTTATAAAAAAATGGGTGCGTGTAACCTTTACGCGCGGTTGAAATAAAACTTCTTTGGCAAATATCGAAATTAAATTAAGAGAAATCAATAATTAAATAAGGCATATTAGGCATATTACAATCAAATATTTATAGAATATCATATACGGAAAGAATATTATATTATATTATATTATATATTTCAGACAATAACAACTGTTACCATGGCAACATGGCAATGTATTCTATCTTATTCTCTCGTCCGTTGTCACATTTTCGTTTCATTGCGTTTCAAAGCACAGCGATTCTAAAGAAGTTTCACTTCAATAATAAAAACCATGTTTTAAACTTCACATATTAAATATTGAATCGTCAAAATTTTATAGGCTCTCTTTGAATAATATAGACTCCATACCTTTTTAGCCAACTCCGTGGCCAAGTCCACATTTTCTCTCTCCAGATTTTCCGCTTTGGTTCTCGCCGCGACTAATTCTTCCTCTTTAGCTAACAAATGAACGATTTCCCCAACGTTTATCTCAAGTGGTGCTACATCCGGATCGTAGACCTGGAAAATGAACGTAAGAATAAAAACCTTCTTTTTTTTTGAAGAAAACAATTGATCAGTCTTACAGCAATACCACGCTGACCAATTTGCCGATTAAAAATACCTTTATCAGTAGCGCTGTTAAGTTATTCTCAGCTACTAAGTAACTAATTATTATCAATCCATTCATATTTCATATAGCAATAAAACTTACTTTAGCAAGAACTAAATCTTAATCAGTAGTTGTTACTCTACGCAAACAATTAATTTTTAATTCTATTCCCACAACCATAAGGCTCATTTTAGCAATACTTGGGCCTTAATTAACCACTGTTAAGCTTTATAACTAAAAAACCGAATCTCAACCCTATTTTTTGAGCATTAGGACTCACTTTATCAGTACTTGAGCCTTAACCAATACCACTGTTACACTGTAACGAAACAATCAAATTTCAACCCTATCCTCTAAGTAATAAGACTCACTTTGGCAGTATCGGAGCACGTGTCAGTGGCGCTGTCGCGGTCACTATTCGCACGCGATGGCTGCTGCAGTACTATTTGTTGCACGACGCGGTCCAAGAGCAGCCAGTGTTGCGAATGCGGGTTGTATTCCACTGGGAATAAAAGTTTTATTTTAAATTTAGTTATATTTTATAATCAAGACTCTCCATGTTTGCTGTAAAGTATTCGAAACGTCGCGTCAGGAACCAAAAATCAAAATATAACCGCTAAAAAATCCACTAAAATCGATACTTTGGCGTATATCTAAGAAAGTTTAGTTTTATAGCACAATACTAAGGATGTTATATTATTGGTTTTTTTCTGTCTACTTTGTTATAAGCAAATTTTTTTAACGATAAGCGTCACATAGCGCCCGCGGCGCCACACGCGTACTTGATTTGTGTGTAATTTACTTATCCTTTTGTCATTATCAGCAAAAACGTAGACTTTAATTTAATAGCATCCGTTATCAGCTGACATCTTCCAAATTACAGATTCATAGTCTCAAGTAGTTTTCCAAGTTCCAGCTCAAGTAGGTAAATATACCAAACAATACATAAATAACTAGATAAAAACAATGAATTAACTTTGTAACTTGTACAGCCCTTTTTAACGTCCCACTGCAGGGCACGGGCCTCTCTTCAATACGAGGGGCATCAGGCCATAGTCCACCACGCTGGCCAAGTGCGGGTTTACGAATTGCAGATGTCTCTCAAAAACTTGCTAAGTTCTCTCAGACATGCAGGTTTCCTCACGATGTTTTTCTTCGCCGTAAGACAAGTGGTAATCATGTTAAAAATGATTGGGACGTGAAAATATCAGAACTATGTAACTTACATGGAAGTAATAGGAGATGTTCCAAAAGAGACAATAAATGTGGGTAAGCCGCGGTGTGGCTCAATTTCCGTCGCAACAGCTCAAACATGGCCGCCGCACTCTTAGTATCGACGTGCTGTTTGTCGAACCTTCTAGCAAGTTCCCTTTCGTCTTCGTTGCGAACCATTTCGAAGAACTCGATATGCCTATCGAGTGTCTCGTTTTCGTACTTTCGAAGTTTCTCGATTACTGAAGTGAGACAAATTATATAATAATCAATAATTATATTAAATAAACAATATAAAAACAATAAACAATACACATAAATAATTACAATTTACTAAATTTGAATAGAAAACCCTAAACATAAAAAATGCAAACTCTTTCAAAAATACTTTGTAAACCAACCTATAATCTATACATTTAATAGAACTTAATTAACCCCAATAATTCCAAATTATTCCATTAAACAAAAAAAAAACAATTCTAATCAACTTACCAGGCTGTATACCAAGCATGAGTAGCTCATATCTCAAGTGTAGCCTAAACTCCAGACTCTCCTCTCCAGGTCCATAGTTCAGTACGGCGTTTACGAAGGACACGATCGCCGTTTTCAGACCTAGGTCGTCGCGATACGCGCCCGTGCTACGGTCTAACTCGTTCACTATGCCCTGGAATCGAGCCCTTTCCCCGGCATATTTTTGGTAGTGGATCATAGCTTCTAAAACCTGGAGAAATAATGAACGTATTGATAATATGATACTATACTAAATGCATATGAAATTATATATGGTGCTTATAAGAAAAAACATAATTTTATAAAAATTTTATTTGTCTGTTTGTTCCGACTAATGTCTGAAACGCTGGGTTAATTTTGTCGGAACTTTCACTGGCAAGGTAGCTGATGTTGTGAGAAGTAACTTAGACTACTTTTATTTTAGAAAAAGAATTAGGGTTCCGTTGAAAATAATTAAAACCGTAAAAGGACCCACACGAGCAAAGCGAGGGCAAGTCGCTAGTTCTAATAATAAAAACGTTAAATTTAAATCCTATTTGCGTGTCTTACCTTTTTATGCCCCCCTGGTACGAGGCAAACAGCCCCTAATATCTCCAAGGCGGCCACTTTAGTCTTTACATTCTCGGTGTCCATAGATTGCGCTATTAGATCGATGCTTGTTGGGTGCGCCAGAACATGTGCCCGGCCGGTCTGAAAATATAGTAAAAGTATAAACAACATTTGCTTGCCAGATAACTTATTTAACATTAAACATCATAAGAAAATAAGCCATTATTACCTGTATACTTTAATATAATTTTCTTACAAAAAGACTGTTTAGAAAAAAATCTACATAATAAAGTCTATCTCTATAATAAATTTTATTCAAATTCGTTCAGCCATTCAATGTGGTGGAGTAATAGACATACATGCATTAATTTTCGAATTTATGTACCTAATCCAATATAATCAAATCACAAAAATCATTGGGTATACATAAGATTATCACAGTAATACAAAGTAAGCAAAATATGATTTGCAATAAAGCGTAATATTAGTAATTTTTTTTTATAATATAAACCTTTTTAAATCCCTACGAATGACCAAAAATAGAGCTAAACTTACAGAGTTGTTCATAAGCGCCTTAATCCCCGCAATAAGATTATGCCTCGTCACAGCGTCATCTCTTGGCGCTCGTTGCAAGGACTCCAGTAACGCTGCAAGACCGCCTTGCTTGATGAACCGAAGGACAAAACTGTGCGCTCTAGTTCTAAGGGCCGTCTTCAAGCCATCGACTAGGGCGCACGCTTCTGTTGGCGTTACTCCTTCTGAAGATGCAAATGCCTGAAATAATATAGCATTCATTTGAAATATATTAAAATATTTTTTTTGGTACCTTTGTTCGTCAATCGTTATTAGAAGGTAATTAAATATTATTATGTATGAAAAGAGTAAAACATTGCTATGTACATTTAAGTTTAAAAAAGTGGTTAATAATATTTATACTTTAAGTACTAGACATTCGAAATATTCTAGCATGCCATAGCTATGATAGAAACGAGCGTTAAACGTATGACCTAATTGGCACTCGAGCCTGCCAAAATTTAAGGAAATGAAATGCAATGCACAAAATTTATCTGCATTATAGAAATTTTCTATGAAAACCTTCTGTAAAATCGTGCTTTACTACATCCTTCTTTTTCAGAAAAAGAAAAACAAATGTACTTTTTAAGAAGTAGTTGTAACAGATTAATAATTTAAACAGATAATAAATACCTATTAATATATAATACATATTAGCTAATTATAACAGTATATATTCAATTTACATCAGCAATCTCGTTAAGAGCTTTGATGTAATCCTCGACTTGCGGCGCAGTGGCTAACGGGGGTGCTTGACCGGGTGGCGGTCTTCGACTGCAGTATATTTGCCACTTTTTAGCTGCTGGCAGATCCATCATGGCTGCTTTGTTAACTGCTGTGAGGTCTAACTCTTCCTGCAAACAAGAAAGACAAAATGTTACACAAAAATATTTTTTTAATTTATATGAATATTTTTCATAAAAGTATTTTTCGCCTTTTTTGTTTATTTTGTTTTGATTTAGCAATTTTTGTTCATGATATTTCTTAAGCTTTACAGTAAACATGATCACTGATGACAATAAGATATTTGACGCCTTAAAAATCATAGTTATCACAAACGATTTCCAGTCACAAAAAAACGAATTCGGAACATCGGGACAAAGAAATCAAAAAATCAAAACAAAACTGCGAAGAAAATCAAAGAAAATAGCAATATGCGAGAAGTCTAGGCTTGTACAGATATCCTTTTCTTAAGTTTTATTATCAACAAGTCAGCGAATAAAAGACCAACAGTAGATTTCATTTTATTCATAGATACATAATAACAACATGTTACTAATTAAAGAATTAAGCAAAATCATATCAAATGAAACCTTCCAGTCGTAGGAAACATAAAATACTTCCACAATACATTATATCACTTAAGAAACATTACAAATTCCTTTCCTGTAGTACGATAGGTTTAAGAATTAAGGCATTTAATACCATATTCCGGTATTTCAAAAACAGAAACATTGAAATGGAAATCGCTATACGGAACGTCAGTTAGATTAATTAGCTCTTATATAGATAAGTTGGAAAAAAAAGTTTTCTTACGTCAACGTTAACTAATAACGTATAATCGCATGTAATTTACGAACATATTTGGTTATTCAGCACATCTAAATAAGAAGAAAAATGCAACTAAGGCCGGATCTTGGGCCCTTGAAGACCTTCACACAAATTCATTTGATCGAAAGAAAATCTTGTTCGAAAAGTATTTGAGAAGTATCTACATCGCATTTCTGTTGACTTAGGGTTAAATAACAAATATAAAAAAGTTCCGATCAGCATTTTGATTTTGCTATACTTTATTAAAAAAAAACAATTCTCCATAAACCTAGTGTAGATTGTTCGAAAATATTTTAATAGTACTATAATAACACAAATACTCTGCTTACAAATGTTATACAGTACACATAAAATACTCTCTTTTCAGATACGATATCCATACTTATACGCAAACAGTGTATCTCCACAGGCTACTACTGTACTAGCATTATAAAGAGAGGAAGCACGAAGATGGAAACGACACCGCATGGGGCAAATAAAGAAATTATTACAAGTCATCGAAAGTAATCTATGACATAACGGACTATGAACTATCTCTAGGCAGTACTCGCTTTCGTTTTGAATTCACATTACATTGTACGTACTCCAAGTGGCAATCAATTTACTTTAACTTGACGTGCAGGTAAATTATTATTATTTTTTTATTTTATTGTGTCAATATTCTAAAATTAAAAATTCGTGCTACAATCATAAAACAAAGTTAAAATGGCGCGTTTGGCGAAGCAACCATTTACAAGATGTTGCATCCATCCAACCATCTTCGTAGGTTCTGTTCTTCTAAAGACAAATATGTGCTTTGTCGGTTGTTATAAGCATATAAGCTATGTTTTATTTATTAGAAATTATTATTGTAGGCACGTTTATTTTCACCAAACTTTTATTACGAAAAGTAACCAAATCCTCTCGTGTAAGTGTACCTACATATATGTTTTACGAATTCTCCAATAATATAGTATCCATAGTTAGACCGTTGAGTGCACAGCGTTATTTAGGAAAAAGTCAAAATTGTATGTATATCAATACAAATATGTATTTTTTTTTAATTTTTTGTTTGTTCGATCGCAATAATCTCTGGAACTAGCACTAGTTCTATTTAAAGTTCTCCTTGCATTTTATAGCCAGTTTATTGAGAATGGTTATATAAATGGTACCTCAATCACATATTACTCTATAACTATAATTGCTCAGCGGAGCAATTACACACCAATAAACTACGCGGGAGAACACTAGGTGCATAACATCTGTTAAAAATAATTATAAGTTCTTTTTAACTTTGAATTTAAACTTTACAAGTTAATATTAAGTAGATGCGCTATAAGAAAAGTGAAGATGAGATAATACGACAAGTATGTAATAGCATTATAAAGAGTAAGCAAGCCGTCAAAGCTTTGTCAAAACGGAATGTCAAGGTTTGATCGCTCCCATGAAACGAGACCTAGAATCACCGGCACAATAATTCAGATTGGTATTACACATTGATATTACACAACAGAACAATGAACAACAATTTTTAACACTTATTCATTGTTAATCCAAAATTTACAAAGAATTTCTTTAAATTTCTCTAAAATAATGAAATCTCCAAAAAAATTTTAACAATCAATATCTTTAGTATCTCTTCCATTTTATGTGACATTGACGAAGCAAATGGTACTTAAATGGCACGCCTTAAGCGAATTGAATAGACAATGGCTCTAATTCAATGTCAGTTTAGAAGGTACTCAAATTCGGGACTAACGTACTGAAATATTTATGCAAAATTACTATGACAACTAACTTGCGCTCGATTTATAGTTATGCATTTGAATTATGTCAAGACATTTACTGAGATAGCTTAGACATTCAAAACATACTCCTATAAGGAATGTTATAATACGCGTTGATGTACGTAAATTCGCTAAATAGAGGCATGTCATGGCGACGTTTAATATAATGAGCATAATTGCCTCATCATCTCATAACATACAGGTCAGTGCGCAGCTAAAAATTAAACTCAAAACAAACGCAAACAGAGAAAAAAGTAGCAAATAAATTTTGCATTTATATATTACCTTATATTCTGTCGTTACAAAATTATAACTTTTTCCGTTTAACGGCGCAAATGTCTAAACTTAAAGGATAACTATCGAGAACTTTCTACAATTAACACATCTACTATTACTGCATAGCGAGGTGCGAGAATAGTCCACTTCTGAAGTTTAACTTAGCTACGTAAGAAATTAACAGTGAAATCATTATAGGAACTAAAGTTACGATACGATATGATAGCTTGAAAAGGTGGTCAATTTTGAAAAAATCCGTAGTCTATACTAATATTATAAAGAGGAAACATTTGAGTTTTTGTTTGTTTGTTTGTACTGAAAAGGCTCCGAAACTATTGAACCGATTTAGATGAAATTTAGCAAGAAGATAGTTTCAGACCCTCGGAAGGACATAGGATAGTTTTTATCACGGAAATAATCCCTTAAAGGAGTTAAAATGGGGATGAAAATTTGTATGCGGAATCAACCTAGGGATGAACCCGAGGGAAGCGAGGATGAGTCGCTAGTATAGTTTAAATAATAAATTAGAACTCTATTATTCGAATAGCAAAGTCAATAAGATGTTCTTTTTATTATTGTTTGTTTGTAATATTGCATGTGTTTCTTTGAATGTAGCAATTGGCTAAATTTCCTAATATATTACAAATAAACTGATTACTTTTTATCAACAATTTTTTTGTGAAACATTGGTTTCTATGCAATAATATAATGTAATAACTGCAAATAGCTAGAAGAAAAGTTCAATGATTGCTATATAATTCTATACTCTAGGATAGATTTTTTTAAATTATATAGATATCTCCTTTAAAAATAAGTCATATATTAAAAAAAATGAAAATAGGTTTACAATTGGCAAATATATCAAAACAAACATCCGAATTAAGCACCTTCTCTTCTTAAAGTCGGTCAAAAATATCAAAGAATACACCGGAAGTAATGAATATCTCAAAGATCGACGAGAACTTGTCACTTAGTCACTCTTAACTTGATTTTTCGTATTTATTTTATGGAAAATTTAACATATAGGGTATTTCGGAATAGCATGCAACTCAAATAGTTTTATTAAAGCTTGATTGCATATTACGATGTAGAAAGCTCAGTGGCTGGTCAATAACGAATTGTTCGAGTGCAAGTTAAACCAACTTTCAACCAATACATCGAGTCTCCTATTCGTATGATATATTCAAATAAAAATTTCAGCTAGATTTTATCTAAATAATATATGAACGGTTATTATTGTACGCTAATATATATTATGCTTCACTAATTTGAGTCCGCGGCTACGCCTTGCCCAAGTCGATACGTCGATAAAAACTATACACGCCATTTCAAAATTTACGAATCTTTATTCTAAATTAAATAAATTATTTTTTCAGTAGTCAAAAGATACTTTCAAACAAAAACAAAGATTCAATCATATACATACATACACTTACAAAATTATCTATATATAAAAGAAAATTGTGTGGATTCTCATATTGATCCCTATTAAACTAAAAGATGTAAGGCTTCAAAGGCCTTTAGACCCATAGTCCGAGGTCATTTACCCTACCATATAAATCCTTTGTTATTTATAAACTAAAAAATATACACTTGTAAAATATTATACCTACTATACATACATTGTATACTCGTATATAATATGTATACGAATATTATTATTATTATTATAAGAAATCACGTATCTCTTCCTTTTATTTTATTACATTAATTGCAATTTTAAGTAACCGATAGAAAACCGATTGTCGTATTATATATACATATTCCATATATTTTACAAACATAAAGTAGCATTATGCTTTTGTTAAACCTACTTAATTTATTTATTGATTTAGATATAAAAAAAAAACTTGTGTGTGTACGCACGTAAGAAGTTGTACTTCTTTGTCATAACAGAACAAACATTGCTAAAGATTTCATCCCGTATGTCATAACTCATAACTCTCTGTTTGAAATGCAGCTAACTTTATCATCATGTCGCTGTTTAGCTGTCGGTAAAAAATTTACTCTAATAATTTTTTCAAACGTACCAAAAGAATTATAACTTCAAAAAGCTAATGATAATTAATCTGGTATCTCAATTAAATATGGGTGACTGGGATGAACGCGCACACAATGAATGCGAATCGTGACTCCATGTTTTGCCAAGGTTGCCTCTGTCTAATTTATTCTCGATTATTTTAAACTGTAACATAAAGGCACTTCACACTAACTGATACAGAAATATTAACAAAAACTTCTATACTAATTTGAAACATTATTTTTGCATTAGATAGCTCGTTTATTGAGAAAGGCTATATATATATATGATCATGCTACGATCCCAGAGGGGGAATCAGTAATCAACTAATCGGACAGACTTCCATACATTATTGAAAGACTGACATTTATGATGAAACAAATTAAATGCGGGTGAAACCGCGGATCACAGCTAGTGTCTTAATAAATCGGAAGAAGTATTTCGTTCAACAACTATCACAATTATCATGTTCATTAACATATTGAGCTAATTAATGTCAGCGATAATTGCTAAGAGGTTTTAAATAAGTAAAATAATTAAAAAAAATTTAATTATCGATTATAATTAACAGGAAAGAAACGAATTTGTGAACACTATATACTCTGTTTAAAAAAAAAACAATAGTGTAAAAGTGCTTTAAATGCTAAGCAGATTGATCGTTCTCCCATTTAGAATTCGATCGAGACATTTATATTGTTTCTGAGAAAACCTGCAGTCACAATATCGCTATTTTTTTATTCCAAGTAATAAAATTCTGAATAAACGTACGACTACTTCAAAAACTTATTTAGTTTTTATTGATAAAGTGCTATTTTTACTTGCTAGAGCTTGTGAAATTTTAAAAACAACCCAACGATTTTATATTGGTGCATTTCTTATAATTTTATTTAAAGTGTTTTTGAAATCGCTATAGCTTTTAGATTAAATACACAAATCGACCAAATGAAAATCGTACCCACTCAGGTCCTCTTTTCTCCTAAAAAATCTGTGCAGTCTTCATTTATCTAAAATATTAATTGAGCTACTTCCAAAGCAATTCATTTATAAGTTATGCTGAAAGGCACTAACCACATGCCGTAATCCCAAGCCGCAGCACGACGTGGCCTGCGGTTGAGCTCGAGTTACAATAAAGGACCAGGAACATTATAATATTGCACAAATGACTTAATTATACAATATTTATTGTATATTAGAACATGTGAAATTGCTACTCTTAATAACAAAGTTATTTAGGTTATTGAAGTAATATACATACTAGTACTCGCCAAGGAGTTGACATTGGACAATAATCATTTCCTTTATTGACAACAATAAAGCTCGTAAATAGCTACTAAACAAAAAAAATATCAATTAACAAATAAAAGAGATAAAAATTACTGAACTGTTTTGTCTTTGTCTTTTTTATATATAAAAATACAATATTTCCCAGCGGACAATATTTTAAGATATTAATATTTAATAGGTAAATATGTATTTTACGTATCAAAATATATTAGATTTCGTATGCGTCGGCGGATACCGACTTCAAAAATATCTGATTAGGTATCTAGTCTAAATGAAAACCCCCGTTTAGTTATTTTTTACATTTTAGTGCCTTGAAGTCGGTTTTTTTTTAACTGCCTCGGTGGTGTGGTGGCTAGCATGTACGGCTGCACACCGGAGGTCCTGGGTTCGAGTCCCGGGTCGGGACAAGTTTAGTTATCGAGTCTTTCTGTATAGTAAGCCTCAGTAATAGCCCGGAGTTGGGAAGTTGCCGGTGTTTCACCCCCGTGCCTTGGAGAGCACGTAAAGCCGTCGGTCCTGTGCCTTAACTCTCACTGGTCATGTCGAGTGGTCGTCCCACCGGAGTATGAGAGTGATAGGAATAGAGAGTGCACTTGTGTCTGCGCGTACACTTGTGCACTATAATATCTCCTGCGCAGTTGGCTCGTCTCAATGAGATTGGCCGCCGTGGTCGGAATCGGTCAGGAGAACATCATGATTTATTTATTTTTTTTAAGTTTTTTAACGTCCCATTGCTCGTTAAAGGCCTCCCTTCAATACGGGTCATAGTCCACCACGCTGATTTCTTTCGAAAACTTGCTAAGTTCTCTCAGCAGGTAGTTCCCTTCACGTAGGTCTTGTGGTAATCATGTTGGTGCAAGACCTGGGATACTACTTAGCTACTGAAGCATATTATATAGTGCAAACAATTACTGTACGACTTACGACACTAGTGTTTCATATTTATTATTAATTTAAATTTTAATGTATAAAGAAAAAGCAAACTTCTCTTAATACTGCTCGTATAATATGATAATTAATAAAAGTTATAATATACCTTATAATATACCTATGGTAATATTACACTTTTCTATAAAATTGCACAAACGCTTTAATAATATATATTTAACAATGATTGAAGTGAAAACTGGAGGCCTTTAATTTAATTAAGATACCATTAATAACAAACTTCAAGTGCCACTGGCCATCACTGTCAGCAGACAGAGAAAGTTTCGACATTAAAGGCCTCCATCACATAGATAAAAGGTGGTATATTTTATGGATTAAATTGACGTAACTGAGTGAATTATAGGCAAAAAGAACACTACTACTAAATATATTGTCAAGACTCATATAAATATAAAATATTGCTATTTTCCAATTATTTTGGATTTTTGAAGTTATATTTCTTTTGGCACCTTTGAAAAAAAATATGACAGTAAAATTTTTAAGATGCGCGCGCACACCGACAGCCAAAAATCGACATGATGAAGTTAGCTGATAACTTTCATTTATTTTTATTAATTTATCATTCCTTTTACAAACAGAGAGTTGTGACATAAAGGAGGAAACCTTTAGCTATTTTTGTTCTGTTAAGCCAAAGAAGTATAACTTCTTAAGTGCGTACACATACACGTTTTTATTTCAAAGAATTTTACTTTTAAAATGATGAATAAAATGCATTTTGATATGTATACAAACAAATAAATCATAATAATTTACATATTTTTAATGTGTTTCTTTATCTTCTAAGATACCTAACTTACATATACCTAATCAAATCACATTAAACCTAATAAATCTAATTCACAAAAAGCGCCAGTCTATTTGCATGGATTTTGAGATGTTTTTTTGTTAAGTTAGGTAAGATCTGGCGTCATGCCAGTCGCGGTATGTTATCAAATGTGACGTCCAATCTACCGGCGGACTACCGGCGCCATGCTATTGTACCTATCAAAACCGATTGCCGAAATCAATTCATGTAACATTTGTTTATTTTTGATTTCCCTTGTGAAACACAAATCTAAATTATTTTTACTAATATATAAAACGTGTTACTATAGTGGAGTCTATACGATCACAGAGAGAGTACCTTACTTAGAGAAGCACTATTTTCGTATTGAAATACAAGGAATTAATTTTACTAAATCAATACTGATAAATAAATTATCCAGCAGTTATTTCAGCAGTCATATATTATATACATATGTGGGAAAAGTTTTCTCTTGATATATTTTTATCCTGTATATATATATAACGAGCGGTTCACGCTCGCTTCGCTCGGGTTCGTCCTTAGTGAAAAAGAAACAAACCTATCCTACGGGAACCGTACATTTTTCCGGAATAACAAGTATCCTATATGCTATTCCAGACTATAATCTATCACTGTGCCAAATTTCATCCAAATCTATTTAACCGTTTTGACGTAATTGATTAACAAACATCCATCCATCCAAACTTTCGCATTTATATAGTAGTAAAATACGATAGTAGTAGCAGATTTATACTTTATATGCATTATAATCTCTTTATGTACAGCTAAAGTAAGTACAACTAATCTATCTTTTGTTTAGTAGGTATAGACTTTACTTTTATTGATTTGATGATTTATATGACAATTAGTACATAAATAAATAATAGGGTAATTATACGAAAAACGTTGTACTTTAACTGATAGTAAACTACATATATTAAGAACAATAAATTTTATACTTATAATCCACAGTATACAACGAAATTAATCACTTTAATTTGTTCTAACTCTACAGTCCCTCAATGCTATAGATAACAACTAATGTCCTGTTGACCGATTTCGGTCACGGCGACTTATCTTACTGAGACTAACCATCCGTACGAGAGATAATATAGTGCAGGCGTTTATGTACATACAAGTAAGTATACCCTCCGTTACTTTCACTCCGTGTTTTTTGGAAGAGAACGCCCGAGAATCGAACTCAAGACTACAGGATCTACCCTTGTTTAATTAAAATTGAAATTCTATTGATATTTATGCTCAAAACTCGGCCCACACATTTTATTTTAGTATGTTGATATGTTCCTTGTCAATAAATAGGCTATATCATACAATTGTGAAAAAAATAAATTACACTAAACTATACCTACGCCTTTACGTACTTTAATCCTGGAAAACATTTCGTTATATAAATACTATTTTTTTTATATCGGTAGGTACATCAAAACCTTTTCTGGAGCTGGAATATAGGTACTGAAAGCTTGATTGAAGAAAGCAGACTATTAGTATAAGCAAAGCCATAGAACTTAGCAACTCATCTTCCTTGAATTGGCCTTTTCGCTCGTACGTAATGGTTACCGAACGGTCCCTTTGTTCAAACATACCACACGCGAGTCGCCAATCTATCACCATCACTTCAGCAGTGAAAGTGGCATTTTTATTACATCACTTATAACGTTCTATATCAGACATCGGCTAATCTTATTCAATACAAGTCATCGACAGTATCGCAAGTTACGTGAACCGATATATAATTTAAAAATTACAAGTATTGGATAATTATGCAGGCAGTAAAAAAGTTAAAATTACCCATATCTTACACAATATTTAAAGCTGAAATTAAACTAAGAATTAAGTATATTAATAAAATCAAAAAAATCTATACATAGTCATCTCTAAAGTCCTATAAATAGATTCAAGTAGACGCGGGTTTCACAGGTCTCGCACCATTGATATTTTCAATTGTTTGAATTATTTTCAACATAACAACAAGATAAAGGAAATCGTCGTAAGCAAACATGCATACTGAGAGAACCTAACTATCCTAACAGTTTTCAAATGAAATGTGAAGTCCGCTGAAGCTGCACTTAGCTAGCGTGATGGCCTATTGCATAATCCTCTTATGGTTGGAGGGAGTTATGAGAGGTTACAAAGGACTAAAAACTTATGATGACAGCAAATTAGGAGTAGCTAAGAAACGCAAAATGGAGGAAAGAAAGACGCAAGGAAAAGCGTCGCTGCTCGTTAAAAATAATTGATTTATTTACATAACAAAAAAAACTATTACTTATTCCTTCTCTCACTGCACTAATAAACAACGCATAACCTTATCTCCTCGATCTATATAACATATTAGATTAAGCCATTTATTTAAAAATAATGTATTGTTGAAGTTTTAAAAACAGCTCGACCGATTTCGATAAAATTTAAATAGGACTTCCTGGGAAGTTATACCCTTTGAAACAAGAAAGGAAATTTCCAAATCGGTTCAGACGTCGTAAAAGAAAGATTCCGACGAATTGAGAACCTCCTCCTTTTTTGAAGTCGGTTAAAAAGCATACTGACTACTGAAGTATACTCTGCTACAGTATACTGAACAGTACTCTGATACAGTAAACTGAAGAATACTGAAGAATGCTTTATTCTAGAGAAAGAATTTTCAAAATATCTTACCCTAACGTTTAAACAAGAGATTGTCACAAAAAAATGACTAATCAAATCAAAATATTAAAATAGACTTTTACAAGCACTTTTGAATCGTCAATTTTACATTTTAAATTTAAATTAAATGTCAGTGTGGTCAGTCCGTGAGGGCTCTACCGCCGGCTCGGAAAGTAGTTATGCTGAGAAGAACCGGCGAAAAACTCAACAGTTGCTCTTTTAAAATAATAATTGTGTACAATATTGTAATACAATAATTATAAGTTTATCCTACGTAAGACCCAACCAGACATTAGTTCCACACATTGATATCTACGAAGTATTCCGTGACAGTATAATAAACCTTATTCACTAATACCATATTAAAGCTCTACATCAGCACATATTTTAAAACCTCCAAACAAACAAACAAACAAACATTAAGGAATTCCGAATGATCGAATCGTGAAAGTAGAGTATACATATTACATCATTTATCTATTCCATACAAAACGTAATCTGTTTATCGCATCTATCTCACCGCACTTCAATCGCTAATATACCTGTCAAAATTGAGCTACTTTCTTTTTTATGTAAGAGAAGTTGGCGTATGCCGTATGGATAATCGTTAACGATTTGCAACGTTAGTTTATAGTGGTCACTACTTTTAATAACCAGTCGTAATTATGATGGATTTGTTTCAGATGAATTCGGAGTAAGATTACAATATACATTTATAATTAAAATGCCAATTATGTTTTTAAGCTCTACGTGGTATAACTATCAACTATGTTACAGCGTTATATTGTGTATTTTAGTACTCATTTATTATTTACTAGGGACACACCCTCGCTTCGCTCAGGTTCGTCCCTAGGTTGATTCCCCATGTAAACTTTCATCCCCCTTTTCACCCCCTAAGGAATTATTTCGGGAATAAAAGGTGTCCTATGTCCTTCCCAGGGTCTCAAACTATCTTCTTACCAAATTTCATCTAAATCAGTTCAGTAGATCCAGAGATTACCGCCTACAACCTCAAAAACCTGACCTCCTTATAATATTAGTATAGATTATATAAATAAACCATCAAGTATAATTTATATAAATATGCAAAAGGCAAAACAGTTTAGTACATTTTACTCCTTTGTTGGTCAACCGATTTTTTTTTTCTTTTTGTTTAAAAGGTAGTGACGGACGAGCTTTAGCATTGATTAAAGCTCTACAATCAATAAAAAAATGATTATGGTCAAATTACGACCACTGGGCGATTAAATATGGGTACAATGTACTTACTAATAAGGAGGAAAACAGTGTAGCAAAAAAGTTTAAGTGGAAGTAATTAAAACTCTAATAAAAAGCTTTTTCATCTTTCCTATATAGTAACATTCTATTAACCATTTCTCTAGTTCCCGTCCGCGAAAGTTCTCGCTGTCCAATTAACTCTATACTTCAATTTATTTGGCGCCGGGTACCTTCAACCAGTTTTCCCTTAAGTGAAATTATATTTTCACCAGCGGTCTCCATAAACTCTATATAATATATTTTGTTTTATTACTTTATGTGTATTTATTGGTTAATTAAGTATAATAAAATTGTTAAACAAACGTTATTTATTCAATATTAATTTAAGGGTGAATACACATTATACAAGACATACGAGTACATCTGAAATTGTTACATTAAATTTCTTACAGGCCAAATTCAATGAATCTAAACTATATTTAAGATTAAACTTAAAGCGTCTAAGAAGACAAAATTGTAATGGGGTTAAAGTTGAACATTGGAGATTTTTTAGTAAAATTCTGAAATAGGATATTATATCGCAAAGCTCAATCAATACTTTTTGATTTTTTTGTCATCTTTTTAATATGCGTCACTTGAGATTATGTTTTTATTATTAGCTTAATTTGTGTCAAATAAGTGATGGCGTAATCAAATCTACTCCGAGTACTCCCTAATTTTAAATATGGGACCACTTTTAGGTTATAATATAATCATGAAATCAATTTACAATTGGTGAAAATACCGCGCAACATATACATATAAAAAAACATAATATATCCTAATTGTGTAACTCCTATTTTTGAAATCGGTTAAAACCCTTAATTAATATAAAGTCAACGCCACTAAATGTGAACAGACCTTTAGTCCACCCACTAAAATAATTAAAATATCGTGTTGATACATAAATTGTACATTTTACGAGCTGCTAATATCTTAATTGATCCACAGCGAAAGCTTCTGTTACAAAACAGTACAATTTTAATATCAAACAAAACAAGTTCTTACTACTTCGTGCCAATGCATTCCGTAGACATATTATGTACATCGGAAGTATTACGAAAGTCATTGAGGTTATGCAAATAGTGTGATTTGGTCTAGAACAAGAATTTATTACCTGGGTCAATTACTAAACTAGATTAACTTATAAATATTATCACGTGCATTTATTAGAAATTAATATTTATTATCTATTAATTAAACAAATTATGACTTTTTAAAAACGATGCGAAATTGCTAAAGCAGTTAATTTTTTTATCTAAATAAATTATTATTGACCATGGCGGACAAAACATATGATTCTTTTTTATTGAAATATAAATACATTAATAATAAGCAACTAGAAATAGCTTTTTATTCATCTATACATATAAAAAAATTGTAACTAAGCCGAATCTGTACATTATTATTTTTTTGGAAAATCTTATTGAAATAGGTATTATTATCGATACAGAGGCCGAATTAATAGTTTTTTTTGTACGTCTGTCTGTTTGTCTGTTAACGCATCACGGAAAAACCACTGGAGGGATTTTCATGTTTGGTGTGGTGATAGCTGGTTATCCGGGTCAACATATAGGATACTTTTTACCGCGGAAAAATGAGAAAAAATACAAAAATTGCAATGTAAGAGTCTGCTAATATGTAAAACCTAAGAACTTGGTTATTGGTCCTCTGAACGCGGGCGAAGCCGCGAGCAATGCTAGTCTATTTATATTTCTTTACATTTTAACAAGAACCACGAATCAATAGTTTCAAAATGTCAAGAACGTGAATTTCGTATTACCTCGATACTGATAAATCAATCACACAATATAGGCAATAAAACTATTCAACTAAGAGCTTTTGAAAGACCGCAAACGCTCCATTAATAACAGCTTTGACGTTCACGTTCACGCTGTCGCTGCATTTGCCAGAAATCAGGATATGTGTGTGTATGTTGATATCCAAAGAAACAATTTATATAATATACAAAAGCGAAAAATGATGAAGTTTCAGAAAATATATTTGAAATGAAGCTTGAAATTTGGCAGGGAGATTCCTCATAGGGAGTAAGTATCCGCTAAGAAAGGATTTTTTGGAAATTCAACCCCTAAAAGGGTTCAAACGAAAGATAAGATGGATGATATCCTGATTCTGATTAAAAATGTCAACTATTACAATTCAAACTTTCAACATTCTCGGGGGATTAAAAAATAGGGGATGATGGAAGGCTTAAAAGCGGAACAAATAATCACAAATAATGTGTGTGAGTGAAGCCGTGGGAAAATGCGTGTATAATACATGTAATAAATATGTGTACAAGCAAGCTATTAGAAATTTACACAAGTGTAACAAAAATTTAAGTATTGATATGTATATCGTTTTAATGACTGTATAATTCGAGATATTTATGGAAAAGAACTTTCTATCCAAAATTTACTAATTTTAGAAATTAAAATTATTTTAGAAAATGTAATACTTTACATGAATGCGAAAGTTTGTGAGTGAGTTGATGAACCAAACGTTCATGAAATAAATGAACGTGCTGTGTATGTTTTTATTGTATATCTGCATTATACCTGAATTGATTTGAATGTTTGAAATGAAGATAGCTTATAGCATAAAGTATTTACAGGCCACTTTTTTCACTTAAAGTAACTAAAACTAAATAGTGATATAAACCTACATGAATATTTAAAAAACCGCTTACAAAGTCTTTGTTTGTATCTAATGAAAATTACAATAAATTGATATGAAATATTAGAAAAAATAGTTATTACCATTTAAGTATGTTCAATTATAGTAAATGTAAAGAAAAGAATACATGACATCTAGTGAATGAATATCTGAATACTATATACTATTTCTCTTTATATATATAAAGATACATATATACATTTTACATATATCTCTTTCACTCTCTATCATTTAGCTCCTTATTAACGTCCCATTGCTGGCCACCGGCCTTCAATGCGAGGGAGACTAAAACATAGCCCAACACGCTGGCAAAGTGCAGGTTGTCGGACTTGACATTTCTTTCGAAAACTGGTTAGGTATTTAGGTGCACTACCTAAATAAATGAATACGAACGTATTTAAATAACAAATTAAATCACATTCTCATAATAATTTCAAGCATTTATCCTTTAATATACATCTATACTAATATTATAAAGAGGTAAAGTTAATGAAATTGTGAGTTTGTGACGTTGTTGGAGGTAATCTCTGGATCTACTGAATCGATTTAGATGAAATTTAGTAAGAAGATAGTTTAAGACCCTAGGAAGGACATAGGATATCTTTTTAAGATTTTTTTTGATTTAATAGAATTGCTTTTTATCCCGGAAATCATCCTTTAAGGGGGTGAAAATGGGGATGAAAGTTTGTATGGGGAACCAACCTAGGGAGGAACCCGAGCGAAGCGAGGGTGAGTCGCTAGTAATATATATAACTATTTATATGTTCAAGACTATGCAATTTAAAAGAACTACATAATTACAAATACTTATCACTTATTAACTTCAAATGAACTTCTCATTTCTCAGTAATATTTACAAAATACCATTAGTTTTATTAAAATTAATAAGGTACAAGTGCAAACAGTGAAAGTTAATTCAGTGAAGACGATCCTAAGTGTGAAAGTAGCTGTGTAATATCTTAATAATTCGTTCTAACGCCCTTTGTGTAACTGCGCTTTGAATTCATAGCTTAATTACGCTCAAGTTAACGACTTTCTCATGTACTACAAGATACCTACTCCATACGAATAGAATATGATTTCTAAACGCTATAACTTTCATTTAATTAGCATTACTTAGTAATAAAATTCAAGAAATACATTATATATTTAGTAAAAATCATTTATTACACACAAAAAACACTAGTGTTCATTTATTAAATCAAATAATAACTTTTACTTGTAGATTATAAAATACTAGCGACTAACTCTCGCTTAGCCACGGGTTCGTCCCTACACAAAAACAAATTTATCCCACGGGAATCGTACATTTTCCCGGGATGATATATAGCCTATAGCCTTGCTCAATAAACGGGTTATCTAATGCAAACAGAATTTTTCAAATCGGATTAGTACATAGTTCCTAAAATTAGCGCATTCAAACAGACATCAAACAAACAAACAAACAAAGAAACAAACAAACAAACAAACTCTGCCTCTTTATAATATTAGTATAGATTTGTACATAACATGATTTTACATGAATTTCAAACCAAAAAAAGGACTCAACTACGTAAATGTACCACTATCTGTTTAAAAACTAATTAGACATTGTTTACGTACCGATAGTACCTAATTACTAGCGTCACATTTAACACGTTTTTTTCCGCTCCGTTTATTCTAACAGTTTTTTTCCTTAAACGGTGCTATTTTTAAAATAAAATCATAAACACCTGCGTCCTACATATTTTTTACAAGTAGAAATGTAATATATTATTTAGAAGATGGAGAATTTTCGTATAAAATTTATTTAAATTTATAAGTTTCATAATGCTATACTGACGAATAAACAATTAGTTAATAGTTAAATTCTCAAGTTCACTAATTTTTAGCAACAATTCATTTCTTAAACTAGATGCTAGTTTAAATCATTCTGACGACCCATAACCACTATAACAAAATTACATTTATAATTATAATATATAGTTTTTGCAGCGTTTTTTAGGGAATAGGTTTTAAATAATATCTACTTACCACAAGCTCAGCGAACTTCGCGTCCAGTTCATCTTGCGGTGGCATGGGGTGCGTGGGGGTGACTGCCTGCAAGGCGAGACCGCCCTCGCCGCCCACCACACAGTATGTAATCTCGGGTGGCTCGTCATTCTGAAGCAAGAGTTAGCTTATATTATAACCATTGCAAACAAAAATTATATAGTTTAACTAATACATGGGTAATTTATGCAGTTCATCTTTAAAATTTTAAAGACTTATGTCCTAGTAATTGATAAATATAAATAAAATTAAATAATGTAAATACTAGCAGTACCCGCGGCTATGCCCGCGTTCAAACTTTCGATCGCTACCAAACTTGACAGAATCACCCGCTGGGCTAATCTGAAGGTTGCCTGAAAATTTCATCAAAATGGCTCCAGCCGTTTTGGAATACACACATCGTTTTTTATATATACATAATATTTAAAGGTTTTGATCCCTTTCAATGAATCGTCTTATTGTCATTATCTTTGGTAAATATAAGCCGTAAAAGCAAACTTATAAAGACGAAGGTTAGATTAATAATGTCTAGTGGATATAAATGCTAAGCAATACGAGTAATACAACTGATTCAACAAGTAGATAAATGAGTAACATATATAGTCTCTAAGGCAAAGCAGTAAATGAAATAATTTCTGAAAAATACACTTTGATTTGCAACTATAATAAAAATATTTCTCTCAATAAGTTACTTTACGAAATCGTACATATCATATGAAAAACAAGTTTTGGGTGGTAATAAAAATTAAATTAACAAAAGCACTCATTCGAAAACAAAAGAACGACATTTCTAAATTATCCTTCTTAATTAATAGCATTTCAGCATAACGTCACGGTGAAATTCCTGGTCCTAATTTTAGTTTTAACGTGTATTTCATACCGTTTCCATGGAAACGATGTCGTCATAAATACAAATATAAATCAAGATGAAAGACCCGGTAGAAAGCAAAAAACGCTTGGAAGAATAATTAAACGATAACTGCTGTACATTAAGGGAGTAACACTTAATCAGTTATTTGCAGTACCTACATCATAAATTTTCCCATTTGTCTGACCATCTGTTTCTTTATTGACCGTACCGATGACTATGCCTTGTAAGGACAACATTTAAACTTTTAGCATTTTTACTTCAATTTGCAATTGAAATTGTATTCTCAATTTCTTATACTTTTTAATTTTGGACCACAGACCACCTGCCACAATGACGTTATAAATTATGTAACCAAACTGGCCACTATTATATGTATATTGTACGAGTACATTTACGCGCTAATTTTAACAGACGTAGAAGTACAATCTATACATATAATAAAATTTTAACTGATCGTTGTCTGTACAAGGAAGATATTTGAGAAAAACCATTATTTGAGGTCTTTATTAACGCAATAGAAACCAAAACATTGCTAGTTAGAATTTTTGTCTGTTTGTCTGTGCGTTTGTGCGCGCTAATCTCAGGAACGGCTTAACCGATTTTGGTGCGGTTTTCACTAATGTATTGTGGTAAGCTTCACTTAACATTTAGTATTGTTATTTCAATAGGTTCATAAATAAAAAAAGTCAATTTAAAGAATCACCTAGGAGCAACTCCATGCGAAGCGGGTTTTTAATTAAGTTCTAGCCGAAGAAAATGATTAAAGATTATTGCGCCAAATTCATAGTGTTGTACCTATGCAATAAATAAGGCATTTACGTATTATTTTTTACTTTTGTATCATACCAGCTTATGTAAACAATGCAACATGCGGGCATGCACACAATCACACTCCTGAGTCATGCAGTTGAATCAGGGTGGCGCCTGACGCGTTTCTCCTACCGTCATGCGAGTGTCTCGCGAATTCATTGAACACTATAATAGGGTTGATGTAGATACCGAATATATGTTCCAGCCACCTAAAGAAAACATTTTATAATTTGATAAGATACGTTTGTTTAGATAGTAAAAACAAGTGCAATAAAATATGAAATAGATGAACTAGAACTAGATTATATATATATATATATATATATATATATATATATATATATATATATATATATATATATATATATATATATATATTTAATTATATATCACTATCTGACTGATATGTACATTTACTCTTAGGCTTATTCATTAACGGTCATAAGGGTTATTATAGAGCCCGTCGTTATGTTAAATATTATCTCTGATAGCCCCGAACAAGTGATAGATAAAATGTTATTAATTTTATTCATCACTAATTTACTCACCAGGCTTTATTAATTTCAGATACATTACGTATACCAGTATAATGGTATGAATTCAATCGTTTTACTCACTTTTTCTTTCCAATTTATATCATATTCTGTCATTAGCAAAAACAAATCTATCCTACGGGAACCGTACATTTTTCCAGGATAATATATAGCCTATAGCCTTCCTCAATAAACGGGCTATCTAATGCAACAAAAAAATTTTAAGTCGGATTAGTAGTTCCTGAGATAAGCGCGTTCGAACAAACAAACAAACAAACAAACAAACAAACAAACAAACAAACAAACAAACTCTGCCTCTTTTTAATATTAAGTATAGATTAAAATAGATAATAAACTATATGATGTTGTCCTATTATTCCCTCGTGGAACTTAGGGCTGCAGCAGTAGTTTTCCATGCCCTTCTATCCTTAGCTACTGCTTGGACATGGTTCCACGAGATTCCTACCCTTCTTAGGTCCGCCTCAATGGACCTCCTCCAGGTGTTAGTTGGTCGACCAGGTCTTCTTCTACCGGCAGGCTGCCATTGAAATGCTACTTGTGCAGTATTCCCTTCCTCTCTTCGCAAGATATGCCCGACCCAGCGCCATCGCCTTAGACCTATCTCCTTGCATACTGGGAGTTGATGGCATACTTCCCACAGATCTTTGTTTCTGATAGTGTTAGGCCAGTGGATACGGAGAATAACCCTAAAACACTTATTGAGGAAGACCTGAATCCTGTGGATTAGCGACTTGGTTGTCTTCCATGTTTCACACCCGTATAAAAGGACTGACTTTACCAGAGAGTCAAACAGAGAGATCTTTATCCGTCTCGTTAGGACATTTGACTGCCAAACTGCTCGCCACCAGAAGTGATTATGCTACCAAGGTAGCATAATTCATCTACTCTGTCAATCAGTTGGTTATCCAAATAAAGAGGTTCCAAAGCCTGAGAGTTAATCCTCATCTCTACCGTTTTCTTAGCATTTATTCGCAAACCAATAACAGATGCTTCCTGTTGCAGGTCTTTTAATTTGGACTTAATATGTTCAAGCTATGTTCGGCTTGAACATCGGCTTAAACTATATATGATACTTTAATTATTAAATAGTGTCTTAGATTTTGTTGTAACATATATATGTCAAAGTGACAATATTTATTAAAAGTATATAAAGGCAAAAACAAAAGAGCGGTAAATGTTTTATCATATTTGCATGTCAAGCCCAATAATAATATGTACACTCTTACTTACATATTAGCATAATTAATACATTAATATTTCTCTTGTAGATAAGATGCACTTACCGTCTATGGAAAAACACGCAAATGAATAAAGAAAGGCCGGAGATAAAAAAAAATATTTTTACTATGTCATAGCTAAAAATAACAATATTTAAAATATATATAGAGATTTTACGTTATTAAAAAATGTTGACATATATTAATTTTTTTAATATGTAAAATTAAGTTATTTACCGACAAAAAACTAAAAATTCGTCCAGAAGTTTTTAAACAAATTTACAACATTACTTGTCAATTTGTAGGCAAAATTCAATGTACAAGAATGGACAACTAAAAGTAACACAATTGATTTAAACAATTTAATCGAATCCCTCAGAATGTAAATATAATTACAGTTGCCGAGAACAATAACAGCTTAATATTAAAGCAAGAAACAATGGAATATTTTAATAAGATTTAATTATCAAACATTTATATTGTAGAAAGACTGTCACTGAACTGTGATGAGAGAAATAAGTAATTATACATATATATATAATCATTATATTTCAACTAAAAACGCGCGTTGACGGCACAATCACTTTAAAAATATTTACCCACTTCCTCTTAGAGGTGGATTGTTCTCTACAAAATATTAAGGTATATTAATAAGCATTCCTATACCTGCTTATAAAAAATATATATGAATATTGATTCCGAATTAATAAAGATGTTGCATAACATACCTACACAAAAACCTCAAGTCCGAATTGAGTGTCTCCTCCTTTTGGTTGGATGTCGGTTAAAAGTTTAGCTTACACGTAGCTTATCACGTGTACATTAAAGCTTATATCACCTCCAGGTAAATTTCTAAGAAATTAATTAAATTTCTAAGAAGTCTATTGTGAACTGTAACGCCGGCGTGTCCGCGGTCGTGGAGGGAATATTTTTATACCACAAAATAATCACCCACGGTAAAAGCATGACATAATACAAAGAAAGCTCATTTATTAATTTGTAGATGTACTCAGTCAAATAAGGTAATTTGTTTGTTACATATAAGTTATCTGTTATACATATTATAAAAAACATTTTTAAACGTTCTATTTGATATCTTTCGCGTATAGCAGTTCTGCGTAATACGCGTTCTAGACACAAAGACAAGTCTGTCTAAACATATCAAGGCTAACCACCCCTAACTGCACCTGTGAAATTTCTTCCATATATATATAAACTCAACCATTATTTTGTCTAAACAGAAAACGTAAATGCCAATATTGCATTCACAATACACAGAAACGTTTGAGAATATTAATCTTGCCAGCCCTGATCTTAAGATATAAGAGGACGATTCAGTATTTTCGTCGATGACTTCACCGAGGCTGTCCTCAGAGAATAAATTTATTTATGACTGTATTTTATTTTTGCAAGCATTAACATTAATTATGCACTCCATTATAGACACCTTAAAAAGAAAAAAATCCATGAACCGAATACGAAAGACGTGTGTCTGATTTTTATAATATACATACATACTATAAATATAAACACCCATGACTGGAGTACAAATATTCGTGCTCATCACAGACATGAATGCCCCAGCGGGACCCGAATCCGCGACCGCCGGCACAGCAAGTAGGGTAATAGCTCTTATTCGAAGAAAATTCGAAAAAAAAAGAAGAGCAGAAGAGGTACTTTACAATCATTTCAGAATAAAATCAACAAGTACAATTATTAAAACTATAAATTTGAATGCATGTTAGATTATTTGCATAATAGAATAAATTCTAATTTAATTTAAATTAATTAAAACGGTTAACAGTTCCAAAAATCTTATAACCGGAGACTATTAAAAACTTAATTACAAACATTGAAAACATCCTGATTAATTAAAAGACAATGCAAGGAAGAAAAACAAAATTCTCAAAGTAATAATCATCTACGAGTATAATTTACAAAAAGCATCACAGACGTCAAATAAACACTTCTAAGAAAATCTTAATTTGCGACTTACATTAGGCTTAGTGGAACATCTTCTCCTTAAGGTTGAGGTATGTTTAGTTTTCCTTTTCCTCGAAAACATTTTAACGTATTCCAAAACAATACAAAAATTTGTAAAATCCAAAGCACGTAATCTAACGAATCCAATATTTATTATGAATTATTTCTTTCGAAGTATTTTATTACGGCATTGCTTATTTAATCACTATGCATAACAAACTGTAATGTCCGCAAAAAAAAACCAACTTATTTTACATTTTATTTGAGAAAGCAACACTGTTAATTCACACTTATTGTATTAAGATAAATGAACCAAAAATACACGCTCACGACATATCCGTGTCCCGGCAACAATGTATCTTAATCAAACCGTCCGTCCGTCCGTCTGTAGTAATTAGTTCCTCCATCCATGTGTATTGTCTCGCTCTAATTCGATAAACAATTAAATGGTCATTAATTATAGACTCATATTGCAGCCTACGAAATGCTTTGACAGACGTGTATGATAAGTTACGTGAGTCATTTGAGCTTATATTGTTTTAACTAATGTTTTAAGTATGTAAATGTATATAAAAGCTTAAACTAACAAAACAACATACTTAAACTAACAAAACAACATATTATGTGACCTAATATTTCATTATTTAGATGAAACCTCTTAGTGACTTATTAGTTTTTATACGTTTTAATCTTTCACAATAATGCTTTTAACGCATTATAATTTATTTCATACTTAATCAAGACATACGTGCGTAACTCCTAGCTCCCGAAACAAAATCTTCTAATAATACTTTCATAGATTTACGCGAATATTTGACATTTTAAATAAAACTATCTTTTCGGATTTTCGGAGCATTTGAAACGTCGGGAACCAAAAATCAAAATAAATCCGCGAAAAAATCCGAAAAGATAGTTTTATTTCAAACACAATCTTCTAATTCAAGAGTTTATGGATCTTTTACAATGAAATCGGGTATTTTATACAATATAAGTAAAATCTGATAATAAATATGATACACGTATCTTTTTGACCGACTAAAGTGGGTCGGAGTCGGAAAAGAAGAAGAAGAAAGAAGAAGAAGTCGGAAAATGGAGTAAATACTAAATTCGGCTGTATTTTTCGGGTGTATGCTACGAAATATCTTCTCCAAATCTTTAACAAATACAAAAGTACGTATAAATGAGGTGCTAATCTCAATCCTCTTTAAGGGAACATACACATTTAAAATCAAAGTGAAATCAATATTTTAAAGTAAAATCACTTAATCGGTGTACCTTTTTTAGTAAAAAGTGATCATTTTAACTCAAGAACAACTGAACTTAAGCCAAATATCATTAATGAATGAGCACTTCAAAATTTAAAGTGCCTACAATGCGTAAATTACTCTACAGAATATCCCAATTTATAAAGGTCAAGTAAAATGCCACTGCCATATTCCATTCACAAATGCAAGCCAGATTTAAGGCGCACAATAGCAATATTTACGTAGATTGTCTATTGATGTTAATGGTAGATATTGTTATATTTTGACAGTTGCTTTGAAATCTGCTATGAATACTTAACGTTCAATTAAAACTAGCTTCTACCTACGATTTCCTTTGCGTGGGTTTCGAGGCAGACACTGATTTTATAGTCGATCTAATCAAAACGTCTCATTTCAACAGTAAAGTACACTAATTTATGTGCGAATTCGCACCGTAAAACGGCAATACCAATCAGTGAGTAACACTATACCTACGACAACAATCTATGGTTAAGCATTATTAATGCGAAAGTATCGCTGTCTCTCACAACAAGCCTTCGCTTCACTTCGTTTACGCTTTTCGCAAATATCTAATATCTCAGATATTGCTAAAATTTTGTTAAAAAATAGATTAATCAAAACGAACAAAAACACACTCTAATTTATATTATTAGTAATAGGCTAAGGATTTGAGTCGAGAGTATAAAATACATATCTATCTATATATATGGTGTAAACAAATATTTACACTATGTGGACATTAAGCCCGCCATGTCCTGTGTCTTAAGCAAACAGTAATTTATAAATTATAGTGGCATTTCTTTTATAGTGCTAAATTTAATGCTGTTTGTGATATAAATATGCAGTATTCGAAAAAATCTGACTATTATTATTAATGGGAAATTTTGTATGTATGTTTGTAGGTTTGTTACTCCTTAACGCTAAAACGGCTGCACGAATTTGAATCAAATTTAATAATGAGATAGACCTATGACTTGAAGTAACACAGGCATCTAGAGCTAAAATGAATGAAACAAGGTGAGTCGACAGAAAATAATACGATTTTTACCAAATGTAATGTAGGGACTCTTCAAAACAAATCAAATGAGCCCAAATCCTCTACATTTGTAACCATTAATAGCATCAAATATGCTCGATAATATTAAATTAGTATGTTGTCATCATAATTTTATGTACTTTAATAACTTCAAACCGATATTATAATAACAATTAAAACTTGGATAAAATCTACTACTAGAATTTGATTACAATGTCTGGTTGTTTGTAAAATAATCACTATTCAGTTAGTATCTTACATGTGAACATAGTAAATGGATTTTTAAAATCTACCTAAAAATCTATCTATACTAATAAATGGAGAGCCGATTTTTTTGTTCGGTTATACTGCGATAACTACTGAACCGATCGGAATAATACTCATACCATAAGATGCAGCGTGTTTCGGCGAAGGTTTTAGTATATGATATGTTGGTGATTAATGTAGGTACTATATGGCCGGAGACGCAGGAAAACGCTAGTATCTAGTAAATAAAACAAGATCCAAGTTCGTGGCGACACCGCATCTGTCAAGTACTGTCGTTGTGCCTAATTGAAATTAATGAAGATTAATTCTTATTGCGTCCTCGAGGTCATGGGTATTTACTATTTAGCATATTCAGGAGTGATACAACCTATTTAAATTAAATTTTCTGCATATAATAATATTTTTTTACTTACACGACAAACGTGCCAGTATAAAATACAATGTTTTTTTTATTATTAAGAGTGAACGTTGGGCTGAAAACAAAATCGCTCAACACGTTATATCAAAGTCATGTTGTTTAAAAATAACAACATGGTGATTATTATCATTTAAGTTTTATTTAGTACATTCATATTTAGTATTAGTATAAATTAATATTTAGTACAAAATTATAAACATCCAAACATCGTATTAATTTATCCAATAAAGAAAAAAATAATGTCATATCACAGTCATAAACATGAAGTTAAAAGACAATAAAGTACCCCCGAGGCAATAAACTAAGGCGATTATTATAAAAACGGCTTGTGCACATGCAACGGACCATCAGTCAGATATCTCAATACATAAATATATTCTTGACCGACATCACCGCCAGCTTTCCAATACTAACAACTGGTTCGATAGATGCAGCTTGTTTATTTTCGGCCCTAACCACAGATTAAGATAAATCTAGACAGTTTATCTATACAGATAAATAAAATTGAAGCATCTGTTTGTAATGTCAAAATAACAGCTTTTTACTAAATACATTAAAAAAGTACACACTCTGGGACAACAAAAACAAACCTATCCCACGGGAACCATACATTTTTTCGGGATAAAAAGCCTATATGTTATTCCAGACTATAATCTATCTCTGTGCCAAATTTCATTCAAATCCGTTCAGCCGTTCTGGCGTGAAAGAGTAACAAACATCCATACATACTCACAAACTTTCACATTTATAATATTAATAATAGGTATGTACTTAATAAGCTTTTACTTTCATACACACATTATAAAACTTCTTTCTTAAACTATCTTCATACCAAATTTCATTTAAATCGGTTCAGTAGATCCAGAGATTACCCCCTACAACGTCACAAACTCAAAATTCACAAACTATCTCTTTATAATATTAGTATAGATAACGGTTTTTATACTTGATGTAAAAATACACGTGCTACACGTAGTAGATCATTGATCCAAATTATAGCATCTCAACACCTCACGCGATGCAATCGTGTAAATGTAATTGCTATCTCGATCACCAACAATCATTTGCACCGTTTATAATACTTGTTAAATAACTATACATTCGTTTTTATAGTCTGATCGTTTATCATAATTTATCAGCATCATAAAATAAGTTTGTAAAAACGAACAACTAAGAATGAGAATATCGAAGACGACAGAAAAGAAATATTGCGAAGCGAATAGCTTTATATTATAACTAGCATTGCCCGCGGTTCCGCCCGCATTCAGATGACCCAAAACCAAATTCTTAGGTGTTACATATTAGTATACTCTTACATTGCAAAACTATAGATTCGGCCTGTGTATCGATAATAATGTCTATTTCAATAAGATTTTCCAATATTTAATGTACAGACAGATTCGGCTTAGTTACTATTTTATTATATGTATAGATGTTTTCGTGTGCTTCCCTTACTTTTTTCATCTTCATTTTTATAATATACATTTATATCAAAAACGCCAAAAATGTATATTTTTGCGTTATATGATTAACATATTTTTTTTGTTTTTACAAGTACTTAATAATAGCATTTTCGTTAATTATTTAACGAAACAAAGTTATTACAACTAAATGCGTAGACTTTGCAAAAGGTAAAAGTTTAGAACATATTATTCTAATAAAAATAAGATCACTATTGCCAATTAACCTTTATGCATGTTAGTGTTAGACGAAACATAGCCATTAATAACACCTCTTAGTAATATATTTAGTCATCACCGTCGTCTAGAGTCTAGACTCTAGTCTATAAACTAGTGTTGAGGTGAAAGTGGCACATGAATCGAACCTGCGACCCAAAGGAACCCGATATCCGGTGTCGAGTTACGTGATCTCTGGGACATGTGATAGGTTCCGCAACGATGCACATACAGTCAAGAAACATTGATACGATAAAATACTATTAATTTATCATTGTTACACTTAAATATCCCTTTGACCGACTTCAAAAAAGAAGTACTACATACATAATGAGTATTTTTCATACGTTTAAGTATTAGTATATTCTTGTTTCATTTGCTTGATGGATTTGATTTTAAATTTTAATGTTTCTATTTTAATGACTAAGCTATATACCTCAAGGGATGTTCCATATATTCCATTTTAAGAGAAAATTCCATCAGTAGGGTTGGAAAAATCACAATTAAAGTTAACTTGGAGCTAATGTGCTGTGTGAGCTTCTTTATTCTGAAGAAGTAATTTATATTTCCTTCCCAATTTTTTTGCTCATGATTGTCAATATATACACATATGTAGCTACACAAAACTAAAAATATAACAAAAAATAAATTCTCACTGACAGCATTAATATGTAACTATGTATATTATACTTATAAAAACCAATAAACGACAAGAGAAAATAGGTTTCCAAGGTAACCTACAAAAGACAATAATATTTATAGAGCTGACGATAGAATAAATGATGAGCATTTATACATTACAATGACTGGAGAGTGCTCAGGGCCAGAAGCTTTGTTCTCTCAGCCTATTACTTAAGGGATGTATAAAGCGTGCAAATAATAAATAAACCATCGTTGTTATCATTGTAGAAACATTAAAAATGACTAACTGTTAACATTTTCTTTATTTACTCGTTTCTTTACTTTTTGTAGCTTTAATTTTACATCAAGACTAAGTTATAAAATGGTTTCAAGCTATTTTTCAAAACGTGAGAATTATATTTACAAAGAAATAAGAATATAATAAGAACTTTAATGTACCTATACAAAAGATTTAGGAAAAAAAAAGTATCTAAAACCTCGTTATAAAAAGACAGATATGTATATAAAAAAATTAAACAACTTCACATTTAAGTTAAGCCTTATTTATAGGTATTTTATTGACGTAGAAAAGTAAAAAGTATCCTATATGTGGATCAGGATAACCAGCTACCATCATATAAAATTTCATCAAAATCTGTCTAGCAGTTTTCTCGTGATGCGTCCCCAGACAGACAGAAATTCTAAAAACTATAGATTCGGCCTCTGTATCGATAATTATAACTATTTAAATAAGATTTTCCAAAAAATATTGAATGTACAGATTCGCCTCAGAATTTTATTTTATATACCTATAGATAATATATAGATAAATATAGATCGTAATACAAAATAACAAATATAATATAACAAAAACAATAATGATTTTAATATTGTTTGTTGTATGCTAATAAAGATTGAGAAATACACACAAATGCCACAATAAATGGCAAAATGGTGCATTACAATAAGATTTATAGCCTACAACATTAAAATAAGGCGTTGCAGTGACGGGCGTCTCAGCATCGAATTTATGTTCGAATGGCGTTATATCAAATCGATTTCATTTTAGTCTATATAAGGTCATGTTTTTCGTTAAAATGTGTCTTTTTGTTTATAAATTGAATATTATGAAATGCTTAAATATAAGAAATTGTTCCGGGAATTTCATTAACATTATTTCATGCGTGCCATAAAGCGACATCAAAGTAAAACTTATTAAAATATACTGCATTGCAAAGCAATGCTTTTCAGTGTAATTTATATTAATAAGCTTTTACTGCAAAGGGAAATATTGTGGCGAGCAATTTTTATGATATAGGTACGAGTACGTGTACAATCTATGTTGTCATTTGCGTAGTTTACATTTGTTGCTGATAGATGGAGTTAGGGGTATGTTGAATCACGCTATCGTTTGGTTCTTTCGAATAAGCTAAAAGGATAATTGAGAAACATATTAAATGACGGTCCAAATCACTGGTTGTTTTATTGTGACATCAGAAGGAGACGAAGTGTCTCCTGAAGCAGAAGTGGATCGTACATTTGGTCCTTAGAGCCGAATTACGGGCCCCTAGAAGTTAGGGTTTTTTGTAAGTCGGCATCGACGTGGTGGCGGTTTGTCATCGATGGTGTCAACCCTGGAGCTTGGAGCCAGGGATTTCAGCCAAGAAGAAGGCAGTGACGTCAGCGCAGTATTGGAGGGAGCGAGAGGTAGCAGCTGATGACGTCACGGAGAAGACCCATGACGACACGACCAGACCAGGAGTATGAGAAGATAGTTTAAATAGTGAGTGAAGTGTGCCGGTAAACCGTGAGTACTTTATTCTTTAATACTTTGCCAAACTAAAGTGGACCTTAAGTCAAAGAGAAGAATAAAACATTAAAATTATAGTTAGTATAGACATAGACTGATTATCGAAGAAAAGTGAACTGACGGGGAACCTATGCCCAAATTTGTCTATGTCCCAAATTGTCAAACACTTAGAGAATTTTATTGTTTATATTGACTTAGAAAAATTTGTGTGAATTTCGGAACAGTGAATAGTTTGTGGACTTGTATTATTTTAATTTGAAATTTAATCTGTTTTACAAATATTTGATAATATTGTCAAGTGTCATTAAAAGATTGCCATGGAAGTATTTATTAAACTTCAGGAGAATAATAAGGAGCTTATCTCTAAAGGTAAAATCAAGTTTAGGAAATCACCTAAAGATCGTATTTCAGTCTCATATGTTGAAACGCGTTTAGAGGCGTTAGAGAATCAGTGGCAATCGTTTTGTGACATACATCGGCAAATAATTACAGAAGTTAGTAAGAACGAATTAGAAACTTCTAGTTATCATACAAATTCAATTTATGATCAAACTGAAAATCTGTACTTTGATTATAAAACAGAATTAAAAGATGTTTTGAATAAATTACATAATAAAGTTAAATCTGTAGCAGAAACTTCAAAATTATCAAATATACAAGATAAATCTAATTATTTTGTTAAATTACCTGAGATTTCTATACCAAAATTTTCGGGAAAGTATACGGAGTGGACAAGTTTTAAAGATCTTTTTACGTCATTAATTCACAATAATATTAAATTAGATAATGTTCAGAAACTACATTATCTCAAGAGTCATTTGACAGGAGAAGCGGAACAGCTGTTAAGACATGTTCCCATTACTGATAAGAATTATAGTGTTTGCTGGACTCAGTTAACTAATCGGTATGATAATAAAAAATATTTATCTAATAATATTCTAAGACGTTTCATGAGCCAGAAATCTTTGCAATATGAATCATCGAGTGCTATTAAGGAGTTATTAGATAATATGAACGAATGTTTAAGCGCGCTACAGAACATAGGCGTTGACATTAGTAATTGGGACATTATTGTAATTTACATATTGATTCAAAGGCTTGACCCTGAGTCCAGAAAACAATGGGAATTAAAGTCAAATGAAACTGAAGGATTGCCCACTTTGTCAGCTTTTAGGGAGTTCCTAGAACATAAATTTAGGTCATTAGAATTTTTGGATACTAAGCATATTATATCTAAGGCTCCTAATGTAAGAAAGGGAATTAATGTCGCCCAAGTTGAAAGTTCAAATAATGCTAGTTTTAATAATACTAATTTAAATTGTCAATTTTGTAAGGCTAATCATAAATTAATAAATTGTAAAGATTTTGCTAAGGCTGATTATGAAACACGACATAGCTTTATCCAGACCAGTCGTTTGTGTTTTAACTGTTTTGGCTCGAATCATTCCGTTTACTCATGCCGCCTATCCACTAGATGTAGAGTGTGTAGACGGAAGCATCATTCTTTGCTCCACCCCCCAAATGTAATGCAGGGAACGGAGAATGCCGAATCTAAGGATAAAGGTGTAGTAGTTTCTTCAGCAACCACTTCACAAGGTGAGACTATAACTAAATTAGATATCTATTTTTCAAATAGTTATAGCCAAGTCCTCTTGGCTACAGCTCTTGTTGAAGTAGAGTCAAGAACAGGTAGTATTGGTTTAGTCTATAGATGTTTGTTGGATCAAGGCTCTCAGGCTTCGTTGATCACGGAGTCTGCTGTCCAAGCCCTTGGACTGAAGAAAATTCCCAACAAGGTCCATATTTCCGGAGTCGGAGGAGGAAATGAATCTTTAGCTTCTATGTCGGTAGTTGAAATCAAGCTAAGGTCAATTCATAATCCTCAATTCACTTTGCTCGTCAAAGCCCATGTGCTTAGCAAACTGACATCTTTTCTTCCCTCAAAGAAAGTAAATGTTCAGTTGTGGCCAGAACTAACAAGATTGAAGTTAGCTGACCCGAAGTTTGACGTACCAAATAAAATAGACTTGTTACTTGGCGCAGACGTCTATGGTCAGATTTTAGTTGAAGGTCTTATCAAGGGTCCTCCCGGGTGTCCTGTAGCCCAGAACACGCAATTGGGATGGATCTTATCTGGTCAAATTCATTCATGTCAAGAACAAAGTCCGAAGTCGTGCCAAGAAAATAGTATTATTGTCAGTATGCACTCCCAGTGCAATGACAATGATCTTTTGAGAAAATTCTGGGAATTAGAGGATGTTTCTTTTAAGAAGAAAATGCTTACTGATGATGAACAGAAATGTGAGGAGATTTTTAAGAATACCGTGACCAGAGATGATTGCGGAAGATATATTGTGAAGCTTCCTTTCCGTGACGTCAATCCAATCTGCAAAAAAGGTAATTTTAAAGAAATTGCTACTAGGAGACATTATCAACTAGAAAAGAGATTATCAAAAAATATAGAATTTAAAGAACAATATGCACAAGTAATAAAGGAGTACTTACATCTTAATCACATGGAGTTAGTTCCTGAAGGGCAGCGCGATAAACCAGATGTGGTGTACTTGCCACACCATGCCGTAGTACGTAATGATAAGGTGACATCTAAGGTTAGGGTCGTCTTTGATGCTTCCTGCTCTGGAACTAATGGTGTGAGTCTGAACAACGATCTGTTAGTGGGTCCATCTCTTCAGAATACTTTGAGGCATATTGTTATGCGATGGCGCAAATATCCCATTTGTTTGGTAGCAGACATCGTTAAGATGTATCGACAGGTGAAGGTGAAGCTGGAGGATGCAGATGAGTTTCAGCGTATTTTGTGGCGCGATGAATCTGGAACAATACAACATTACAGAATGTTACGTGTCACGTTCGGAGTTGCGTCTGCACCTTACCTTGCCGTTAGAGTCCTGCAGCAAGTGGCCTACGATGAAGGTGTAAATCATCCCGCTGCTGTTGAGAAAATTATAAATGATTTTTATATGGACGATCTTATGACGGGCTGCCAAACTGTCGAAGAGTGCCTGAAAATAAAAAATGAAATTAGTAACATATTAAGTAAGGGAGGATTTGAATTGCAGAAATGGGCAAGCAATAATAAGGAGTTTATGGAGAAGGCGGGAAAGGGAAGAGGAGAGAAAGAATCAAGGTTAAAAATAGGAGAAGGAAAAGAATCCGAAACTATTCAGAAAGTGTTAGGACTTACCTGGAATAGTACAACAGACGAAATTGAATACAGTGTTAAACTACCGCAGTTAGAATTTCCAGTAACAAAGAGGAAAGTAATTTCGGATATTTCGCGTTTGTTTGATCCTTTAGGGTGGATAGCCCCAACTATTATTACTTCTAAAATTTTTATTCAAAAACTTTGGATGTCGGGTATAGATTGGGACCACGAACTACCACCTCATTTGTTACAGGAATGGCTTACTTACCGGTCAGATCTTGCAAAACTTAACCATTTCCGCATTCCTCGATGGATTCACACAAATGCTGATGATAAGGAAGTAGAGCTGCACGGTTTCAGTGATGCGTCAAATCATGCCTATGCTGCAGTGATATACGTTCGCAGTATAGATAAGAATAATGCAGTAAATGTGAATTTAGTCACATCGAAGACAAAGGTGTCGCCAATTAAACAAGTCTCCATCCCTCGGTTGGAGCTCTGCGGTGCTCAGCTTCTTGCCAAACTGATTTTAGAGGTTTCAGAGACATTAGAGATTCCTAAAGAGAAAATTCACGCTTGGACAGACTCTTCTGTGGTACTTGCGTGGCTTAGTAGTCACCCAAGTAAATGGAAAACCTTTGTTGCGAATCGCACATCGGAGATCTTGACAATTTTAGATCGAAGTCAATGGGCACACGTAAGGTCTAAAGATAACCCAGCTGATTGTGCGTCAAGGGGTGTTAAAGATTATGACAATTTAAGCTTGTGGAGACATGGTCCATCTTGGCTAAGCGAAGCTACGATCAATTACAGTCCACAAGAAGAATGCCAAGATACCAAACTGGAAGAAAGAGATAAAAAACTTTGTCATGCTGTAGATAGTGTTGAGATGAATGAAGAATTATTTACAAGATTCTCAACGCTTCGAAAACTCATTAGAACTGTGGCTTATTTGAGGCGTTATTTAAAATGGCTACGTTCTTCTCGTAAAACTGTTTTTCCTACTTATCTAACAAATCTAGAGTTGAAAGAGGCGTTAGAAAAATGTATAAGTTACTTTCAGAAGAAGTTCTTTGCTTGTGACATCGAAAGTATCATTAAATTTGAATCAGTAGCTAAGAAGAGCAAACTCATGTCTCTTAATCCGTTTTTAGATAGCAATGGTTTGTTACGAGTTGGGGGACGTTTGCAGAATGCTGAGTTAAGTGACGACATGAAACATCCTATTTTGATTCCACGTAACTCGCATTTAGCACAACTCATCATCGCAGATGCACACGAAAGGACTCTTCATGGAGGCCCACGGCTAATGCTCAGTTTTATTAGGACGAAGTACTGGATTGTTGACGCTAAGAATTTAGTCAAGTTGTATGTCCGCAAATGCGTCACATGTATTCGTTATGCTCCTCCGTCTAATCAACCCATTATGGGCCAGTTGCCTGCATCTCGAGTGACAGCTGATAGACCTTTTCGTCAGACCGGAGTAGATTATGCAGGACCCATTGCAATAAGAACCACAAAGGGTAGAGGTCATCGCTCTACTAAAGGTTATATTTGCCTCTTTATATGTATGGCTACTAAAGCTATACATCTTGAAGCTGTGAGTGATATGACCTCTGAAGGATTTATAGCCGCATTTAAACGTATGGTGGCCAGGCGGGGCCACGTTTCAGATTTATGGAGCGATAATGGTTCTAATTTTGTAGGTGCTGAAAAGGAGATTAAAAATTTAATTCTTGAAGAAAGGTCAAGTGTATCTGTTGAAATCGCTAGATGGCTTTCAGGCAACGGCACTACTTGGCATCGTATCCCACCCTATACTCCACACTTTGGTGGATTATGGGAGGCAGGAATTAAATCAACGAAGCACCACCTAAAGAGAGCGATCGGGAACTCAACTCTGACGTTCGAGGAGATGAGTACAGTTCTTTCCCAAATTGAGGCTTGCCTTAATTGAAGGCCATTAACAACTTTAAGTGATGACACACAGGATCCATACCCATTGACACCCGGACATTTTCTTGTAGGAGAACCTCTCTTACTAGTTCCAGAGGCCAATTACGAGAAGTCAACTATAACTAGTCTCCGAAGATGGCAGTATGTACAACGAATGACGCAGTATTTTTGGCGACGGTGGTCTAGTGAGTATTTATCTCAGTTTCTACACCGTTATCGTTGGAATCGTCATTCTCCTGAGCCTAAAATTGGAGATGTCGCTTTAGTTAAGGAAGAAAATCTTCCACCAGCCAGATGGCTTTACGGCGTAATTGTTGACAAACACACTGGTCAGGATAATGTTACGCGTGTTGTAAGTTTAAAATGCAAAGGCATTATCATCAAAAGACCTATTTCTAAAATTTGTATTTTACCAGTTACCTAATTAGTAAGTTGAGAAACTAAGACAATACGTAATGTTAGTTTAAGATTTTAAATAATTTTTTTAAGGTTTGTTCGTTTAAGTTTGTTGAAGGTTGGTTTTGTTTAAGTTGAGTTATATTGTAGAAGTTCAAATTCTTTATATTGATTATTTGTTAACTTTGTGTAAATATTGTTTATAAGTTATATATTTTTTAAATTGTTTGCACTTCATCTATAATGGATTAGACTTAGTCAAATTATTAAGTTAGATTAATTTTCTTATGAACCGTTCGGTCCATGGTGGGCGGAATGTACAATCTATGTTGTCATTTGCGTAGTTTACATTTGTTGCTGATAGATGGAGTTAGGGGTATGTTGAATCACGCTATCGTTTGGTTCTTTCGAATAAGCTAAAAGGATAATTGAGAAACATATTAAATGACGGTCCAAATCACAGGTTGTTTTATTGTGACATCAGAAGGAGACGAAGTGTCTCCTGAAGCAGAAGTGGATCGTACAGTACGTATGTACCTATGTATGTATGTAATTATAATGTATTTTGCTGGAGAATTATACACATTGTTTTATATAAATTATCAAAAACAAAAAATCATAAATGATTACATTGATATTTTAAAATGTTTTAGCGGTTGATCTAAATATAATATAATTTCATAAGCTTAACCGCTTGCACGACGGGCGGTGGAATCAATATATGAAATGACAGCTATTATTACTAACTTTATCGAGACTCTTCGAAGCAGCATTAAAGTAATGGAGTGAGATGATTTTTTGCTTGTAGATATTAATTATTATATATGCCGGAAAATGCTACAAGGTGTTTTATTTCTCAATTTACCTACCACATTTAGACACCAATTAGGCTCACGTTATGTGTGTAATATACTGTATATTACAAAAGCCACTGAAAATAATCAAATAGTGAAGAAAACCTAAAAAAATATATGATAAAAGCATCTACAAAAACTATGATTTATGTTATATATTTATGTATAACATAAAATATCATAGTAGGTATATGTAATATATTCATGTAACAAACTCACTTGTAAGCAGGGGCACATTGGCCACCTGCGGCGCAACGCGTGGGGCATCTTCTTGCGCGGCGGCTCTGTGTCGGGCGCGTCGCCGCACGCCCAGCGCACGAGGCGCGCGCGCGCCGCCTCCGCCGCCTCCAGACCGCGCGACCAAGATGGGAGACCCTGATAACAATAACAAATCAAATATAAATAACCGAGAAATATGATACTTTCTTAGATTTACGCGAATACTTGATATTTTAAATATCTATTCATATAATGAAATTGTAACTAACTAAGCCGAATCTCTACATTAAATATTTTTTTGGAAAATCTTATTGCTATAGACATTATTATCGATACAGAGGCCGAATCTATAGTTTTTAGAAGAATTGTCTGTCTGTCTGTGAAACCACGGTCACGGAGTCACGGAAAAACCACTATCCCTCAAATCCCCAAAATCCCTCCATTTTGATAAAATTTGGTATGACGACAGCTGGTTATCCAGGTCAACATATAGGATACTTTTTACTGCGGGCATATTATAAGGTACTTTGATGCCATTTTTGTATTTTTGAAAATCATTGTATTATTTGTAGGGGTAGGTGCTGTCTGTAACAACTATAAAATTACCTTTCAAACGTCTAAAACCTTAATCTCTCCCGTGACCATGATTACTGCAAAGTATTCGAAACGTCGGGAACAATAAATCAAAATAAATCTGCGAAAAAGCCCGACTAACTAATTTTATTTAAAACGATAAATATGATATCTTAATCTTTTACATAATTGTTTTTCATATTTTAGAATAGGGAGATACTAAATAATTACGAAAATTTGTATGTGTTGCATGTTTGTTACTCATTCGTACTATTTTACTATTACGGCTGGATGGATTTAGGTGTTATGTAGTAGGTACACAAAGAGACCAGAGGTAACATAATTAGGGTACCCTAAGATAAAGAGAGGGTAAGTAAGTAAGGGGAGAGTGGTAAGTCGCTAGTAAACATAAAAAATATACCTATATATATTATTAGGTACACGTTAAGACAATTGACATAAACAAGATAAATAAAAGAGCAAATTAAACTTATCATATAACTAAATTAAATCAAAGCACTAAATAATACTTTCAAAATCCGCACAGCTATTGCAAATTTTGTAAGCGAGTGCACTGTAATAAATTAACTAAACAAACACGCCAAATTTTGAAACTACATACTAGAATTTACATTTGTTTTCAATAGTTTGGGAAACAGAAAATGATGACACCACCATTCGTATATGCTTGCTAAACTCTGGCATATATTTTACACCCTATTTATTGACTTTATCGATTTTAAATTGCATGATGATTACTAGAAAAACAAACTTTCGCTTGTGAGCTACCATGTCAACTATATGTATATAAAGTAAATAACCTGTATTTTATGTAAAATCAAATGAAACTATACATTATATGTAAAAGAGATATTCAGCATAAAATAAATATTTCGACACTCGCACAAAGGTAATTTTTATATTTACAAACAAAAAAAAACGAAGGGCATCCACTGACAGTAAATTACTATAAATAATAAAATTAATTAATACCATCTATAATAACTAAAGAGAGTAGAAGGCTAAGTAGTCCATAGGTCCATAGTTTCGGTCATATGCTCAAATAACTACACGACGATCCTTTCGAGAATTTCAATATTCTCACAAAAAAATCATTTTCTTTGAACATTTTCTTTCGCCGTATAAATTAGTAGTCATGTTTAAAAATGGGAATCAAACATGAAAATGTCAAAGGTGCGAGACCCGTGTTTGAACTTCACTTAGGTTTTGAAGAAAGCGTGTTACCGTTATGAGCTATCATTGCATAATAGTTTACTCGGAAACCAATCAATATTTAACATTTTATAGCTTATGCTTAAGAAATGCAGTCGACGACTTGATTGCATATAATTTAATGACGCTAAATTTATTACTATACATTTGACATAGTAAATACTAGCGACACACGTCCCTAGGTTAATTCCCCATACAACATATTATCCCCATTTTCACCCCCTTAATGGATGATTTGCGGGATAAAAACTATCCTATGTTATTCCCAGGGTCTCAAACTATCTACCTACCTAATTTCATTTAAATTGGTCCAGTAGTTTCCGAGCCTGTTCAGTACAAACAAACAAACAAAAAATCAAATCATTCCTCTTTATAATATTAGTATAGATTATATTGCTAAAGCAAAATAGTCTAATCATCGACCAATTGCAATTCATGTAACTAGAAACTGGATGTAAAACTGTAAATAATTTCTCTCATCTCCTTATGCATAATTTAGAAATTAGATATTTTGAATACAAACACTCGCTGTGAAAAGTGAAAATTTTTTGATCAGATATATTGGACTGACGCAATCGGTTAAGGAAGATATCGTTCACAAGTTACTTAAAAGGAGTGCCCAAAAACCAGTAAACAAGTTTCAAACTATAACTTATTGGGAGTAACTTGTTAGTTTTATTTTAGAAATTAAGATTCTTGATTTATATTATAATTTATATGGCCCTTCTCCACTGACTTTATTGCTACTTATGCAAATAGTTACATTCAAATCTGTTTATAAATTCTGTAAACCAATTAGCTTAAGGAAATCTTCCTGATTTCAAATAATTACAAAAAAATGCCGAAATATTATGTTAATTTAATGAATTATTTTATCATTAATCATCGCTTGAATCTAATGGGCATTGGCAATAATACATATGTTAGAATGTCATAAATTTAGCACAGTATCGAAATAGGAAGCATTTTCTTACATAAATTATGTCGTTACGAATCAGTTTTAATCTTTTGATTTACTAATACTTTCATTGCAACATTTGATCTCCAAAACATATTAGTTGTGTAACACAACCTTAAAGAATTCCCGACCCAATTCCGATACTAAACAACCGTGGTTGAACCGTATCAGAGGTATTTCGTCACAACAAAACGTATTGTTCGCTTGAACTTTGTTCGACATTTAGCAAAGTATTGCGGGAGATCGGAACGGATGATTAGCGAGTGCCGATAGCGTTTCCACCTTACTGACTGTTTACTTAAAATGTTATTTTAACGTGTAAAATCTTGTGGGTGACGCAAAACAAGGCTTATAATATGTTTCGTGGGATAATACTTGATAATAAGGAAACATTTTTAAATATTATGTCATTTTCGATGAATACCATCTTTTAGTAGGTACTAATAATAATGATCAATAAGTACCTATAGGTATACATATATATATTTTTTTAATATTTTTTTTTGGATTATTACTAATACGAAATATGCATATTTAAATTACTTATACAGTGTAACAAAATGAAAATCAATTTATATACGCAGCCGCAACAAACATCTTTACAAATCGCAGTTTCCACATCGTGTACTAAAATATTCCATATCAATATCCAAGTATTGCAAGGTAAATGTGGCAAATCGAATCGGACGTATCGAGTCGATCACCGCCGACCGTGAACTTTAATAAAGCCGCAGGAAACAGCTGTCAACGATCTACACACGCACAAAGTAGGTACTCCCCTTTTGATTTCAAGTGATATTAACAAGCGTGAAAAGCAAACTAATCAAGGACTCCTAATAAACAGATTAATCCATTTAATTCTTTAATACAATTAAAGAATGAAGTTTATTATATGTAAGTTATTTTGAAAATGATATAATCATACTCGTAAAATCGATTAATTTATACTTTCTTAGATTTACGCGAATATTTTACAAACTATCTTTTCGGATTTTTTCACGAAACGTCGGGAACCAAAAATCAAAATAAATCCGCGTAGAAATCCGAAAAGATAGTTTTATTGAATAATTATTAAGAAGACAACTATATTACTTTTTCTATGAACATAGAAATTATAGTTATAATAAAAAATATATACATATACATATAAAAATTAACATCAAAACCAACAATAATGCTTTCCATAAACGAAAGTATAATAAAAAGAAATATAAAACGAAAGACAGTATACGTAGGTACATGTCAAGTAGACTAATATACCAATCATGCTATCTAAAACTATAAACTTTACTTAAAAGCCGTTACATCGACTACTACAAATAGCTTACTCATTATCCCGTTATGGATAGTAAATCCATACTAATATAATTAATGTGAAAGTGTGTTTGTTTGTTTGTCCTTCTTTCACGTCGAAACGCAGTGACGGATTGGCGTGATTTTTTGTGTGAAGATATTATTTAATTCCCACGGGAAAACACGTAATAATACAATGCAAAAAAACTATATAATCAGAATTACTTGAAAATTGGTATTAGTGCTCTTCAATAAAATTAAATAAATACCTGTTTCAGCATTTTTCGAAATTCATCCTATAAAGGGGTTAAATAGGGGATAAAAGTTTGTATGAAACTACCTTTTTAGAGTTTTTTGCAGTTTTAGCGCGAGCGAAGCCGCGGGTTCTGCTAGTAGTCAATAAATGAATAAATATTTGTGGACTCACTACATATTTAAATTTCAAAATATTATCATAGCAACTATGCTGATACACAATAGAACAATTAGTTATAAACAATATTTATAATCAATGAGCGTGGAAAGCGCAAATTTCGCCAACAATCGAACAATGGTTGACCACTTTCTTCTGACCGTGAACGATGGCTGCGCTAGTGTGTCAGGGGGTCGGCATCGCTATGGATATCACGTAGCCATAGGAGATGAGCTGACGTGAAAGTGAATTCAAGCCATTACACTAGGTGATAGATAGAACAGAAACAATTATAAACTAACATCCAAAAGTAGTATTATGCGAATATACTCAGTTATTTCATGGACCAGTTCGTTTTGAGCGATTTTTTCTTCATATAGGTACATATATTATCCGGTACCATAACTATATTTTATTCACGCAGAGGAATATAGACGAATTTTTAAAGCATTGATTGTCGACATCAATACACAAAATAAATACGTAAATTTGTCGGATTTTTAAGAATATATTAAAAACATAATTGATAATAACCAAATTCCTACAAAAATATATTAATACATATTTGACCTATGGTCGGTAATCAATGAATGACTGCTATATACGCATCTAAACAACAACTTAATAACATACAGATATAATCTCTTTGTAGTAATATAAATATTTAGTAGACTCATGACGTTCAGTAAAAAAAAGTAATAATTTAATGCTGAATAAAATATTTTGAATTTGAATTAGAAATTTGAATTGTTTTCTACGATATGAATATATTCAATTCAGATCATAAATTACACTAAAACAAAGTAATATATGTCACGAGATCGTCATCATCATGCACAACACGCAACTAGCGCAATCACAGGAGCAATTGGGTGAAAGTGAGTTTTATAGTCCGTACAAACCCATATATAAAAGTGGACAGTTCTACTTAACATAGGTATATTATATTACTAGCATTGCCCGCGGCTCCGTCCTCGTTCAGATGACCATAAAACCAAATTCTTAGGTTTTACATATTTATTTTATAGATTCGGCCTCTATATCGATAATAATGTCTATTTCAATAAGATTTTCCAAAAAATATATAATGTTGGTTTCACACAGACAGATTCGGCTTAGTTACCATTTTATTATATGTATGACAAAATAACCGTGTGGTAACATAAATAATCAGCGTAATATGTAGCTAATATAAAAGCTTTAATTTTAAATTTAAAAAATACAACATAGATCTATACCCCCTTTTAGGACGACGGCAGACTAATTCCAAACTGTGGAATATGTGGTTTCAATAGACAATAAAGGTGGGTCAGAACTAATAATTCTAATCTTCAAAGATATAAAGTTATTGATAATTAAATCACGTTTGACGGCTTTTGTCAAACGACTAGAATCCCCATTAAAACCACTTCTTAGAACCTTCGACAAAAAACACCTCGATGATGAATAGTTATCGTAATCATTCATTTAAGTATCCTTGACACTATTGACACCTGGACACCGAAAAGTAATTACTTTTCAAATTATTTTACATCTAAGGCATCTCCATAACAAATTATTCATCGATTTATTATGGCCAGCAGTAATATTTCCATTAAAATTAATTGCATCGGTGAATATTAAATATTGACATAAGGACATTTATTTACAGCTTAACATTTTAGATTTTACAGCAAATGCGTATCGAGTAAATTAATTATAGTAAGATTTTTGAACATAAATGACTTAAATTCTAGTAATAAATACAAAACTATAAGTCGGCCGAGTAAGAAATGTGTACCATGAATCCGGTTCAGTTATATGCATTGAATTCAACACGTAAACAGCGATAAATCGATGAACATGCCGCATTGAAAGTAAAACAAAAGGATGCTTGCATTATTCATGTGACAACATTGTGAGACAAAAGTTCGATAGTAGTCTTTTTCGATTTAATATGCTGAATTTAAGACCTGCATTTAGATTATCTAGGTAATTGAATTGTAATACCTACCTAATATAACAATAAGGATATCATTGTACAATATACATCTATCTATACATATAATAAAATTCTAACTGAATCGTATCTGTGCATTGAATATCTTTTTGAAATCTTATTGAAATAGTCATTATATACAGTGGCCGATGTATAGTTTTTAGAATTTTCGTCTGCCTGTCTGTCTGGAAAAGCATTACGAGAAAACACCTGGACGAATTTTGATAAAATTTGGTATACTTTTTACTGCAGGGAAATATCTCGTCTCCGAAAAATCTAAACTAACCTTTAAAACGTCTAACGAGGAACTAACTCGAACGGAGCGAGGGTGACTGGCTAGTCTATACATATAATAAAATTGTAACTAAGCCGAATCTGTACATTAAATATTTTTTGGAAAATCTTATTGAAATAAACATTATTATCGATACAGAGGCCGAATCTATAGTTTTTAGAATTTTTGTCTGTCTGTTCGTCTGTCTGTTCCCGCATCACAGAAAAACCACTGGAGGGATTTTGATGAAATTTGGTATGGTGATAGCTGGTTATGCGGATCAACATATAGGATACTTTTTACGGCAGGAAAATATCTCATTTCTGAGAAAAAATACAAAAACTGCAATGTAGGAATATACTAATATGTAAAACCAAAGAATTTGGTTTTGGTCATCTGAACGCGGGCGAAGCTGCGGGCAATGTTAGTCTTTAATATGATTATCGTGAAAAAACTTGCATGTTTGAGAGAACCCTACTAATTTGTGGATCGCATGTGAATGCATCAACTAATTACTTTCATATTCAAGGGAGACCTCATTTTAGGGCTTAAAAGGCCTAATATTTTTATTATAAGCATATTAAACAAACTATCCAATAAACTCTAAACAATTAATCATTTTAGAATAGGTGATAAACGAAATTACGAGAGCACGTACTTAGAATCAATCAGTTGTAAAACAACGTAATGATTGTAAGCGGAAACAGCTACCGGATCTATCAGCGCTCCAAAGTTATATAACCTCACGACCCCAATTATTCAAGTAATTGACATTGTTACATTGCCCGCTTACGGGCCCGTTCTATTTTCTCTCCACTTACTTTTCCTACCGTTTGACATTTAAAACAAAGTACTCGACTATTTAATGTTTAATTCAATTTTCATTTACTGTCAGTATACCTGTTACATCAACTTTTAATCCCTCCACGACCGCGGACACGCCGGCGTTACAGTTAACAATAGATTTCTTAGAAATTCAATTAATTTCATAGAAATTTACCTGGAGATGTTAAAAAGCTACATTAAACATATTGTGTTAAATAATACTAAGTTATATTTTGACTTGTGACATTTAACATTTTTTGATTTAACTTTGTAGTGCACTTAAGAGATAGTATTTGGCTTTTTCATGTTCGAAGTACGTTAGAATTCCTTTTTTGTAGTATGACAGGTGCAATAAAAAATGTAAACATGACATTCTTTTAATATTAAATAAAAAAAATTGTTACAGTTAAATTATATTAACGTCGGGAACCAAAAATCAAAATAAATCCGCGAAATAATCCGAAAAGATAGTTTTATTTAATAAGTTAAATTATGTTTTAATACTATTTATGTTCAGCGCAATTGAAGGCCACAGGCTAAATAAAAAAAATCATTCATATTCAATATTTTTCATAAATATCTTATTTCTTTATACCTACTAAAACCCATAAGTACGTGAACGAATCTTCTCGATCATCAAAACCTTGCTAGCATAAGCACAAATTTTCCTAATTCTTGTCCTCATCGATTGTTAGGCTTGTCAACATTGACTGACCTCTGGTAAACCCTGAGTCATTCAACAAATTATTGACCTTCACGCCCCTGTGTACAAAACTTTGTCAATTAAAGAACCGTAAAATACTCGACAAGATTTGACACCTGATAAGTATTAATTTATTACATTCGAAATGAACTATGACACACGTAAATCCTTTTTAGTTAATAGAATTATTTTTAGTTTAGAAATACGCACTATCCTAATCTGCTAAAAAACGGGATCAACATCTTCATAAAAGTGAAATCTTTGTCTTACTAAAACTGTCGTACGTAAAACTTTCTGCTTTAAAACGTGATTCTATCTTAAAATAAACATATCGATTGTATTTATCTTTGTATAACAAAATAGCATAGAGAAAATAAAGATTTCGAAAATGTTAAGAACTTAGATTATTTATATAAATAATCTAAGGTTAAGAATAAGTTTTCTTTTATATAATAGGTATATATATCTTTTACTCGCGATTCAAGATTAAATCTGTCTGATCGTCAAAGTAGCGTTTCGCAATTGATCTTCAAGCTTCCCACTCACATGAGACGAGGGTACCGCTAGTTTTAAGTGGGTATTATGGACTATTGCAGCCGACACAGTCCCACACACCCACCTGCATGCGGCAGAGAAGAAACAGTAGGTGTAATTCAGATGTCATCATGTTTAAAAAAAAGGTTATCATTGTAAACTTCTATGCTTACTTTCAATATTCTTAAATGACTTTTTTAAACAAAAACATATAATTTGGATCTTTGCAATTTTATTTCAAATTGAATTCATTTGAAGAAGTAATAGAAGGTAATACACATAGATTTCATATAGAGAAATATATTTCTAACCTTTAATCTTTGTGGGTTTATTTTCTAAGCGGCATTTAAAAAACGAGATTTTAAAGAAATGTTTTGAATTATGCTCCCAATATTATGATTATATCAACAATAGTAAATGATAAGAATACTATCATTTTCTTTGATCTAGGTACTTCAAAAAAATAACCTATTTGTATGTTAATCAAAAACATAAGCTATCTCTATTCTGAATTTCACCCAAATCTGTTACAGCGTAAAGAAATAATAAACATTCACGATTCTCGCATTTATAATTTTATAGTGTGACACCATAATATCTTGTTTAGTGACATTTTATATTCTTGAATCTCATATGACACCTTCATTATTGCTAAAAGCGACGCATTAAGATGATTTAGCGTCAACAATAAGTCGGAATGAATGACAGTGATTCTTCTCACGCGACTTTACATAAGGCGAAAATATTAATTGTAATGGCAAGGTAGTGTGAAAATTATATCTGTCAACAATATATAACTTTGTGTTGATTGTTATGAACAAAAAAGTAGAAAGCTGTAACAGCCGCACTAAAACGGGCTAATTTATGTAACAGCATACAATAAGTTAAAAAAAGATTTTGTTTTGAATCGATATTTCATTTTGCGATAAGAACAATATTTCTAAAGAAATAATAACAGTTCGAGCTGATTTTGGCTCGCTCGAATAAATAAGAGCTAGGATACAATAAACAGAAACAATGGTTTTGAATACTAATAATAAAAAATAAAATACAACAAATGTCTTATCATCGGCACCGTAAATGAGAATAACAGACTTGCTAAGTACATAACTGTACCTGTTCATTGAACTTAATTTTTGAATTTTAATTATTTGATACTTCTACAAACGATATTTGTCGAGTCGTTAAAGTAGGTCAAAATGAATTACCATTTTAATCTAATTTATTATATATTGTTTAATAGGTATATATAAATTACTAGCTGCTCACCCTCGCTTCGCTCGGGCTCACCTCTAGAAAAACAAAAACAAATCTATCCCACGATAATCATACATTTTTCTAGGATAAAAACCTATCTCTGTGTCTGTATCTATCACTGTGCCAAATTTCATCCAGATTTGTTCAACCGTTCTGGCTGAATTGAGTAACAAACATCCATCAAAACTTTCACATTTATACAATTTATATTAGTAAGATAAACACTTACTATATTTATTTGAGCCCTAAACTAGATTTCAATTTGAATGACACCCTGATCAATAACATAATATTAGCATACCACAAACATAATATGTTAACACGATATCACTTCTTCACAAAACATCGATATGCGCTATCACAAAAAAATCTATAATACATTATAAGAGATAAAACGTAAAATAAAATCCTCCATTTCACTCTCTGTCACTAAATTTTACTTTCCGTCACGTATAAAAACACTTATAAAAACAGAACAAACATGCACATTGCACATCGCCAAAAAACCAGTTCCAATGTTAACTAGAAATATATTTTGGCAAAATATATTATAGAAACGAAGGCAAATAAAAACAAAAGTCAAACTACACGATCTCAGAAAAACAAGGTCGTTTTAAAGTCGATAGGTATTGATATTTCGACGGTGTACCAAAAAAAAGTAAAATCTTTAAATAAAATTTCACTTAAGAAAAAACTTAACAGCGGATACGATTAAGCAAAACGTCCTTGTACAAAAAACTAGCAATATGATATATTAGGAGAAATGCCTAAGTAATTTCTAGATTCCGCTGGGGATATAAAACTTGATAGTTCACTTTCAACGACAATATCATTAACCATTTCTCAAGCAAAGTGTGATTTCTTTAATATATTTCATTACGAGTGAACATCAGACACATCACAGTCATTAATCAGTGTAGATGTAATGGTTACGACAATTACGCGATGTGTGCTCACTTTTGTTTCTGTTTTCTCATGACTCTTTCTAATCTTACTTAACAACAATAATCATCGGTTTGTGAACTAGGTAGCTTTAGTATACTTTAAGCTGTAAAACATTATGATAGATCTTCGAGGTACATTATATATGTTACTGTAAAAGCCCGTATATTAGGATTACCTAGTAAATCTTAGAATTTGCCAACATGAGTTGATAAATGTAAGAATTTTATAAAAAGTAAACGGAGGTTCGTGTTTTACCATCCGAGTTTGGTACGTGTTAGGTTTTACCAACGATGCTTGGTTAAAGCACTTATGATATTAAGGGTTCTGGGTTCGAAATAAAAAAAAACATCTAACGACTTCTCAACCTACGTCATCTAAGTCAGGCTTTTATCTCGACAAGGACAAATGCGGAAAATGTATTGGTAAACCAACATTTACTAAAAATAAAAGTAAAAGCATTAGGTAAAAGCACGAAACATCGCTTACTTTTCCTAAAAATCCTTACATTTACCAACTGATGTTGGTAAATCCTAAGACATACTAGAGTTAAACCTAAGATTTACCAGTATACGGGATTTTATAGTAGGAATATAATATGTTGCTATAAAATAATTTCTATACACGAAGACTTCTTAGTCATAAAACCATAATCTGATTTAAATATATCTTATATAATAATACCTGTAACATTTAAAATGCATATATTCTTATATTTACAGGGCCGATAACATCACTAACGCATATAATAACCCTGGTTATCTGAGGAAATGCTTAAAACAGTACATTCACAGACGAAGGTTGCGGCAACCTCTCGTTAACTGGACCGTTAATTAACACATCAATCATATATTATAATGTAAGCATACACTCAGTAAAATCGCGCCACCTTGGGTTACGAACCCTTTAAAAGCTAAATGAATAATGATAAAAAATCTTCTTCTTATTTTATGTAAATGGCTGTAAATATACATGTAGCAAGAAAAATAACTTAGTGAATCCAATAGGAAATAGAATTTCATTCTCTTATCACTATTGCCGCTGATAAGGTTCTTAGCGTGATGATACATACTCGTATTATATCCTTCCTCGATAAATAGACAATAAAATGCTAAAAAGTAACCGTTTAAGTCTTTTCGGAAGTTTCAAAGATTAGATAAAAATATTCAGTATTCAGAGAAAACCAAAAAACAAATTCAACATTTTCTTTTTATTATACGAAGAATGAATAGCAAGAATATCAGAAGTGATTTTCATATGAGATCAAAACAGGAATTTGGGGAGTTTTATAGTGGCGCCACAAATCTACCCCACACATAAAGCGAGACACAATGAATAAAGTATATTTTGTAACGGGAAGAACAAATTACTGATACTATTATGGGTGAATCTGTTTATAAAAAGACAAAAAATATTTTTACATGTTACATTCACTACATAGTCAAAAATATTATACTCTAACAGCAGCCATTAATTCTCGATCTTATTACGCGATGTAGGTAAAATATTTAGCACAAAATCTGAAGAGCTTTCTAAGAATAACATAAAAAGAAGAAGAAAAGAACAACCCTACAGATTTAAGAAATCTTCTTCTTATAGTGCCTCTCCAACTAGTGAAGGTTGGCTATCAGCTTTTTACTGTCTTCTTTATTTATAGCTCTGCGAAGTAACTCAGCGGCGCTGGCTATTCCGGTCCACTCTCGGATGTTTCGTAACCACGATTTCTTTCTTCTGCCAACCTTCCTCTTTCCAGCGACCTTTCCCATCATGACGAGCTGCAAAAGACTGTATCGCTGATGTCGAAAAACATGGCCCAAGTAGGAGATCTTCATTTAAGAAATAAATTTAAGAAATAAATCAAGTCAATTTATTAAAAAGCCATTTAAGAAATAAATCAAGTCAATTTATTAAAAAGTTTAATATAGTAATGATTATTTCATTTTAAGTTTTTGTATTTATATCAATTAAAATACTTATATTATATATCAAATTCTAAGCTTAATTTCATCATAAATCAAAGTTCGGTTTAAAGACAATTACAGGACGACAGACGTAAGAGATCGACATGATTGCGGCCTTTGACACTATAGTACAAAACATAATCACCTCTAACATCACACAAATTATTCAGTATCTTTCTGATTAAATAACATTAAAATGGTATTTAGAATGTAGGTATTATAATACTATATTGGCTTCAAATTAAGTTACTCATTAGTCTTACTTATGGCTTGCACCTACAACAACAATAATAATGAACACTTTATTGCAAACAACACAAGAAATAAATAAAAAAGTGAAATATATAACAAGAAAAGATGCACAGCAAGCGACCTTCTCGTTAGAAACGATCTCTTCCAGACAACCTTAGGGTAGAATTAGAATCAGTATATAAAACGGTAGGCGGTGTACTTGCATAAATACATACATAAATAAATACATACATACATCCATAAATACATACAAACATATATATAAACAGTATAACTGAAAAGTATAATCAATATGTTTATTTAAGTTACATATTTCAAATAAATACATAGCTATAACCTTTATCTATTTCATTATTTCTAAAAGTATATTAAAATATATTTGGTGTTTTTTTTTTAAATTTTGAAAAAAGCTATAAGTCTGTTAAGCAATTCCTGTAGACTCATTATTAAAACCACTCATAGCTGCATATTGAAATGGCCCTAATTAGAACACGAATGACTGAATGACTTATACAAGCCAGACAAACGCAAGCTATTATTCAAATAAAACAGCATCTGTGACAAGTTACAAAGCATGCGGAAGCAAGAACAAGTGGAGCGGGTATAAAGATAGGCGACGATCGAGAGTGCGTGAGTGGCGCGCACAGGGCTGCCATTTAAAGTTGATGAGATATACAAAAGAGAGACCTAGGAATTGAGACATTTAGAAGGATTAAATGCACATCTTTTAACTAATTTATCATAAAGAAATGTAAACAATAAATATACTTTCATTATCTTCATTTTAATTAATAGTTTAAGATTTTTAGTTTTTACTTTAGATTATAACATTCGAGTGTTTAAAAAGCAAGTAAAACCAAATGTTGATGTTGAAAACATGAAAAATTATTCTAGTCTAATCAAATAATGACAAATAAGAAAGCCAACAATTAAGTCATTATATTGGTTCTCATAACACGGTGTATTTTTGAATCCTCACCTCCAGGTAAATTTCTAATAAATTAATTAAATTTCTAACTTGTTAACTATAACGCCGGCGTGGAGGGATACAAAAAATTACAAATACAAAGTAACTATCTCTCAGCCCTGAAACAACATTAACTTCTTATAGTGTCCATTTATGCGCTATTGAAGGATATTGTCTTTTTTATACCATACAATTATAAAGACTGCACGACTTTGTTTAAATACCGTTGAAATGAAAGTCGATTTGCTGAGTAGATTCATATAAATATGATGATCTTGATCGTTATCTTTATATCAATCCGAGATTTTCAAATATGTATGTAACCCAACCCTAAAACAATGATGAAATTGTTTTGTCTAATAGCTGTAATTCATATATTTTTTTAAGATTTTTCGTTATTGTTAGTAAATAAAAGCCGTTTCTCATTGTTACCGTAGTTTAAATCTTGTTTTTTGTAATATTAAGTTTTGTTGTATATGCATGCTGTGTCTGCATCTAGAAAAATGCAATCTTGTGCATTAATTTTGCAAGCTATTCTTATTTTATATGTATTTGATTGACATTTGTTTTGTGGACCACTAAACATAAATAAATAAATTATAGTTTGTATATATTGAATAAAATATTAATTCAATTCAATTCTTGGTTATTTGGCGCAGATTACTTCGCCAATGTCGTGTAGATAAAATATTAACACTTTCTTAGATTTACGCGGATATTTGACATTTTAAATAAAACTATATTTTCGGATTTTTCGCGGATTTATTTAGATTTTTGGTTCCCGACGTTTCGAATGCTTTACAGCAATCATCATCTCACGCAGCCATGATGTAAGTATGTTAATAAAATTGTATTAATAACCACTTATGCTCATCTAATAGAATTAAGCAATTCGTCATAAAAATCGATATAAAACAAGAAGAACCACTAAGGTCAGTCGTGACGGTGAATGGGAGCAAGCATTCTTGCGAGTGGACACCTATCAAAGAAAAACGTGATGTTGAAATATTGATGTTATGCATTATTATATTAACCTTTTTGTATGTGACTTCAATTTGCTAGAATCCTTATAATATTACTCGTATAGCTGTCCGTGTGTCCGTTCGTTAGAACGTACATACATATATTCTCCAATACTACCTTCTGCCTCAGACAGAGAAAGTTATATAGAATGAATATATTATATGGATTTAGGTGAAGCAATGAGAAGCAATGATACATAATTAAATTCTGATTTTGGAAGTTAATTTCAATTTTCTTTTAAAAAAATACAAGCATACAGGAAGATGCAGTATCTTCAGAAGAATGTACAAATAAAGCGAGTGATAAAACTGTGATAATCATGTGACCGTCAAACAAAGTTATCTTGTTATCTGGTATCTACTGTTCCGGAGATACTTAAATGTAAACATATCTACAGTGACTACACGACTGCAAGCTATTTGAGTGTATTATGCAATATATGAAAAATTTGTTGAAGAAAATTTATTTCATTGTTAAACCAAAAGTTTAGGTTTCATTGTGAAAGTTTCAAATGTTATCTAAATTTTAAATGATGCTCCAAAATACGTATCGTATAATGTTTTAATATAAGGTATTCTATTTCTTATACGATTTTGAAGAAAGCGAACTCACGTACAGTTGTAAAAGTGAACATGATCTTAAGCTATAATTGAAGGAGATGACCCCCGAGTGAAACGAGCCCATCAAACCGCACGCTAATGACATTTCTTAATAGGATATAAGAAAATAAAGAGTAAAAGTTGTTTTGCAGTTGATTCAAATCTTTAACTGATGAAGGTTACAAAAGAGTCATTTCGGAAAGAATTTTGAAAGTCAAATGTCATGATGACATAAAGATAATTTGTAGGTGAATCTTTACGATAGCTATATTTTACATTTAAGTCACCTTTTGCACAAATTCTTGCCTTTATGACTATTTAAGTAACTGGAACTGCTTTCAACAGGATATAAAAATACGAGTGCATGCACATTGCTGCATAAACATATATTAACAAAATTATTCATAATTTATTTAAAATATGAAAAGTAGAAATCATCAAGTTTTAAAAATATAAACGAAAATGAGCAGTAAATATTTTGATCTTATTAATTTTTTACAGAGTGAGTTTTTAACAAGGCATGGATGGCAAAATCTACATTTATATTAAAATTAAATAGCATAAACTGAGAAAAGCAGGAGGGAATTTTTCTAATTTTTTTTTAATTAAATTAAAATGCATCATTATAATTATTTATTTCTTTACAGTCAGTAGTTGATATCGTTGTTTTTGAAAATGCACATAATATTATGCACCAGCCAAGAATGAAGATAAAATTATCGCAACATACTCGTAATTGTGTATGTACTATTTATGTACACATACATACGTACCTACATACATCTACATATAATATTAGTTAACGAACTCACAAGTAATCTGAGCTCAGCAATCATATAGAAGTAAAAGTTATAAAAGTTTTAGACTTCTTCACCATATTTTATAAGGCAACCTATCTACTCGTAAGTTATGTCTATGTTTTGCACCAAATATTTTTCATCCGAAAAGCAGTTAGAAGTATTACGACAATACTTTAGCTCTTATACTATTATTTATTGCTGGTTGAGGTCGACAAAATAAATAGTATCGCCAAATTACATATTTATAAGCTATGTCACAATTTACTAAACTATTTTCGAGTTGGTTAGTATGTTTTGAAATGAGCAATATCGATTTAAATACGTTATGGTTACAAAACAACGCAATTTATCATTTAAAATAAATCTATATTAAACGAATTAATTTATTGAATTATACTATGCTTATTTTCAATGAAGCAATATTCCATTTATTCACAAACATACAAACAAATATTCATAAATGACTATCACTGTATAATATATATATATATATATATATATACTCATTCAGAAGTAAATACAGGCTAGAAATAAAAAAAAGAATGTTAAAATATGTAACGACTAAAACTGAAAGACATTTAAAACATAAGTCACGTTAGTACCTACGGACGAATGATTTCTACAAATTAGAATTACTTCATAGATTGCTACATCTATTTTTTTATAAACGATATATTTATTATATTATATGAAACAAACTTACCACATTGATTTTTCCAAGAATATGACTTATCTGGTCTTTGCTGCACATTTTGAAGTTTATGGAGACCACTACTAAACTCACGGGCACTATCACGTCATAAGTCAATAAATGTTACCATTATAAATCATTTCATCATGAGAGACTAGGTGTTTCCATCTTTCGTATGATCTGAGAGTCCTTTTAAAGGTCAAGATTTTTATTTTAAGTACGAACGCCATTACAAGTAAATAATGTATTCGAAAAGCCTTACAATTTACAGTCGAAGCTTTAAGCTTTTTGCATTAAGATAAATTAAAAATTCAAATGTACTCAAGCATACCTAACTTATCTACTAGTTCTACGGCCAAAGTTAAAAAAGTTGTCGACCGCTAAAGAATATAATTTAAACAAACTAATTATATTTACATTTCACAACATATTTTTCTAATTATCTGCTTGTCAGATCTATTTGCTTACATTACTTATTAATTATTAAATAACACAGTTCAAACTAAGAAACTCGCCCAATAGAAAGCCTACATAAAGCCAATCAATTATGTTACTTGCAAATTACAATTTCATAGATATTATTGACTATCGACACGAATCTAATATCGGCAGGTATAATTGAGCTCATAATGAGGTTACAAAATTTGTCGGAATGTTGGCGTCGCGTCGTGGCCAATGCTTGGGGTATACATTAATGATCGGTATCAACACTTAATTGTAAATTAAAATTGTTTTATTACTGTTCTCATGTTTTAATAGTCCAAAATCCAAATATTAGCTGATTGATTGCCTACTAAAATTATATTCGTGTAGTACAATCCTTCTAATGTTATAAACGCGAAAGTTTGTGATGAATGTTTGTTGCTCTTTCGCGCTAAAACTACTGAACGGATTTTGATGAAACTTATACATCATAGTAACATCATATAGTTATATATAATTGAATTACGCGTGCAAGGCCGCGGGAGAACGTCAGTAAAATATAATTTGTGTTTTAATAAATCACATTAAATATTATAAATACGAATGTTTGGATTGTTTTTTACTCAATCGCGCCAAAACGGTGGAACAGATCTGAATGAAATTTGGCACAGAGATAGGTTATAGTCTGGGCTTTTTATCCCGTAAACAGTTACGGTTACGTTCCCGTATAGTATACATAAAAGTAAAGAGAGAAAGAAAAATAAAGTATCATAATATAAAAAATATGATATTAAGTTAACTCGGATTCCCTTTACAATTTTATATTATACAACATATCTATTATATTATTTTTTTACAAACGCAAAATAAATTTGCATAAACGCCTATCGATCATTATATTTGCATGTTTTCTAAATAGCGTTAGTGAAATCGCAGGTCTAATTGTTTTATATCTCGTTGTTTACCATAAGAGATTTGCTAAAAGCCCCACACACGTGTACGACCACACCTGTTCATTTGTAAATAATAGCTTAAAAATGATGGCATAACCGTTTAGCTCAACGTCAGAATTTAATAATTCGATATTAGTTAAAATTTATATATGTTACATAATATATTGATTTTTAAAGTCCCAACTAAAAGGCATTTTTCATTAACATTGTGTAACGAAGCAAATATTGTACTTTAATTATATACTAAACACACAGCCTCTAAAAAAATATATATATTTATATGTTATAATGTTTTTAAAACATTATATATAAAATATATATTTTATATATAATGTTTTAAAAACTTGTATTAATTGCGTATTAATTGCTCTATTCATTGGTAGTAATTTCAACTCTTAAACTCATTATAAAGAACTCGTAATGAATACCGTTCATTAGTAAAGGTTATTATATATTTATTGGCAGTAGAATAAACTAAGGTTATATACTTAGCTCATATAAAATTTTTGTTAGTCAATTATTATGACAACGGATTTATTCCATTAATAAGAGATAGAATAAAGCCTCACATAATACTTTCTTAGATTTACGCGAATATTTGACATTTAAAAAAAACGGTTTTTTGCTCGGATTTATTTTGATATAGGAATGATTTCTGAAAATAAAATCACTTTTTGATCGAAATATTTCTAGGCCACATTCTATAAGTATTTTAAACAACATAAAAGCAGGAAAATCGCGAATAACCTTCTTTAACTCATAGTAATGCACCATTTAAATGATATACACGTAAGCATCTACAACTATAACCGTTAGTACGTTTGTTGGTCCGATGATGAGGCATCATGTTGTTTGATGAATATTGATGAAAGGTCCCGAGGTCAAGTGAAAAGGCTGTAGCCGGGCGTAGACGTAAAAGTTAAACCACTTTCGTTCGGACACAGTTTTCTATCTTTAATCTGACGTCAATTATAGAATTTATATTAAAAAATAAAAAAAACTATGTAACTATGTATTTTAAGTATTAAGGATTTAGGTAGAATAAAAATAAGCAATACTCCGTTTACATTTGAAATATACTGTAGATAAGAAATATGTATAAGTTACTAGGACGTAATCCGAAGGGAAATAGTACAAGGCTTTCCGTAAATTGAATGAATGAAACCATAAATATTCCTCCGACATGTGATTTTTATATAACTCAATATTTATCGAGTCAATTAAAATAACTAAATCATTTAAGTACCTATCATGTGAAAAAATATGAATCATTTTACAAATACCTATTTCGATTTTAAAAAGGAGACATAATTAAATTTAAATTATTAAATTTAAAATCAATCCCAAATAATTACCCTTCTTTTTTTAATAGAACAAAAAAGTCGGTCAACAAAAATCTATTTTGTGGAATAAAATCTTAATAAACCTTTTCTTTTTTTTGCAATATTTTCATTTATTTTTATTTATCACAGATTGATTTCAACATACTATTCATCTAATTAATTTGTGTAAATTTCGTGCAAAGTTTTCAAGTTCAGTTTCGGCAAAAAAACGAATTACAGGGTGGGCGGTTATTTGTGCCTGTGAGTGTATTTTAACTTAAAATGTGATAAGATTAGGCAGCGCTGACCATAAGATATTGGTCTCTAAACTAGGGTATTACTTACAAAGGGTGGTCCCATAAATAAACCCATGGCCTAGTGGTCGTATAAACTCGACCATATAGCTCAGTTAGTTACTACAGTCCTCTGTCTCAATATCACATCAATGTATTACCGTAATAGCGCCTATGATTTTAACTTTCGACGCGTTTACATTCCGATGAAAACGAGAGTGGTCTTATTATATCACAGTCATAGACCAGTATCTATATACGTACTAAGGCTCAAAGTCAAAAATACAAACAACAAGGTAAAGATACTTACAATATGCCATTTCATGCATTTGGGCAGTTAAATAAATAAAAAAATATTGGAAGATCGCTTTCACCGAAAATATAATTGATTTTGTTTGCGTAATTTTGATGTAATTTAAATTTTTTCTAGCTATATGTGTAGGCAATTCACTTTAAACTACCTAAACTTTTTTGATTTATGTAATAAAAAAAACTTGACTTTTAACTTCTCTTGCGCTTTGTAGATTTTATGAAACAACAAAAAAAATATAATTTACATACAAAAGATGACGCAATGCTCCACCATAATCATCTCACGGTTTTCACTAAAACCATACATATTTTTTACCCAATATTAACATATAAAACTGTATTGAATACTTTCACCATTACGTAAGTTGGGTTTTGGAAAATTATAATTTACGAAATATCTAAATACTCGAAATGTAGTGAAAACAACAAGCGCGTTAAACATATTTCTGTACAAATGTAGTTGTTTGGTAATTGTAATATTTATTTCTCAATAGTACAATAGCAGGATGAAGAAACAAAAATTTCTCGCGGTATGAACAATTTTCTTGTTTCTGAACACCAAGTTGCACCAGAACAAAAATTGCACCACCTAAGTTTTTGTAACTTAATACTTGTAAAATACGACCTCCCCAGAAATATTTCAAATAAAATGTGTCAATTAACTGTTTTACAGCATGCTAAGCTACTAATTAAGAAATTATTATAATTATTATACTTTACATGATAATATTACAATATGTATTTTGAAGAATTACTTTTGATTTGTTACCTCATACATTTTTCCTATACGTAAAACTATATAAATGCCTTATTTAATCTCGTCAATTACGTATATATTTTATGAAACAAACAATCGAATACTGCAATTTTCACGTCATTGTACCGTATTGTAGGCTGTGACAAACGTTGTAATGTAGGAACTGACGTGCAAATGAAGAGTAAAATTGCCATATTGCGTCGCAAACTGCAATGGCGCAAGTTTTATGGCACAAATAAGTGAATGGAATATTTTTAAGTTTCATAGATAAAGAAAGATAAGAAAAATATAACATAACAATATAATGTATTTATAGATAAATTTCACTTTTTAGTATAGACTTACTACCTACGTTCTTACTCACTAATATTTAATAATTTATAATAAAGAAATACTCTTCCACATTTTTAAATATGTTATTATTACACCGGACAATGGAGAGCAATAAGTACAGCAAGTGATTCTTTAAATTGACATAACTTTTTTATTTACGAACCAAATAAAATAAATCAAACTACTAAATGTTACGTGAAGCTTACCACAAAACATTAGTGAAATCCGCGGAAAACGGTTAGGCCGTTTATGAGATTAACGCGCACAAACGCACAGACAAACACAAAATTTAAAAAAATCATTGTTTTGAGTTCTATTGCGTTAATAAAGACCCCGAATTTTCTCAAATATCTTCAATGTCTATAACAGCGATCATTTACATTTTTTTATATGTATAGATATAAAAACAATTCGTGGGTATACATAAAAATAGTATGTCCCGACGATTGAACTTAACATAAATCATGTATGTAAAATATTTTAATTTTTAATATTATAATTTGCGACATACCACGAAAGTGCTATCTGCATAATAATTCAGGAACTGACGTGCAAATGTAGAATAATGTGCCCCGTTTCATGCAACACCTGGCGTAACTTGTGAATCGACGAAATTAGCGCATGCTTTTCCGATAAGTTAATGATAAGTAAACATAGGAAGCACGTATGGTTCTATGTTCTACTATATTATTAGGTAAATGTGGTTAACATACTAGTGAATTCAATTATAGAATTTTACTCAAACTTACTAAGTAGTCGTAAATAAAATAAAATTTGAATAAATTGTACCTATACATAAGTACATATACTAATATTATAACGAGGTAAAGTTTGTGACGTTGTAGGGTGTAATGTCTGGATCTACTGAACCGATTTAGACGATTTTTGGTAAAAACATAGTTTGAGACCCCGGGAAGGACATAGGATACTTTTTATCCCGGAAATCATCCCTTAATGGGGTGAAAATGGGGATGAAAGTTTGTATGGGGAATCCACCTAGGGACGAACCCGAGTGAAGCGAGTAATATTTTTAATGGATTCATTCAAATTTTAAATTATGCAGTCTTAAATAAACAAACTTTAAATAAAAAAACAACAAAAGACATAAAAATAAATTTTAAAACCTACCATTAAGATGTCTCCTTCAAAAGGTCGTCTATTTAAACATCACGACTGGTCAAGTTAACTTCTTATAATAGGTAAATTTTAAATATAAATTCAAATAAAAATTAAAAATCAACAAACTTCGAAACTACGAGAATTGTAATGAATGAATAATATTAATTGCACCGTTACTTACACGTACACGTTATTTAGACGAAACTAACCTTTTTAAACATAAAATTAAAAGAGGGTACATTGAAAAGTATATTTAAAAAGGTTTGAACTAAATTTATTGATACCTTCTCAGATTTATTCGATTTTTTTAATCCCTGACCATGGTTCTGAAGTAGAGCATTCTAAACGTCGGGAACCAAAAATTAAAATAAATCCGCCAAAAAAATCCTAAAAGATAGTAAAATGAATTCACTCGAAACGATTTCTTTTCATACCGCTAATTAATTATTATATATCAATTATCAACATCTTAATTAAGTCGATTAATATACACCTAGATAATGTAAGCAAATAGAGCTAAGAAAGTAAAATTATAATTTATATTACTTTATGTTGTATCATATTCATTATTGAGATAAATAACGATCGCAGCAGTTTACATCTACATAAATAAACGTATCGTATTCAAGATCGAATGCTATGCGAAACAACAATTAATATTAATCGCTACGCTTTCCTCGTCTACTTAAAAGGTCACCAAGTCGAAACTTGATCCACAGACTTATTCTAGGTTAACTTCATATTTTAAGGCTTTTCGAACAATTATTATCGAACTATGAAATCGTAATAAAACCTATACTTAACATAAAACTATGAGAAAATAAATAAAATAAAATATAAATCATTTTATCTTCATATCAAGACAATACCTGTGCATTGAAAACAAAAATCCTAAAATAAAAATCGAGACCTCATATGGCAACGATCACAAATCACTCGCACCTCACAATTTTGTATAATATATATATAAAACTTTCGTCGATCCGTACGGGCGCGCGGTTCGCACAGTACGCGGCAGGTGACTGAAGGTGCTTGAGGTTTCGCGGCGACTCGGCGATAGTGCAAGTAGGTAGCGATGTCACGGTATGCCAGAGAAAAGTTAGAAAATAATCATCACCTTGACGATCTCCGATGCCGATTGAATACAAACTGGACAATTGCTTGGAATATTGAATAATCGTTAATCAATTGTCCTTAACGTAATCCGTTTAAATCGATCTTCGTGTAGACTTACAAATGACGAACGAAACAAAGGAAAGCTTCAAAGGTGTTAAAGAAGCTTTAAAAGTTGTTAAACTATTTATCTAACTAACTCACTCTTTTAATTATATTATAAAAATATGGTAAAGAAATCATTTTTTAACTTTTATGCAAATAACAGTATAACACAGTAAATTGAAATACGAGTATAATACAATAATAGAACAAATAATAAGTATTAAATCTATACTAATATATGAAGAGGTAAAGTTTGTAAGTTTGTGACGTTGTAGGGGGTAATCTCTGGATCTACTGAACCGGTTTAGGTGAAATTTGGTAAGAGGATAGTTTGAGACCCTGGGAAGTGCATAGGATACTTTTTATGCCTGAAAAATTTACGGGCGATTCGCCAATATTTTTTACCATATTTTTATGTTTGCAAAATAAATGTAAAAAAAAGCCGTCATAAGGACTGCCGATAGAAATTAAAACTTAAAACTATAAACAAACAGTTGCTATTTTTGGATATTCAAATTAATTGTTTGATCTTAAATTAAAATTTGTAAATTAAAACTGTTTACATTTATCTGGTTTTGACATCTATCGGCGCTCTGAGTGTTAGCGTTAACACGTCACGTGACCATGTCGATGACGACTTACATGAATTTACTCCCCATCCAAATCTGCCTATAGAAGTTTTCACTTCAATATACCAAAAATCTGTTCATAATATCTTCACTTTCTTTGTTTTAGGAAATGAGGAGACGACACTTTCAATCCAGATAAAAAGATTCATCTATCACGATAACAGTCACGGTCATTGAGTCACATAGTACTTGCGATGTAAAGAAAATTATATTATAAAATACCAACTTTATAACATTTCTTTTTCTAGGAAATATAAAAATAATAATAAATTAAATAGCCTGGTTATATATATATATATATATATATATATATATATATATATATAGGTTAATATTCTATATATAGGTTAATATTCTTTTAATAATTTTTTTTCTATTTGATTTAACTTTAAACGGGCCTATTCTAAATTAAAAATGTACTACATATTTATTTATGGAATCAACCTTAGGTGAGCTAACATATTCTTGAATAAATATTGTAAGGATCATATGTTAAATACGATTTGAATAAAAATAAGCACGTAAATGAATAACTATAAAAGTCCTTACGTTGTATATTTTATGAATGAATTACTCATATATTTAACAATTCTAATTTACTGTTTTTACTTTTTAATTAACGTAATTTTTATATACATACGTACAACTCTTACTTGAATATGTAATTTTTAATGTAATATTTTAACAAATCGCCATACAACATACAATATGTAGGTAACAAAACAATAGGGATTAATTTTCAAATAATTATCTTGTTTACCAATCGTTATTTATGTGATTAAAGTATGCCTGAAAATATCTACAATTTTATAATATATTTTCTTCTATATCTGGCCTGCGAGTATATAAACAAAAAATATCATGATCTGATAAATGCCAATGATCTGATAAATGATAATAAATGGCCAAATATTATTTTCAATATTACACGACGACGTTTGTATGGGAAATGCATTTTTTTTTTTACTTAAATATAGCAAAAGAAGTGATAATATATTATGGACACGCATAATATCATTAATGAATACAACAAATCAATTAAATTTATTTTATTAAAACTGAAACACTGTAAAATACATCTAAAATATTTTTAATTATTTATTATCTAGGACAAGATTCTATGTCAAAATGTAAAAGATATTTACTCGGCGGATAGTTTGTTCTCAACTAGTACTGAAAGTTGTCCGTAAGCTTTCCTTTTCCAACCAACTACCTAGAGTCCTTTTGTGATTTATTTTTGGCAAAAATTTAAAAAAGCTGTACATATATTGGTTTCATATTTTATTTTCTTTGTTTAAACTCCCTAATTTGGAAATTGGAAGTAGATACTAGTCCGATTTCAAAAAAAAATGTTGCATAGTCTATTCATTATGGAAGTTTCTAATTTTATTTTAACAATCATCCCTCCAGTGGTTCTTCTGTGATGCGGTCGGAGGCAGACAGACAGAAAAAATAAAAAAACTATAGATTAAATATAGATTCGGCCTCTGTATCGATAATAAGGTTTTCCAAAAAATATGATTCGACTCAGATATACATTGCAAGCCGTAAACTCGGAGTAAATCTATATATAATAAAAACTTTTTAACAAAAAATAAAAACCAACTTCCAGGCACTAAAATGTAAAAAATAACTAAACGGAGGTTTTCATTTAGAATAGATACCTAATCAGATATTTTCGAAGTCGGTACCAGCCGATGCAAAGCACGTCTCATGTGTTTCGATACGTAAAATACATATTTACCTATTAGATATTCATATTTTAAAATATTGTAGGCTGGCTCTGAATAGAAAAAAAGTAGCGCTTTTAATAATTTATTACTATATCTTTATACATAATTATAGTCAAAGTCATAATTCTGACGTAGGTATACGCTATGTGAGCGTAATATAGTTTCTTCAAAATCCATTCAGTAGTTTTATGTGAAAGAGTAACAAATATACATGCATTCCTACAAACTTACTCGATGACACGTTTTGCTCAGTTTGTAGTAACCCTACTTGCTGTGCCAGTGTCGCGGGTTTGAGTCCCGCTGGGGGCATTCATTTGTGTGATGAGCACGAATGTTTGTACTCCAGGTTCGGGGGTTTTATATTTATAATATGTATATATTTAAAGTTATTTATCTATAGTGTATCAACTATCTGGTATCCATAACACAAGCCTCGTAGCTTATCATAGCACTAGATGGTGCTGTGAGTTAAATGTTAAAAAAATGTGTCAACATATTTATTTTTTATTTATTTAACTTCGTATTTGTAATATACAAGTAAGTAGGATATAATAGTCTTATTAGTCACCGTAGTTTGTTTAAGTAAAGCTTACGTTAAACATTATATTAAGTAACAAAACCTTAACATTTTTGTTACACAAACTAATTACCGATAACTCCTATGTGAAATTCTTTTGACCTACAGTAAATAAAATTCAAGATAAGTTGTCAATGACATTACAATAATTTAAGATGTTACCTTAAGTGTTGAAACTTGAAACTATACATAGGCACATAGGTATATTTGAATTTTATTTTCCATACTAATAATAGAGAAGTATAGCTATCTATACATATAATAAAATTGTAACTAAGCCGAATCTGTGATATATAGGATACTTTTTATTGCGAGAAAATATCTCATCTCTGGGAAATCTATACTAAACATTAAAGCGTAAGTAGGGACGAACCCGAGCGGAGCGAGGGTGAGTCGCTAGTTCTAAAATAAAAGGAACACGATTTGATGATAGCCACTCCCACTTGAGCTCAAATATCAACCAACTCTATATGCAATACGAACGAATAATTAATCATTTTTTATGTTTGGTTATCCGCATGGTTCCAACAGCATCATTCTGACCCATTTATCATAGGACTTTCATTTCAATTTATTTAGTGGTTTGGGGAGCCTACCTTTTATCCTAGCCAAGAAAAACATTCCAGACCCGTTAAACAATAGATTTTTGCAGGCAGGCGAATTGGATGAAAATGCCAAAGACTATTTTCATCGGTATAGAACGAAACCTAAGGAAGCCGGAAGCATAAAGTAAAAAATATTAATTCTTGACTAAAATCATCCCTTATCAGGCTTTTATTAAACATAGTATACAATCGTTTTAATTGATTTCCTTATAAAACCACTATAAACTGTTTCAAAACAAAGCACCTTCATTTTCATTATTGTGCCTTAGTAATTTTGCAATGTAAATTAATCAATTCATTGAGCCGTTTTAGAATAATTAATTTTAATAAATACGGCTATTTACTTTTACTAAGTGCTTCTTATATTGTTCTTAATGAATACCTTAACATATGTACATTTTATGTCACACAATTGACATATTTGAACTAGCGATTTACCTCACTCCGCTCGGGTACGTCCCTAGGTGCCTAACTGTAGCCTATATTTCCTCTAGGTCATACATACTATATCTGTGTACTAAAAATTATCTAAAAAAAATAATCGACTCTGTGCTTTTCCAATACTAAATCCAACCAATAAGTTACTTTTGATTGTTAACATTTCATAGTATAAGATTAAAGAAAAAAAAATATATTAGTTATAGGTCATTGCGAGAAAGCAAAACATAATATAATTTGCAGTCACACGATATTACATCATGTCATGTTCAAATCCTTGACACACATGATAACAGATTACTTCTAACTGGGCGATCGCTTATTGTAATCCCGGGAAATTTTCATTACCATTAAGAAGTCAATGAAGTGTTGTTAATTTGTTTGAGGCTTCCATCAACGCACGACATTGAGTTTATGTCATACTAGTGTTTTCTCGCGGCTCCACCGGCGTCTTTTAATTTTCTAGAATTATTCTTATAAGCTATATTTTTTTCTTAATTAATAGGCTATAAGCGCAATAGGTATTTTACAAATAAGACTAGCAGATCTAGAGTTCAAACAAACAAACAAACAAACAAACAAACAAACAAACAAACAAACAAACAAACTCTTCAACTTTATACACATATATTAGTACAGATATATCTAGTTTCTGCCTGCGTCTTGGCCCGCTTGTATTTATACGGCGAATCCCGAAAGGAAGGTTGGTATTCTATTTAATCCACAAACTGCTGACGTGAGACACGATTTTGTATAGGTATTTAACTTTGTTCCTAATTACTACTTAGTACTTACTATGACCATAACGGAATATTATCACGCAAATATTATGAATGCGGAAGTTTAGGAAGAGTGACACATTCAATTCTTTTAAATGACAACAGCTCAACAATTTTAAATGAAATTCGTAATGAAAATAGTTCATATAATGTTAGATTAATATATAAGCTAATTTTCAATAATGTACATATTATCTACCTATAACAAGAGCTAGACCGTTTGCTCTCGAGCGACGTGATTCATAAAAATCCTAATAACTTTTCTATTACCAGCACTCTCAAACAATTTTTTTTATTGGAAATCTTTGACAAATTTGTTTTAATTTTTTGAGCGGAATCCTAATTCTTTTTATAAAATAAAAGTAGCCTATGTTACTCCCTATAACATCAACTATCTTCCAATGAAAGTCCCGTCAAAATCAGTCCAGCAGTTTCAGAGGCTATCCGGGACAAACAGACAGACAGACAGACAGACAGACTGACGGACAAAAATAAAAAAAAAATGTGTTTTCTTATTAGTGCCGTATATAATTTCAATGCATTTAGTAAAACGCTGTTATTTTGACATTACAAACAGACACTTTTTGATTAAATATTCAGTACCAAAAAGGGTAAACGTCGAAAAAATAAAAATATATGAACCACAAAAAAAATGTATATCAATATTAAGAATTAATTATTATTAATCAATTCTCTGAGTTGTCAAATTTATTCGAAAAGAATGGCTGAATACATGACTATGACATACATAATATATACAAAAGACCTAAACGTCATATTTATATAAGCGTATATACCATAGTAATTGAATGTTTTTGCAGTGTTATCAAATCACTTTCACCTATCGGTGGCTAAAACGATAGCCATCCGCCCAACGTCTCGATCAATCACAATCAGAACACCTGCGATATCGGCCATTGTTAGTGCATGTTTTCTAAAAGACTAAAAAACCTGAAACTCAAAGGTTGCCTAGACACAACAAGTCTAATAAATACAAGTAAAATCCTTTCACATTCCTAAATAGTAAGAAAGTAGAAAATTGTCGGCGAAATATATTTTCACGGTGAGCGGTTTTATAATTTGGGTGGTCTTGACCTTAGTATACATAATAATGTGTGAAATTAAAAACTTACGATGTTCATTCAACTAACTGCACCAGGCATAGGTTTAGGTTCTTTTATTCTACTATAACGATCAATTGGTATTTTTGGTGTTTGAATGATAACATAATAATACTTATTCAACCCGAGAAAAAATGTCTACTACACTACCTACGCCAAATTTTATCATGTTAGTATTATTAGTAAAAATTCGGTGACCAATAAAAGGTATAGGTCACAAGATTAACGATGATCAAAGCGATGATCAAATATTTACGATGTGTAAAATACCTATTTTACACATCGTAAATATTTCAACTAACACTATATTATCAAAATGTTGGGACTAATTTAAATAAATAATTCAGCAATTAATTTATCACACATGGAAATTTCGTTTTTTTATTTACGAAATCCGAGTCAATAACTGCGATGTTACCTCAAAGTCAAATGATAGGGACTAATAAAATATATCTTCAAACTAAAGAAATATAAATGTTGCTTTAACTGAAAATACGTTATCCTAGTCCCAATTGCAAAAATTAACCATTTTACGAAAACAAGCATAGAAAATTAAAAGAAAGAGATTTGGACATTCAATTCAAGTCAAAAAAAAACAAAAACCTGGGAACAAGTCAAAAATGTTTTACACGATATGCCATTAAGATTTAAAAATCATGATCATCTTTTAAAATCGTGCTTCCTCCAACACCATGAAGATGGGGTAAATAACCTCGAAATGCGTGAACAAGATTTCGTCATAATTGCTCCTATTACAAAATGTTATTGAAATGTCTTGCAGTGCACCGGTAATTTATTTCTGACTCTTTTGCTTTGAAGAAACATGCACTTCCTGAAATATATCATTTGTGTACACTTACATTATAAGCCTTTGATGTAGGAGATAATCTCCGAAACTATGCCTCCAATATTATAATTCTACACCCAAATTTTGAATAGCGCTTTAGGGTTGAAATATATTGAAAAAAAAACAAGTTTTTCCTTATCTAAGGACGTTATTTTGAAATATTGAGTTGAAGCAATTGAACGTTGCTGATATTCCATCATCAGATCTAATGAGTCTAATTGAAATATGAAATTGAAAATATGGGGGCTGCTAGTTTCCATAATGTGAAAAAAAATCGACAAACTATGTCAAGTCAGGTATCGTTGAATAGGTATGGGGTGTAATGAGATACCACATGTATTTATTTTTATTTTTTCGTTGAACTTCGTCGTTCTTTCGTTAAATTCAGAAGACTGGAAAAGATCTCGCAGAAATTTGGAATAACATTGTATTCAACGGCCACACGAGGTCGTAGCAGAGTATGTCGAACCCGATGACAGATTCATGTATCACTATTATGTTTTTCGCATGATTACACCTTTCCTTTATTATTTTTATACCAATCAGATTTTGTTAATCTGATGCTGCAACCTTAATCTTAATCGGTCTAGAATCTATTTATCATGGTGCTTAGAATTAATTTAGATTTAATGTACTGTAGTAAATTAAAATTATACATATATATAATAACCATACAATAGAGTTGTTGAAATTTTAATAAATTATAATTATACAGACATAAATGTATAAAACAAATTAGTATGTAGTCACTTTCTAGGGTTACTCACCCTACATGGTAGGTTGCAGTACGCGTTAAATGCATTAAGCGTGAAACCATCCTAACCTAATTGAAGCCAGTATGGTGAGCGCTATGTGACCGTCAGACATGCGAAAGACTACATAATGAGCGTACTTACGTAGTGTGTACTTTACGTTTTTACGGTATAAATGAGCGATAAAAATATTTTCACTTTAATATATGCAAATTTATTGTTAAAATGCTTAGAAAACTCTTCACATCACATCAAGTAGAAAAGATGGTAATGGATGGTGGTTTTCGAAAACTATAAGAAAAATATACATATAAATTAGCTTTTACTAATAAATTACAAAATCATTTACGATTTTTTAAACCATAAAAAATATTAACAACGACGACCCAGGGGGGTTGTCACCAAAAATTTGCTTCAGGCTATTTTTTACTAAAAAAACTTCTAGTCTGGAGATGTTTCGGTATAACAACTCTATATCATTCTATTTTATTATATTAATTAAATAATATGTATTATTTACATTTCCGCATTCTCATATTATCTAAAATTACTACAAAACGTGCCGAAACATGTGTGTTTACATGTTAATATAATGAACTCAAGTTATAGGAGTGATTTAAACGTGGGACTGAGAATAATTGGTGAATAATATCGCAGTCACGAAACCATTACGGTCATTGAGTCAGAACTCAGAACGGAGCAGGTCTTTCTGGGAATGCCAATATGCTGGACAATGGCCTATTCAGAAATATTGATTCGAAATAATAAAAACATATACATTACCATTGTGTAACATGATGACGTTAATTTAATTTTAATAATAAGAGGTTACGTTTCAGTTGTTATCAAAGCTCTCCATGGATGGTATTTTTTGATGTTTATTAAATAAAAATATGAAAAAGCTAGTTAGCTAGTTAGCTAGTTTTTTTTAATAAAACATTCAGCTGAAATCTTAAAGTATTGATGATAAATACAATTATTATTATTCTCAGAATAAAATATTCTAAGGAAGATCTATAGATAAATATTTTGTTATTAAAGTTCATATTCATGACTTATGGATGTTAATGTTATTTATATTATATAATATGCCTTGTTATAAAGTTAGATCATCACCTAATAGAAGCATAGCATTTTGTTTAAGTGAAACCATAAGAGGAAAGATTTAGTATCTGTCATTTCCATACCTACCTAAAACATCATTCTGCAGCTTGACAACAAGTCTTTGCCGTTAAGAAAATAACATGTATTCAATTATAAAACATAATGTCAGAGATTCATTAAACTAATGAAAAGTTATCTATACTAATATTTTAAAGAGGTATTTGTATGTTCGTTTATGTGAAGGCGATAATCTCAGGAACTGCTAATCTGATTTGAAAAATTCTTTTTGCATTAGATAGCCCGTTTATTGAGGAAGGCTAAAGGCATATAATCTATAGTCTATCTATTCTACTAACCGTTAAAACGTACCTAGGGGCGAACCCGAGCGAAGCGATAGTGTCGTTAGTATTAAATCATATTCATCTATTATAGCTCGTGCTTATTCGAGTGACTATAAAACACTTAATAAAGCCTGACGGGGACATACAATTTCCTGGTTATTACCACACACGATTGCTTATAGGAGCGTAATAAAATATATTAACAAAAGCTAAAGTATTCTATGTTTTAGACCAGTCCTATACGAAATTGAGTAAGGCGTTGCACGCACTAGTGGCAAGCGGAGCACTTCTTGAACATCCAGGTTAAAGTAAATTGACTAGAAAATAGTATCTAAACAAACACATCATAATCCGTTTGTTCTATTGTAAACGGTACATTACTTTTTCATATACTATACATTACATAGTATTTATTTATATAATTTAGATTTATGACTTCCGGAATGTTATAATTGTTATTAGATAACTCACTAAAGAGTTACCTACTTGTATTCGTGACTTAAAATGAATCAAATATTACGTGTATTTATTTAACTTGTCGTGTTCGCATGTTTGTCTGTTTATTTCCGGTTTAGCAATTAATTTCTCATGCACTTGCTTGTTAATCGATTGAGCTATAATTTGAATACTAATGAATCACAATACAATATTGGTAAAATGAAGATTTTTAATTAACAGTGCCGAAATGAATATTCCTTAATTTTTCCTAACTATAGTACCAAAAATGAAAAAAAAAAGTTTTTCATAATAAAATACACATATTTTAATTATATTATTATAGAAGAAAAATGCATTAGAAAAATTAATGAGACTCTTTAGGTCTGTAAACTGGAATTTTCTTAATATAAAAGACCATAAAAAGATGATTAACTAACCCTTTTAAAATTAGTCCGAGCTAAATACGTTAACAACGAATATATTTTGTTTGGAATCCCTCTTCCTCCAGCTTCCGCGTACTATTTTAGGACTGTGTAAATAAGGAATAGACTTTTTCAATTCGGGGACAGATGTTAAGCTCACGTGTAAACATGACTCCGCTAAATAAATCGATGATTATACAGTGATGAATGTTTATCTATTACTACGGTATTTACTTTTACATCTTTGCCTGGTTATGCAAATCGTTAAAATTTACGATTGTTATTCTTGTCATATTAATTCTAAAAAGAAAAGTAAGCAAAGTAAGTCTTCCTATTCGTATTTCTAATTGAACTAAATGAATTGTACCAAGAAACGTATTTATAGTAGAATAGATTTATTAACAACATTAATAGTAAATAAAACCGGTCAAGCGCTAGTCGGACTCGCACACGAGGGGTTCCGTGCCATAATTGACTTTTTTAATCTACATGGCAGCCTTTATAAATTCGCCATGTTGGTTTTTTATTATTTGCTGTTATAGCGGCAATACAAATACACACTCTGTAAAAATTGCAACTCTACCTATTATGGTTCATGAGATACAGCCCTCTGACAGACGGGCAGACAGTGGAGGCGTAGTAAGTAATAGAGTTCCGTTGACACCCATCGGATACGAAACCCTAAAAAATATTATTTTCTGTACAATGGTATGATTAAAAATTATAGAGCATTGTTATTACATTTTTCTAAAAGAACAGGTATCTATCAGGTCTTTAAGATATCGATATTCTATGAATTAATCCCACGAACATAGTCATTACATAATACTATGTACATAGTAGACACGAAGAATATAAAAGCTTCCTTCCACAAATACAAAATATAAAAATAGATTTGAAGCCATACTGGAAGCGATGACGAACAAACTGTCTGAGTGAGTGACACGACAATCGTTATAGCCGCTGAGTGTTGGACAAATACGTGATACATTTTATAACTATGACGTGCCCCGACTTCACGTGGGTGCTGCTTTTCGAATTCGACACTTCCCCTGGATAAACCAATTTCTCAGTCGATACATCAAAACATTCGATTATCAGAAAGTGAGTATATATATATATATATATATATATATATATATACATATATCCTTTTTTAACCTAATAAGCAAACAAATTTTGCCTCTTTATAATATTAATATAGATTGTCCTATTAAGTAATATATTTTAAAAAAAAGGAAAAAGTCTATATTGTAAATATATTTTTTCAAGAATCTTCTTGGTACTTGGTACGAACTTGGTTTTTATATCTTAATAGTATTAAAATAATATTAGATTAATCCATACGAACAATACGTCTAATATAACTGTAAAGCAATAATGACATGCCTATTTCATTAATCACATACAGCCTTGTAGATTAGCTGTTGTAACTAATTTGTTAAATGTTTCATTTACATAGATTTGAATATTGCAATAATTTACATGTAATCCGATTTGAAGTAAAACCAATAATGGGATACGCTTACTTGAACATCCGATTTGACTGTTCTGTTTCTAAATATGTGTACAAAAATGATATGTACATTGTACATATGTTGGGAAAGATATTAATTACTTTTCCAAAAAGATATATAGTAATATATTTAGCCTACAAAATTTTAAGATATGAATATCTAATAGGTAAATATGTATTTTACGTATCTAAATATATTAAATTTGCTTTGCATCGGCTGGCACCGACTGCCAAAATATCTGATTAGGTATCTATTCTAAATGAAAACCTCCGTTTAGTTATTTTTTACCTTTTTAGTGCCTGGAAGTCGGTATTAATTTTTAAGGTTTTTTTTTATACTAGCAGTACATTTCCGATATAAACATCAGTTTTACAATAATATATGGAAGTCTGTCCGATTTGTTGACATTTGTGATTTCTGTTCCGCCCCCTTAGGGACTAGCATGATGCTGTATATGTAGCTTAAGCTTTACTAAAAAAATAACTATCTAAAGCAAATGAAAATTTTCAAATCGGATTAGTAGTTCCTGAAATTAGCACGTTCAAACAAACAAGCAAACAAACAAACAAACAAACAAACAAACAACAAACAAACAAACAAACAAACAAACTACGTCTCTTTATAATATTAGTATAGATTTGGAAATGGGTAATATAAAACAATTATGACTTTTTTAATTAAAAAAAGCAATAATAATAATTACAAATAAACTCAACGGCGCTTAAAATGCTTACATATTATGTTGCCTGTCGATTATACCTGTCGAATACTCTGATTATAATTGTGTTATTAGGTCAACTCAAACTTTCTATATAATACATTCATAACCCATCACTAAGCAAAGAAATCACATTTTGTATACTGTTTATATTTACACTGTTGATTCGTTTATGTTCTATTTTGCCCGATACCGTTCATAAGATAAAATTTTATTAATATTATCCTAGCATTTAATAAATGAAAAGGTAGTATCTAAGAACATAATCTTTATTAAAATTGAAAAAAAAAATACATTAAATTATTATAAGATTTTTTTACTGAACGAGCTTTACAAGAGTCTTCCACCAACCACATCATACGTTATTTGTAATTATAGTCCACTAGCATTTATTCTCTTAGTATTTAAAAACAAAAACAAGTCTATCCCACGGGAACCGTACATTTTTTAGGGAACAAAAGTAACGTATGTGCTATTCCTGAATATAATCTAACTCTGTGCCTTTCATCAAGACCCGTTCAGCCGTTCTGACGTGATTGAATAACAAACATCCATCCATCCAAATTTTCGTATTTGTAATATTATAATAATGGTTTATATAAAATCCAAATCTACAGTTATATGATTTATTCTCGTTTTCTTGTTACGTTATTTTCAATTATAGTCCAATTAACAAAAAATCGGAATAAGATGTAAAATACGATTATATAGCGTATCTCGGAAAGTAATAAACTCTACATTTAATATCATTAAAGTTTACAAACTGGTATTTTGTACCAGTTAAATTTAGTGATCGTCTAAACTGGCCATAGTAATACACTGTAAAGACGAACTAATGGGTATCGTCAATCATCGTAAGCTAATTTCCGCTCAATATCATTTACGATACCAATGGTGAGAAAATGATCGACAAGATTTTACTAAAGGTAAAAACTGGATAAATTAATCATCAAAATAAACCAAAAGCCAACTGATTAAACAATAATTACCACCTCTACCTAGCACATGCAATCAATTGCTAATATCAAACATGTTACTTAGTGTCTACAGACCTAGATAATCCCACGACCATAACACCTTATCTAGCTCTATGATATATGGATGTTATAATCCAAGTACATTATGTGCGTACTTATATACCTTATTTGCTTTAGTAATACGTCGATTCATGCGGCCAAGTTTTATTGTCAACATCTCGTAGTCTATTCCGTCATTTTGAATTTTTAAGGGATGTTTCACATATTTCATTATAATATATTACATTTACAGAAAAAAATTGACAGCGTCAAAACAAAATTTATTGTGTAATCAAAATTTATTTTAAAATATATCCGAAAATAACATTAAAAATTGAAGTAATAGATATAGAAAATGTTTTAAAAGACAAAAAAATCGAAAGTGCATATTACAAGACTTCTGCGATACCATTCAGACAAACAGAGACAATAGCATTCCCAAGGAGGGTTGACGTCAGGCAGGCGGCCGGTCGTAAAACTTTTGCCAAATCCTTTCAGCAGTACAGAAGATGCACTGCGCCGATCCCAAGTGATTGGGAAATGGGCAGGGAGAAGAAGAAGAATTACATTTACCACATTTATGAATAATTTAAAATAACACAAATAAGTTAAAATGACACCACACCATAAGATTATCAAAATATTTTTTTTAATACACATTTGAACTAAAAAAGAACACCATCTTCTTAATTTTTTTATCTGTGAGTATTCCATCTTTTTAGGTTGGAATATTTTCTTCAAAAAAGTATTATTCAAATTGGTTTAACATTTGCTTCTTTGAGGTCTGTCTAAATAAGTTCCAAGATAAATATGTACCTAACATATTAATGACCTAAACATAAGTATTATAACTTAAGTAATATCTTACTAATATAATATTATAAATGTGAAAGTTTAGATGTATGTTTGTTACTCAATCACGCCAGAACGGCTGAACGGATCTAGATGAAATTTGACACAGAGATAGATTATAGTCTGGAATAGCATATAGGCTTATTATTCCGGAAAAATGTACAGTTCCCATGGAATAGATTTTATATGTAACGCAAACGACCATAAATGACCAATACTGCCACAGAAGTAGGCAGTAAGTAATAATAATTAATTAATACTTATATAAAAGTACTTTATAGTCAACAAAGGCAATGAAGTAATAACATGAGTATAAAGCTAAAAAAAGAAAACTTTCACAAATATTCGTCATAAACAAACCTGTTGGATTGAATAACCATTGTTGTTACTATTTATAAAAATTTTGCGAAGATACACGTAACTCTTCTTTCCACGCAATCGATTATATGTGCACATCGTGAACTGGTTTCGTCCAGACATAAAGTAAAAACTGAAATTGGTCACCATCACTTAAATTCTTAAAGAGAAGTTTCTTGTTCAATAAATAAGCATTTGTTTCTTTGCTTCGACCTTAATAAATTAGAGTAAAAAAATTGCGAGCCAAGTATCAGTCTTAGCATAAAATTTTGAGATAAATATTATGCGAGGGACGATAATTATATTCCTTACTTTATATTAAGGGTATAAATAAAAATAGTATATAAATAAAATAATTTTATTTCTTAGTGAAATCTCACATGATACTTAATCTTGTTTTTATACAATTTACTAGCGGCTCACCCTCGCTTCGCTCGGGTTCGTCGCTAGGTACCTACGTTTTAAATAGATATAAATACGCGTAGTTGTTAGCCATCGTTAGCTATATTATTATTATTTTTGTTAGTTTTTCTGATGTTGTAATACTTATTATCCTATTCCGGACTAAGAGAAATCCAAAAAATCAAATATTATAAAAAATGGTCCAGCTGTTCTTGAGTTATAAATGATGTAACAAACACAACTTTGTTTTATATATATAGATCGGTGCCTAACATAAATAATTAAAAAATATTCTACCTCTAGGGGAGGGATAGTAGGCGTTTAACTTTAATGTGAGTTTTTAGTATAAAGTATTTTTAGTATTAAGAACTTTAAAGTATTAAGTATCATGAAATAACCAAATTAAAATTAAATTAATTTCTTCAACCATTCGTATTTATAAGTCGTGTATTATTATATGGCAGAAAAACCAACTTTTTTAAATTACTGGTACAATATTTGCAGTTACGAGTAAGGAAATCCAGCGGAAGCGTTCGGTGGTCATGCTACAGTTTTTATAGAGTAGCCAATGACTAATAAACAATTTATATCGTAATAATTACTAAATAATCGTTAATTATTATATACTTGTTGCACGCAGAACCAAAAGTATATATAAAGCAGTCTTTAGAAGCCATCATTATTTTATATAAACGTAATAAAATTACTTTTTTTTAAATAATAATAATATTTAATAGCCAATCGTTAGTATCAATAATATATACATAAAATCTTATACTTGAAAAGGAAAAATATGGAGAGTTAATATCTAAATTATAAACGTATTTTTTTAATTTAGACTTTATTTTTTACCCGCTAATATGCCATTGCTGAGTAAAGGCCTCTCTCTTCTTTCCACTTTACTCTATTTCTGGCGAAGACCTGCCAGTATTTTGTAAAGACAACCAGATCTTCCTCCCACCTACGTGTAGCTCTACCGAGATATCGTTTGAAGTTTTGCGAAGTCAAAAATTTAGATTTCAAATTTCAAAAATGCACATAATATGTGTATACCTACCTTTTATTAATTTTAAACGCTGCATAATACCTTAAAATGTATAAAAAGCGAAAGTTATGTTAAATAATTATAATATACTTAATAGAAAAGCAAGCCAAGTAACACAACACAACGTTCTACTCTATTTACCTATTTTTTTTTAAATAACTAAAAGAAAACGCATTACGTCGTCATGTTCGTACCACTTTCCACTATATGTTGTTTCCTTTGAGAATAGTTAAATATGCATCTGTTATGGGTTAGCAAGCAATAGCACTTTGTTAAGTGCACTCTTGTGTACAAATAATTCAAAGAAAACATATTTAGTGAAGGATATATGTATATACTATGTATGGTACTTCAATTAGTAGATGGAATATAACGTTGCTAACTATTTAAACGTCGTATCAAAATAATAGTCCACATTTACCTTAATACCAATCCATACTTAAAATTATAATTGTGAAAGTTTGTTTGTTCGTTTGTCCTTCTTTCACGTTAAAACAGAGGTCAAAACAGATTGGCGTGATTTTTTGTTTGGAAATAGTTGGAGGACTGGAGAGTGACCTAGGCTACTTTTTACCGCGGGCGATAATCTCATCCTCACGGGAAAACACATTATAATACAACGTATATAATCTATCTATTCCATACTAATCGTTAAAACGTACCTACCCTAACCCATACCTACGTTCAAAAACGGTCGTAAATAAATAAATTTGTTAAGAATTTTAAATTCCACACAATCATTACAAAAATAATAAAACTTTACTTGAGATAAGATAAATATTAAATATTCATCTGTTATTAGTAGGTAAGGGACACCTTGTCAAATGCTCTCTCTCTCTCTCTCTCTATCTCTCTTGTTGATTTGAAAGAAAACATATTTAAGAGGATATACATACATACCTACTCACTTCATAACAAAGAATTTTTAAATGATACATAAAAACATAGAAATTGAAAGCAAACATTGAAATATAATAAATTATAATTTATGAATTAATTTTGACATAATATGTAATATTTAATAATACGTTTGCCTAAATTGCAGTTGTAAAATATTTATGAGTTCTACTGTGGTATTTATTAGGTGTAACAGGTTTTCATAAGTCAAATGCACCTTGAACTAATTTGTGCGTCCGGGATCATTAGTAAAAAGCATAAAACTATTTTATTAGCTACAGATTTTGTCCATATTTTTTATAAACTTTATTGCACGAAGTATAAAAAAATAATTGTATAAAAGTTGACTTAGCACTAAAATTAGTGTTCTCTATCTGTCAACCAGAAAATCCACATAGGTGATACCTAAGTGACTTTTTTACAATACTATATAAGAAAAATCTATGAAAGTTTAAAAATTTACAACTACTTATAATAATAATTCTGTGTAAATTCTTAAATAATATATTTGTGAGGTAACTTATGCAATTCAATTAATTTTGTATAAAAGAAGTTTTAATTAATGAAAATAGTACCTACTAAAAAAAAATTTTTTTACATAAATAACCAAGCAAATAAAGAACCACGCAAGTATACAACTGTGTACCACCTAGTACCTAAAGCCTGCAGCTCTACCTTTGTATTTATATTTAATGTACAAACATAAAAATTCCCCTATTTATTACATATTATACTTTGACCAAAGAATATTACTTTCCATACAAACTAAGCCGCTTCTTTTCACCCCTGTAAAGATTGAATTTCAAAAATTCTTTCTTAGTGGCTACTTGTATCATTATTGTATAATACTGTGAACATTTCTAACCGTTCAAAACAAAATTTATAACTTTATACATATATGCAGCGTCCCGCAGTAAAAATTATCCCATATATTGACCCGGATAACCAGCTATCATCATACCAAATTTCATCAAAATCTTTCCCGTGATGCCTTCCCAGATAGACAAAAATTCTCAAAACTATAGATTCGGCTTCTGTGTCGATAGTAATGACTATTTCAATAAGATTTTCAAAAAAATATTTAATGAACAGAGTCGACTCAGGATTTTATTATATGTTACACAGAGTATGCCCCGTGAAACAGAGTAGAAGACACATTAAAAATTTTCCATGACTTCGAATGATTCGCGAATGTTTCTGCCAGATCACAGACAGGCAAAATATTTTTAAATCCCTGTTAAACTTTTACAATGTACCAAATATCCATAATGTACTTATTTAAATAATATTTGATTTACTATTTTAGCTCTATACCATTTCATTATAATTAAATATATTATATAATATTGGATTTACTCGTAGACTACATAATATGTAATGTAATAAAACCAAGTGAATAAAACTGTTATTTACATTTAACGGGCATAACAGCCAATAACTATAGTACATAACAGGTAAATAAAATAACAGGAAAAGTAATTATAGATTAACACTTCAAAGTAAAGAGACATCAAACTATTTACATATTCTTCTTCTTCCTGCCCATTTCCCAATCACTTGGGGTCGGCGCAGTACATCTTCTGCACTGCTGAAATGATTTGGCAAAAGTTTTACGATCGGCCGCCTGCCTGACGTCAACCCCCCTATTTACATATTATTATATGATATATTTATTAATAAATAGGACGGAGAATAGGCTTGCGCTAAAACTACAAAGAATCTCTAAAAAGTGGGTTTCACAAAAACTTTCAATCCCCTATTTTACCCCCTTATGGGATGAATTTCGAAAAATGCTAAAACATGATTTATTTAATTGTATTGGATAGCATTAAAACCAAATTTCAAGTAATTCTGATCACGAATAATATTTGGGTTGTATCATAACGTGTTTTCCCGTGGGAATGAAATTATCTCCCGCGATAAAAAGTAGCTTATGTCACTTTTCAGCCCTCGAACTATCTCCACACAAAAAATTATGCCAATCCATCACTCCGTTTCGACGTGAAAGGGAGACAAACAAACAAACAAACACACTTTCAATTTATAATATTAGTATGGATAATTGGAAAGGAACGGAGACGTGTGCAAAAGCTAAAGAGTAAAAATAAAAACGCGTAATATCGTATTATCGGCTATAGTAATAATAAACATTAAGCCTTATCTGCATGAGGAATGTTGTTCGGCGAGTGGGTGCCGCTTAATTAGCAAATTAACGAATAACTATCAATTTTAACCTAAATTACAGTTTTTGCCACAAAATTCTAATATGACTAGAATTAAACACGCCGTTAAGTGAAAGAATTTAAAAATATCAAAATATATATAAAGCTGAATAAATTAGGCAGCTAAAAACTTTGTTGTTAGATAAAATGAATAGCAGAGATCCATATAAATAATAAATATATATACCTACCATATATGTACACGGTAAAATAATTGTAAAACTTTTTTCCAGTTACCATTGTATACTATATGCATATTAGAACAAAAAAGTTGAGGAAAGGAAATCTAAGAAAAAATATGACTTTTTCCCAATATTTTACTCTGTGAAGTGATAGAAAAAAATTGTATATATTGTATTCAGCCCCTTTTAAAGTACCACTGCTGGACACGGGCCTCTCTTCAATACGAGGAGGATCAAGCATAGTCCACCACGCTGACCAAGAGCGAGTTGGCGGACATAATAAAAAAAAAGATAATACACGTGAAAAAACAACAACAGATATTTTTTTGTGATATGATAAATATTAGATAATAAAATTAAATGAATGCATATAAATAAAAAAACACACGGAAGCGTCAAAGCATGAATGACGGCAAAAAATATCGAATTATCATTTAGGCACGCTCGACTTAAATAACGTTTTGGTTGATTAATTGACACACATATCAAATAATATAATTGATATCTATGTTTAAGATGAATATATTATGTATAAAAAATAGGATTTAATCAATCAAAGTATAAAACATGGACAATACACCCAATTTTATATTGGTCTAATATTATTACAAAACAGGTAGTTATAAAAAACTTATGCAAGGATCTTTCTTAAATTGATTTAATTCATTTCAATCGCAATAACTAAGTAGGGGTACAAAAACCTAAACACATCTATCCCTCGGGAATCGTATATTTTTCCAGAATAAAGAGTAGCTTATGTGTTATTCCAGACTATAATCTACGAGTATCTCTCTGCCAAATTTCATCCAGATCCGTCACAGAATTGATGAAAGATTTTACCTATTCGTGAGATCCGTTCAGGCGTTCTGGCGTGAAAGAGTAACAAACATCCATATATACTCACAAACTTTCACACTTATTATATATATGGTTTCTACACAGTCCATATTTTCAACCGACTTCCTCAAAAAGGAGGAGGTTCTCAATTCGGCTGTATGTTTTTTTTATGTTTGTTACCTCAGAACTCCGTCATTTATTAACCGATTTGGACAATTTTTGTTTTGTTTGAAAGTGTATACTTACAGATTGGTCCCATTTAAATTTCAAAAAAAGATACCACCTCCAAGGGTGGAAAAATAGCTAGTGATGAATTTAACCTACTTCTAATTGTTATATTGACTTGAAACTTTGCAAGTGTTTCTATTACCGTTGATAGTACAATGGTTCGGTATTGTTGACCTGATCTGATGGTAAGGCCAGAAGGTGGATAGGTGGAACTCTTCAACGTCTATATAAAATATATGTCTTTAATATTTATTATCAACTTCATTTTTAATATTTAATTTACATAAAGCCATGTGAGATAATATCAACAGGTAATAACATTAAAACGTTACCATACTCTTTTAAATGAAAACTAAGATACTTTAGTTAATGGGCATCAAATTAATTGCACAAATAAAGAGATACTTAACTCTACACTCCTTTAGTTAACGTTAAAGTCATTATACGAAATGACCGCACCTGGCCCTCAATATACATTTGCTTGATCATCTGAAGTGATTGCTTTTTACTCCACTACTATTTTACTCATATTGAAAATATCAAAAGCAAACTGATTAAACATACAGATATGTGAATACGACTTAACATAAGTTTTAGAATTAATACCAGATGATTATAAGAGAGTAAAATATAAGTACATATAAACATATTTTAATTTGTTTTGCAAATATACTCTATATTTTAACTACATGCTCAAAATATATGCAATTTTCATTTATTAACTTCAAGATATAGATCTTACATAAAATATGTGCTACACAAATAATTGATCATTCATAGGAACATTTAAAATAATTTTATGTTGTACTGTAGAGACCTTGCTGTAAAGTGCCCCCTCAGGCTGTCGAATGGGCGTAATAAATAATAATAAATCATAGACCTATGACAAATATATTCAGATGAAATTTTTACTTTCAATTAGCCTTAACAAGCTTTCTATTTGCTCAAAGTCATTGTTACTTCATACGTAAAGAAAATATCACCTAGTACCGACTAACTCTCGCTTCAATCGGGTTCGTCCCTAGGTTGCTTCCCCATAGAAACTTTCATCCACATTTTCACCCCCTTAAGGGATGATTTCCGGGATTAAAACTATCCTATGTCCTTCCCAGGGTCTCAACCTATCTTCTTATTAAATTTCATCTAAATCGATTCTGTAGTTTCGAAGCCTATTCGGTACAAACAAACAAACAAACAAACAAACAAACAAACAAACAATACTATAGATTTATTTATTTAAGTAATATTTATAATTAAACCTTTGTATGGTGCCAGTATAAAGTGATAAACCTGTGTTACTTCACTACTATGTTTTTATACTGAAAAAAATACCCTTAAGCGTACAGTCTTTAAGCCAAGAGTTCTTGAGTCTGTTATTTTTGGCGGTAACATTTTTAAAACGTCGTCATTTTAGCATACTCTGTAACTCTACGCAACTCAAGTTCACGCGTGCTCAGTAATAGCAAAAAGTGTAGACAAAGTCTGGACACAAGAGTCCTTGTTTCAATAACTTTTACTGTGAAAACAAAATAAAGCAACAATTTATTTAAGGAAGGGGCGCCATTATTCCCAAATAAATAATTAATATGGACGGAATTAACACTCTTATTGTTACGCCACGTGTGCATTCATTAATTACCTATTCAGCAACAGCAAACATAATTAGCAATAATATTTAAAGATCGGTCGCATACGAGACACGCACCATGGGTTCCATTCTACTACATTATACACAATATATGATTTATGCACCCATGCATATTATACACCCATGTCTAATAGCTTTAAGCATATGACTGACGAACAGACAGCGTGAGCATAGTAACCTTAAAATAGATATTGTTACTTTAATGTATCAGTTTGATTTTGATATCATACACCTAAATATATACATAAATAATTAAAACATATAATATAGTGTTATTCAAAAAATGCTAAACTAATCAGGAATCAAAATATACAAATACTTATTTTTATAGAACAAAAAGTATTCGAATTAATATATTAAAGCCCCAAATAAAACTCAAACCTGTGTCACACTCGCTCCTTTCAGCTAGAAGAGTTCACACGTGCTCAAACTGTTAACGAGGAGAGCAGACGCGCAGTCTGGTCACAAGGGCCCTCTCTGTTACTGGCAATCAGTAACTGTTCGACAAGAATGAAAGTACCGTACTTTGAGTTCAAAAAGTAACAATTTCTTTGCAATGCGTAGGCTCAAATCTAGTACAAATATAAGAAATCAAAATTAGATTAGCCATAAAAATAATTAGTCTAATATATAATACGGTAGTCACGTGTATGCCTTTAGTTCAATTAAAAATACTATAATTTAGTGTCACTCATTAGGGATAGTCAGTAATCGCCATTTAGTATTAATATTTTTAAATAAATATTTTTGACATTTCACTGCAAAATTAATAAAATTAAATGTCTCATTTTCTACCCTAGCGGTTTCACTCGTTGGTCCGCTGGCTCATGGGACGTATTTTATAGTTTATGTACCGCAATATTAATAGTCACCCAAATGATTCCATAGTCCCATAAATCATAATCCTTATATTTTAAAAAACAAAAAATATGAGAATTAGTTGTTCCATTACTGGGAAAAATGTTACAAACCAACATAAACGCTTGCATTTATTATAATATAATAAAGGCACATTGTTTTCGACCTATATTTAAAACACAGATTTATTTAAAACCTGCTAAGTATACCTGGTTTCATATGGCACATAAAACATTCGCCGGTGGGTGTTGCAAATCAATGGGTAACCTTGTAAGTTAAGCTTACTTCGTTGCTCTCAATCACCCATTGTTATCCTTTATGGCATGTACAGCAAAACCGACCTTATTCATTTTCAGAAATAGAAAGAATTAGTAGGCTAAAACGGAAACAATAACTTTAAGTTGACATAACGTAATATGAGCTCAAGCAATTTTATACTAAACATGAAACCTACGATCCACATCATAATATTCTGACGTTTCTCTGGTCACATATTAAAAAATATATTATTAAAATCGATTCTCAAGGTGAAGATAATCGAGTAACACGTACACAAAAAATAATTTAAAAAAATACAGCCGAATTGAAAACCCCCAATTTTAAAACAGCAATTCCTTACATACGAATATAAAGGCTATATTGAGGTTCAAAATGCCTCCTCACTCCATATCGATATCAATGAAACATTATAATATTACATTGAATAACTGAATAGCCTTTCACATTCTTCAGAGACATGAAACTAAGCACGGGTCGCGAGTGTGTAATTAGCGAGTGAACAACTACAAAGTGCTCGCCCGGCTTTCTACTAATAATCCCTAGAAGCTTATGAAGCTTTTTCCTTTACAGTGTGGTTACTAAATGTAGGTATTGGCTGCTCATTTTCAGTATAATATTATCATTATTAATAATAATATTTGTTTAAATCTTAGCAACCTTTTTTGAATCTAAATAAAATGTAAAGTTAATAGAAATTTTGAAACAACTACGTACTTAAGAATAATTGAAGTCTTTATTATTAAAAAAAAGGATATCGGTAATAATATAACAAATATATTAATGTATGTATGTATGTATTCAGCCCTTTTTAACGTCCCACTGCTGGGCGCGGGCCTCCCTTCAATACGAGGGGGAACAGGCCATAGTCCACCGCGCTGGCCAAGTGCGGGTTGGCGGTTAATATATTAATATTATATAATAAATACATGATTATTATCTGCAGATATATTAAAGAAAGGTTTTTTTAAGTTTATGATATACAGACGTATTACATTTAAAACTTATTTAAAATTGTAGAAACTGACATTACATAATATTTTGGACGTATGACTATAATCCCATGAGCGTATGTAATATTTTTAGTTTCTTTGCTCCTTTTTGTCGCAGCCGCATATTAGCATCCTCCAAAGAATTTTTCTCGTTTCATACAACGTAGCTAATTAAAGTGAGTGCCTAAGAGTAAGAAGCGCCGTCATAATAGTAGCAGATTATGACGCCAACTACGTATTACATATAGTTATGATATTTCACTTTTTATTTATAAAAAAGTTAGATAGGCTACAAAAGTATCAGACGAGTTCTAATTCAATGTGCGTATTATTATACTGGGGTTTTAGACTTTAGAAGACATGTTGTCTATCTTTGAAAAATAGAAGTAAATCGTTGAAGTATAGAAATTATACAATTGGTCGTTTCAGAACAAATTGAATAGTAATGTCACAGAAACTTAAAATGACAATTCATTTTAATAATTCTATTGTTCAGTGGCCCAAATAATACCTACATGTATAATATTAAATGAGCAATTCTTGTATTTATATAAAATTTCGTGTATCCCGGAAACGGCTCTAACGATTTGAATCCAAATTTGTATTAAGATGAGGATTTGCTTTTTAAGTTTATCTACAAAAGTATCTTTTCTGAAAAAAGAAGATATAAAATATATCATATTGGAGAAACGCCATATGAACCTCGTTCACACAGGTACTGTGTACATAACTGCCTCGGGGGTGTAGTGTTGTTTAAAAGTTTTAACGTGTAGACAAAAAAACCTAGTGGAAAATTAACTAGATGCTAGTATGCAAACAATATAGTAATTATACTTTGATTCTATTGTTTCATGGACAAACATCACTGGAATATAACCCGCATTCGACATCCGTATCGTCTGTGACCCTCATTCGATGGGCACGTAGTGGCTGGCCTTCGCTCGTTTTGCATCTTGTGCATTCGATGCGTGGCCGTATGTATTTATAACTTAGTGGTGTGTATCTATCGATTACCAATTATCATGTTTTAATAATACTAAAAATATATAATTATGATAGGCCACATACATTAAGTAATGTTAAATTTAAAAATGTGATGTTTCCATTAAGTATATAATCTGAATAACATTTAATAAAAAAATCATACGTTCATATATCAGCCAGCAAGTAGAAATTTTTTTAATTATTTAAATTTGAACTGTAAAAATATGAAATATGCATTTCTATTTTTATATATACTAGCGGCTCAGCTTCGCTTCGCTCGTGTTCCTCCCTATGTTGATTCCAAATACAAACTTTCATCCCCATTTTCACCTCCTTAATTGACGATTTCTGGGATAAAAACTATCCTACGTCCTTTCCAGGGTCTCAAACTATCTTTTTACTAAATTTAATCTAAATCGGTCCAGTAGATTCGAAGCTATTCGGTACAAACAAAAAATTTTTCCTCTTTATAACATTAGTATAGATATGGATATATAAACACATCTCGATGTACATATATAATAAATAACTATAATTTACTAGAGGAATAATTTAAATTTTATACTACTATTTTAATTATATATAATACAAGCTTTTATTATAAAATAAAATACAAGCTTAAAGCTTACGTTTTCTTATAATACCACATTAAGATTCCTATTTGCTTTTATAATTTAAATCAAATATCGACATAAAATATAACACAATATAATCGATGAGATTAAATGCTGCACGCCATTACAATGTTTATGACTAACTTTCACTGAACGTAACAAAGCTAATCTATCGTGATATTATCTTTGATTACGCTAATACGTACAACATACATGTATCATGTACTCGAGTAATAAAATCGATAAACGGTACCACACTAGACGGTCTAGCTCGTATATACGAGGATGTTAAACTGATTGTTATTCTATAGCCATGCTATTGGTCCCCTTTCTCCAAATTACATTGCTTCCTTCTGTTATAAAATATGACAATAAAATGTCTTTCAAAAGGTTTTAGCGAGTTTCTCTTTTAATAATGCAATGGCTCTATGCGTTGTCACAGAGTTGGTTATTTTTGTCGTTTTAAATCATTTCGGATTTTTATCGCTATGTTTGTGTTGAGGAATGTCTGTAACAACTTTATAACCTTTGAGATGTCCACAACCTTAGTCTCTCCCGTGACCATGATTGTTGTAAATAATTCGAAACGACGGGAACCACACATCAAAATAAATCTGCGAAACAATCCAAAAAGCCCGTTTTATTTAAAATGACAATTCATCATCAAAATATATTTAAGTTGTTTATAAAAAAATGCCTTAAAACATGATATAATAGATAAAAATAATCAAATAACAATAAAATTGAGAAATAATTATTAAATTATAATTAATGAGTTTGAATTAAGCATTTGTTTTGAAAACTTAAGAAAGAGTATTTATGCTATTAAATTATACACAATGGAATTCTAAGGTCAATGTCACTTAAGTATTCGATTAAACACATAATTGAATCGTGTTTAATCACTTTTCTTTATAAGCTGGCACCTGTTCCATTTGTCATCTTTTATTTTACGTTCAATTACAATAATAAAGAATACCTACTATTCAGAGAATTTGCTTGAATTTAATATTTGAAACCAGTCTGCAACAAAATATGCAAAGAAACTGGATTGTACAAACTCCTTTTATATTTCGATACCTTGTTAATCTGTTTTACATACAATACTGCAATAAGTTTGTGGCCGTTCACACGCCAAATTCAAGCTGGCAGAACGCAAATTAGTATTACATTATTATTATTAGTAGACATTTTATAAAAATAAAACAATATATTTCGTATAACATATTTAAATATAATAAAAACTTAAGAAGAAATATATATACCTATAATATAAATGAAAATTACCCATCGGATATTTTTTACTGTTGTTGAAGTCGGTTTTACTTTATTTTTTTTATTTTTTTCATATTTTTTTGCTATTTTAGTGCAGACATAGTAGTAGCCAAGTAAGAAGAAAGTATTTATAAAAATTCAGTAGGTGAAAAATGTATCTTCTAAAAAAAATTCTACACTTGGGTTGATTTTTTTCAAATTTAAATGGAGCCAACTTTGAGGTAAGCCCTATCCTATAAAAAGAATCATCGAAATCGGGTTACGGGCAAATGTCGTGTTGAGAACCTCCTCCTTTTTTTGTCGGTTAAAAAGGTACACAGTACTTCAAAATCATTTTAAAAGTTCACCCACCCTTAGGCGTGAAATTATTCTTGATTTTTATATTATATGAGCTTACACTTGGGGTATACTCGTAGTTTAGATACATGTACATACAAAAAAGGTTTATGAAAATAGTTTATAATAGCCACAAATATTACAAAATAAATACACTTTAACATACAGCTGATTACATTTATATATTTAAATTAACAGACTCAAGTTGTATAAGTGTTTTTGTATAAATATTTACCGCACACGTATAAAAATAAGGTAAGCTTATTATTAGCTCCCATAGTACATTCAGTAATTATAAGCGTTGAGTTTGAAAATTACTATTTTGAGTTTCATTACTAGTCATTCCAGGCTTTCTAGCATTTAAAATTTAAAATAATGTATTTAATTATATCTACACATACTTAATTAAATCTATTTTCTAAACTCATTAAACTTATTAGAATAATATGTGAACTTATACACTGATCGAATTTCCGCATCAAATCTTTTCATAGAAAGAAGTTTTGAGGATAGGATAGATAGTAGAGGCCAAATGAAAAAAATTAAACCTTTGTCAAAACACCTAATTCCACGTATATCACATGAAAACATTAAAACGGACAATATCCAAAGTAGGTACATTGTGTGCCAACAAAAAGATTTATATATAATCAAGAATTTTTCATAAAAGCAAACAACGATATTTTTAACAAAAGCAACATAAAATGTAACTTCATGTTAAAGACAAAACATAATTTTCACAATCAACAAAAACAGAGAAGGACCACTTATTAAAGTCAAAACAACCTAGCAGTTTGGAAAGAAAATTCCTCAGCGGGACTATTCATCTTTTTTTTATCTTGTATCAGCAAAGAACTTACATAGATCCACTTGCTTTTATCAAGGCAATAAGCGCAGAAGCGAGAGTGTCTGCCGTCAACTGACAGGCGCAACCTGTCATAACAAAAACAACGCAATGTAGGCGCTTCCGTTTAATTACGGGTTTCTACAAAAGCTATCGTGCATTAAGAAAGTCATCAGTAAAGCCCTAAAGCTATGTATACATATATGGAATCTGAAAATAAACATTAAAACGTATAAAAATATTTGTGATAAAATAATTGCTATTTACCAAATGGATAAAAAGTACGCTATCTTTTTTTAACGTTTATTAGTTTTTCTTATCTTCTATCAAAAAATATCTTATTGACTAATCGTAATTTGTACTTGCTATTTTAAAAGAAAAATGCCTTCGGATTATTTGGTTTATTTCCAGTAGTACTTACTAGCAATACCAATGATATTATAAACTTTTTAATATATAATCATTCAATATCATTTAATACTAAAATAAATGCAAGCAAATACGAAATATAAAAGTCTAATTTGCTTTAAAATAAATCGTTACTTTTAATCTTACGATATTACAAGCAAATAGCAATGCTTTCATAACCCAGTCTCTACGTAAACACTGAGCCAGGTGATTTCCATCGGACCGTACGGTTTTAACACAGCAAGCTTGCGATAGTGAGAGTTTCGTACGGAGCAGGCGCTTCCTGCATGCAGCTGCGTGAATCACACAGCTGTTATATTGGTTTTACATCGTTCCGGTCGATTTATTTTAAGACTGTACGGTTTTATCCCATATACGAAAGCAAGAATAAACTCGTAACTCATAATAAAAATTATAATGCTACTTTTTTAAATATAGAGCCATCATTTATATTATCACGTTAGTCATTAACAGACTGTCATTTCAGGGAACTGACATAATTATTATTCCATGCATAAAAATAAAGTTAACATTTATTATTATGCTTAACAAATGACATGCTGTTCCGATTTAGCTATTTTTTTAAATGTTCTCAATATTTCGAATAATGTTTTTATGGAAGAAAAATGGAAAAGTTGCCCCGAAAATTTGAAAATGTGTGAAAAACTGAAAGAGTTTTTTCTATATATTTTTGTATTAAAAACTTAAATAATAAATATCTCAAAACGTCAGCTAGTAGTTTATAACAGTTTATCGGACTATACTTACATAATAAATATTTAATATTATTAAAGTAAAAACTTGATTACGTGATCATATAAATAAATAAAATATTGTTTATAAAATAAAATAGGAAATGATTATATAAAGTCTTGAAACTAACACTCCATCCGGTGCTATTTTCTTAGCTCTAAGAACCGTGAATCATGCGCGGGCGCAACTCTAGCACTGTACCGTATTCAACGTATTCTATCGACGCGACGCGACGTTATCCTATTGATCGTTTTATTGCTCCTGCTGATTTTTCTATAGTGAAAAAAACTAAACATGCTTTATAATGTTAACTTTCAAAGACTATCAGTTTCTATATATTTTTTTTATAATTAAATAGTTAGGTATTACTTAATTAAACAGTTCCTGTGAGATTTAGATTATTATATCATATAAAGTGACTGATAGATTTAACTTACTTAGAAATAAAAAAAATTGAACCGAGTAACTACTAAATAATAATATATTTATGCCATTATTTGTGTCTATTACTATTACCATACAATAACCTATATTTTTTGTAATTTTATACAATACTTGGAAGGTTAAATTTTCCAAAATTTGGTTCCCATAGATAAATTAAAATTTGATTTTAACAACCAAAACTTAATGATAACTAAAAACAGTTCATCATATTCCAATTTAATGGGCAAGAATATCGATCATATAATTACGTATGTAACTTTTCTTTTGGTATGAGTTATAATTGATGCGATGGCGCCAGCTATAACATTAGAAATCTCATATTTACTTACATGTTAGCTACAAAGTCGATGTTAATTTAAGTTGAGATTAAAAATGTATCAAGAAACGTGAAAAAAGATATTCTATTGTGAACGTTGTGATATGTTAATTTAGTGTCAAATTGGTGATAGCCATATGCACGTGTAGGAAAGCCATATGGAAGCTTCCTGCTGCTCAGATATAACACGTACGTAACGCAATTAGCGCAGACTCACGTGTTCTACGAAGGATTAACTGGATTTATTTTAACGGACCGGGCTCTATTTGTTTGTTCAGATTACTAACGGTGTAAAAATATTTGATGTGTACTTTGAAAGCAATCCGACTGAGTCACATGAAATTATTATCTTTTTACCAAATGTCAGGATGTTTAAAGTAGATTAGAAAAGTCACTGCCTCGGTTTGAGGATAATTCTAATTTTTAGAGTGACACTAACATTAATAATAATATGAAATATATAAATAATATTATCAAATTTTAATTCATCTATGGGAACCAAATTTTGGAAAACTTAACCTTCCAAGTATTGTATAAAATTACAAAAAATATAGGTTATTGTATGGTAATAGTAATAGACACAAATAATGGCATAAATATATTATATTATCTGTATATAAATAATATTTTTGTTATGTAGTGTTAATAACAGGTGTTAATAAAAGGCCGCATTTAATCTGGAAGTATATAATAATATTAACCGGGTGACGTAGGTATTCAATTTATAAATAATTCGTCAACGGAAATAATAACGGATATGACTAAATTGTGATGGCACATACCTACTCAGGCATTCATATTTATAATGGCGACAAAAAATGAATTAACATATGCCATTATAATGACTAGCTTATAATAAGTTTCTTTCAAATGCTAATTAAACTAAGACCGAAAGAGACAGATACATAGAATATAAATAAGTACATGCTTGGACACGAGGAACGAAAATTGATACATCAGACGTAATGAAATACTAGATGCACGTGAGTTTGCCGTTTCCTATTACCTTGCCTTATGGGGAAACAATATAATACTTTAAATTCCTTTAAGGTTTCTGTGAAACTAATAGACTTTATACATATTTTTACATTCCACAAAAACATCAAATAAGTATATTTTTAGATTTTTCTTTGAAAATATACTTAATTAATTCGAAAGATTTATTGAACACATCTTCTATTGTTGAAATAACAAACCAAACAAAAGCCAAGAATTATAAATTTACAATGAAGCGTTTCAACGTAATTCAAAATATATTCCAATCACGACCTAGACAACAAGAGAAATTACAAGAGCAGGCAATTGCAAAAGGATGACCACTGCAGATGATCTCGCTCACAATGAGCTATTCTCAAATAAAAAGCAGTCCTTACAATCAAGGAACCAGATCGACCGCCTGCTCAAACGGAGGCAGAATGCGTGATTTATATGCAGTCAAATCTTTTTGTTCTACCGCTTTGTCTTACTTGACTGACACATTTTTGCTATCTGTAAAGTATTACAGCATTTATTATATTCAAGACAAAGAGATAACTGATATACATAAAGATTACTAATATATGCAGATGATTACGAGGACTCGACAATCTATTAATGGAAGTGATAAATCTTTACAAACATAATATAATTATTGTAGCTTACGTGCTTTATTATGAAAATACTGAACATTATTCATTCGTTTGATTTACAAATCCAATATGGTATGTGGTTTAATTTAATGATGCCCTCAAGTATAGCAATCTTAAATTATTATAAATACCGACTGACATAAGTTAAATAATAATGAAAATCATTAGTATACAATATACATATCTCTAATAGTTGAAAATGACAAATTCACAAGTAAAGAATGGTGTGAAAAAGGTGTGAGTATTACCAAATTATACCATGAGTCTATGTCAATATTACCATCTATGTATGAGAAAATTATAGAGAAAATATTAAATAACATTCAGAACCATATGCCTTAATGATAAAATCATAAAAGTGGCAAAACTCAATAGTTAGTTATTAGTATAATTTACCTTGAATAAATAAAGAGGCTTTTGTATGTAAAATAGGACATACATAGAATTTTGGTTTTATTCGCCTTCAAAGAACTATCCGTCTCACTCACTAGTTATTATGAATAGTACCTTGGACGACCGATCTTCACTCGGCGTTTTTTCGGTAAAGATATAAAAATTACGTTTTTCCATTTCCTTTATAGATAAACTTGAAAGGCAAAGGCTAAATACAAAATTTGATCCAAATCGCTAGAACCGTTTCCGAGATACACGAAATAAATGTATATATAATAATACCTGTACAAAACTGTTCATTCAATATTATAAAGATTGAATATAGTTTTTTAATTACTCAGAATACTAAAGCGAAATTCTTTAACGTACACTTAATAATTTATGGTAATTTATATTGTAACGCATTCCTAGATTTTGAGTAATAACTTCCTAATTTGGTAAGAACGTGCATTTCTAAATATAGCAAATTCAACACTGGAGGGGAATTTCGAGGTTCAAAGACCTGGCGAACCGGCCTTTCTCAATAATGTAGGCATTTATTTAGAAAAAGTAAGTTCAGGGACAACTATCAATAAACAATATTATAATGAAAGAGAGCTTTCAACTAAGTACGGTTGTCTTGTTGAATGAATTCCTTCTGAATGAATTCATTTCATTCAAACAATCTATTTAGATGTAGACCCAACTTTATGAATATTGTGTGAATATGTAGTCTTAATGATGCAAAATGCTCTATCAAGTATATTTTTACGCTCGTATGATATAGCTTGTAAGTTTCTAAGTGAAAATAAGTGAGTAGGTATATCTGGTGGTTACTTTTCTAATTATTGAACAGATTTGAGTGAAATTCGAAAGGAATATAGTTTTTATCTTGCACTAAGACAAAAGTCTACCAAGCAAGCGAAGCCACGGCAAAAACTTGTACATAACTCGCTAAACATTTTAAACAAATTAATATGCTATGCGTGTGCTTATTTGTGCCAAACATTTTCTAATGTACGTCGCATATTAATCCAAAATGGAGGTCTTCCAATAAAGAAAACTATTATTTCGTATCGGTACCAATTAAACGTATCGTAACGACATTACTGGTATACTGGTATGGTGTCCTAGATTATTTTACTCTATTGATTTTATATATGGTATTATCCCTAACAAAGGATTTCCAATAGACGAAATCTATTATGGACATGGACTTTTTCTGTAAAATAGGATATTTCACAGCTTTACTAGTGACTTATCCTCACTTCGCTCCGGTGCGTCCCTAAGTACGTGCACATAGCGTTGCTACAGTTTAATAGAAAGATCTCTTTAAGAAGAATAATTCTATAATACATTGTTTTCATATAATTTTATTAGATTACGCGGCGCACGCCAATAAAGCTCCCAGTGGACATGATTTTTCCGACATCTTCAACAATCATCGTCATATTTCAGTCAATTTACACAAAACTTTAATAAATTATACCTACACCTAAAACTTTCTTCGTAAATCACCCCATCTATTGGTGAAAACCGTATGAAAATCCGTTCGGTAGTGTTTGAATTCAACGGGTTCAGACAGATAGACAAACAGACACGGCGGGGGACTTTATTTTATAATACGTAGTGATTATTTAGAACATTCTTTTAAAAATCTATCGTAATCAAACTCAATAATGTTCGAGGCTCCGCTTAATTATATTAGCTTGTTTAACTGCAGTTTATATTCTAAGCCATACTTTATAGTGTCACAGGATACTATTATGTAAGGACGTCTTGTTAGTTGGCACACATCCAAGTTTATTAATGTCTTCGACTGCATAAACCTAAGATGCAATTCAGCATCCTTTGTGCTAATCTTCTACTATGAGTCAACGAATTTTATTCTTTTTTATTTTACTAAAACGTTATATCTATTATAAGGTATTACGTCATTAAGAAGTTTGATTTTTTTAAATTTAATTACACCACATTGGTTATTTTTAAGCGACAAATTCAATTATTTCTAGATACGGTAATAGTTGATACATATTAAAACATACTTTTGCGATTGCTATAATGTACTACGAATGCGCAAAAAGATCTGCGGGAGTCTTTTTTGATAACAAAAAAAGGTCTAATCGTGTATCTATCGATGTTATTTCTACAACATTTTTACGCTTATAATGTATTACATATGTGGTATGAATATGTGGTAGTAAAACTACAGAATGAAGTAAGCATTTTTTTATATTTACTGAGGCTTTAAGTGTGAACTCACTTTATTTTATCAAATAGAGCAAGGCTTGTTCTTTAGCTGGTTTGGTCTGACGCATACGATTTGAATCAGTTAAATAAACACTATGATTCATTTAACAATACTTCAAGAAACAATATGTATTTTCTACGCAAAACTTAAGACTACTGGAATATAATTTAACAATATACTAAAATATCAAAATATAACTAATCAATTCACGTAACCTCAGTATTTGCTTGTATTATTATTTCCTTAGACGATCTAATTAAAATAAACATCGAATAAGAGCACGTAAAATGCACATGAATGACAATTTAAATAACATTTATTTTTAACGCTGATGTTGACTTTTTCGACACAAAAATTTTGTCATAAAAAAAAATTATATCATAGGTATATACAAAAATATAAAAAAGCGAAAGACTTAATGGATCAACCGTATAACTTGTACAATTTTTTTAATATGGATTCTTATACAGAATTTGATATAAAATGAACCTGATGGGAAAGATGACGTATCACGTACCCTTCCATCGATAGTGATTTCATCCAATAAGTGAATATGTGTGAAATGATAAAAAAAAAAACAATATGTTTTTAGTAATTCATTTTATCAAACTACATATAATGTCACTGTACGATAGAAGATCTATCATAGATCGTAATTCCTATCAGTGCAAGTATATCCTTGTATCGTCATGTAGGTATTCTATACAATAAAATTCGAATCAATTCAATAAGAGTCAAATCTGTACATTGAATATTTTTTGGAAAATCTTATTGAAATAGTCATTATTACCGATACAGAGGCCGAATTTATAGTTTTTAGATTTTTTGTCTGTCTGTCTGTCTGAGACCGCATCACGAGAAAGCCACTGGACAGATTTTGATGGGTATGATACTAGGTGGTTATCCGGGTCAACATATAAGATACTTTATACTGCGGGAAAATGTCTCATCTCTGAGAAATCTATACTAAACATTACAATTTTTTCAAGGAATTGTTAAATATAATCCAGACATATATTGTATTACACATTAAAGATTCGTAATTCATTTGCTGTTTTTACTTCAAAACTGATAGGCACAAAGTCATGAAAGTATTTATTTACCTACCTTAAATCATTATAATCGACGTAGAGTCCCATTTCGCCAAAGTTTAAGAACTAATGTTCTTTTGTATAAATGAAATTAAATTACGAAAAATGCTTAACATTTATGAATTGTAAATAAATCTAACATGATTTAAATATAAAATTTTGCAACCACATTACAATTTCCTGTACAAACAATCTTTATTTATAATCATATTATAAAAAACAAATAAATGTTTGTTATACATTCATATTGTTGGCAATTGTACACGATGACTAAGTTATATCATATATTCCCATTACAATCCCATCTTATTATCTTAAAATTATAGAGTTGTCGAGTTATGGGAGCACAAAAACTCGAAACCGCAAAGTACGTAGTGAACTCTAATTATGTTACTTTTCCTGCAATATTGCGTAGTTATTTCAATTCCGCATATGCACATCGTTGAATATTCAACTTTTTTTTATGTGCACTTGTATACAAACAATTGTTACGTACACGGTATACAATAAACTTTATGAAGTAATTAAATAGAAATGAAATATCGACAGCTGGTAATGTTTTTCGCCTTTCTTTTTTATTTAAAAATATTAAGAACACAATATTCAATTAAATATAACCAAAAAGCGAGCGAACGAATATTTACTCTTCTATATTTTCCTGTAATTATTTACTTTATTTTCCAAGATTTGTCGGAGTTACCACTAATGAAATTTTATGAAAGCACAGGAATGAAAATTGCGGACACTAATCCGAGGGTTACATTATTTGGCAATATGGCAATAAGGGTGTGTTCGGGGTGCATCGAAATCTAGTTACAGGGGTAGAGTTTAACGCCGGCAATCCGTAATAAATCGCAAAAACTAACATTCAAATACAATATAACATTATAATGTTTTACTTACCTAATGAAAACAATAGCGCACGTACGCTGGTATTCCAAACACTCACAGTTAACACTTCACTAAAAATAACACTTATGTATTAAACACTGCACAGCTGGTTATATTTTTCGGGGCTGTCGAATATGTCCTTGCACGCCATGTTGTTTAGAGGACGGGCGCGTGGCGACTGCGCGCAGCCGCCCTTGCGCGCGCATGCGTCACCCCTGTCTCGCCCGCGCTCCCATCCTTCCTTCCTTCTTCCTGGTACACAGATTAATAGAGCAGATGAGATATTAGACCTCATTTCTATTTATACTTTTTAAATGTAATGCAATTTAATTCATAATACATGTTTATATAATATTATTATAAAAATATAATATATATTGTTTGAAATTACGATTTTATTTTATATTATATTATATCTAGCGATAATCGCTTAACCGGAAATTTCCTGAATATATCTCATTTTTTTGTGTAGAGCACATAGTCTCTCTCTCTATCTACCAGGTTTATGTTCATAACTTAAAATTTTGGGATATACTCAGGCCTTTACAAAAAAAAGTACTTCGTATATATTTAAAGTAATTCGCAAAAAATTTGTATCAAATTTTGTATAATTTTTATATCTTTTCTGAAAAGCGCCGAGCGAAGCTCTGTTACTTGTATATGTCTGATACTTGTATATAATATTTGCTTATACCTGTATTCTTTGCGTATTCATAAGTAGAATCTCAAAAAAAGTAAATATTACGTAGTTTGCACTTTCGTTAGAGTACCACTAAGCACAGTGAACAACCATAATCAAGAACACAAAGAACAATGCTCTCTACAATAGATGATTTGTTGCCCTTGTTCCCTTCCATTTGTAAAGCACCCTTTTTATTGTTTTTATCGTAAATATACAATGAAGCTGTCTGCCATAACTTGTTATTATGTTTCAACGGTGGGCGACCGAAAAAGATTATATTACGTGTATAGTATACATTGCTATATGTGCTTATAATTTGCTCTCTGTAAACGATATTCTTTAAACAATGGACTCTATGCTACAGTTATAATTCAATAATGTATATAAACAATAATATTTAACAATACCCCACGCGTGGGCTGTAAGCATCATGTCGGGATATACTTGGGAAGTCTACCTACGCATCTTCATTAATACTTTAACACGTTTTAATCCTTCCCAAACCAGTCCTTTCTCAGTGTTACTAAGTACTAGATACTATAAGCATTGGTAGATCAGTTGTAATGCGCTCGCTTGAAAGATCAAGTGAAGCGGGTTCAAATCCGGGGTCTCGCATCTCTGATATAGACCTAATTAGAACCTAACTAGTTTTTGAAAAGACATGTAGAGCTTGCTAAACCTTGACTTGCGTAGCAGACCATGGCCTGATTCTCCTTGCTTGGAAGGGAGCGTTCCCAACAAAGGGACGTTAAAAAGAGCTGCATTAGAGAAAGAAACAGAGAATAAGGATAGTAAGTCAACTTTAATTCAAAAAAGTATCTGAATAATGAATACTAAATTCAATAACTGTTTGGTAGCTAATTGTAAAATAATGATGATCAACAATAACCTCGTCATTACCTACTAATAGACGAATTTCACATGAGAAATCTATAATGGGTATATCCGGTTACTAATACTAATCGGAATTATTTTCGTTATTATGCGTTATGCGTATCTAGTTTTATCAAATAGGGGAAAGGGGGGTACACTGGATCACTTTTTTTCAAATGTAGTTTACCTATAAAAAAAAGTATAAATTACCAATATTTATATGTAGAGCAATGAGGTGTTAAGT